>JASAOG010000084.1:2237500-2984727 GCA_030265305.1 Biomphalaria pfeifferi
GCTTTTGGCCTACCATGATGATTGGTCTCGGTCTAGTTCGATCCAGTCTATTGCGATACAGTCTAGCGCGCTTCCATCTATTTTGACCCAGTAAAGGTAGCTCCAGTCTAGGTAGCTCCAGTTTAGGTTCAGTCTAGGTCCAGGTAAGGTCAAACTAGTTTAGATGTTTCCAGTCTAGGTTGGCCCACTCTGGGTAGCTTCATTTGAAGTAACCCGAAACTCTTTGTTTGCTATTATTTCATAATTGATATGTACATCCTTTATAAATTCAATTATTTCACAAACTTATATTTACAACACCTCTATTTAACTTATACCTTCCTAGAGGCTTCTTGGGAAAGAGGGGCTCAAAAACCTGTCTGGACACGGATCTCGAAAGCGACTCTAACGATTTACCTAGAAATTTAACAGTTGATGTATATCGTTGGGAAAAGAATTGCTATCTTGTTAATCACATTGGGATAGCTCTAGTTTGACAGTTATAGTTTTTCAAAGTAATAAAAGAAATACATTTAAATTGGACTAGAGAACTAGAAAATATCTTCAACGGACTATACATCTTCGGGTATTTCCGCATTCATTCAAGAGTTCAATAAATCAATGTTCCGGTATAATTTGCATAACGTATGTCTAGATCTAAAAACCTATCGTTGGAATATTATAAAGTGTAGTAGAACTATACATTCGCTAAACCGGGATTCTTTCTCGAGAGTTAAGTAGGGGGAATGGCGTGGGTTAAAAATGTTTATTTTTTAAAAATTCATTAGTTATTAGGAGAAAAACAATCGCTCAGTAAGTTCTATAAATGAGGTATTGTCTTTAAAAGAAATAAATAATTTAAGATATTTTGTTTTAAAACATGATCTTTAGGCAAAATTGAGCTCAGATAACATTGTTGACAATATCACCAACATATCGCCAACATATTACCAACGTATCGCCAACATATCGCCAACATAGAGGTATTGGTCATCTTTTGTTCGAACCATTGTGTGTATGTGTTTCTCGTGAATGTCGTTCTTACGTGCATTTATATTGTGCATCAATACTGTTATTGTACAGTAGTTACGCTGAGACTGCCAATTGTAGTCAAACCGAATTTCCATTTGTTTGGATCAATAAAAGTTATCTTAATTTATCTTTTTTTTTTTCTAAACAACTTTAACCTTGTTATTGAGTTTAACACTTTTTAATTGATCTTTTTTTTTCTCTTTGGTAATGTAGTGTTTGTTTTTTTAACTGATACATTTTTTTTTACATATTTGACCTTCACATTGTTCTATTTTTTCTTTAGAACTTTTTAAAATTCAGCTTTTTGTTGTTGTTGTTGTTGTTGTCCTTCTATTCTTCCAATTCAAAGAGAATTAGACTAGCAATAAAAAACAATATTTCACATGTCCGACACTTTTTGTAGGGTCACTATTGAATTTTTAAAATAGTCAATACACTTGACCGCATTGTCTGGTTTTGTATTGTTATAGATTCCAGCAGACTTACAACATGTACAAAGTTTATGTAGTTTGGGAGTGAAAACGTGTACACACTTTTTACCACACAGACAGACAGACAGGCAGACAGAGTGAGTTAATATAAACTTCGTAAAATAACAATAGCTCAGTAGCAAAAATCAAGGATACAAAGAATGAATACGAAAATGATAAGCTTTGGTTAATGTCATTGCAGCATTATTTACTAAGCAATAGCTATGTCTAGTCGTTATAGAGTGGACCACCCAGAACTAAAACTCTGGCCTTGAGATCTATAGCCAATGGTCGTGGTATTTTAATCAAGCGAGACACGTTGACTTGTCTCTCTATCCGACTAGATTAAGGAATAAACAAAAGATGGTTTCACAAATATTTCGTGCAATTGTTATTAGGACACATTGCAGTCTGTGGTCTGTATAAGGAAACGAATTATTCTGAGCGTAGAAACAAAGATAACGTCTGCAAGGGCACGTCTCAAGACCAGTGTCTGCTCCATTTTGGTCAAACCTCCACATAAAAAACATTCACGTGTTTTTCTCTTAAATTCTGTTATTCTTTTATCTTTTGTTACCGAACTTTGTAAAATGACCCGGAAGAGAAAAAAAAAATCACATTTGAACTAAGACAGATTGTTTTTTTTTTTTTTTGTTTTTTTTTTACAGTACCTCTTTTAAGTCAGTCCTTCATAAAGGTGGGCCGACAATGATCTGAAAAATGGCTCCAACGATCCTCCCACAAATGTAACATTTGATGTAGTCTATATTATTAAGAAAAGAATTACTATCTCGTTGGCTACATGTTCGACCATTATAATTTTTAAAGTAAAATAAATAAATGTAAATTTTGCTAGAAACTAAATATAGGTCTAGATCTTACATTGGTTTTGAAGAACTATAGCGTTCTTGATATGATTATTGCGTTCGGTAATTTTTCTAAACTAAGGCCCTATTGATTCAAGAGTTAATAAACTAATGTTGATGAAAATTTTGCGCATCGTCTTCTAAGTCAAGATCTAAATGCTTATCATTGGACTATTAAAAGGTGTACTAGATCTATAAATTGGCTGAACCAGGAGTCTTTCTCTTGGAGAAGGGGGAAGGTATCAAAACGTTTTTAAATGTAACATTCATTTATTTTTAAGTGATAAAACAATTCACTCAATAAGCTGCAAAAAGGACGTATTAATCCCCGTTGGATGTATCTGTAATGTTTTTCTTGTTATTCTAATTGGAAATGTGTTACAATTACATGGGTTCATTAAGAATTTAAAAACAACACGAGATGTCTTTTAAACACACATTCACATTCAAAACACAGACATGTTTATATTTTTTAATTCCTCCAGACCACGAGCAGAGCTGATACAGTTATATAGAGTAGGTAATAATTTCATATAAGTGGTTTTGCAGTTTTTGCACTAATTGACATAAGAATACAATAGATCTTGTAATTTTTGACATCTAAAAATGTTCTCTTTGACTTGGCGTGTCTGTCAGGCTGAACATAGGGGCCATAATTTTATTAAACTATTAAGACTTTAAGTGAAATAAGTATACAAAAATCATATATCAAAGAAAAATCACAATTGTTGTAGGTAAAATTCCATTCAAATATATATTAGAATATTTGATAATAAGGTTAATTGGAAAAGTCATGACAGGGGCCGCTACTGAGTTTGTATGGTAGCACAAATTTCTTTGTAATCTTGTTTTTATTTTATAAGACTATACAGGCGATGCATTAAAATGGATGCCATATTTCCTTAGCAAAAAGTTATTAGCGCTGTTATGACATAATAAGCATAAACACGACAGCTACAATGACAAACTAATCTAAAAAGTTTTTTAACAGGATAGGTCTTAATGTTCTTCTTGAATGTATTGAATGAAGCATGTCTGTCTGAGATCAATATGGAATGAGTTCCAAACCCTTCGCCCGTGCCCTGAAAAAGGTAAAGACAGCAAAAGTTAAGACATAATTATAGATTAAAAAAAAAAAATACTTCTATACATACCTATTTATTCTCTCTATATATAATTCTCTTCATTGCACAAGAGTTTGGACAAGAAGTAAAGGAAAGATCACTCTTTTTTTTCTGCAAGTCGGACTAGAGTTATACTTCGGAAAAAAAAGAGAGGGGGAGAACAAGTAGTATTTACCCGTCACAAAATAGCAAGGCTGGACTTAACCGTTGTGACCAATAAATCATGGAGAGATCACTCTTTTTTATTTCTACCCCACGTAGTTTTAGCGCGAAAAAAAAAGGGGGGGGGGAGAAAAAGTAATCTACTCTGTATTAACCCGTCACTAAATAGCAGGGCCGGACTCAACCGTTGTGGGGCTCTATGCGAACCGGATTTCGCGGGGCCAAGTTTTGGTAGGGATACGGAAAATAAGTGAAAATTAAGAGTTTTAATTAGAAAATATATTCGTCTTTGCATTTTATTCATTCTTTACTATGTACAGAATTACTTTACGAGCCTTGCGTTTAGCGAAGTCATACAGTATATCATAATAATTCTGTTTCCTACATAGATCCCGCTAAATAGCAAGAATTACCAAATGTTTCAATCTATCTTTGAGAATTGTTGACCTCAAGTAATTCTTCATAAGTTTGAGGCGCAAGAAGCTTCTTTCACAAGATTCCACAATTACGGGTATTGCATAACGCTGTTTTTTTATCGCTCGTAGGATTGGCGCTTTCCATATTGAATGACACCCCGAAATGACAATTTTTGTCTATATATTTCAGGAAATATGTATGAGTTTTCTAAAGGTTTTAATAATTTCCGTAGATTTCCATGACTATTTCGTATATTTTAGCAATTTCAGGAGATTTCAAGGAGCTCCTGCTAAATCAGGAGGCTGCTGGAACTCTGTTATAAGTTACAAAATGGTTTAATTTAATAATTTACAATTACAAAAGCCCGGGTCCTTTGAAAGTGCGGGGCCCACTGCTGTTGCATAGGTTGTATTGGCCTAAGCCAAAATAACGGCGTATGCTACGCCGTGGGTCGACTAGTATAATTAGTTTTGGAAATGAAGATATTGCGTCCTATCCCAAATCGTATGTAATCGACAAGGTATTCAACAAGGTATGGCCAGTGGACAGGTTTCGAACACGGGACTATCGTGATGACATTTGGAAGTGCATTCCACAGGCCAGGAAATATTCAAGTTCTGAAGTTTGTGTTATTAAATTTCGAATAGAAAATTTAAGATTATGTTTTATACCGATGTTAAGTTTTCTGATTGTCTGCTCTCTTACTCATAGAAACAATTTTGGACCAAATTAAAATGAGATTGTGTGTCATTATGTAATAACATGCCATTTTTCGAAGGGTCCAGATTAGAGATACAAAAAATCATCATCCGAGAAATATAAAAACATGTCAACGACATAATCAACGTTTTTCATTTCCATGTGTCTCACAGTTTCCTTCTCTCTCTCTCTCTCTTAGTCTCTCTCTGTGCTTCTCTGTCTTTCTCCTTCTCTCTTTCTCTCTATCTCTCTCTCTCTGTGTCTTCTAACGTACTCTAGTGAATGCTAACACAACAAGCACCGTTTTCTTTCAAAATTCATTAGGGAAATCCCAAATTGTAGTCATGAAAATTGTTGTGTGAATTGGAGGCCATAGTTTGTCTCAAATGACATTTTAAAAAGACACTTCCTCTTTAAGACACCTTTTTTTCCTCCTCTGTCTATAAAGTGTGTTTTTTTTTTAAAGTTAGAATAATGACAAAATATTCGCGTTGCTTTGATTTGAAACTCTAAATTTCATAATACAAAATAGTCAATGGAAATGGAAACCAGAGGAAACAAACTAAGCTAGAACATTGCTTAAGTGTAAGCCTCTAGTACAGCTAGGGCGGATCTAGGATCGCTCTCTGAGGCTTCTTAATGGCTAAGCGCACATCCAGAAAGTAAGAATGTAAACAAACTTTGGAGAGTATGATGCAAATCATAATAATACTAACAATAATAAAGGAGAAATATAATATTACTAGTACTCTTGTATGGCGAACTACGCTTGCGACATGGAAATCATCCTTTATGTCGAAAAGAGGCTAAAAAGGAGCTTAACTGCGATGGTTGAGACGGATCGTAGGAATAGCATACCGAAATTATGTTATCAGTTGTTATTACTCGCCCCCAGTAAGCGAAGAGGTGACCAAAAACGGAAAACAAGGCCGGATTTAAGGGAAGCCACAGCCCGCGTTTTCCACAAGAAATGGGCCTCCATTAAAGAGAAAAAAATAAAAAATACATCCCAATTTCGACGGGTCAGATGTTGTTGTTCTTCTTTTCCAATATTTTTTCTTTCGAATTTTTAAGGCTGGCAGGAATATCATGATTAAGAAGTGTTAGCTATAGCATGCTCTGAATAAGTAAATACAGCTCCGAGTTTATGGCAGTGTATCTACCAAGGTCCGTAACCTCCAGAAACTCAACAATATATATTTTTTTTAAAAACTAAAATATACGTACCAAATACTTTTTTAAAAAACAAAAAATGAGATTAAATTTACAACAACTCTGAACTCTAGTATGTTTTTAGATATACGTATATTCATTCATAAATGGATGTTAATTAAGGCTTTCGATAAAAATTAATCTGTAATCTGGCTACTTATCAATGCGTGGCGAAGAATGGGATTTTTAATTTCGGGATTTTTAGGATATCCTCTGCATCCACCGAATTCAATTGGTTTCCTAACTTTAGTTGGGGAAAGTAAAGATGGTTGGTCGTTGTTCTGGCCATATGACACCATCGATAAACGTTGAGGTGTTTTTTGCCCCTCAATGCGCCGAACGATGCGGGAGGACCTAAGTCTATGTAAGTCTGTCTCTGAAGTATGTGTCCAGAATAGTAATCGCAATAATACATGTCATACTGTTGTTTTTTTCTTTGTATAAAGGCTGTTTCTACGACAAGAAGCTGTATGTCAAGAAATCACTTAACAAATTCTACACAAAGATTTTAGAACAATAAAATATACAAACGACTTTTTAAAATCCTCGCTGTAATGGAGTGAAATTACATCAATCATTTAGACTCAATCTTAACTGTATACAGTTGCGTGAGCTACTCTCCTGGTCTTGAGACTAGTATTCATCTGCAATCTTGCAAGTTGACAAGAATCCCATTCACGCTTAAGTATGGAGGAGAATGGAGACCACCGTTCAATCGCTGCTATATCTCTTATTATTGTAAGACTTATCTATAATTAACTTAGTACATTTTTCATGTAAAACAAATTAAATAGTTACGACTATATGATTAAATATTTGGTTATTTTTTAGATAGATTTATGCGTTGTCATCGACAATAAATAATCGTGCAAAGTTTCAAATTGATTATAGAACGAAGTGGCAGAAGTAACATGTACCGGACAGAAAAGACAGAGTGAACTACTAGAAGCTTGGCTATTATACATGTAATGTGTCCCTTGTTGTTGCCTTTGTATAAAGGATGTCCCTCCAACAAGAGGCCGTGTGCCTGTATGTCACTCAAGAAACAGTACAAGAAGATTTAAAACAAAACACCGATGAGCATGACCAGTGTCAAGGTCACCATGTCGAGCTTCAGCCTCATCATCGTCATTAACAAGCCTGTTATTTGCCGTCTGTCCCTGGTCTCAGCCTTAATGAGTTGACATTAGCCGCTGACGGTCAAAATGGATAATAAAAACAAAATGATCAGAAATCAAGTGAAAATTGTTGATGCAGAAATAATATGTTTTCCATCGTAATTTGTCAACAAACGTCTACCCCACCCTTGTTGTAATTCATTTATCTGATCAAATTGGACGCTATTTGTTTACGGTGTTAAATTATTTCCACTGTATTTTTCAGCATATAATGCTTCCAATGACATGAGTATCAAATAGATTGTGATGACCAGTCCAGCTCCTGGCCTAAACGTGTGGCATAGATATTTAGCCCGGCGATACAGTTAAGCACTGACAGGAGAAGGAGGCAAGGCGAGTAACTGGCACATAAACCAGTAAGCTTCGGAAACTCCTTAGCCTTTGCTGGCTACCCACATATGAGAAGGAAATCTCTGAATTTAAACCTCAGCTGCCCAAGAGGCGCGATAGCTGAGTGGTAAAACGCTTTTCTTCTGAACTGAGGGAGGGGGGGTCCCGGGTCCCGGGTTCGAATCCTGGTGAAGACTGAGATTTTTAATTTCGGGATATTTGACGCCTTTGAGTCGTAATGGGTACCTGGCATTCGTTGGGTAAAATAAAGGCGATTGGTCGTTGTGCTGGCCACATGACACCCTCGTTATCCGTGGGCCACAAAAAAAACAGATGACCTTTTCATCACTGCCCCATAGGTCTGAAAGGGGAACTTTAATTTACTTTTTTACTGCCTTGCAGCTTTGGGAAACACCCTTGTGATAAATCAGGAGCCGACTACCCTCAGACAGCCTACAGCTCACAATGTTAGACCCTGACGGAACCTGCGATACAGATGGCCCCAAACTGTATCGGCACCTGTCGTTTCTTTGGACACATCAAGATCTAGATCTAGATCTAGATGTCATGAGTTCTAAATCAGAAGGCTACACCTGTAATGAGAATACCAATAGATAATTTCACAAATTTGCATAGCCTGCTGGCCGAATAAGTAACCTCGTTCACTCAAGCAGCTGACGTTGTCACATCATGGGTTCCATACCCGGTGTGACGTTGTCACATCATGGGTTCCATACCCGGTGTGACGTTGTCACATCATGGGTTCCATACCCGGTGTGACGTTGTCACATCATGGGTTCCCTACCCGGTGTGACTTTGTCACATCATGGGTTCCATACCCGGTGTGACGTTGTCACATCATGGGTTCCATACCCGGTGTGACGTTGTCACATCATGGGTTCCATACCCGGTGTGACGTTGTCACATCATGGGTTCCCTACCCGGTGTGACTTTGTCACATCATGGGTTCCATACCCGGTGTGACGTTGTCATATCATGGGTTCCATACCCGATGTGACGTTGTCATAACATGGGTTCCATACCAGGTTGAACTAAAATATTTTATTATAGTTGAAGTTGTATAATGGTGGTATTTTATTTTTTAAAAACTTATTTTTTCTATAATGTTCTTGATAATATTTGTTTTCCAGTTTACTAATTAGCTTTTATTTAAATTACAAAATTACATCTACATCTAGATCTAGAATTAAAGATATGGAGATTCGTTCATAGTGCAATTTACTTCGGACGATGAAAGAACACGACCTAATAAATCTAAAACTAGATCTACATGTCCATTAATCGAGCTCTAGAGATGATTGATAACATAGCAACATCAAATTGAGTATCCGACACGATTAATCTCAAAATATCTCTAATGTTTATTGCTAAATAATTTCATTTTTATTTTTCAATTACTAATTAAATTAGATCTAGATATGGAAACCTTTAGTATTTACCTCTGGTGCAAATGGACACCTACGGAATGAGTGATTAAAAGGTATTCCCTTTAGTATGGTTACAATTAAAGCTAATGTTCGCATCATATTTAAAAAAAAATTAATCTGTGTTTTTGGTATATAAGTTTAACTAATTAATACAAAGAAATGGGCCATACATATTTTGTTTCGATTATTGTTTTGTAACAATGCGCGGATCCATCAGCGAAGAAGTCTGTGACATTTTATAAAGACTTACCTCTCCTTAAGTATTTTATGTAGTAAGAGTTGTGTATTGTAATGAACAAAAAAGAGACTTGCATATTATATTTTTTTTAAATTAATGGTTCGCTTTCAGAAAACAAAATAAAAAAAATAACTTTTAAAGCTTCAAATTATAATAAAATCGCATTTTCCAATAGTTTTTATCGTTTTTAGGATCTGAGCGTGACAGACAGATGGACAGACACCAAAAATTAAAAGCGGCTTTTCCACTTTCAGGGGTCCTAAAAAGAAAATTCTGTATTTCACTTAATTTTTTTTAAGACCGTGAGAACTCTTCTTATAAGCCGCAACTGGATATCTATAAGTTTAACTACCCGGGTAAAGTTGAGATAAGATGTTCACTGGAATACACGGAAGAAGATTATGAGAGCTATCGAGATGGAGGGTTCAATATTTACCCTCGTTACGTCACCACAGAAACGAAAGCTTCCTGTCTGACGGTGACTGAAGAAGATAAAGGGAAACGTCAAACACCAGTGTCTAGACGGTCATCAGAGGACGATGGGTAACGAGGGTCAATAGTTACTTAGTCCGAACCCTTTTTTTTTACTTAGTCCGAACCCTTTTTTTTTTCACCCGTAACAAGTTGGGGCTCGATGAATATAGATCTATCTATCTATCTTTCTTTTAATCTATCTATCTATCTATCTATCTATCTATCTATCTATCTATCTATCTTTTTCCTATGTGACCAATTAATAACCCTAACCCAATACATACATTGTCAAAGTTCTAGAAGATTCTTTTAGTCGTGTCTTTTTAAATTCATGTGCATGCATCTTCCAGGCTCCAGGATTTGCTAATGACGAATTTGTAAGCTGATATGAGGAATAATAGAAAAAAGAAATAATGAATAGATGTGAAACTCATTACTGTAATAAAGAAATATATCAAGGAATGCCTATACAATAGTCGATATATAGTTTCATTGAATTAGCAGATGTTGCGATAATAATAAGAAAAAACAAAGAAGAAAAAACAAAAAACAATATATTTAAAAAAAAAAAAAAAGACAATCCCTCCGTTATGATAATATTTTATTCAATTCGGGAATCGAACCCGTGACACTGTTATCAGTTAGAACGTCCACATTTTCTGTTTCGGCCAGCGGACCAGGTTTAACTGTGCGCTTATTTATTGCTATGTTCATTATATGAACATCTAGAATAATCTAGCTCTAGCACTAGACCTAAAGTTCTGATTTTAAATATAGTGTAGATCTGCTTCTAGATCTAGAATCTAAATGTAATCTATATTAGATTTACGTGAAAATATTGAATAATTCCTACTATAGACTCAAAGGACGATGTACCCAATTTTGCTGAAAATTAAATTATTATACTCTTGAATCAATAATGACATACATTCGGAAATGCCCGAACGCGATAGTCCTTTCAAGAACGCGATAGTCCTTTGAAAGCTAATGAAGAATCTGACCTAGATTTAGTCTCCGGGCAAATTCAAATATATTTATTTTTTACTTTGAAAAGTGATAACTCTCAAACTAGAGTTTTTTTTTATTTGGCCAAAGAGCTAGTCATTCTTTTCTCAGCGATATACATCTAGTGCCGTTGATACTCCTTTTTTCCTAGTGCTCTGAGAGCATGGAATGGGTTACATTAGTCAGCCAGGGAAACCAATGACTTGGCAGAGTTTAAGTCATTGATTAACATGCATGACTAGATTGACCTAGGAACATGCGTAGGACATTATCATCTATTGTTTTATATAAGTAACGTCTGTATTTCATAAAATAGCTGTTAAATTTCTTAGTAAATCGTTAAAGCCGGTTTTGTTTTAGATCAGGAGTCCAGGCTTCTGGATTCATATTCCATGAAGTTGTGATTTGAATGAAGGTAATTTAAAAATAAATGATAAGTACACGACCAGATAAAACTATTTTGTTTTAGTTGTGTTTTTTTTTTTCTTTGTTTAACTCTTTCTCTCCTAACTGACGATACCAACATGGATTCCATCGGAACGTGTTAAATAATAAAGGAGAGAAAGAGTTAATATTAAGACAAAGGTTTCTTGTTTTAATAAATGAACTAATATTGTCAATGTAAATTGAGTAACATATAGTGGTGTATACTCATAGAGCGAAACTCTAATTTAGCGTCAATGAGATTATGAGCTTCATTATGTAGGAATGAATTTTTCGAAACTTTTTCTTCATGACACTTGTATAAGTGTATAATTTTACAGATGCAACATGTCTCGATTTGATAACCATACTATTCTTGAGCCCCGGTCCACGGGCACCTTGTTATGCCACTGTATAGATGCAATCTATATCAAAATAAGTGTCTAAGGCAGCCAACGCTTATATGGCGTACAACCAAATTATTCTCAAGATGCTCTTTTTTTTTTTTTTTTTAGGTTATGTGTTTAAATTTTATTTTCTCAGTCCATCGATTTTTTTCAAAGTCCACTATGAAACAAACTGTGCCGCAATCTCCATAGACATGGGAAGTAATTCATCATCATTCATCTCATTGCGTCTTTTGATCCTGGATTATGTTTTCCTTATCTCGCGAGACACTCAAGAAAGTCAACTCTTTGTGTTTCATCGGACCGACTGATTTGTCTGCCCTTGTGTGCCTGTAGAGTCTCTGCAATCAAAATATTTACAACATAGCATCTGCAACTTGAACTGATTGTTGCCTGGCTCAATGACTTTAGATAAATATCTAGAAATATTTACAACACACACTTTGTTAATGGGGTGTATAAGTAATAACGCATCTTCGTTCAACTTCAAAAGACAAGCTATTATGGGAAAAAAACTACCTGTATTTAAAGCTAGTCTAAATGTCTAAATGTTTAGTTATATTTTTTTTTTTTACTAAGCCAAATACTGAGAAAGATGCAGAGATAAAAACATATTTTTCGCTCTATATTCTATAACTAGCTGCTTTTATCCGTCTTTGCTCGGGATGTTTGTATTGAGTTTGTTATATAATAAAAGGCAGCTATGTTGTTTTTACCAGTTAAAATCTATGTCAAGATGCCTCAGTGGTCTAAGTCTAGTAAACTCTCTTGTTTAGGACAACTTTACATATCATAAGATCACCGCTGTCATTAAAGGAACATTCATGCTAAGTCTCAATAAGATTGGTCAAACGGTGTTGATTTCTATAAAGGACATACATACATACATACATACACACATACATACAAACATACATGCATGCATATATACATACTTCTTAAATTCTACTTTATATATTAGATGGTTTTGCTCTATATTCTAAAATGTAGATGATACTCTTGTAACAGGGCCGGCCTTAGGCAAAGGCAAACTAGGCAGCCGCCCAGGGCTTCCAATTGGAAACTGCGTTGAAAACATGTTTTAAATCATGTCTGTGTCATATTAAAAATACTCAGACATGTCTCAAATGTTATATTAATGGAAATCACTTAGATGCTAACATGAGATCCGGCTACTCTATCTATACAACGGTGTGAACAGTACAGAAGAGCATACTGACTTTAATGCGTACAAGTACCACCCTATACGTATCATATGCATCATGTCACTGTTTCTAAACTCAAGTACGTATTATGATATAGAGACTTCTTTAAAAGAAGTCACTTAATCCTTACAATAATTTCTTTTTATGAACCATAACATCATGGGCTAGGTTGATTCAGTCATTTAGGAAAATCAAAGACTCAATGCTGTTTAAGTTACTTATTAACATGAACGACTGGATTAGCTGATCGAGAAGCTTTAATTTTTAATCAGTATTCTCATTTTTTTAGGAACAAAAGTAACATAGCAATAATACATAAAACACAGAATCATAATTTAAAAAAAAACAAAAAAACTAATAAAATACTCAGACACAAATATAAAGATAGATTTCTTATTCCATATGCTAGGAAGATACCCTACAAGTTCCCATTCTTTCATAGTTCCATTAGAGCAGCGGTCCTCAACATTTTATGCTCAGCGATCCCTTTTTACAATCCCCCACTCTGCCGCGACCCCCCTCAACACACACATACAGCAATAGAAGAATGGACAATAACAATCCGTATTTTTAATGGCCTTAGGCGACCCATGGCAAATCGTCAATCGACCCCCAAGGGTGTCGCAACCCACAGGTTGAGAACCCCTGCATTAGAGTGAGAGCATGGAAGGGGTTGACATTACCAGCTAGTAAAACCATTTAGTAGTATTCAGATAATACTGATGCATAAGATGTGTTTAGTGTGACGAAAGTTACAATGTACGTACGTGTCAGGGTGGGATTTCAGATTAGCTAGGGTATGATATTATGGTCCCTTATCACCAGCCTGAACAGAGTAACACAAGAACCTAAAGGTAATAGCATGTAAAATACAAACATTGAATAACAGTTATTCAACTGAACATTTAGTGAATAACAACAGTTGTCAACAGGAACAATATTTAATTATACTTAATTGTAGTTTTCAAACATATTTACATATACATCAATATCATTGAAGTTAGCATTTGATTAATAATTAGTCTAGTATCACACCAACAAGTTTCCGTAACACACCTTCACGCTCACACTCCATCTCGGCGCCCAACAGAACCTCAACTCCCTACACCTCAACACCGATAGTTACTACACAACTCTAAGGGCGGAAAGACGACACACTTTCCCATAGCCCAAAGCCTAACACCCTGAAACGAAAAGAAAACCTAGATCTAGCGATGCCGCTTCAAGAAAGAACTTTTCAATAGCGACACCCGTACCGAAAGATCAGCTTACTTAATAAAACT
The DNA here is from genome assembly GCA_030265305.1 of Biomphalaria pfeifferi. Taxonomy (NCBI): domain Eukaryota; kingdom Metazoa; phylum Mollusca; class Gastropoda; family Planorbidae; genus Biomphalaria; species Biomphalaria pfeifferi. The sequence goes on from JASAOG010000084.1 coordinate 2,251,453, forward strand.
ATGTACTTACGTACCCTTACAAGGGGGAAACAAACAACCAGCTACTCAGCTCACAAAAGAAGCTCTATCTCTCTTGCGGGAACTAAGGATGACGTAAACACACACAATATTCTAGACAACAAAACGCACTTAAAAGAAACTACTTCCCATACGCTAAAACACCAATATTAAATGCAAAGAAAACTTCACGCGCGCACGACAATTAACACTTCACACAGTAATTAAATTCTACAGACAGAACGTGAATAAATAAAAAAAAAAGTAACCAATTAGTCAAGTACTACGAGTAATTAATTATTTTGTTTGATGAAAACTAGGAAATTTAATCCTTCAGTATTCGCATATATGGCTAAATGTGTTGGGTTTAGTCCTCTTAAATAATTACAAGCGCTATTTCTCCCTCACGCATTCTCCGATCCGTTTGATAATTTAAACGATTATTTATTCGCGTCAGAACTTTAATCAATTTAAAATATACCCAATTAGTCAATTAATTATTGTAATTAATTATTTAGTTTGATTTATAATAAGGGAAATAACTTGTTCATACAAAAATATAGTTTTAAGAGCGGTGCCTTTCTTCTTTAAATAAGCTCTGATTAAAAAAAAAAAAGAATTTTTAATATTTTATTTGTTTGGTTTTTCAAATTAGCCTTTTAGATTTATTATCGACTAGTAAAATATCGTTTTAATTTTTTAAAAAGATTGAGATTGATATCTATATTTACATGCCAGTGACTATTACAGTAAATTAAGTATTTGAACTTCTTCTTTTGGTTAAAACACATCATAACGACCACCCCTATCAAATGAAAGCTGACAATGCCATTTTTAAATAAAAATCACGAGTAGGATTTTGACGAGTGTCATTTAATATGGAAAATGTCTTTCCATATTAAACGACACCCCAAAATGACAATTTCGTCTATTTTTCAGGACATTTTATACGAGTTTTCAGGATATTTTAATAATTTCATGACTTATTGGTATACTTTGCAATTTCATGAGATTTCCAGGAGCTCCTGGAAAATCAGAAGGCCACGGGAACCCTGTTTTAAGTTAAAATGTTTAATTTAATAATTTACAACTAGAGTTAGTGCGGGGCCTATGTAAGTGCTGGACCCACTGCGGCCGCAAAGGTTGCAGTACCTTAAGGCCGGCCCTGGTAATAATGTTCCTGATATTAGTCTAATATAGGATGTAGTTAGGTCACTGTGGTTCCAAGATGTGATTACTTTAGTCTCTGTGTGTAGTGCTATGTTTGTGTATGTGAGTGTATGTTTGTATGCCACCACTGGCTTGAAATACCAAAACAGATGGTACCGGAAGTATACTGCACCAGCTCTTGTTTCTGCAGTCCATTGATCCTTGTTTTAATGTTTGCCCAAGGCTATTGATACCATGGATAATTGTTTCCGGTTCAAAGTCTTCAATTACTCTGACATTTTTGTTTTACTACAGAGAAGGTCTGGGCTAAATAGAACCATGAATGGAAACGTCCACTGACTTTATACAATGGAGGTTTCATTGGTGGTATTAGATTTAATTCGTGGAAATTAATTATTTATTGAAGTAAAAGTTTTGTTCTAAATTAAAAAATTGCTTTCATTACATCCTCTTATTTTCCCCCTTCCTCCTTCTCTTACAGTCATTCTCTATCACTTTCACTATCTCTTTTTTTTACTCTCTCCTTCTCTAATTCATTTTCACACACTCAAGTATGTTTTTTATAACCCACTTTCGTTTTCTTTAAAACTTTCTCTCTCTCACACCTACTCTCTCTCTCATATTTTCTCTAACTTTGACCACCTCTCTCTATTCACTTCATCTCTAATTCTTTCTTTAACTTTCTTTCTCTCTTTCACCCTCACTCTCTTTCACAGTTTCAACCTTTCTCTCCTTCCCTTGTTTCTCTCTTTCACTTCCTCTCACTTTCTGTTTCAATCTCTCTCACTATCTCTCTTTCTTTGTTTGTATTTCTCTCATTCTTCTCTCCCTTTCACTCACTCTCTCACTCATTCTCCCTCTCTCTCTTACTCTCTCTCTCTCACTCTCATTCCTTAACTTCCCCTTTCAATTTCTCTGTCTTGTTTTGGTCTTGATACTCATACAGCTAATGACGTGCCTTACCCTAACCAATTTCAATTAATTTTTTTTATTTTTTAAAATCAATACAATATGATACTGAGATTAGCATTCATTAATGCTGTGTGCAAACGGAAAAGATTCAATATAAAAGTCTTTGTTACTTTTACTTTAAAAAAAATATTTAGGATAATGAATAGAATGGTATAGAAACATACAGATGTAGGATGTGTATGATAAAGCTTATGATTCTAACTCATCACATATCTAAATCGAATTGTTTATACAGTACCAGGTGACCGAGCCTTTCTCGGATGAATAATTTGTTGAGGAAGGATATATACCCGAAGTCATATCGGGAATATTTTTGTAATTACGAAAATGAATGATCGGATAAAGACTGTCAATCTGAAGAGTTGCTTTTTTCGATCTGTTAGTTGTCAATGTAATTGTACAGGGCGATTAGAATAGAAAGTCTCTTAAGTCCCCCAACAGTATAGAAAACCACAGCTCAAGTAGTAACGTTTTACATTGCGCCTTTTGCGTAAAACTATTGGGTTATTTTTTACTTGGAAGAAAGTCTTTGCAGTGTAACTTTTAAAATGGTTACTTTCTGACATTTAATATTGCAATAAATATATTCAAATGGCTTTATTTCACAGCATCAATAGATGCAAAATCTCTACGTTGTAGAGTAAAACGTGCACCTTGTACCAAAGCGCATTTTTCCCTAAGAGACTTAGAAACAGCGCAATAGTATTCGAAAGAAACGTTATTGTGGGGCATCACTGTTACGCCGACCACCTTTCAGTTCACTAAAAAAAAAGATTGCCCCATACGGGATAAGTGCCTTGCCCAGCGTGACTGTGGGACTAAAAGAAGTTTATACCATTTCGCGAGAATGTCGCGGTCTTTCCACCGTATGTCCATGATGGTGTGCAAATATCTTTGGTGAAGGCGTTCAAGAAGTCTTAGTTGCTTTATATAAAGTGCTCATGTCTCAGATCCACAAAGAGAGGTTGAGAGAACCACTGCTTGGTAGACACTGATTTTTGTAGACAAGCGGAGCGATTTATTTCGCCACACTCTCGCTTGGAGGGGTCCAAAAGCACGACTATCCCTGATCACATATCAACCACCCTTTAAAGCAATGCGGCATTTGATACTATGCTTCCCAGATATGTGAAGTTATCTAACACGTTAAGGGATGTCTATGCGCGTTGATCTTTGAGGCTGAGTAGGTTTTATTGGGTGACTTCGACTTCCATTTTACAGAGGTCTATAGTTAAACCAAAAGAGGCGTCAGCGTAATGAAAATTCGTTGACCGCGAGCTGGATATCATCATGGCCGGCTTTATGGCCACTGTAACCTATGCGGCCCAGTGGGCCCCGAACTTTTAATAAGCCCCGAGCTAATTCTAGGTGTAAATTATTAAATTAAAACATTATAACTTATAATAGTGTTCCCGTTGTCTCCTTGTTTTCAAGGAGCTCCTGGAGATCTACTGAAACTCATAAAAATGTCCTTAAAACAGACAAAATTGTCATTTTTGGGTGTCAATCAATATGGTAAACGCCAGTCCGACGCGTAATAATTTTTTTTTCTTTTAATAAAATTTATTTGTAATACAAAATCTTAATTTTTTACTTACTATCCTTATCCCTTCCCTGACTGGGCCACGCCCAATCCATTTCACATAGGGTCCCGCAAATGTTAGGGCCGGCCCTGCTTATCATGTTCGGTGTGAGCAAGTAATGCGTAGATAAGCTGTGTTATGATCATTTCCTATGTTTTGGTATGGGACTTCGAAGCTTGAACACATTGCAATAATTTACCAGCGAAATAATAACAAAGTAAAAGCTACCTACTGGTCTACGCAATGAAAATGTAATCAATTTATAAAGCCTTTAAACACAATAACTTATCATAGATTCACAAATTTTATTTCATTATTTTATTATTTCAAAATTAATTTTTAGATAATGAGACATATTCAAGCCGATATAACTGTCAACCTCGAGTTTTCCAGATGTGGCCAATGAGTTGAGATTTTTTTTTTCTCATTAATATGCACATACCTTGAAATTTTAGAGAAAATCGTTTGAGCCGTTTTCGAAATAAAATGTATATATATATTCACAAGAATTGCTCGCGTAAGAGTATAGGATGGGATAGATGTATCAACTTAGAGTGAAGAACTTAGTCGGTCCGTCACTGATACATCTGTGTATGTGTGTATAATATATTTTTACTTATTTATATATATATATATATATATATATGTCAGTGTGGATATATGCGCGAATGAGCGGAAGTGTGTAAGTTGAGACAAGGGCAGAGGGTGATATATGCTATCAAAAGTGTTCATCTTGACCGAGTTATTAAGTGTTTTGTTATTACAGCTAAACCTAGGGACACATAGACTAACTAATAAAGTATCTATAGAGCTGAAATAAATTGGAAGCTGTAAAACACACAATGCGTTGTAAATTTCCGCAAGGGAGACAATTCAAACTATTACATACAGAGTCTTTCCCAGTTGTGTAACCTGAACATGGAGGGTATGAAAAAAAAAATCCATGAATGAAAAGAAAATATTCACCACAGAGAAACAATGTGTGAAGTTGTGTGTGTGTATTAATGTGAATACATGGGAAAAAAAGCGGACCGAGGGGGGGGGATTTTTATTTACTTCACTAGTTTATTTAGAACTACCCTCCCCCTTTTTATGTCTCGGTAAATGTCTTTTTGAAGACATTTGAACATGAAACACAAACAAATACTATAGTATTTATTTCCCCTGCTGTTTACCTTCACAACAAACATTAAATACCACATGAGCCTTTGTTCTTTTCAAATGCATTTGGGGGGGGGGGGGGGGGAGAGGGGGAGCGAACCAAATAAATCAATTAAAATTGCATGTGATTAAGTTAGATCAGTGCTTCTCAAACATTTACTGATTATGCCTAATTAATTGTATATCTATGATTCCGAATATTAAGGAAGAGTGTAGTCTATGCTACGAGTCTTTTATCCTTGATAGATCACGTTTGTAATGATTTAGCTATAGCCTTGATGCAGGGCCGGACCTAACAGTTGCTGGGCTCTATGTCAAACTGATGGCGCAGGGTCCAGTCTGGATAGGGATAAGCAGAAGGTTAAAATTAAGATTTTGTATTAGAGAATACATTTGTCTTGGTAATACATTTTTATAAAATAAAAGCTGACAATGCCGTTTTGTTTATTTTCGCACGTAGCATTGGCACCCCAAAATGACAATGTTGTTTATTTTTCAGGAGATTTGTGTACGTTTTCAGGATATTTTAATAATTTCAGATTTCCTGGACTTTTTCGTATATTTTGCCATTTCAGGATATTTCAAGAAGGTCCTGGAAAATCAGGAGGCCACGGAAACAGTGTTATCATATTAAAGTTATAATGTGTTAATGTAATAATTTAAACCTAGAACTAGCAAAGGGGCCTATGAAAAGTGCGGGACCTACTGTGGCCGCATAGGTTGCAGTGGCCTAAGGCCCTGCCTAGATGTATTACATATACTGTATACTAAATGTAACGGGACCCTCTGTGGCCGCATAGGTTACAGTGGCCCAAGGCCGGCCCTGCCTAGATGTATTACATATACTGTATGCTAAATTTAATGCTATCATCTACATTTAGACCATCAGTGTACACTTTCAACGCGAAGGACACTTACCGTTTATATCTTGTAAGATGGGCCATAACTCATTCTCTAGTTCTGTTGGACGCTGGACATGCCGTGGTTTGTATCGACTTAAACAGAGTATGTTCCCCTTCCCCCACCCTAACGTCCGTCTATGATGAGGACAGAGACGTGAAGACCAGCTGACCAGACCCCAAGCCATTAGCCTGGCCCGGTAGTTCAGCTAATATGTCATTAACGACCAGGCGATTGGAAGGAGACAAGTGGCAGACGAAGTTTGCCAGTAAGGAAAAAAAACAACAACAGATGATGAATGGAAGCGTTCATTAAGATTATATCATTGAATGTGACCTCTGACCCCTTTCTAGCAGACTCTGCTTGTTGATGTTGTTATCATCACGACATCATCAACATCTTACATAGAACCAATGAGACAAAAAAAAACTTTGACATAAATATAGCCACTATTAAAAAAAATAGTACTGACATTATTTGTAGCTTTAAAGTCGTCTTAGTTGAGTTGTGTGTGTACACTTCGCACCGAGAAAGTAAAGTTTGACCATTAAAATTGTGTCAGTAGTTCTATATTTGGGCCATGACTATCTAAATTTATAAAATAACATAACCCAAGCATGAATACAGTTTTGCAGGCATCTAGTATTATTATAATCGACCACCGGCGGACAATGGTTATGCTTGCCCAGGATGTGGCAAAATAAGTAAGGCTATTATAAGCTTGGCTAAGTACCTGACTAGCAGAGTGGTTAGCATATCGGCCTAAAAAGGCGTCAGCCACGAGTTCTAATTCAGGTAATTCCTTTTTTTTTCAGTAAAGCTTTAAAAAACCCAATTACGGTTAAAATCCACCCAGATATCTCTTTCTTTCTTTACCCCCACCCCCACCCCTATTTTCCAACTGGTCTAAATAAATGATAGGATGATAGCGTATTGAGACAATCTAAAGCATGAAACACAGCGCTAAACAAAAACAAATGGTACAAATATTATTGATCGCACAGATTTATTTTGTTGGTCTAGATCAATAACAAATTAGTTGATACAGTTACACTTTTTTAAATATGTTTTTCTTATTTTTAGTTTTCTTCCCATCGCTTTCTCTTTCCTTTTTTTCTGGTACTGTTCTCTGGAGGAAGGCCTATGCGAGCCTTGAGGACCTTTTGACATGGCTGTAGAGTTTATGTTTGCATTTCTTGATAGTGCGTTCCAATTGCATTAATCCTGTTACTTATCTCTTCATTTGTGATGCGGTCTACCTAGGATCTTTTTGTAGCATCTTAGTTCCATTGCTAGGATCATTTTCTCGAGATCTCCAGCGTTCGAGATTTGCAAGCATATAAGAATGTGGCCGTGACCAGGCAGCGCATCAATCTCATGTCAGTGTCGAGGGCTATGCCTTTAGTCTTTCCAGATAGTTTTGAGTTTTGCATGTGCTGCTGAGGACAGTGCGACTCTGGCCAGTAGGTTCAAGTTTGATTCCTTCACCTGAGACAATAGCTCCATAGAAGTAAGCATCGAAATAAAAAACATCCAAATCTTTGTCTTTGCATTACAGAATTAGTTCAAGTGTTCATTCTTCTCTAGGTACAAGTGTTCATTCTTCTCTAGGTACAAGTGTTCATTCTTCTCTAGGTACAAGTGTTCATTCTTCTCTAGGTACAAGTGTTCATTCTTCTCTAGGTACAAGTGTTCATTCTTCTCTAGGTACAAGTGGTTCATTCTTCTCTAGGTACAAGTGTTCATTCTTCTCTAGGTACAAGTGGTTCATTCTTCTCTAGGTACAAGTGGTTCATTCTTCTCTAGGTACAAGTGGTTCATTCTTCTCTAGGTACAAGTGTTCATTCTTCTCTAGGTACAAGTGGTTCATTCTTCTCTAGGTACAAGTGTTCATTCTTCTCTAGGTACAAGTGTTCATTCTTCTCTAGGTACAAGTGTTCATTCTTCTCTAGGTACAAGTGTTCATTCTTCTCTAGGTACAAGTGTTCATTCTTCTCTAGTTACAAGTGTTCATTCTTCTCTAGGTACAAGTGGTTCATTCTTCTCTAGGTACAAGTGTTCATTCTTCTCTAGGTACAAGTGTTCATTCTTCTCTAGGGCCTGGAACGGGTTGAAATCGATAGGCTTTAAATAAAAATCACTAGTTGGAAGAGGATTCAGTTGCGCTTCCAGGCTCATGACACAGTTACTTGATTACTTCACTTCGTTTTCAATCAAACTCTTTCAGGCTGGTTACCTTAACACATTGACGCTTTTGATTTCCTGGTTACTGACTGCCTTAAGAACAAATGAGGATTAGTTAGATTAGAAAAATATTTTTTTTTACTTAGGGATTGGAATGTATAAAGAAGCTTTCTAAATCTAATACAATTTGAAAAATGTCAATCTGTTGAAAAAGAAATTTTCTTTTTTAATACAGAACATACAAGCTTACTGTAACAGAAACAAAAGCGAGCAACATACAAAACTGTAATAAAACGAGTACACTAGCCCTCATGAAAGCCGCAGGGTTAAAATTTAAAGAGATAAAATTATGTAACAATTTTTTCGGTCAAAAAAATATTCCATTTGACAGAGAAAATGAAATTGGTTATTGCAGTGTTTCTCAAATGTTATCAATAGCATCCATCTACATAAAAAAACAACAACAATTCGTTCGCGCCTCCACTTAGCTAACTGAGGATCTGGGGTTCAGGAGATTTGTAGAGTGCTGTGACATTTGAAAGAAAATTGAAGGCATAGAATTACAACACATTTTCCTGTTGTTTTTTTGGCCTATATATTTACAATATTTGTAATCCTAAACGTAGTTACTGCATGCTCATTAAAGCTAGTAGTTTAGTCCTTTTTTTTTTTCAAAAAAATAATAAATTTACGTAGATAACTTGCACGTGTTTTGTTTACTAGAAAAAGTTCTTTTGGGGATAGTATTGAACAGGCAGCAAGGGGATCTGAGGCTCTGTGTTTCATCTCCTGTCTTTTGGAGCGCACTTTGACCCTAAGTAAGAAAAGCTACATGTCTAAAAAAAAAAAGGCTCAAATATAATGATGCCTTTGTTGAATCCCTTGGAAAATGTATTGAACTGTTTCGCCTCCACTCACAGTTTTGTTTTTATCAAGTCGAAGTTTCTTATCAAGGGGCGCGAACTTAGTTTGAAATGCACTGGGTTAGGGTTCTTGAGATGGAAAAAAACTAGTAAAAAGAAGAGTGAAAAAAAAGAGAGAGACAAGGAAAAGATGAGAAAGAGAATGAGAAAGTGTACAAGAGAGAGAAATGAGTGAAAGTGATAGTGGTATTCCACTTAAACCACCTTATCAGTCAAGTAACATTTCTTTTCCTTGTTAAATACCAAACAAAATAATTAATCACCAATAGTTAATTAACTGATTGTTTGATTGTTATTTTAAATGGATTCCTGTGTTGTCATGATAAGGGAATATTTGTGGTAACATTTCAGCTTAATGGGAGAAATAACGTGTGCAAACTTTTTACCAGACAGATACAGTGAGTTGATATAAGCTTTACACAAAATATTGCCTACCCTACTTGGTCCATTACGTCATGCCTGATACAATCTTTTCATATAGAGGAATGACGTAATATCCAGAGCTGAATATTGTCGCACTGAGATAAAAAGCTCGTATCTCTGTTTTAGACCAAGATCTCATTACATAAAATACATGGATCAGTGGTTCGCAACTTACTTACACCTAGGAGACACATACATTTAAATCAACAATGTTAGGGGCCTAGTCTCATGAAAAGAAAAACGTAGAGTCAAATCGAACCAAGCTACTGATTCTATTTTTATCTTTTAGCTGTGGTCACAAGTTTTGAGGATCCTGATAGAGCAGCGGTTCTCAACCTTTTTAGCTAGGCGACCCCTTTTTACAATTCCTCACTTATTCGCGACCCCCAACATTAAATTATTTTCTTTTATAAGTATGATGTTACAAAATTATAATTGGTATTGGAGGCCTAATGTAAATATATGATTTGTATTGCCAAAGCTTAATGTTTAATCACAGTACAGTATGTAGCCTAATTATATTCTTAAAATATATATGTCTTCTTATCATCCAATTACAAATTAATGAAATAATTTCTTTATGAAGTTCATCTATTTACGTTAGTATTTTATATTCACATTCCACACACGTGACAATTTTCTCTACCGGTGTTTAAACAGGCTGTTTCAAGAAATAAATATATTATTGCAAATGGAAGAAAATGCAACAAAGACAAATTGGAAAATGGCTGCAGACGCTTGATCCAGAATTGTGTAGGCCTAATTAAAGAGAAAAGTTTCACTGTTAAATTATGTCTCCTAAAAATCTTCAACTTTGACTTTCATTGGATTTCTGGCAAGTGCAAAGAGATGTTGAGTTGATTTGGAAAGTAGGAGGAAATGTTGTCTACAGACATGCGCAAATGTTCTTTCTCAGAAATTATCATTTTATCTGTTTGCCAGGCTCAAAGTCATTTCTTTCATAGAGAGCAGATACGGTTGGAAGCATGAATTTCTAAACAAAGTTTATGTATTAAAATTAAAATTTATGGATGCCTTATTCAACCTTTTTTTAAAACGTACAATGTTTTTCATACTGTTATGTACTGCTAGAACATAATGTATCTGTACAATATGGCATCAATGCTTCTTTAACATATTAAGTATGATGAATAACACTTTGAATTTCAGTTAACAGACGATAGTCCAGAAGTAACGATACGTTATGCAATAATTTAAACATACACAAATATATCTGCTGGACGATCGAAATGTTCGAAATCAATTCTGCTTCAGTTGTCTGCAGCATCTTTTCTCGAATAACAATATATGTAGTAAATTTCAATGGAAAAAACTTGGTATGTCACAAGCTTTACATGTTAGAGTGGACAACAAAAATTCTTTATTTCCGATGGACATAAGCGACCCCTGACAAAAAAGGGGGTCGCGACCCACAGGTTGAGAACCCCTGTGATAGAGCCTCGTCGCTGATGCTGAAATAGGCTGCACTGACCTGATGCATCATAACATTATAGACATTTTATCCAAATAAGTTAGCCTTTCAAATAATACATAATGGGATTTTTTTAAAAATCAACTAATCAAATTGTTTACAAATATTATGAAATATAAGGTCTGAGAAACAATAGGGCTTCATGTATATAAGCTTTTTCGGATCAGCTAATCCGTTCTTGACAATCTATCACAAGGAGGGATGGGAAGCAACCATGACATGTAAGAAACCTATTACACCCCTTTATTGACCCAGTAGCAGGACTAGGTCAAGACTACTCTAGGCGCCTACAGGGTTAGATTTATTGAATTAATCAGTTTATTGACAAAGTGCGAATAACCAAATGTCATACAGAGATAGATCTAGATCTCCATCTTTAACAGACCAAAAAAAAAAAAAAAAAAACTACATGCGATGACAAGATCAAAGCTAGTGTTATGTAGCATGCGGGTGTAATTGTAAAACATTTTTTAAATCAATAAAAATTACCAAAACTTTTTTTTTCTTTTAAAGTAGTAAATATAGAGTGTGTAAGGTTACAGCTCAATATTCGTTATCCTCCCCCCCCCCCCCCCCCCCCAAGATTTAGAAGTAAAACAGGGGATATACTTTTTAAAAGAAAGAAAGCAACTTTTTTTCTAGAGATTTCAAAGACAATAAAATGAGCATCTTGAATTAAAAAAAACAACACCTTTCTGTTCCTTTAAAGCACTAATCTATATCTTTAAGTGTTTCAAATTTCATGCAAAATTTTAGCAATTGTTTTTGTTTATTACAACATTCATAAAGCCCAGGGATGGACTAGCTATATGGGGGGGGGGGGGGTTTAACCATCACTTAGACCTCATTGTCTGAAATGGAAACCTGACTTACTGCTCCAGTGCAGCCAATGAGGAGCGTTGAGCTTAAAATCCCCCTTAAGGCGATTTTTTAAGCTGAAACCCCCCTCTTCATTAAAAATTACGAACAAAATTAAGCAAACTACAGTCACCAAATTTCATGAGCGTAGCCAAAAGGGGTTTTGTGGTTACCCTCCCCCTCCAATACAAAAGCTAAAGCGAAACTATAGTGACCATTTTCTACCAGTCACTGGACTCCATTAATTTAGTGCATTGAATAGCAGATTTGGTTTTTGAATTTTTTAGCGGAAGAGTAGCAGGCTAATGCACTGTAGATACCTGAGGATGTTTACTTTTTTTCTGTTTAAAATACCGGTAATAATGCTTGTGGGAGTTCACAGCGGTCCCCCAGCTCTCAATGACGGTGTGAACTGTCTTTCCACTAACTAAAGGAATATCCTATTCTAGGGTACAAAAAAAGAACGTTCGAAAGAATGAAGATTAATTACATACAAGGGAGACAACCTCCCCCCCCCCCAAAAAAAAAACAAAAAAAAATCCTGGTTACAACATATGACATGCTATTTGGGAACCGGTTTATATGGTAATGCCCGGGGCGATTTATATACCCAGTCCGCCCCTGATAAAGCTTGATTTGATTTGATTTTGATTTTGGGCACAATTTAGGCCATGTCGTGCCTGCAGTCCTTCAAGGGCCACTCTCCCTCCACACAACAAGGGCCGAATTCCATACAGTCAAATCATTAAAATCAAGGTCTATTCACAGTTAAAATAGTAGAGGTAGTAAAAATTTAATTATTTGGTAAAAATCTAATATAAATAGTACATGTTTACAAATTCATAAATCAGATCTTCGTAGACAACCCCACTTCCCGGATAAAGCCCAGTACCTTCCCAGGGTCGACATTATTGAATAGTGTTTTTAAAATTAGTGGCTCTAAAATATTTCTCCCTGACATCCTGGTATCTGGGGCAGTCGATAAGTATATGTTCCACGGTGAGGCCAGAGTCACAATACTCACAAAGTGGGGGCTCTTCTTTCTTCAGCACAAAATAGTGCGTGATGTAGGTGTGGCCAATCCTAAGTCTGGACATGGTCGTGCTACCACGCCTTGTTAGACCCTTAGATGTGGACATCCGCCACAATCTGCCTGACTTTATTGTGATTCTCAGCCTCCCATCGGTCCTGCCACTCTTGATAGGTGGCAGAGGCAATACTTTGTCTCAGGCCCGAGCAGGGAATTTGGGTTCCTGACACCGCATGATTTAGGGCTCTATTTGCTTCTCTGTCTGCGGCTTCCTTTCCCTCAATGCCTATGGTCGGCTGTTATTTGGTCCAACAGCTTCAGGCTCTTATGTATCAATGGAATGTCAGTCTTCATCCGCCCCAAAGCTTGCAATGCAGATTTGGAGTCGGAGCAGATTATAAATTTCCTCCTTTCTGATGCTTTAACGGCCATAAGTGCAAGCGATATTGCATGCAATTCGGCCGTAAAGATGGAGCAGCCATCGGGGAGTCTACGGGAGATTGTTTTGTTCCGAAAGGAGCAGGCACACGCGACCTTTCCATCCATTTTGGATCCGTCTGTGTAGATGGTGCCACAATCTCTGTAGCTCTCCTGCAGTTCCCTAAAGTGGACTTGTAGTATGCTTGGGTCTGTATTTTCTTTTTTGAAATTAAGGAGGGATAAATTTAATTTGGGTTTATTCATTAGCCAAGGAGGATTCTGAGGGGTTTCTATTTTAGAGATTTGGTCGATGGGTGGGGTTAAATTTTGGATGGGTTCTCTCATTCGAAGGCCCAACGGCTGTATGACGTTAGGCCTTTGACTGTATAATTCTACCTCTGTGGGGTTAAATATGGAGTCGAAAGCAGAGTTCGTGGGGTTGGATTTTAGCTTGACTATATACTGCATTGCAAGCTTTTTCATTCTTATATCCACTGGGAGTTCTCCAGCCTTCACATGGAGACTTGGGATAGGTGATGTACGAAACGCGCCGAGACAGAGACGCAGGTCAGCATTTTGTATTGGTTCCAGTATTTTTAGGTACGACTTCCTTGCTGCTCCATATATTATGGATCCGTAGTCTAGCTGGATCGAATTAGACTCCGATATAGCAGCAGCAAGGTATCTCTGTCAGCTCCCCAGTCCGTATGGCTTTGTACTCTAAGTATATTTAATGACTTTTGGCATTTCTTCTTAAGTTCCTTAATGTGGGGGAGAAAATTAAATTTGGAATCTAGGGTGAGGCCTAAAAATTTAGTAGTTTTCACGACAGGGATCTTCTTTTTTGTGTATAAATAGTTCAGGGTCTGGGTGGAGTCCCCTTAAATTACAAAAATGCATACTAACTGTTTTGGAGTCCGAAAATTTAAAACCATTATCATTTGCCCAACCCTGAATTTTGTTTAAACATAACTGTAATTTTTTTTCTAAGGTGTTCATGTTTTTCCCATAAGTAAAAATGACAAAGTCATCAACATACAAAGAGCACTCTATGCCAGGGGACAGAGCATTTATGATGCTATTTATTTTAATGTTGAACAGGGTGACTGACAGAATGCTGCCCTGGGGTACACCCATTTCCTGGTCATGAGTGTCAGAAGCGGAGTTGCTCACTCGAACCTGAAATTTTCGGTCTTTCAGGAATTACCCCACAAAACGGGGGAGGTGTCCATAAGCCCCATAAGCTCCAGGTCACGTAGAATGCCATGTTTCCAGGTTGTGTCATAGGCCTTTTCTATATCGAAGAATGCAGCTACTAGATGTTCTCTTCTGAGTAATGCATTTCTAATATAAGCTTCCAGCCTTACCAGGTGGTCAGTTGTTGTCCGCCCCTGCCGGAATCCACACTGGTAGTTGGAGATAACTTTATTCCTCTCCAGGTACCCGACCAGCCTACTGTTAATCATTCTTTCCATGGTTTTGCAGATGCAGCTTGTTAGGGCTATTGGTCGATAGTTAGCTGGGTCAGAGCCGTCTCTTCCCGGTTTAGGTATCCATAAAGCTTGTAATTTGTTTATAAAATAATAAAGTGGATTTTCTAGCTTTTATTTTATTCTTAATTTGAATTAATCAATACGGTGATGTAGCTGTCTGGTGATCTTGGACGTAAGATTCATACCCCGTCGCCTCAGCGTGGCGCCACCGTGGAACTAGATAGACTAGACAAGGCCTCTCACCTTGGGTGAGCTTTTTTTTTTTTTTTTATCTCACTCAAGGTGGGGATGGAACAAGTTGCCCAATGAATCATTCAAAAAGTCCACCACACCGTTCCACATAGGAGGGTCTTCTTCATGAGAGGAAAAGGAATGGCGATACGGTCCCCTTACTCTGTTCATGACCATGACAGCTTTAAGCCCTTAGACAGGACTAGGAGTGTAGAGCTCCCGGTCCATGCCTTTCGTTAAAAACAAGCCTTTACAACGATCAAAGGGATAAGGGTGCCCATGGCGCAGATTCCCTACTGGATTTAATCGAAGGTGGCCTTAGCACTGAGCGGGGTCCTGGACTAGTGACACATCAGGGGAAACAAATATTTGTACGATGATTTTTATGACAAAAGATTCTCTTTATCGTGCCCCTTTCACACATAATACGAGGTGCCTGAGATTGTTTTCCCATTCGCCACTCCCTAAAGCCGCCTCTGTCTAGTGCTACAACTCATCAGAACTGGGGACCCTAGCAATCATCTCACCGAGCGTGTTGTAACATTTACAGTTTACTTGAAACTTTAAAAAAAAAGGATCTACTTAATTTGACGTTGAGCATTACCAGATCGATATGTATTTCATTCAAGTACTTATATACAATATTATCTTCTTGTGTATGCGTTCGCATTATTAAAGTTAAATTAGCCTGAAAAATGTAGTCTTTTCTTTATAAATGGCTTGAGAGAACGCACATTAAAGCTCTATACTGAAAACGAATACATCATTATATTACAGAAGATGTTCCCTTTTCTTTTTAACAATAACTGGACTTTCCTACTTTCTACGGTTTCTCGTTCAACGACCAGGTCGAATGAAGCTTTTTTTTTTCTACTCTATCTGGTAATTCCCAGATTCCATGCAGTGAAGAAGACAACATAAGACATAATAAACTCTTAAGTGGTCAAGGTCACATGGGATTCAAACATTTTCGTTCGCTTCCACCATACCCCCCCCCCCCTTTCCTTAAACAAATATGGCTGTTCATATGGCAGATTTGGGCGGAATGGAAAACATGAGAAATTTACAAGACGTCTGCTAATGGCAGGGATAGAAAGACAGAAACTCAGAGAGAAAGATGGGATTAAGGGAGATTTTTTTTTTGCCGATTATGGGAATAGAGAAAATAAAAGAACACGCTAATGTGCATTACAAGCAAACGATGTGCCCAACCCTCCTCCCAATCCCAAGATATTTCCGCATTTTACAGCAGGAGAAGACGTTTTGTATTTGTATCGGTTAGAAACTAATTCCATAAAGAAGTTTCCCTGTGGGGCAATTATTAAAAAAACAACAACAACCACTTTTTCATTTATTATGTATTGAAGAAATACACTTTACAATGTATAACAAAATTGGTTATATTAAAGTGTGAACAAGAAATACAAGAAATATACTTGCTTCACTATGCTTGCTTCACTATGCTTGCTTCACTATGCCTGCTTTACTATGCTTGCTTCACTATACTTGCTTCACTATACTTGCTTCACTTACCGAATATCGTAATTGGAGAGATATTCACTCCGTTTTTTGTTTTGTTTGACATAATTCGGATGTTAATTCAGAATTGAAGATTATTACTTCCTAGACCAAACCTCCCGCTGGACAGCTGGGCATTGTTCAGAGCGCGTACAGACGACCTGATAGCCAGAGAAACAAAGAAAGAATGAGAGACTTAGCAAGAAAGAATGATTAATATGAAGCCACAAAAAAAAAATTTAAAATTATAAAAAATAAAGCTTAAGTGTAATTGTGTCAGTTAGTCATGAAATTAAATTTGTAATATAATTACACCAGGGGTGGCCAACCTTTTTATTCCGGGCTCAAATTTTTTCAATGCTAATTCAGATGCGCCACTTCAAATTTTACAAGCTTCAGTACTTTAAAGCAAGGTAATTAGTACAGATTTGTACATATCGGTGTGTACTGGAGGAAGTGATTTATCTAAGAATAACGCGAACTAGGAGGTGAAGATAACATTCACAAAGCAAAGAGTTTTGACTCTTTTGGTCTGAATAGGTTTATAACATATTGGTCAATTTTGGCATCAGTATAGCTAGACAATTAATTTCCTTTTGTTGTTTCATTGTCTTTCTAGAACTCGGTTATTATCATTTTTGCGAACAGGTTAGCTCTAAGGCAGTCTAATGGGGAACCTGTGTGAATGTTAACGTGATCGCTTTTTGAATTGATTTTTAAATATGTTGTACGACTTGAAGCCGAACTCAGGGCTCAAACCGCCTCAACGGGACTTATATTGAAATTGTAGTACGACATCTGTCAAGTACAAATTCTTCCCCTTGTTCGAAACCAAACAAAACATTATTTATTAATAGTGAATTAAAAAATTGTTTATTTTTTTTTATTGATTATTGTTATGTCAGATACAAGAAATATTTGTGCAAAAATTCAACTTGATCCGAGATTGGGTGTGGAAGATGTAACGTGCATGGGCGTAGCCAGGGGGGGGGGGGTCTTGGCGTTCAACACACCCCCCCCCCCGAAATGAAATCCCCGCCCTAACCGCGGGGGGGGGGGGGGGATCGGTATTTAGTGACTGCTTTTTTTGCTTTGATTTTGTTTATTTTAGGTGAGATTTTAATACTAAACTATCACTTGCCCCATCACAGCAAAGGAGGTTTTGAGTTTAAAACCCCCTACCAGTGGTTTTTGAGTTTCAAACCCCTGCTAAAGGGGTTTTGAGTTGAAAACCCCCAACCAGTGGGGTTTGAGTTTAAAACCCCCTACCAGGGGGGTTTGACCTTAAAAATCCCCCAACCAGGGGTTTTCACATTTAAATTCCCCTCTTCTATAAAACAAAACACAAAAAAAATGCAAACGACAATCCCCCAAATTTCACGAGCACAGTTAAGGAAGATTTTGATTTTTAAACTCCCTCCAAAA
Organism: Biomphalaria pfeifferi; assembly: GCA_030265305.1. Taxonomy (NCBI): domain Eukaryota; kingdom Metazoa; phylum Mollusca; class Gastropoda; family Planorbidae; genus Biomphalaria; species Biomphalaria pfeifferi. The sequence goes on from JASAOG010000084.1 coordinate 2,269,233, forward strand.
TTTATAATTAACCCCCTCTTCAATATGAAAAAAAGAAAATTACTCACTCAAAATTCTATGAGCGTAGTCAAAGGGGTTTTGAGTTAACCCCCACCCCCTCTTCAGTAGGGTTTGAAGCTAAAAATACCTCTTCAATACCCGGTGTCACGTACATCACGTGTATCTATATTTAGCCATAGTCTATATTTAGCTTGTCGGCAGAATTTAAGTTAGCTCGGGAATTTTACATCAGGATTAGCAGGATTATGTTTTGAAATAAATATGATTGGTTTAAAGTATTAATTATTGTACTTTAAGCTGCATTTATTGGTTGGCCTTGCAGCGGAGAGATGTTGGTCACGTGATAAAGCTCTAGAGCCCGGGAAGGATTCTAGTTTGCGGCAGTCTTGTGCGGAACGTATTAGAGAAAAGATGTACTAATTATTATTGTGTAAATCATTTATTCAGTAGAAATATACATATTCTGCTCTATTCAAGTACATTTAACCATTGCAATTATTTGTGAATAGCTTTTCCAAGCTCTGAATTAAAGTATTTGTTTTAGACGAAGAGAAGTTTCTTCATTGAATATAAAACAATAATCTTAGATCGTCTTATCAACCAGTAATTTCTAGATGATCCTCTTATCAACCAGCAACTACTAGATGATCCTCTTATCAACTGGCTTCTAGATGATCCTCTTATCAACTAACAATTTCTAGATGATCATCTTATCAACTGACGATTTCTGAATCCTCGGCAATTACGATCATTGATTGTGCTTCAACGTGACATCTTGGCATCAAGATTGATCATAACATCTAGCTCTATTGATGATCGAAACATCTGGCACCCCCGACTCTCGATAAAGATCATCAAAAGATCATCAAAAAGATAATCAATTTTTGTTTTCAAGATCTAAGAAAAATTTTCAAAACTTCGTCAATTACAAAGCTTCGATTTTTTCAACTTGAGAATAGTTGTACTGTGTTCAAAGGTCAGTTTGGTTATCGATATCTTATCTTATCATAGATATAGATCTATGATCGAGTTTTCACTATAACTCTCGAGATCTAATATTATTATTTTGCATTGGCATTGGCATTAAGACCAGTATCATTTAACTGGCACGATGCATAAGCCCAGTAATATTTAGCTGGCATAACATAAGCCCAGTATTATTTAGCTGACACAGTAGATAAGCCCAGTATCATTTAACTGGCATTATTATTACAGATAAGCCCAGTAGCAATTACCTGGCACTATAATCTATCAAGTAGACATTTTTCTACTATTCCATATTAAGTCAATCGTACAAAACGACGACGTTACTACAATTTCTACTAGATCAAGTGAGAAAAAGTTCATAGCCTAGTACGGCTCAACAATATTTCATTAACCTGATACGGTAGAATCAATCTACACTTCCCACGACGACTCTAGTAGTACTTCTACTGTAAAACAAAGTTCTACTTCATAGCCTAATACGGCATAACTAACATTGTGTTTTTATTGAACATTGTACAACAATTGTAAAAGTTCATCTTTTGATCAAGCAAAAGAACATTGAAACATGCCTACAAAAATAGAAATATTAGATGAGGTCATGACTTGAGCAAAACAACTCAGTAGTCCTATACTTGAAAGACGCAGTTGGATACAAAATAAATTTGCTGAGAGAGAAAGAGAAGAATACATTAAGTCATTCTATAGGAAAGATGAATGTGACATGAAACAAGAAGAAATACAAGTAGATACAAATGAACATAGAACAGATTTACAATACATTGAGCTTGACAGAAAGAGGCAACAATACCTAATAAGACAATTACTGGAATGGAAAGAAACTGAATTCAAAGCTGAACAACGCAATAATACTACAATAAAAAGAATGTGCCAGAAGGCTTCATATGGCTATGATCCAGACCACTTAACATATTTCAAAGATGATGGACTTATCCGGAAGATTTGTTTCTACAAGTACAAAGCAATTATACAAATAATAGTACCACAGAAGTACAGAATACAAATAATCAAAGTTATGCATGAGCTTAACCACACCAAACATATGAGTGTAACAAGTACTAAGAAAAGAATTTATGCAGAATATTACTGGCCAAGCATGACCAAAGATGTCAAGAAATACATTAATAATTGTTTAGATTGTCAACATGATTATCGTGAGAAGAAACAAAGTCAAAAGAAAAGCAACATAACTAAAACAAAGAATGAACCAGACTACAAAGACCGAACCGACAACAATGAATCTATGCATCATGACTCAAGTAAATGTACAGGGACATCACTGCCTACTACATGTCCATCCCTACCTGTTACTACATTTTCATCCCTATCTGACAATACAAGCCCATCCCTTACATCAAGACTTGAATAAGACTGCATCTGCATCAAATACTATGGTGTGCATTGAAAATTCCTGCTACAATCAAGACAAGTCTCATGAACCATAACCATAAGCAGATAACAAAGAAACTTTTATTCAATCAACTTTAGCTATACCAGACAAAAGAAAAACTATTCAATCTGACTCTACCACTCATACAAGTATTCCTCATTTGAAAGAATGTGAGTCAACTAAAGAAGCCATTACAACCATGAACATTGAAAGTCAAAGAATAGTACATGAACACATGAACACATGAACACAGGAAATCAAGACAGTTTGCTCAAGGAGATAAAGTCAATTTACTGTTACCAGATTTGAGTAACAAGCTGTTCTACAAATGGCAAGGTCCATTTCACATTACCAGAAAGATTTCCAACAAGGTTACCAAAGTATTTCATGTTCATATGTTTGAACATTACCATGAAACAGATAATGAAGACATCAAAGCAGAAGTTGAGCATTTTACAAGCTCAGCAACTATCCCTGAAGAAGAAAAAAAAGAAACACCCATTCTTGAGATAGATGTTTCATTGCCAGCATCAAATCAAATTGACACTCCTAAGGTCATCACTCTGGATGACATAGCACTACAGAAAGTGAAGAACACTAAAGTGTTTACAGACGATCTAAGTATGTTACTATATTCAATGAAGAAACTTCTCTTCGTCTAAAACAAATACTTTAATTCAAAACTTGGAAAAGCTATTCACAAATAATTACAATGGTTAAATGTACTTGAATAGAACAGAAAAATTTAATTCTGCTAAATAAATGATCTACACAATAATGTAAAATATACATCTGAATCCTAACACGTTCCGCACGACACTGGCGGTAATATCTCCCAGCTTACAAAGCTATGGGCGTTTTGTCATGTGACTAAATATCTCATTGCCACTTGATTAAAATCTGACCAATAAATGCAGCTCAAAGTACAATAATTAATACTTTAAACTAATCATATTTATTTCCGAACATGATCCTGCTGCGTGATAGAAAATTCCCCGAGGTAGCTAAAATTCTGCCCTCAAGCTAAATATAGACTGTTGCTAAATATAGATACAGTGTACGTGACAGTGTCATTGAAGCAGTTGAGAAAAAAACAACATTTTCTCAGATTGCCCAAAACTCTGTCCAGCTCTCTGAGATTTTCACTAATTAACGGATGTGATCTGCGACAAGAAAACAATTGGGGAGGGGGGGGGGGGGATTTTGTGAGCGGAAACGCAACAGAAAATGTTGTAGGACGTCTGTCATGAAGTAACTTAATCTAGACGTCCAAAAATTCTTGTTTATGTTTTAAGGAAACAGCCAAACAAACCTTTCTTTTTAACGTTTTGAAAAGAGACTTAATTGGCGACACAAATTTTACATTGTAACGTTTTGAAAAGAGACTTAATTGGCGACACAAATTTTACATTGTAACGTTTTGAAAAGAGACTTAATTGGCGACACAAATTTTACATTGTAACGTTTTGAAAAGAGACTTAATTGGTGACACAAATTTTACATTGTAACGTTTTGATAAGAGACTTAATTGGCGACACAAATTTTACATTGTAACGTTTTGAAAAGAGACTTAATTGGCGACATAAATTTTACATTGTAACGTTTTGAAAAGAGACTTAATTGGCGACACAAATTTTACATTGTAACGTTTTGAAAAGAGACTTAATTGGCGACATAAATTTTACATTGTAACGTTTTGAAAAGAGACTTAATTGGCGACACAAATTTTAACTTGTAACGTTTTGAAAAGAAATTTCCAGGACTACACAAAAGATTCTAAGTAACTTTTTGAAAAGAATTTTCCAAGAGTACACAGATATTTATTTGTATCGTATTGCAAAGAGACAGTTTTTTGGGGAGATCTACACGTTTTGAATGTTCCTTCAGATTTAAAATGTATTACCTCCTGGCCGAAACCCGCCATAGGACGCTCGGAGATGGCGACGGATAGGATTCGAACCCGTGACCATGGACAAGACAAATCAGAGAGCCTGCGACATGACCAGGCAACCGTCCAACCTGTTATATCAGGCAAGTCCGAGATTCACATACAGAACATTAAACATAATTTTGCCTAACTTCCCTTAGCGGAGTCACGGTAAATAAATCTTTATCCTGTACAGTTCAGACTGGACATCGACGAGACAAGGGCCCCGCTTCTGTACACGGTTGTATTGGCTAGTTCGGCTGAATAGCTCTCACCACCATGGAGCGGGTGGGGCTCGTGGTTTATGTGTAGACTTATAGCAATTTGTCCCTGTCAGGGGGAGGTATGGCGAGAGTCAGTATGTTACTTTGATATTTTGGTATGATAGTTATTACCCTTGTATATGTACCCCCAGGTTATAAATATTAATAATCTTGCACGTGTTATAAACTGAATGGTTTAGTCTTCTTTGAATGTGAGAGAGAGAGTGTGTTCGTCAGTGAGGTCTTGTTCCCGGTCCAGGAAGGTTGGACGTTTACTTCCATACAAGACATTTTAAACATTAAAATCACTGGTACTCTTGCTTCAAAAAAGACAACAAAAAACACTCACATAAACTACACCACACTGTCACTCTCAAAAATATGTGTAGAGATTCTATAATGTTTTTCTTTGAAAGTTGTATCAAATGATTCAAATGCCTCCACTCAAAAAGCTCTCTCTACATAAAGCGAAACAAAATAAGTATTAAACAAAAACACAAGTGCAGATGACAAGTCGACACATATTCTGACCCAGGAGCATATACATCAGGCTTAATAAAGTAAGAAATTCTGTTGACGTCTTGAAAGCTGTCACACTGAGCTTAAAGTTCAGACGATGCGCTTTTACAAGACAGTGCTAATGAGATGGCTGAAAGAGAAAAAATGCACACAATGCTCTACTTACCGCTAATTAAGACTTAAAAACGATTATTTTGGCTTCATAGCAATCACCTAGTTGAAAGCTTTTGGGGCCTAACTGGAGACATAAACAGACGGAAGACTTCAAGGTGGTCACATGTCTCAGAGAAAAAGAGCAAGCAAAATAAATAGAGAAGAACAAACAACAGGGTAGAAATAGCTAGAAATATATATACAGAGAGAGAGAGGGAGAGAGGAAAAGAAAGCGAAATGTAAAAAGAGAGTGAGAGAGATAAAGAGAGAGAAACACCGAGAGAAAGAGAAAAAGAAAGAAAGAGAGAGACAGAAAGAAAGAAAGAGAGAAAAGGAGTAAAAAAAATAGCTAGAGAAAAAGATAGAAAACGCCAGATAAAAAGAGAGAGAGAGAGAAATTGCTAGAGAAAAGAGAGTGCGAGAAAGAGGAAGAAAGAAAAAGCTAGAAAAGAGAGAAAGAGAGAGAAAAGAGATAAAGCATAAAATTGAAATTCTTAAGTCTACACTTTACAATGTAAGGAAATGCTTCACTGACAATCACATTTAGTTAAGATCTAAATCTAGTGGCAGACATTGTATTCAATACATGAAAGAATTCAATCTTAAAACTCTAGTAAGAACTGCGAATGCCCGTTGTTGTGACTCAATGTGGGTTCAACCTAGTAGACTCTGACTCAAACACACGTTTGAAGAACAGGTCTAGGTAAACAACGCCACGAGTAGCACGTCAATAGTTTAGACAAAGTACTCGTGAAGTCCGAGGAGATGTGCCGGTGGAAATGTGTTTTGTTGAGGCAGACCTCACACGTTTGTTCACAGACTTTCCGATAGAAAATTACCGAAATACGAATGTCTAAATAGTTATATTTCGATATGTACAGTAAAAAAAAATCCATGTTAATAAATAAAGTACAATTAATCTAAATAACGTACAATGTAGATTAGTCTAAATAAAGTACAATGTAGATTAGTCTAAATAAAGTACAATGTAGATTAGTGTAAAGTATAATGTAGATTAGTCTAAATAAAGTACAATGTAGATTAGTCTAAATAAAGTACAATGTAGATTAGTGTAAAGTACAATGTAGATTAGTCTAAATAAAGTACAACGTAGATTAGTTCAAATAAAGAAGTGTCCATTTTCGCTTAGAGGCAGTAGAAATGGTCACGTGACACATAAAATTATAATGTTTAGGGTAGTACGTAAAAATAAAAAAATACTTTAAAAAAAAAACCTTTTCAAAGGGGAAGAACTTCAAATTGACACCCACATCACATCCACACACACATATACACTGTTCACACACACAAACACATGTGCATATATCTTAATACTGTACGATTTGAATTTTGAATGAGTGTAGTGAATTTCCCATGAGTTATATTAATTTTTAATAGTGCATATAGATTCTGAATTAGTTAAAGGAATTTCGAATGAGTTAAATGTATTTAGAATGAGTTAAATAAATTTCGAATGAGTTGAGTTGAGTGAATTTAGAGTTAGTTAGAGAAGAAGTGCTAAGGTTTGAGGTCGGAGGTGCTAGTAGCTTGCTGACTGTGAATAGTTTTACTTTTGGATTAATCAACGGATAAATAAGAAAGTAAAATAAATGTACCTGTGAAAGTTTGTTGGACAGATAATGACGTATATCAGACTTGCTGCCAACTCAAATATGTGCATGATTTGAAACTGAGTAACGGTAAATGCATTTCGAATCATGTTTTTAAGATGTTCTTTAAGACAATAACTATCGAAAGCGATGGTGACATAAAGTTTCACTAGTGGATTTTTGCTTGGTTCATCATCTAGTACTTAGACTTAGGTCCTTTCTCGCCGTTCGGCGCATTGGGCGGCAAACTGTCTCCACAAAGATCTGTCACTGGCAATGTCTGAAGCCTCCTAAACTGTTCTGAAGTCCTCCGTGAAGGTGTGGTGCCAAGTTATACTAGGACGTCCCTGTTCGCGCTTTCCTCGTGTCTCTAGGTTTAGTGATTTGCTAATGGTGTTAATATGATTGAATTTGAATATTCGTTTGTTATAAATCTCACTTCACTATTTTGTATTTGTTCTAGTTTTGCAATGCTTCAATCGTCTCATTATTAAATAAAAAACCCAAACTTGGTACGAAAAAAACAGGAAGGAAAATAAAAGTGACCGTCAGAGAGTTAGTTGTCAATCTCAATGTTTCTTTTATATTTATATGCCACCGGTGAGTGCCACTCTGTCATAGTGTCAATGGATTCAATGGAAATGTCTATAGACATGACACAATCATTCCACACAACTTGAAAACCACAACATCAGTTTGACAGCTAGAGCAGCACTGGGAATAAGTATTTTTTAAAAACTTTCTCCTGTCTCTCTTTCCGTCTTTCACTCTCTCCTTTGTGTGTGTGTCTGAGGATGTGCTTCACCACTGCTTAACAATCTTTACCCATCTCTCGTCTCTTTCTGTTTATCTCTCTCTCTTTCTCTCTCTCTCTCTTTCACTCTTTGTCTCTATCTCGTTAATTCAATGTCATATTGATTTTGTCGTTTACAATGTATACGATTGTTATTACCAGTGGTTAACTTAAAGCACCGGGCTGCTGGTGGGCAAATAAACCGCTGTAGGTGTATTATATCTTAACTAATAAAACATGAAATAACTTCAATAACATCTTTTGTGAACAAAACTATATAGAACTTTTACTATAATGTAGACAAAATCAAGTTGGTATGAGATAAAATAAAATTACTAGACTTTAGTAATATTTTTTCTAATAAAATCTAACTCACTACAATAACACAACCTGGTAGTCTCACGTTTTAGAGTCGTCTGTCCTAACTAAGACCAATGACAACAATGTCACCTATCTTGCATCATTCACAACCAAATCGATAACATCTACTATACAAACTCACAAATACACACATACACACACACACGTATTTAAAGTCCCAGTAAACTGCGGAGTCTAAGAGGTTGGCTTCCAAACCGAGGTTCGAAACCTGGAGAAGACTGTGATTTTCGGGATCTTTGGGCGCCTCTGAGTCCACCCAGCTCTAATGGGTGCCTGACATTTGTTGGGGAAAGTAAAGGCGGCTGGTCGTTGTGCTGGCCACGTGGCAGCCTCGTTTACCGTCAAAAGTGTAAAATTATCAAGAATTCTCAAGAATCTTTTAAATTTAACATACTGGGAATCATTGGACGTAATCATCTTCTTTTTTAAAGTAACGACTTAGCAGAGTTTAAGCCATTGATTAACATACATGACTAGATTTACACATGCAATGCAGTAGGATGTGGTTATCTTCTTTTTTGAAGTAACGTCTGTAATATATAAGATAAGATAAGGCTTATAAAAAGGCAGACGATTCAGAACAAGAAAACAATCAAGCTAACACTATCTTGTTCGAAATAGCGAAATTCTCAGATGGATGAAAAAAAACAACAACACCGAAAATGTATGCTCCCAAGACAGTCTATTTTATCCTATCTTATCTTATAAAGTAAATGTGTTCTTTCATAAGAGAAAGTAACTCTGCCCTACTTGTATCCACAAGTCAATGTTAATTAGAGAATCAAGTCTCTGCAAAAGTCATTAGTTTTTTTTCTGTCTGAATCAGTCAACCCGTTCCATGCTCCAATGGCTCTAGATCATAAAAAAGTAGGCTTTGATGTTAAATTGTGCATTCAGACTCTAGTGTTTCATACGTACAGAGATTATTAAAAGCCACCCCCACGGCCCCCACCCAGATTTTCTCGAAGAGTGACATATCTACCGAGCGACATTCTACTTTTCACTCGGATCGACTTCCCGTCATGTTCGGCCCCAAAACGTTTGATGTTCGATCGATGTCATGAGACAAAAGGCGGCTTTCAGAGCAGAGACGAACTTCTTTGACAGGAATTAGTTCCAGTTGTCTGCTTCACAACTTCCGGAGTAGGAAGAGGAATGTCTTCTGCCCAGGGACGTGCCACGAGTCATCAATAATATAGACGTAGGTCAAATTTCAATATAATTTAGATTATTATGTCAGAACTACAAGAGGCACGCTTGTGTGGTACAACAACACGAAATAACGAAGGAGGGGCGGGGGTGTCTCCAAAATAAATAAGAACTATGACATGATAAAATAATTTCTTTTACAGAAATCTGAAAGACCAGTGCTCTTTTTAATTCAACAAGCGTTATTATGCAATAGGATATTTCATTTTTTATGATAGAATATTTTCTTCTATTGAAACCTAAAAGACCAGTGCTCTTTGAAATTTATCAAAATCAACGTATAATGAAATGAAATAAATATAGTAGGCTTTAGTAATAATATAAAAATAGTATTTTGAACGAAATCTCACTACAAAAACACTTCTTTTTTTCAATCTCACGTTCTAGAGCCGTCTCTCCTTAGACCACTGACGACAATGCCACCTATCTCACATCATTCAAAATCAATCGCTAACTTCTTCCCACCGTCACCGTAAACACACACACACACACACATACATAAGCCATTACAATTGTAGGGTTACATCACTGCTCTACATTATCTTACACAGCTTGGACGTTAGTATGATAATACCTGATATCTTCTTGAACTTGAGCCTTAGTGAGACATCTGTTAGTCTCTTGTCTAGCAGTTTTCAATAAATAAGGCGAAAAATGAAATAGCGTAAACTGATGTAACAAGTGTAGCACAGTTAGCTCTATTCATATGACAGTGGTTTTTTTTTAGGAGATATGGCCCAGAACACGCGACTAGAAAATTTAAACGGCCCTAAGGTTAAAAAGGTTGAGCACCACTAATGTAGAACTACAGTTATTAATACTCAAGCTAATACTAATGCTTCGCTATGTCTAAATTACACATAGAAGCGTGTGAGTTCATTTCAAGAGAAATAGTTTTATTTAGAACTGATTTTTGTATGTGTATCGATGTCGGACGATACCAAATCGTGGATGTCTTTAGTAATTCCATGTTAACCAAACATTCCATTGGGTGTACTAATAAGCAATTCAAATGTGTACAGATGAACGGGCAAGGTCCGAACAAATTTGTCAAGATGGACGTAAACCTTTCTCAAATAGATCTAGTCCATACCTTTTTAAAAAAAAAATGAACGGACTGTTTTGAACATATTGTTACTTGGGAATTTAAAATGAACTCTTCTAAAAGTACATTTTAAGTATTGTTCATTTGAAAATTTGTTTACATAACCCGAAATCTTTTGATGGAAATGATTTTTTTAGTAGATAAAGATATAGAGATGAAATGATTTTTATTGTATTTGATCTTTTCCCTATTCAATCCATTTTTGTGTATTGTAAAAAAATTTAATTTAAAATTAGATTTCTGAATAAATGATGCATGAATGAATGAATGAATGGATGGATGGATGGATGGGTGTATGGAGTGAGAGAGAGAAAGAACAATTACCCCGAACATTTATTTAAAGTAGAAATTAGTTGCTATAATAAATATATTTATCGACTCATGTAAAAGCACTTATCACTTTCTCATCAATGACATGTTACAAACTTTCCAATATACACCCACAAGAGCTGAAAAAAAACAACTTTCACTATAACTTAAAAACTAAAATAAAATGGCAACAAAGTATTGTTTTTTTCTTGGTTGTTTTTTTACAGAGTGTCAAACTATTTGCATTGATCCTTTCTAAATTTGACAAGTAGACATGGAAAAAGGCGAAATGATTCTTCAAGATTTCGATCTAATTTTGACTTACCTTCCTTCAAGAGATACATAACAGAACGTGAATTTTATTGCATTTCTGAAACTTAATAGCTACTATAATTTATAGTATCAATAATTTTCCTATTTAAGAAAACTTTTTTTTTTTAGAAAAATTTATTAGCAAACAAGTTTCTATTTCACAGTGACACGATTTTCTGTATGAGTTGAGTTGTTCACACTATCAATGAAACATTTGTATCTGTCAAAGTCACGTAATATTTACAGGTTCAGAGGTGCCTTTAAAGATGCGTTTCTTAAGAGGGATAAAGTGTGTCAGGTCCTGGAAATAAAAAAAAGGGGCTCTGACCCACTCACCGTTGGAAGTGCTTACATCTATGCCACAGAACTATTTGCTTATTGATTGCTGCCTGCTGCATCTCCAATATTATTTCCAAGAATAAGCTTTTCTTATATACAAAAGGCTTAACAATTATCTAAAGGAATAAAAAGAGAATTAGCTTAAATAAACATTCGTTAGAAACTTCTCAAGGTCCCTTGCAGGCCTAGGAGCGCCAAGGAATTTCTTTTACAACTTATCGTGATCTTAATGGTTCACTATTTTAGACGTATCATTATCTTAATGTTTCAATATTTTACACTTATCATTATCTCAATGGTTCACTATTTTACACTTATCATTATCATTATGGTTCACTATTTTACAGTTATCATTATCTTAATGGTTCATTATTTTACACTTATCATTATCTTAATAATTCAGTATTTTACACTTATTATTATCTTAATGGTTCACTATTTTACACGTATCATCGTCTTAATGGTTCACTATAGTACACTTATCATTATCTCAATGGTTACACTAATCATTATCTTAATGGTGCACTATTTTACACTAATCATTATCATAATAGTTCACTATTTTTCACTTATCATCATCTTAATGGTGCACTATTTTACACTTATCGTAAACATTCATTTCGTTCCTTCATCCTCTTGTTCTCGTTGACCCGTGCTTTTGTTTTCTCACTACCGTGTAGTACAAGGTGAGGGTATACTTACGGTGTCAAATCATTGATAGACTGTGAAAATGTCTGTTGTGATCATAGATCCACTGTTCTTAGAATTTAAAAAAAATAATTCTACAAGTCTTTTGAAGTTATTGTTTTCTCATTATGTCTACCGTGTTACTGAAAAGCCTTACGGCCAAAAATGAAATTGAGTCTGAGATGTAGTTTAATTAGCTTGACTTTTTAATGACTTTTTAATGAAACTATTTAGGCTTCGCAGTGATTTTCAAGGCATAATTCGAAAAAGTAATAGAGACAATAATATTAGCGGCCCACGAAAGGGGAAAATCCACATTAGTTTTATGAAGTCTTTCTATCGGCTCGTCCGTTGCGTTTAGATCCGAGAAGGTAGTAAAGGTATTGAAACTCCAATTACATTTTATAAAGCTAGCATAGTTTGGATGCAACGACAACTTTTCCTCTTCTGAAATAAATAACAGTTTTAGTTTTTTATAACATTCAAAAAATTAATCCTTTATTTCATGAAAAAAATACAATTATTTATTATGGATAGTAATTAAGTAATAGAAAATATAGAGTTGAAGCTAGGTGCTGAAGCAAATGTGATACATACATATATTAGACATAACTGAACAGCAGCACCAGGGAATTAAATTAAATTCTGTCGACCGTCTTTCTCCATTCCACTGTCTTTCACCTGGCCTAGAATCTCTATCAATAATTGGTCCGTCAATTCTCTAATGTCTTCCTAATGCTTTCTCCGTCTGCCTATACCTCCTGTCTCTGGTGATGTTGCGAGCCCAGAGGACCCATATTGTTAAGTAAAGTTCCCCTTTCAGACCTTGTGGTTCATAGGGCATATGATGTAAAGGTCATCTGTTTCTGTGGCCTACGGTTAACGAGGGTGTCACGTGGCCAGCATAACGACGAACCGCCTTTACTTTTCCCCTACTAATGTCAGGTACCCATACAGTTTTAGATTGCGTTTTTTGACAGCAGCCAGCTGGTCAACGTCGGCCCAATAGCTGTTCTAATCCTGTTTCTAATCTCTTCCTTCTTGATATTACTATTATGTTTATTTTAATGCTACTATTTTCTGTCCACGTACTTTTTAACCATCCTGCCCTACATTTAGTTTCTTCTATCCACAAGTTACATAACTCAAATCTCTCATCTCGAACACTCCCCGCCAATTTAAAAATTCACAAGAATTAATGCAGAGAAACAATGAGGTTTTTTTTTTTTATCTATTGGAGTCGTCAAATCAAAGTCACGTGCGCTCTTCTCAGGAAACAGTCTCAGCTGATTGATTGTTTTAAAAACATTCTCTGCCCCCCCCCCCCCCCCCCCCCGTCTTTCCCAAACTATCAAATTGTTTTTTTTACATTGTCCCTTGGGAGGAGGAGAATTGTTAAGACAGAGATATTTATTCGATGTCTCTGAACAAACAAGGAACATATAATTGGTAGACAGAGGAAAATAAGACACATCTTACATTATTGCGGTTGAAACCAGTGTTTTTCAACCGTTTAACTATGAACCCCAGTGTTAAAGATGGTCGTTAAGATTTTAAATAGGAGGGCTGGCATAGATAAATTAAACCGCTGAAGGCGTATTATATTTTAGTTAATAAAACTTAAAACAGCTTGAAAAAGTTCTTTGGGAACAAAACTCTATAGAACTTTTATTACAAAAAAGACACATTTTGCTTGAGTTGAAATGAAATAAACTTAAATTTAAAACAAATCTATATCACAAGAAAAAACACTCCGGCAACCTGGCGTACTTAATAGCTTACGACAGCGCCGCTTATCTTGCATCATTCTAACATTAATACTCTTTCTCTCTCTACAACTAACAATAAATATCTTTCTATATAAGCTAAGAAACACATACACACTCTATAACAACCAGTCCTGACAAAATTTTAGGCCTACGTCTTCAGGTCTTGTATTTAAGAGCCAAGATATAAACATTCTCATGGGCGTGTATAGCGCACACTTTGTGAAAAAGTGAAAGCTCCTCTATTTAAGGGCCTAGGTATAAACATTCTCATGGGCGTATATAGCGCACACTTTGTGAAGAAGTGAAAGCTCCTCTATTTAAGGGTCTAGGTATAAACATTCTCATGGGCGTATATAGCACACACTTTGTGAAGAAGTAAAAGCTCCTCTATTTAAGGGCCTAAGTATAAACATTCTCATGGGCGTATATAGCACACACTTTGTGAAGAAGTGAAAGCTCCTCTATTTAAGGGCCTAGGTATAAACATTCTCATGGGCGTATATAGCGCACACTTTGTGAAGAAGTGAAAGCACCTCTATTTAAGGGCCTAGGTATAAACATTCTCATGGGCGTATATAGCGCACACTTTGTGAAGAAGTGAAAGCTCCTCTATTTAAGGGCCTAGGTATAAACATTCTCATGGGCGTATATAGCGAACACTTTGTGAAGAAGTGAAAGCACCTCTATTTAAGGGCCTAGGTATAAACATTCTCATGGGCGTATATAGCACACACTTTGTGAAGAAGTAAAAGCTCCTCTATTTAAGGGCCTAAGTATAAACATTCTCATGGGCGTATATAGCGCACACTTTGTGAAGAAGTGAAAGCTCCTCTATTTAAGGGTCTAGGTATAAACATTCTCATGGGCGTATATAGCACACACTTTGTGAAGAAGTAAAAGCTCCTCTATTTAAGGGCCTAAGTATAAACATTCTCATGGGCGTATATAGCACACACTTTGTGAAGAAGTGAAAGCTCCTCTATTTAAGGGCCTAGGTATAAACATTCTCATGGGCGTATATAGCACACACTTTGTGAAGAAGTGAAAGCTCCTCTATTTAAGGGCCTAGGTATAAACATTCTCATGGGCGTATATAGCGCACACTTTGTGAAGAAGTGAAAGCACCTCTATTTAAGGGCCTAGGTATAAACATTCTCATGGGCGTATATAGCGCACACTTTGTGAAGAAGTGAAAGCACCTCTATTTAAGGGCCTAGGTATAAACATTCTCATGGGCGTATATAGCGCACACTTTGTGAAGAAGTGAAAAGGACAGTGGTTACTAAAACGTGCAAAGAGCTGCACACAGCACTCACGGCTATAATGGTCTTAAGTCATAATAAGGAAAGTTTCTCTTTCAGACCTGGCGATCTTTAGGGCAGATGATGTTATGGTCATCTGTTTCATTGACCTACGGTTAACGAGCAGATTTAGGTTCCCATTAGATTTGGGTGGCGTCCTAAAAATCCAGAAATTCAATATCCCAGTCTTCACCGAGATTAAGCCAAGAGCTTAACCACTCAGCCACCGCTCCCACTTAAGTCTTAATTGTTGTAAAATGCTTATGTAAGGAAAAACATCTTGTGGTAGGTCCGCCTTGTTATCAACAAAACCATGACGCCACACTCGAATGTTTTGAGAAAGATATGTAGAAACGCGTAAATTCCTAATGAGTGCTCCTTCTTCCATAGTGATATTAGAGAATGGAATAGTTGCACAAACCAACCACTTGCAGTTTTTAAGTTACTGATTAACATGCATGACTAGACTGACAAACCAAATGCCTAGGACTTATTTATCTTCTTTTTTAAAGTAACGTCTGTAATCTATAAGATAAGAAAAAAAGATGTATATTTTACATCAAAAAGTTCAATTTCCTTTAAATGTTTTAAAATGTTTTACATGTTTCGGATGTTCCTTCAGAGTTGAAGATAGTTTACTTCCTAGTCCAAACCTCCTGCAGGACGACGGGGGATGAGAGCGGGCAGGATTTGAACCCTGGACCATCGATAAATCCAAACGACAGTCCAGCGCGCAAACCGCACGACCAGCTGCCATGTATTTTATGACTATTTTTATTTTTGTGATCGATGTTTTCTATCTTCTCTGTGATAGTAAAATGTTCAAATCCAGACCCAAAGTTTGTATCTTTTAATGTTTATGATCTTTATGACTTTCAAGAATGCTTTTTCTTGACTAGTTGTTCAAGTGAGCCTATTGTGGGATTTGCTTTGTCTTAGTATCAGCATTTTGTATATTTTGTATGTCCCTTTTTTTTTTGGCTCGGATTCTCTAACCAGAGATATCCAGACTGAATTGAGTCTATGAGTCCTTGCCTATTATGTTTTAAGATGGTCATATATCGAACATTGTATACATTGGCAGCTAAATTAAAATTAAAAGAACAATTGTCAAATTTAATTATGTTTGAGTGTGTTTAATTTGCTTTGTCAAAATGATGTATATATTTCATAGTAGTGTTATAAACATAAAGATAAGAGAGTCGAGAACCATGTCTGTATAGTATGGCTTTAATACACTGAATGACTACACAACACACATTTCGTGAACACATTCTCACGGACGAGTTACAAGCACATGTAAACATAAGAACGACAACCGATACAGAGTATAATTTTTTTAACATTCACCCCCGGTTCAAATAATGCTAACTAGTATTATAAACAATAGAAGAATTAAGTAAGTGCAGAATAATAATAGAGATTCAAGTAAAAAAACAATGTAGAATAGCATGACATAATGTTACATGTTGATATAAGTAAGTGTAAATCAAATAGCTTAGATATAGCTGATAGATCAAATATCTCATTAAACGCAAGTCAACAAAACCAAATGAAAGTAGTAAAATAAACAAATGTCATTTTGGAGACAAAACTGAATGTCAAAGTAAGAGTTCTAGTAAGCTGATGAGCTTTTACACTTTGTAGTTGGGCCTAGTTCTCCTTACTCTAAGATTGTATGTATGTGTAGTTTCATCTGCTTGAGTTTCGGACGGTCTGGCTATGTCTTCAGTGGTGCTGGTGGTTTCTTCAGACATGATAGAATCAGTAGGTTGATTCCTGGGAGGTAAGCTTTGGATGGGGCAGCCAATATCAAGCTCTGTTCTACTCTGATTCTCATTTTCTATAACTTTTTGTTCCTCCCTAGGGGCTAACATTCATAATGAGACAGTTTCCTCTCGACCGGTTGGTGTTCGGATTACAGCGTACTGAGGGTTGCATGTTACCAAATCAACTTCCTCTGTTATGGGATCGTATTTAGATTATCTAACGTTCTTCTTCAGCAGGACAGGACCAGGACTGGTCAACCATGTTGGCAAGGATGTCCCAGAACCACTTCTTCGGTTGAACCCAAGAAATCGTTCATGTGGTGTCCTGTTAGTTGCAGTGCATAGTAATGACCGGATGGATTGCAGAGCATCATTTAGTACTAGTTCCCATTTAGCTATGTCCAATTCCTTAGAATGTAGAGCCAAGGTGATGGCTTTCCATAAAGTCCCGTTAAACTTCTCTATTTGTCCGTTTCCTCTCGGACTGTAAGGGGTCGTTCTACTGGTTGCAATTCCTCTCTCGTGGAGGAAATGCTGCACCTCTGTAGACATAAACGAAGTTCCCCTGTCAGTGTGGACGTACGCTGGAAATCCAAATATTGCGAATAAATCATTGAGACATTTAACAACCGTAGAGGAAGACATATCGGGACATGCAAATGCAAATGGAAATCTAGAGAATTCATCTATAATGGTAAGTAGATATCTATTTCTTGAAACAGTAGGGAGAGGTCCCTTGAAATCCATACTAATTCTCTCAAAAGGTTGAGTTGCTTTAATCAGTTCTCCGGTCGGCTGTCGAAAAAAACGGGGTTTTAGTTCTGCACAAGCTTGACATTGTTCTATTACAGTTCTGACGTCATCACAGGAAAATGGAAGATTTTGAGTCCTTACGTAGTGCAATAGTCGAGTAACGCCCGGGTGGCAAAGACTAGTGTGCAGCAATTTAAGGTCATTGCGAGTGATGGCAGATAGATAGTTTCTGGTAAGTGTATCAGCTACAGTGTTCTGCTTGCCAGGGCGATAGATGACGTCATAGTGGAAACACGAGAGTTCTAATTTCCACCTCTGGATTTTTTCATTTTTAATTTTTCCTTTGTTTGACCTGTTATACATGAAAGAGACAGATCGCTGATCCGTAACAAGTGTGAACGCTTTACCAACTAAGAAATGTTTCCATTTTCTCAGCGACTCAACAATGGCATATGCTTCTTTCTCAACTGAAGAATGTTTTCTTTCACTTTTTGTTAATGAGCGAGAGAAGAAAGCAACGGGCCGGCCATCTTGGTTGAGGGTAGCCGCAATGGCTATATCAGAAGCATCCGTCTCAACGGTTAAAGGGCGATTCGGATCAATAGTATATACGGCGGCTTTTTCAAGCTCATTTTTCAAACTTTCAAATGTTCTTTTGACTTCTTCTGAGACAGGAAATTGTTGATTTCTTGTTAACAGGCTAATTTTTGTTGAGAAGTTAGGTATCCACTGTGA
Source organism: Biomphalaria pfeifferi (assembly GCA_030265305.1). NCBI lineage: Eukaryota > Metazoa > Mollusca > Gastropoda > Planorbidae > Biomphalaria > Biomphalaria pfeifferi. The sequence goes on from JASAOG010000084.1 coordinate 2,287,562, forward strand.
GTAGTAAGCCAGAAGACCCACTACTCGTTTCTACTCATGCATGTTCACTGGTACGGGTAATTCCCTTAGAGCGCGAAATCTCTCAGGATCCGGCTTAAGTTGTCCTTTGGAAATCTCGTATCCTAACAGTCTCACTTTAGCAGTGCTAATTTCACTTTTTGTTTCATTAAGAGTGATTCCATACTTTTGAGCACTATCAAGAAATCGCTGTAGGTTTCGGTCGTGTGATTCAGAGTCCATACCGCAGATGGTCACATTGTCCACATAAGCAAAAGTGTCAGTGAGTCGTTCGTCTTCGATGATTTTGTCAATCGTACGCTGAAAACAGGCGACTCCATTCGTAACGCCAAACGGAATCCGACGGAATTGATACAGTTTCCCACATGCTTCGAAGGCTGTGAACGGCCTTTCCTCTTCTTTTATAGGAATCTGATGGTATGCACTTTTCAGGTCTAAAGTGCTATATACAGAGTATTGCGAAATCTTCTCTGCCAGTTCGTCAATTCTGGGCATAGGGTAGGCGTCTAGTAGAGTGAACCGGTTTATGGTTTGGCTGTAGTCCACAACCATTCTTTTCTTATGTCTGTCATTTGTTGTGACTAGGACTTGTGCACGCCAGGGAGATTTAGATGGTTCAATAATTTCATCCTTTATTAGTTGTTGAATTTCCTTCTCTATAAACTTTCTATCTGGAACTGAGTATCTGCGAGACCTTGTAGCCACTGGGGTACAGTTTGGTGACAGATTACTAAATAGGCTAGGAGCCTCTACCTTCGCTGGCTGGAGAGTACTCAGGCATAATGATGGTTTCTGACCATCGAAAGGAATAAACAAGTTTTGGTGCAAACTTATAAAGTCAAGTCCAAGTATTACGTCAGAGCATAAATTGTCTAGTAGAGAAAGTCTAACTCCCTCGTATCGTTCATTTTTGAGACGTATGTTAGCGTAGATATGCCCTTGAGTGATTCGAGATAGATGGGTGGAAGCCATAAAGATTCTGTTGCCTGAGGAACATGTCTGCCATTTGTGCTTCTTAGCGATGTGCGTCGAAATATAGCTTTCACAGCTCCCAGTGTCTACTAGGGCTTCCAATGGCACGTTGTTGATGCAAATTGGTATTGTAGATTTGTTTAAATTCAAAGGCTGCACAGTAGCGATAGCCGAAACTGTTGAAGATCTAGATTTGCAAACTCTTTGAAAGTGACCCTTTTTGAAGCACTGATTGCATGTCACTTCCCTTGCAGGGCATTGAGATCGGGGATGCTTAACCCTGCCGCAAAAATAACACTTCCTAGCTAATGCATTTATTTCATGTGTGTGTGAATTGCTAGCACTTTGAGGAATCGTTACGTCTGGCAAGGGTGAGGCCGAAGAATTGGTGAGAGTAGTTGCCGCGCAATTAGTTTCCGGCTGTGATGATTCATACTGTAATGAGTGCTGATAAGCATGTTCTAGTAAGCGAGCCTCCTCGAAGGCGTCCTTTAAACTCAAAACAGTCTTTTCGAGTAGACGTTTTCGAATGCTGTTGGACACTAGTCCATTGATAAACGAATCTCTAATAGCCTCTTCTCGGTGTTGTTCAGCAGTCACCGCTTTGAAGTTGCAATCTTTGGAAAGAATTCTTAATTTCTGCATGTAGGTGTCTATCGTTTGACCTTGCTCTTGTTTGCAAGTAGCTAACCTGTGCCTAGCAAACACCTCATTCTTTGGTTGAATGTAGATGCCATTTAGAGTCTGGATAGCTTCATCAAATGTCTCTTTATCAAGTATCATTTGATATACAGCAGGAGAGATATAGTTTATCAGTAGTTTCTTAGTATCAAGATTGTCTACTGATACTACCGATATAAAATTTTTAAACGTTTCATACCAGTGCTGCCAATGCTCTGCTGCTTGAGGTGCTGTGGGCTCGATGTCAAACTTCTCTGGGCGAAATATCCTATCCATTTCGAAATTCTAACAACTTCACAGTTTTGGATTCAGTGTATTAAATTGTTATAAACATAAAGATAAGAGAGTCGAGAACCATGTCTGTATAGTATGGCTTTAATACACTGAATGACTACACAACACACATTTCGTGAACACATTCTCACGGACGAGTTACAAGCACATGTAAACATAAGAACGACAACCGATACAGAGTATAATTTTCATAACAAGTAGCATAATGTATTGTAAGACTAATAGTCAAAGCAGTCCGGACTTTTTATTGTGAAACTGTTTATAATCTATGCAAGCTATTTCTATGTCATAATTGAAGGTTTAAAATTTAAATATTACACATTTCATCTTTAATTTTGCAGTTGGCAAATATTAATATTTATAATAAAATAATTATATAATAATACTATTGCAATAATATAATAATAATAATAACAAATAAATATTCTATGACCTTTCTTTTTTTTAGTGTGTTTAGGTTCGGTAACTGTGTTAATACTTGTTAGTTGAAAATATTACAAGAGATTGTCCCCCTTTACACATACGTAAATTGGAATGAAATAGTAGAAAGTAGATCATAGTTATTTATACGTACTTACGTTCTTTACAAAAACATATGATAACATGATTATAATTATTATGTAATTGTCTTACCCATCATTTTAAGACATAATTAGAATATAAGAGTGCTTGGTGGTCGAGTGGTAAAGCGTATGGCTTCCGTACTGAGAGGTTTGAAGTTCAAATCCCTAGTGAAGACCTAGGGGTTTGAGTCCACCCAACTTCAATGGTATCCTGACATTAGCTATTGAAAACAATATAGGCAGTTGCTCGTTGTGCTGGCCACATGTCACCCCTGAGCCACAGATTGCAAGGGTCTGAAAGGGGTATTTTACTTTTTTTCGAATTATATGTATTGACTCCTGCCCATTCTCCAGCCGAACATTCCGGGCTCACATAGGTCTCACCAGCCACACGAGGAGGTACAAAACCCAAGTGCAAAGCCCTCAGCTCCCTGGATGGGTAAGAGGTCAACATCAAACCACGATATAATATATATATATATATGTATAAATGTGTGTGTGTGTGTTGGTTCTAGAAAAGAGACCAGGTTTTTTAAAAATCTTTTGTATAATTCAATGATGGGCAAACTTTATTGGCAGCGGTCGAAAAGTAAAATAAAAACAACTAAAATACAACTAAAAAAGAAACAAATTTAGTAAACATTAAATTAAATTATTTCAAAGTTCATCTAATGTGAAGCTTCAAAATGCGAGTGTTTTTTATATTTTATTTTTTTATTATTTGGTTCAAATTTTTAGAATTAAATTTAAGTGTTTATTGGTCAATCTATTTCTGACAGACATTTGTAGGTTTCATTGTTGAAGAATGCTACTCACTAATATTGAAAGATTGCATTGATCTTAACATGAGGTATTTAATGTTTATGTATATCTTTGGAAGAAAAAAATACGAGCTCATTGGTCAAACAGTCAAACTCTGGTTTTTACCGTTTAAATTTTCAAAATAAAATCATCTTGAAATTAAATTTCAATTTGAACACGTTCAGTGGGTTTTCCTGGACTCGACTCCAATGTTTATTTGGAAATGTTTGGATAGTACGTACCCGGGTACGCTGTTCTGCCTCATCGTGGCACCTGAGTGGAAACGGCTACTTGAAGGGGTAGCTAGGCTAAATGAATGGCGAAACATAACTCCCGTGGGGATGCCCACGGGTAGACGAGAGTTTACCCCTTGCACGGGCGGGGTTGTAAAAAAGTCCCCACGAACACGTCCCACATCCATGCGCTGTTCCTCAAAGGGACCGTTACAGAAATGGCGGGTCCCGCACAGTTAGCTTGGTACAACGAAGGAAATGGCGGAGGCTCCCGGTGTCCTCGGCCTTCGGCCATGTGCAGCCAAGCATGCGTCGGGGCCAAAGGCATTGGAAACAGCAATGCTTTACATAGGCATTGACTCGGGTCTCTCTCAAACAGAACTGTGTTCACACAGGTTTTTTTTTTTTTTTTTTACTGTTTGGCGTCCAAACAGGGTTTTTTTCAAAACTTAGGGCTCGAGGAGACTTCGGCTCAGCCCTTGGACATCAACCCCCCCTTATTGTCCCCTCCATCCCTTCTTGTAATAAAACTCAATACATATCCCTCCCCGAGGCGTAGAAAATTAGAATTTAAAAATAACTTATTATCTCAAATTACACTAACATTATATATATATGGCTCCTTCTGTCTCGGAAGACAATGGATGCGCCCAGATGAGTTACTGGCTTTTTAGTTACGTCTTGAGATGGGCCAGAGTCTGGAGTGACTGATCAAACCAATTCTGGAGTGGCAGAGTTTGCCACAGTTCGGGCATGTAAATGCATCAGTGCTAGGGCTAGCCGACAGGGCAGCTTTCTTTTTCTTTCTCTTGGCCGATGCAGCTTCGTTTCTTACGTACCAGCACGTACAGTCTGTCTCCATGCTGTGCAGTCTTGAATTTAGTTTTTATTTCAATATTGTACATAGGGTGGCCGCCGGAAAACTCGTGGTATTAAAAAAAAACTTCGGCGAATTTTTCCATTGTTATTATTTGAAAACCCGTGGTATAGTCCTTCCTTGAAAGTCAGACCCGTGAAAGTAAGAAGACCACTGTACCTATTAACAATAATTTTAATTTATAAAGTGCTGTTAACAAACATAATGTAGGCTGTAATTAATTGACAGACATAAAAACACGAGAGTTAAAATGACATCATAATCTAAAAAAGTTTTGTTATTTACTTTTAACATTTGTTCGTTTTGTTACGTAACAAATCTCCAGACCTCCACTCCCCATTGTAACTAATCGTAACAAACTTTTATACCCCCCCCCCCCCCCCCTTAGCCATTACTTAATATCCGAATGTTTCCCTCGTATTTTGAATACGCTTCAGCGGGAATTTCCGCACTGGACTCAAATGTTTCTTTGAATTTTTAATACGTTTCTACTGGTATTTCCGCACTGAACTCACAAATGTTTCTTTGAATTTTGAAAACGTTTCTGTGGGTATTTCCGCACTGAACTCACAAATGTTTCTTTGAATTTTGAAAACGTTTCTGTGGGTATTTCCTCATGGACTCAAATGTGTATTCAGTCAAGAGTTGAAAAACAAAATTGATGTTCATGAAAATTTTGGGTACCGTTTTATGTAGAACTCATATGACGTCACTGGGAGCGTGGTTTGCAGGGAAATCAGAGATAATAGTCTTCAAAAAAACCAAGTACTAAAAGAGCATTGTCTGATCAACACAACACTATAGTAGACTCAAGTCATCTTCACATTCAAAATAAAGAACCACTGTGAAAGTTAATTACGGAGAGCTACACAGTGAATTAAGCGTACTTGCAATAAGTCATTGGTTTTATGTGTGAGAAATTAAATTTAAAAAACTTGTTAAAAATATCCATTATTGCTGTTTTGGTTTTTTATATATGTATATATTAATACTAATAAACTAATTATCTAGTAATAAATTGGGTCCCCCATTGTTGACACTGCGGGGAGTCGGAGGAATCAGTGATGCATGTCATGTACAAGCTGCGCACAGAGATGTATGGGCAAGCCAATTGACTTGTATGAAAAACCTAAGAGTTTCCTGCCACAGCACTGCAGGAGGCCTAATCCTTTCTGCCTTGTAGCCCAGTGGTTCTCAAACTGGGGTCAGCAGAATGATGAAAACTGTATACAATCAAAATAACTCCTTCGTTAAAAGCCATTAAATTCGATCGGAGAATTCGAATAAAATTATTGTGCGCATGAATATCAAATCAACTTATTCTACAAACCAATCAACGTCGTTCTTTCAATATCTCTGCCGTATCTCGCCATTCTAAGAAGTAGGCCAAACTTTTGTTTTAAAGTTTCCTATCGATGATCTTAAGACTCTACGACACACCGCAACAGTTTAGCTATTAATCGTGCACATAGTAGGATTAATTCTACTTCCTACAGTGGGGATTCGTGTTTGTTTAATTCTTTGGTTTTTTCAAGCCCATGTAATCGTTAAATTATGGATAAATGCAGGAAACGTACGCAGACATCTGAAGAAGTGTAAGAATAGAAACGACATCGTGGCAATGGCCTTAGACACGATGCCGTAAGAGAGGCCGCACAACGAAAGGGAAAATTAGATACATATTTGCCTGAATATTAACAATTTGGATTTACACAGTACAAAGGTAACAGTAATCAGCCACAATAGTGTCATTTGTTTGAATTTGTAATCGAACAACTTAAAGTAGTATTCGTCACCCTGTGTTCGTGCAACGAACCTTATACTGCAGAGGAGTAGTGAGAAATATTACAATAACTATTTAACCATTGTATCTGTATTCATGTATTACGTTCCTTGCTTTCGCTTTGCAGACTTAAGCTCTGTGACTGTCCTAGCATCATTGGCCTCCTTCAGTCGTAGGACGACTATGGTTCATCTCAGAGCACACTTCATCATGTGGCTGTGGAGCCCTATTTTGGAGAGACACTCCCGTCCACAGATAGCGCAGGTTAAGGTGGCTTTTGCTTCGGTGGTAGAGGAGCTGGCCGTTTTTCGGATTGTGTGTTTTTCTTCCTGGGCCGAGACCCATGTACTTTCACTGTCCATAGCTTTCTTGGTCATTGTCTCTCTCCACCTGTTGCGGTCTAGAGCTATGTCTTCCCAGTTGTCAGTATTGATGTTCACTGATTTGAGGTCACGTTTTATTACATCTATGTAACGGAGGTGGGGGCGACCAGTTTTTCTTGTGTCAGTCGCGAGTTGACCATAGAGGATGACTTTCGGGATGCGCTTGTCCTCCATCCGGCGAACATGTCCATGCCAGCGCAAACGGCGTTGTCTGAGGGCTATAAAATTGCTGGAAATACCTGATCGCACAAGGATCTCAGTATTGCACACTTTTTCTTTCCATGTGACACTCAAGATCCTACGGAGACATCTCAAATGGAATGAGTCCTATAGCGCTGTGTTATTGGCTGTCAGTAGTTAATGCTGATAGGATATGATTACAATGAATGATTCATTTTATATAGGTGCCTTCAGATAAAGAAGTTTACACAATATGTCTGTGGCTGTGCTATTATAACTTGGGCAGACAAATCAGGCTGCGTTTGGGGTCCGCAAATATCGTCGTATGGCTTGCAAAGGGATTGCAGAACTGAACAAGTTTGAAAACCTTCTGCTTTAGCCGATTGGGACCAAGTTTTTAAATGAGAGAAAGTAGTGAATTAAATGTGACGAAAATAAGGGACCGGGCGAACCAAAGCTCGAACCAGTGACCCTGGAATCGACAACACCGCCTAGCGATAACGCACTAAGCAAAATTAACCTCTAGACCATCTAATACCCACTGAAGCTTCTATATGTAATGTATTTATGTTGTCCACTTGTCATTGTGAGAGATCCACAATTAAATAGAGCCATTGTCTGTCTATTGCATGCCTAAGGGCTGTCTGTCTCGGCTCTATTAAAGTTGTTGGTGAACGGATGTTGCGAGGTGGGAGAGGAGCTAGCTTGTTCATGTGACCATTGACCACTGGGGTGGTAATTTGCATACGGGCGAAATGAATGGGGTTTTTTTTTTGACATTCCGATGGTTAAGCTCGTTAAGTGCGTTATCGCTAGGTGGTGTTTTCGATTCCAGGGTCTCTGGTTCGAGCCTTGGTCGGCGCAGTCAAATATTTTCGACGCATTTAATTCACTACTTTCTCTCATGTAAAAACTTGGTCCTTGCTGCTGCTGTTCATTTATGTTTAATATATGTATGTATCATCATTTGTTTCTGCACCTAGTTTCAACTCTATATTTATATTTAGCCGATTGGAATGAATATCAAGTAATCAACGAAGTCAGTGATATAATCCAGAATTTTTAGTTGTGCTACATTAATAGAAGCAATAATTAGTTATAAATGTACGAATGTATCTATTCATCTTTCTGTTCTTTTATAGTCATATCCTGAATCTATCAATCTCTTCATCTTTGGACTGAATACAAGTTACGATGTGGCTCAGTGGTTAAGCTCCTGACTTCCGTACTTGTGTCCTTGGGGTCCTTGGTTCTCGATGAAAACTGGGATTTTGAATTTCGGGGTTTTAGGCCGCCCCTGAGTCCACCCAACTCTAATGGGTACCTGGCTTTAGTTGTGGAAAGTAAATGCGGTTAGTCGTTGTGCTGGCCACATGACACCCTGTTCGTAAACGGTTGGCCAAAGAAACAGATGACCTTGACATCATCTGCCCTATAGATCGCAAGAATTGAAAGGGGAACATCCCCCTTTTTTATTTAGTTAGACCCTAACACATAACACTGAATTGCTTTTAAATGTATGCATATTTTTTAAATATATTTTGTCTAAATAATGTAGAGCAAGACTCTGAGATCTGTAGCCCTTTTAGATAAAAGATTTCTATTTCTGTATGTATCAAAAATTTGGTATATTAAAAATGATAATGCATAATTTATACTGACATTAAGAAAAAAAATCTTTAAGTTTTAAGTAGCACGCTATCTTATCTTATATTATACAGACGTTACTCCAAAAAGTAGATGATTAAGTCCTATTCTAGAAGTCTAGTTCTAGAATAAGTTATTACAAAACACATCAACATATTTTTAACTCTTGAATATATCTACTTTCTTTATACATGATATCAATTGTAAAATGTTTGAATGAAACATAGCAAATGTAACAAAATAAAAATAATTGTCATATTTGTCAATGTAAAATGCTTGCATAAGATACTACATGTAACTAAATATTTTACAATGTAACTTATGAAGCTAAAGTAATTTATATAGTACCAGCAAAAAGTAAAGTAACAATAATACATATCACACTGAACTATAACTTTTAAACACTAAAGTACATATAAATAAAATACTCAGGAAGACAAAACGTTGGATACATGTTTCTTAGTCATTTATGCTAGATGACTGGTCTGTTGTGGTCGCGTGGTGCGTGAGAGAATAAATGAGAGATAACTCCGATATTTAAATTCTCTAACTCCTCCTCCACCAGATTTAGTTAGTAGAACCGAGATATCACAGGTCAGTACGACGTGGCAACGAGCTATTGGTCTAAACTGCCCACAGGTTGTGACGTTGTAAATCAGTGTTTAGGCCTCTATAACGAATGGTCTTGGTAGAACGTAGTGGACCGTATCCGAATCTCTAATCTAGATCCTAACTAGAATTCATAAATATGAGTATTTGTCTTGCAAGCTAAGCGTTATAACACATCGCTATCCCGTCGTTCCTCCTGCACCAAGATATTTTTTTGTTGTACAATAATAGACCTATTTTTAGAGCTTTATATGTGTCAATAACTTTTCATGACCTTTTCAAAATCTATTTGGCATAAGTTATCATAACCAAACAGGATATTCTTTTGTAGATATACCCATTATAATTTTATATGTTACTAATTCATCTATAAATAATTGGACGTTTTTGAACTTCCATACAAAATTTGAATCAAAGGTTTAGATACTAAAAGCTTAATTAATAGCCCCAGCTGCGACCTACATATTTTACCACATGCGGCGCAGACATTACTATTTTTCGCCGGTGGTCGATTTAGATTTTCTTTCTTGCCGTAGACGCCTGTCCTCGGCATAGGATTTTCTTTTGGCTGCAAATGTTTATCCTGCGGCCTTTGTGAGTATTCAATATATAATTTATTAAAATATAATTTAAGTTACATGTGTACAGATTTAGACCTGGAGAATCCCAGTCGCAATAATATTCTTATGATCGCTGGCCAGACAAGATCTAAAATGAGGAACTGTGGCGAAGAATAAAACAATAGCCCATTGAAGTAGATATTAGAGAAGTATTTGAGTTGGATAGGCCATACCCTTCGGAAGCCCGAATCCAGCTTAACAAGGCAAGCTCTAACCTGAAACATCCAAGGAAAAAGGAAGAGTGGACGGCCCAAGAATGCATGGCGCCGCGTTTCAAGTAGATGGGCAATTAGAGAGATTCATTCAGAACTGAGACACATGGAAGAAGTTGATACAGAGTTCAGATCACTCGTATTTGTTTTTACAACTTTCCACTTTTAATCTCTTCTAAACCCAAAGTAGACCTAAACATTATTTATTCTATTACACTTAGTATGTAAGTCTAACCATTTTTTTTTCCTTAATACAGCAGCTCCTAAGCTATTTTTTTTATTTGGTTCCACCACTCAAAATGAACAGATTAGTTGACTCTATACAACAAAATATATTTCTCTATTCAAGCAGTTATAATAATAACATGTATGTTTTCCTATTCTTTCTTAATTGTATATCCATTTGTGGTAATAAGATTTACAAAAAAAAAAAACAATTAACATTTATTGTCATGGTAAATCTTACATACTGGTTGTATAGGACACGCAATCATTGTTTTCTACAATATCCGACACTGCTGTAATTGAGCCTATCCTTGTAGACTCCGCTGTGAACATGATTGGCCCCAAAGAAGCCCACGCAGTGAACCATTGCCCCGCTACTCCCTGGGCAAGTGCAAGTGTTGTAGGTCAGCTTGGTGTAGTTGTAATCGCTGTTGTAATGGTTGATTTTACTGTTCGTCACCCACTTGCCGAAACTGACCTGCTTAAAGCGATGGGAATTTAAAAAATTGTAAAAGTTAAACTAAAACTAAGTTTTAACTAAGATAAAGTAGTTAAACTAAAAGTTTATGGTGTACTTTTAACCCTAAACCAACAAACAATAATTAATCTATACAAAATTTTCATAACTTATTTTTGTGGTGGGGGTTTGATGTAGACAGAGCCAATCATGCGACTGTATGCCCATGCTTACATCTAATTCTTTTAACATTGTAATCTTTCTCCATAATAAAATCAGTAACAAGGAAGATGTTTCTTACATAAACGTTATTGCACAATACGATTTGAAAACAAAATATGTGTGCTTGTATTTTTTGCCTTGAATTGAAACCTTTAGAAAAGAATGGTACTTTTATTTTATTTTTTTAATTATATTAATTTACTATATAACGGAAAATCGTACTTATACCGATTAAGTTTAAAATCTCATTTAATAGATTTAGATTTTCACATTTAGATCTAGTACCTCAAGAAATAGAAACAACTTTTCTGAAGTTTTATAAAACATTTGACCCGTGTAACTGTTTTAGTGTAAAGTACATGCTTGACTAACTATGCCAATGTGTTATTTTCTTGTCTGGCCACTCATCGTACAACTAACACTAATGCATAACCGTTAAATGCGCAAGGAAAAAAAAACGCGGGGTGGTCTTGTCATTATGGACAGCACACAATACACTAGGTCTACATGTGTCTAGTCTATTTGACCAGCTTGTTAAATTCAGTCAGATAAACAGTCTATTTACTTTTAGGGCAGAGAAGGTGTGTAACCATTTTGATGTAAAGATCTAAGTCAGCGGTTCTCAACCTTTTAAGCTCGGCGACCCCTTTTTACAATATCCCACTCTGCCGCGACCCCCCCCCCCCCCCAATAAACACACATACAGCAATAGAAAAAAGACAATAGCAATCCTTATTTTTGATGGTCTTAGGCGACCCCAGGCAAATCGTCAATCGACCCCCAAGGGGGTCGCGATCCACACGTTGAGAACCCCTGATCTAAGTGCATCCTTGACTAATAATGCCAGTGTGTTATTTGCTTGTCTGACCACTGTTACATAACGTGCAATTAAAAACAAAAACCTAGAGTGGTCTTGTAATCATCGGCTACACGCATACAGTACACTAGGCCTACATGTGTACGTCTGTGGGACCAGGATGTCAAAATGAGTCGGACACTGTCTATTTACTTTTCGGGCAGGGACGGTGTGGATTTAGATTTTTGTTTTCTAGAGTTGGTTATCCTAATGCTTTTGGATCTGTTTAGGCCAAACTGTAGATTTAGACCTAGATCTCAATGATAAGTCTAAAGACTAGTGTATATTATACGCTTCGGCTTCATCTAAGGTTTAAGCTATAAAAGGGTGTACTTGATGTTCCTGCAGTTAATACATTATTGTTTGACTTGATTAAAACCACTAAATTTCAACCTAATACGCTTTTCAGATTCCCACAATAAACTAACAGAAAGTAAACACCACCACGTGACTTATTAAAAATTTGGGACAACCCCATTTAGACTATTACACAGATGCTTTTAGCAAAAAATGTTTAACAACATTTTATAATGCTGCTACTTTCCAGTACAAATATTGACTCCCATAACTTCTACCAGCATCTTACTTTACCCTCTTCAAATACTGACAAAAGAGTTGTTAACTGCATTATTTTTTTTTTAGTAATCAAAGTTGTTAATATCACATGACAAGAAAACACAAAATGTGCATTCCAACCGCTATCAGGATACCACTTGTTGACAAGTTTAAAAAATCTAATTAAACTGTTTAGTTTGTAACAAAAATAAATTAATTGAACCATTATTTTAACCTAACTTTTTTTTCTAATTAAACTTTTGGCCTTAGTTATTTTCTTAGTTAAACTAATAGTTTGTAGCTTTATAGTTAACTATCACCCATCACTACCTGCTTAGTGCATCCATGCGGGTGGGAGACAATGAAAATAAATTTTCCTAGTGATCGCCCCTCGTACTTCTGCCAAATTCTCTTTCCAATCTCGAACCTGTGCTCCATCAAGGTGTACAGCCTATTGCCCAGTGTCGCATCACAAGTGGCGTACTTCAGTCCACAAAAGTCTCGATCAATATTCACGTATTCAATGCTCATGGTTTCGAGTCTAACCAGGGGGCTATCTTCTTTGTCATAGAACAGTCTACAGGATGTTGCGGACGCCTCTGTTTCGTCATAGACCACATGCGCTGCTGTCAGAACAATAATTTCCCACCAGACTCTGCTCGGATTTACTGACATCAGACAACTTTTGCAAGGACAAGTTTTATATCTCCTTTCATATTTGGCGCCCAGTGCGTTGTATTGAACGCCCAACGCATCGTAGCCACATCCATCGATTAATATAAACACGCTCATCTGGCCACTGCCCATCCTCAGGGATTGGTCTCCGGTGGACTCACTGAATGGATATGCGACATCCGTCCCTGGCCAAAACTTAGGTCTTTTAGGACTGGTTACCTTGACTTCCACTCGTACGGTAAGGTCAGCGATAGATTTGACTAGTTCGTATAATTCCGGGTCGCGGTAACGTTTGGGCAGATGTTCCTTGCTGAAAGTTTCCACAGGTATATACTTGGGATGTCCAGGGTTCTTTTTACATGGCTCTTTTCGTTTATTCAAAGCTTCTCCTTCTTTGTCACTAGCAACAAACGTTTCATGTTGACCTAAAATAAAAAAAAAGAAAATGTTCGACACGTTTACAAAATTCCTAAATTTAAAAAAAAAAAAAAACGCCAATGGGTAAAGAAACAAACACCTGACTTGTAGACAATGCGATGGATTGTTTGTTTGGGCCTTTCCGAAAATTAAGTCCCTTTCAGGCTTTTATAATATTGGATGCCTTAATAGTCATTACTTGCATATTCTTATATAACAGACTGTATTTAAAATTTGTTTAAATAACTTCATTTATAAAGATAATTACTTAATGATTATTTCGCACTCAATAACTAATGAATGATACATAAAAAAGGATTTTTTTATACTTCGCCCTAATCCCCCTCCCCAACAAATAAAATCCTGGTTACGCCCATTTACACATCTACATAGAGTATAGTAGATTGCAGTTCAACAGTTTAGATCCAGACTTGGTAAATTTAAAAGACAGAAGTTTAGACTAGATCACTGGTAATGATAAAGTGTATTGATACATTGCATTATATGTATATATATATATTATTTCTAGCCATTCATGATTTCTACACAAGACGTTGAGCGAAAAGTGCATGGGCGACTCTTTATTCAATTCTTTACGTTTAATGAATACAAAGAAACATTGGAGTCGAGTGCGGGAATACCCGCTAAACGTGTATAAAATAGCCTAAATTTAATTTTAAGACGTTTATATTTTGAAAAATTAAAACGGAAACCAGAGTTTTCACAGTGAGGCCAATTAGCTAGTCACTTTTCTCTATTAAGATATGCATACATTTTTAAAATGCCATATTTCTAAGGAAATCGTTTGGGCCGTTTTGCGCCATCCACGAAGCGTTTGCACGCCAATTAGAGGAGCTAAAAAAAAACCCCTGTAAGTCCTCTAATTAGTAGTATCAAATCATGCATATATTACTCTTTTGCTTACTGCAAACAATTCTATTATCGTCACTTCCTTATAATGTCGTTTCATCCATTTCTATTGTTGGAAACAATTTTGGTAATAAATTATTTTGTTTTAATAAATATTCAAACGGACATTAAACACTAACAGTAAATCTATACTGACTATTGGAAAGACATAGCCCAAGAGCGCACTAGATGGAGAGAGACGGTAACCAAGAAATCTATGCACAGTGAAAGAACATAAGCTTCAGCTCTGGAAGAAAAGCGTGTCTAAAAATAAGGTGTCTGGTTCCTGTACCACCAAAGCGAAAGCCATCTTAACCTGCGATATAGGTGGACGGGAGTGTCTCTCCAAAGGCTCCACAGTCACATGAAAAAGTGTCCAACGAGATGAGCCATAGTCGTTCTACGACTGAAGGAAGCCAATAGTTTTAGTTATAACAGTCAGAACGCTAGAAAGCTGTATGCTAAGCTCTCTTAGATTTATCTTGAATTAGCTATCTGGCTTTTCATATACACCGAATCAGAAACCCCATTGGTAGCGAGCTTTGCTGAGAATTACTCGCTTAGAGCACGTGAAAGGAAGCGAGCATTGAGTTTTAAAGGTCGCCTTGTCCCCGTACAAGGACAGCCCTAATGTCGGACCCTCTTAAACCAACACAACCTAATGCACACAAGTGATACATTCTATATGTTCTACTTACCATACGTATGTTTTCTGTCTTCAAGCGCAGGCTTTTTAACCTCTTTGTGGAAAGGACATAAATATTTTTGTATATTCATTTAAAAGTTAAAACTGGAGGAGTGAAACTCAATAAAAAAAAAATCCTTGTCTTTTTTTTTCTTGTTCAGTAAATACGAATCTGGATTTAAATCGAATAAATATGAACATTTGTTGGAAATGGTCCAACCTATTTTTATGTAGTCATGGCATGAAGCAACAAGGCCTTTTATTTTGGCTGAATGTAATTGGGATTGGTCCAAAATATTGATTATTGATTTTGAATCCAGTTAGTTAAGTCACACATCAGTGCAATTATGAAGGGCTAAAATACACAAGTTGCTAGAAGAGAATATGTAGATAAATTGAAAAATATTTATAATCAACAGACTCGGCTGAGTTACACTCATTGACAACAACGATTTAGCAGAAAACACTATAGTCGTTCAATGATGAATAACCTGCCTTAATAGCAAACAGGCAAGTTTAGTTCAGGGCCTGACGTAGATCAATAGCCACAAATCTAGTATTTGTAATGTTCGGGAATTTCCACTCAAGACATTATTTACCTATACTAAACATGACCAGTCTCTGGTAGATTGAATTTAAAAAAGAACCAAGAACATAAAAAAATACTTTTAAGCAAAACTTATAAGAAATGTAGTTGTATTATTATTTTGGACTTATCGTATAATTTTGTAATTGGTGTAGACCAGCAACAATACATTTTTGCGATCAGAAATATTTTTAACAATTGATTTAGTTAGTCTGTAAAGCGCTATTACCTGCGTTTAGTTTCTCAATACGTTTTGATCTTAGCACTTAAGTCAGGGGTTCTCAACCTCGGAGTCGAATGACCATTTTCCAGGGGTCGCCTAAGACAATCAGAATTTTCTTTTGCCTATTTTTCTTAATATGGGTATTATTGTACCTATTTCGGTCCAAAGATTTCTTAAGTGTCGTAACAAGCACATTTGTAACATAGAGGGTATACATTAAAGTTTTTTTTTTTTTCAAGCACAAATTTATTTTATTCTAAATACAATCACATAAAGCTTTTGCTATGCAAATACATCATGGATGTCAAATATATACATTTAAAATATGATTATGATTTGTAACATTAGCAAAATCACAATAAGGATCTACCTAGGCATATGAACGAAATAAATTCTTCGGTTGTGGGTCGCCGCCTGGTAGAGAATCGTATTAGGGGGTCACCGAGCAAAAAAAAAAAAAGAGAACGGCTGACTAAGATGGACCATCTGGCAAAATGGGGGGAAAAAAAGGGGGGAGGGATTAATAAGAAAGGAATATTTGGGTGAATTTTAGTATAATCGTTTTTTAAAAGCAATTTGAAAAAAAAAAATAAAAGGGGAGGGGGGTAATACTGAAAATATTGTGAGGTTCAGAATTTTAATTTGTATATGTGTACTTTTGAAAGATAAGCTTATATGTGACCTTGTAATAATGTGTAGGTTATTAAAAAAACATATTTCAAGGGAGATAAATATAAAGAGAAAACACAAATCTAACAAGCAGATTTACTGCTTTCGAGGTACTTCTAAAAACAAAAGTTTGTACCTAATGCGCTCGTTAAAACCCTTTATATATTGACGAGCTGTAAAATTGACCCGTTCACCCTACAACCACTGTAAGAAATCTCAACAGTACAACCTCCCTGAAACATTTAATATCCGTAGTAGGTGTCCATCAAACAAAACGGCATGATGCCCGAAAAAGCCCCCCCCCCCCCAATCCAAAAAAATAATTGAAAAAAAAAAACGATGCATACAAATGTTTAAATCATCAAATTCCAATGGCCCATACCATACAAATGAGCAAATTCCAATGGCCCATACCATACAAATGAGCAAATTCCAATGGCCCATACCATACAAATGAGCAAATTCCAATGGCCCATACCATACAAATGAGCAAATTCCAATGGCCCATACCATACAAATGAGCAAATTCCAATGGCCCATACCATACAAATGAGCAAATTCCAATGGCCCATACCATACAAATGAGCAAATTCCAATGGCCCATACCATACAAATGAGCAAATTCCAATGGCCCATACCATACAAATGAGCAAATTCCAATGGCCCATGCCATACAAATGAGCAAATTCCAATGGCCCATACCATACAAATGAGCAAATTCCAATGGCCCATACCATACAAATGAGCAAATTCCAATGGCCCATACCATACAAATGAGCAAATTCCAATGGCCCATACCATACAAATGAGCAAATTCCAATGGCCCATGCCATACAAATGAGCAAATTCCAATGGCCCATACCATACAAATGAGCAAATTCCAATGGCCCATACCATACAAATGAGCAAATTCCAATGGCCCATACCATACAAATGAGCAAATTCCAATGGCCCATACCATACAAATGAGCAAATTCCAATGGCCCATACCATACAAAATGAGCAAATTCCAATGGCCCATACCATACAAAATGAGCAAATTCCAATGGCCCATACCATACAAATGAGTAAATTCCAATGGCCCATACCATACAAATGAGCAAATTCCGATGGCCCATACCATACAAATGAGCAAATTCCAATGGTACATAGTGAATACCATACGAATGTTTAATTAAGATCGAAACAGTACATACCATACGAAAATTTCGATAAATTCCAATGGTACATACCATACGAATGTTTAAATCAAATTCCAACAATACATACCATACGTATGTTTCAATCAAATTCAAATGGTACATACCATACGAATGTTTTTTGTCACTATACCAATGAAGCCCATTGTGTCCTAAACAAAAACATTCATTTGCAAATTGTGGGACATTCATATTGCTAAAGACAGACACTAGCGCTACCCGTATCTTGTAAATTGCCGGAACAGGCGTACCTTCTAAATAGAAGAAGTCAAATAAACTATCATGGCACAACCTCCAAAGTTTAACACAATTTGAGACACGATGAAACGAGGGATTACTATTACAATACGGGGCGAAATTGTCCTTGACATTTAAATTTCTGGGAAAACGGTGACGTGCTTTTAATGGTGACGGAATATTTTCGGACATCTGGTTGGTTTAGTCTCATATTTCGTTTTTTTTCTCCCAGTAAAATGTATGGATCAGATTTCAGTGGACGACAGTAGTATCACATCAACAAGGAACTACACGAATGACTCGAGGAAAAAAAATAAAAATTTTTAGATCAAAGTTGACTAAGGGCAATAACAAGGAGACAGACACTATAATTGACTGTATCCGACCATGCAACATATACCAGCAATTGTAAACCTTTTTTTTTTTAATGTTTAAATGTGGGAGTGACATTTGTTTAACAGGGAGTATTAAACGTTAAGATTATTCTTATGTTTTTTTTTCCAGCAGGTAAATATGAATATCATGACTCAGTGAGTTGTGCTGTGAAATTTACCTGAATGAAATAATGACACATAACAAGGTGTATATTCATTTCAAATAGAACAGACTTACACTACTCTAGTCGCATAATTTTCTTATTACAGAGCTTGAATAAAAACGTACTTACATTCTTTTCAAACAAACATGACAACAAAGATTTAGAGCAATTTAAACAAAATAGTTCAACTCATTTCAAAACAGCAAAGGATCCACGACTCCGGTTCTTTCACTTTAATGCTACCACACCATCTGTGTCCCACATTCTATATATCCGATATTCTTTCAAACTTCAAGATAATCCACTACCTAGTTTAAACCTCCTGCAGGACGACTGGGGATGGCAGCGGTCAGGATATGAACCAGGGTGTTAAAAAGTGTGTGTATGTTTCTATGGTGAAGGTCAATGATTGTTTGTAAATGATGAATGATAAACGGCATTGTTATCAGCGGTCCTAAATAAGTCAGACTGAAATGACTTGTTTTTGTAGGGAATTAGATTTTTTTAAAAATACCATTTTATATTATTACCAAAGTCTTGTACATTTATTTTTCGTTTGGTTATATTGTAATAAAAGTTCTTTTTAGTTTTGTTCATAAAACATTTTTTTCAATTTAGTTCAACTTTTATAACTTAAGATATAATACTCGCCTACAGCGGTTTAGTTGTTTACCAGAAGTTTGATGCGACAAGTCAACGGCCCGCGACATCGCCCGACCATCGAGATCGACTGTCCTGTGCGCATACCGCACGACCAGGCAGCCGTCAATTTCAATTTAAAACCAAATGGTCAGATTCATAATCTATTCAGACTAATAACATAAATCAAATTCAAGGAAAATGAGCTAAAAATGTACAAGTGTATATTTTTGTTTACACAGGTGATCCCCGCATCTCTTTGATTAAAGGCATGGGGAGAAAGCCTTCACCGACCTAAATTTCTCCCTGGGAAAGATGCTAAATATCCTGAAGGGGCATAAGAAATAAGATAAAAAAGGGGAAGTAGCGGCAGGGCAAGAAAGAAAAATTATCAGTAAATTAATTAATGTCCCTAAATACAGACGCGTCAGTAAAATAATGGTTAAACATTACATTCTTTTTGACATTTGCGAAGTATTTTTCCGAGGCTCTCATGTTTATCATGTATTACCTAAATATGCATGTATAGACTGAAGTATACTTTCAGGACAGAAGACGCAAAAGTAAATTAGCAATTATACATAAAACACAAAACCATAATCTTCAAATACAAAAACAAAATTTAATAAAATACTCTGAAAGACACAAAGATAGAGGTACATTCCTCGTCCCATATGCTAGGACACATTTGTACAAATACTCCATCTTCCCAGTGCTATAAGAGCATGGAATAGGTTGCCTGAGCTAGCCAGGAAAACCAGTGACTTAGCAGAATTAGCAGAATTTAAGCAGAATTTAAGTGATTGGTTAATATGCAAGACTGAATGCATGACGCGTGGGACTTAATCATCCTCTTTTTTTAAGTAACATCTGTATTATATAAGATAAGATAAAATTTGGATATTAGTGAGAAATAAAAGCCAAGTCATGACAATTAAATACTGAGTAGCGTTTATTATGTTCTTCTTTTATTTACACAAAGAGTGGCAACATGACAACACAGCATGACAGAACGTCATAATCAAGAGTCAATACAGTTTACTATAGACACTGGGAATACATGGGAAAGGTTTGACACAATAATGTATTACAATAGAAATCACTAACAAGTTTTTTTTATCGACTCCTTCTTCATAAACCTTATGCTGGTCTATATGGTCTCTAATCTTTATTTCTTGTGATTTCTCAATATTGCAAGGAGTTGTTTTTTTTTTCCAGTGAGCTTTCAGTAAGAGCTATATTTGGCAGACAAGCCATTTTCTACATATTTTCAAGTATTTATTTAACTCTTTACTCTGAATACAAAGAAACATTTGAGTCGTCGAGTGTGATAATACTCGATGAATGTTTGTTCAAAATAGCCAAATTTATTTTTAAAATGATATATTATATTATATATTATAACGATATCAAAATAGCCTAATTTAATTTTAAGAGGATACAATTTTGAAAACCAGAAAACCCTGTGTGGCCATTTAGTTAATATTTTTTCTCAAAGATATACATGAATTGTCAAATTTATTGAAAAAAAAAAAGCCTTTGAGGCCTTTTCGAAATGTGTCCAGGTTCCACACAGATTTCCACTTTTGGAACCAATGAACCAAGGAAGTGCAACAATAAAAGGGGAGAGAGAGCCTAAATATATGTATATGAACCACGCCGCCAATGTCATGCTACTTACTTTATACAACAGTTTTGAGTTATTAAAAATGTCTACGTTGCTTAGAATGTACAATATGTTTCACTTTCAGCACTTTAAGCTAGTCTAAGATAGCAATGGAAGTTTTATCAAACGAAATATATCTTTAGAGAGCTACTTCCTTGAGTCTATTAAAACACTGATTCCAGAACCATTGTCATAGAGCTTCCAATCCCTGCATATATTTAATAATATGAGGAAAACTATACAATGTATAAAATCATTTCATCTCAAAACCCGATTTAAAGACTATCATGGACATTTTTAACGAGTTTATTGTGAGACTAGCACAACGATAATTCAGATTTACTTACTCAATACATATCTCTGACACAACATAACAGTACTATTAACATCCAGAATTACTCAGGGATCTGCCTCGGGCCAATCAGGCAAGGCAGCTCAAATCACTCAAAATATCAAGCAATATTTTTGACATTATTTGAAGAGACAGTGTTGTGATCAGAATTGTGTTGTTACCTATTTCTTGGATTTACTTGCGTCAAACACCGTGATTAAAAAGAAGAATATAAAACTAGGATTTTGATATTTATTGAAATAATAGGATTTTCTATCTTCTAATCTTATACATTGGAGGTGAAAAGGTGACAAGTGTCAGTAGTTTCAAATATCTCGGAGCTATCATCTCTGATGAAGAACCAAATTTGAAATGCTGGCTAGAATTGCGAAGTTCACGGCAGCACTTGTAAAACTTTAAAACAAACTGGAAAGACAAATGCGTAGTCCTCGACATGCTCACCCTGGGCCATATTCTTGTCATGCTTTGAGAACCTTTGACGCTGACTGCAGAGAGGAGGATCCTAGCAATGGAATTGAGAAGATACAGAAAGAACCTAGGTATCACATACAAAGACCGCATCACAAACGAAGAGATTAGAGAGTGGGTTACTAGAGCGACTGGACCCCCACGATGAACTGCTAACTACTGTCAAAAAACGCAAACTCATTGGTCGTATTACAAGGTCCTCAGGGCTTGCAAAGACCTTCCTTCAGTGAACGACACAAGGGAAAAAAAGAAGAGCCAGACAGAGAAAGCGACGGGCCTGTCATTGAAAGAGATTCTATCAAACACAAAAGACAGAGAGAAATGGAGAGAATGGAGAAAGATGGTCAAGAGATCTTGTGTGGAATCCAAACGGTCCAACAGACTATGTCACTAAGGGATAGGTGAAGGCTATCTTATAAAGTACAGACGTTCCTTCTTGAGGACAATTACGTCCTCCTCGTATCCAGGTGTCAATCTAAGAGTACATTTGTATTAGACTTCAACTCTACAGACACTACCAGCAAGAGTCGCAGTACACAAGGTTAGTTTAAATGTTAAAATTAATTTGTTCATTACTTGTATCTTATTGTGTTGTTTATTCTTACGTAGTTAAACACAACACAGTGATAAAAAGTTGTATCATGTTCATATAAAGATTCAACATTTGTGTTTCTATGGTATCATATTTACTATCAACAGATCCTTAGCAATTAAACAATCACTTAACGTTAATTAATTACTTTTTTAAAAACAGAGTTTAACACATTTCCAACCTTTCAAATTGTTATACGTAAAACGTATACAGTAAATCCAAATTAGCTGATTAACATAGTTTGTTTATCTGTATAGTTCATTACACTAATATGTGATATGAGATATTAGGTTGAGTGTTACAAATACTTCGCTACCTGAGGGACTTAAGTTCAATCCCCGAAGTAGACTAGAAATGATCAAATCCTAGATCTGAGTTGTGTTCGCTGAGCCCTTTTAATACAGCACTTAAGCCTTCCTGATAGTTGCTCCATCCCCATGTAACAAAAGAGGGCTTGTAGCTCGCTATGATAGACGAGCTACACAGCACCAATGCTAAATATTATGCAAATGTTATAGGCCTACTTGTGTTATACCAGTGTTCTATGACTAGATTGGCCTAAGCACACGGATAGGATGTAATCATCTTCTTTTTTGACGTAACGTCTGTATTTCAAAAGAGACTAACCGTAGTCCCTTGAAGACTGCAGGAGGTTAACAACAATAACAACATTCCTCAACTAGCTCCTTGATAAATGTCTCTCAAATGGATTTAATGTTTTACATACTTAGAATATATAATAATAATTACAAAGCTTCTATTAACTCACTCGGTCTGTCTGTCTGTCTGTCTGTTTGGTAATAAGTTTGAACATGTTTTTCTCCCACTTCCCATTCTCATAATTATTCAAAGTGATGACAAGACACGAATCAATCAAAGAAATTAGTTAATCAATTGGTAGTAATCAATTTATTTGTGTTTCATATCGTAGAAAGGGAGCTAAAACCTGTCATCTTGAGATAAAAGGCAGTAACAAGCGGTTCTTTCGCTTAGATAAGCTTTGAATTTTTTTTATTTTTTTTTAAAGTATTGTTTTTCCTTTGCTTGTTTTTATGATTGGTATTATTATTAAACTTCGAATGATACTATTATCCTGTGTAAAATAACAAAATGAAACAGGCAAACAAATTACTTTACATTATATATGCAGAGGCGCGGTGGCTGAGCGGTGAAGAGTTTGGCTTCTGAATCCTGGTGAAGACTGGGATTATTAATTTCGGGATCTTCGGGTGCCTCTGAGTCGCGAGAAAAGTAAAGGCGGTTGGCCGTTGTGCTGGCCACATAACACCCTAATTAACAGTAGGCCACAGAAACAAATGACCTTTACATCATCTGCTTATAAACCACAATGTCTGAAAGGGGAACTTTACCTTTTATACGTAGTAGTTACAAAATGAGTTTATTATAGTAATAAGCTAGGTTGTATTCCATTTGAATTCGTGGCCTTCAGTTAAAAAAAAATTGATAAATCTTAATCTTTCACTCCCTGTGTGCTGAACATTTGTTTACAAATTTTAAACCAAGAAAACATAATTGAAATAATGAGATACACTCTAAAGCAGCATGGAAGAGAAATACATAACTCATTAAGGAAGCAATTTTAGATTGTCTTTGGTTGATTTGCAAAGGTAACTTAATAAATTACATGAATAAAATTACTTCAGTAGGAGGAGAATTCCTCGGATGATTTGCAGGCGTGACACCACACTGACCAATTGACCAGTACGTAAGTTTTCACACGCATTTGACACAAAATGAACTAGATCTATAGTTTCACATACTCAAATAACTGGATTGTAATCCGTCAAAAACAAAAAAATAAGGAAAGTTGTTTCCCAACAGGGCGGTAGGAGTCCACCAAGAAATGACTTTTCTGTTTTGAGTCTCGTTGTGAGAGGGTAAACGACAACCCAATAGTTTAACAGGAAGCTTTTTTTTTCACGTAAAACTTTTCTTGTCTGCTGAGACATCAACGGAAGCCCACTGGCACGTGGCGTTCTTCAAGACAACATTGTCGTCTGATGTCAGTCTCCGCCGGACGGATGGTACTCCAGACGGCCGCCTCGTGGCTAAACACGACCTGTCCAGACTGTTTTCGAGAGGCTCATTTAAGGCATCGTCGGCGAAAACAAGATCCCTCTCTGCGCAAACTTCCGCGCATACTGAGAAGGAGGTATAATGGGAATTAGAAGAGGCGTCTCTATCGAAATGTTTGTTTATGTCTTGATATGATTGTCCTCCATCATTAAATCCATAATCGTCACGTTGTATTTCACAAAAATTACTTACGGTATTGTTTTTTGTTAAGGAGCTATCGCTTCTGTTAGCAGGATAACATGAATCACAAATGCCAATGCTTTCGTCTTTCGAAGAGTGTTTTTTTAACAGTCTTTGATTGTTTAGAGAATAGCCCTCTAAGCTACATGGATTTCTCACATCGTTTTTAATGAAAAAGTTGTTATCATTTTTCTTTGGCAATGAGTTAGCGAATGCCAAATTTTCCTTGGTATAAATGATGTAGTCTTTTCCCTTGACTACGTTGCTTTCACTTGTCTGAGGCGAGTCATCGCTTCCATCGCTAGTGCCCTTCCTGTGCGTCACTTCATTATGAGCCAAGGGGGTTAACTCATAATTCCCATCCACAGCGTGGTCCCAGCATTGTTGTCCCCCTTTCTTCCCCATGGCGGTGGCTCCTTTGCTGTTTTGGGACTTCGAGTTCTTGAGCTTCTGCTCAGCTTCTTGAAGCACGATGAGGTCCACGTCGTCCAGACATGCCGTCCATTTGCCCAGGCGGCTGCCACGTTTCGATAAGTGCGATCTAAGGTCCACGCGGCGGTGGACATCCATGGTGGATTGCGTTGGATCAGTCAATTGACTGGTAAGGTAAGGATGCTGACGACTCCGGAAGCTTCGCTTACGGCAGAAATTATCCTGGCAATGACAAGCGAGACTGCGTAGAAATGAAGGCAGAGGCAGACGTCTGCAAAAGAAAAAGAAACATTAGTATGAGAGCGTTCACATTAGTATGAGAGCGTTCACATTAGTATGAGAGCGTTCACATTAGTATGAGAGCGTTCACATTAGTATGAGAGCGTTCACATTAGTATGAGAGCGTTCACATTAGTATGAGAGCGTTCACATTAGTATGAGAGCTTTCTAGAGACACTGACTTCATATAAACAGTTAATTCGTTATGGCGATCAACATCCTTGATACACTGACAGACATAAGGTTACACTCTAATAGCGTGACAGCAACACGTCCATCTGAAAACTTTAGATTAAAATGGATTCTCTTAGCGAGGAACTGTAGAGTTTAAATTTAAAGCTTCAGAAGCAAAAGACCAAAAACAGTAAAGAATTTCAACTATAATACCAAACAAAAGGACGCAGGTACAAAACCGCTTTTCTTCTCTAAGCCAGCGTTTTGCTTATTGACTGCATGCTCTATAGCTGTCTGTACCTTAGAGGAAAAGTTGCGCACTACTTCAAGCCTTACATTCACACCTAATCTTAACAAATTAATCCGCAAATAGTGCTTTTATTTACTATTTAAATTTTAATGTGCTTTCAAATCTCAAAAAGGGAATGGTGGTGGCCAAGTGATAAGGGTCCGTCTTCTGGAAAGAGGAACTCGAGAGAGTCTGGAGCAAAAGGTCGATGTGCTGGAGACGCAACACATTCGATGTTTTTAACTGAAGCCTAACCTTATCATCACTACTGTCGTACAAGTGACTCTATACCCTAAAAATGTTTTCTTCAATTTTTTGTCAAACTGGACTTTGTTTTAAATATCTTCTCATTATCTGATATTCAAAAAGTTAAACATGCATCTAAATATCTTCTCATTACCTGATATTAAAAAGGTTAAACATGAACCTAAATATCTTCTCATTACCTGGTATTACCTTAAGTTTTTGCATATCCTGGTGCTGAATATGCCGTAGATGATCGGATTGGCTGCGCTGTTAAGGGGGGCCGCCGACTGAAAGAGGGTGGCCACGGAGTCGTTAGGGGGAATGAGCTCATAGAGATCAAAAAGATTATACAGGAAGAAAGGACTCCAACACATGATGAACACTGTAGAATAGCAGATAAATATTTTATTTAAACATCAGAGTAAACATAACATTAATTATATGATTGCTTTTTGTGTTAACATTCATGTGTTTATATACCCCATATAAAGTTAACATTCATGTATATACATGTACTTCTTGATAATTTAACGCTAGTGCATAAAGATACTCCATATTCTTTTTAACATTCGTGTGTACTCATGTCACTAATATAGAGTTATGTAAACGTCATATTGTATTAATATTCATTTATCCTTCTATCCTATATTGTGTTAACATTCATGTATTTGTATAGGCTACCTTTAAGTTAAGCCAATAATCTATATGTAATGGACGCCGGGCAGACGAGACAAGGCAAGAATACCACCCCGACAGAAAGGAATGAAAAGTCTGAAACTTGAGGTAAAGTCATTAAAATAGTACTAGTGAGTGTATGGGTAGTATATGCGCTATATAATGTGTTTTCTCAAACTTTCCATTCTCGGATATAGTTAATTGTATAATTATTCATAGTCGAGGACAATACACGAAACAATAGTTAGTCATTTAGTAGTATTTAATTCATTTTGTTTTATAAAGCAGAAATGGAGTTAAACACTGCCACCTTGAAATAACTGGCAGCAATTAGCCATGCTTTCCTCTAGACAGAGGCGTAGCAAGGTATCCGTGGGCCCGGATCATCTCGGTGGCCTCCCCCCCCCTCTCTCAAATAAGCCGAATGTAGCGTTAGACAAAACAATTGAATAACTGAAAGTATTGGTACATTCACAAAAAGAGATTCTAATACTTTTTGCTTTATGTAGATCTTGCTGCTCACTTTCCAACAATGTTAACGCAACGCTGACTGCGCTTACAATTTTGTACTCGACAATAAGCAGAACAATGTTATTGAATGTTTCAAATGTTCCACGAAGTGCTGCAGCTTCCAGGCGTTCTTGTTCCTTCGAGGAACACAAAGTTATTTGTGTTAACAGTTTTAGTACATAAAAATGTCCGAATCTTGTTGTTACAGCATTCCTGGAGGAGCACCTTGAGGGCACAATTATTTGCGTGTATTATAAACAATTCTATTCCTATAGAATTCACAAAGCGCCCATCTTGGGATGCTATGAGCAAAAAACACATACCAAGTTATAGAAATCTGCAACGTCTTGAACACAGCTGATGGAATCATTTTAGACCAAGTTTTAGTCGTGGATAGCACAGTTGAACATTATGTGCAAGCGACTTCTTTTGATGAAGCAAAGCACGAATGCCATTGTACTATCCACTCCTATTGAAACCACCATGATAGCTTTAGTCTCGCAGTTTAATTAAGGATAAATGGAGATTACTCAATACGTGTAGCATTTGTTCAACTAATTCAGCAAACGTCTGGTTTTCACAAATAAGAAAACCTAGAAATGACTCATTTCTTTTTTTTATGGGTATTCCGGCATCGATCACAAAGCAGTCTTTAAAAAATAATTCTATTTTTATCAACTTTTATTATGTTTGAGTGCTCTCACCAATAAAAGAAAAAAAAGTATCGATCGGGCGTCGGTATTTATGCCAGAACTGCATTGCCTAACAGGTCTATTATCTCGTCATAAATCTGAGGGGCTTTGTTTTCCTGTCAAATTTCAAGATTCATGACATTTTTTTAAAGGCCTTGTCTGAGGGTTTGTATAAATATAATGTTTAATAATCTTTCAGCACTAATAACCGATGCTAAGCATTGGTCAGAGAAAGGCATTATTCCATGGTCAATTTGGTTATCTCTCTCTCTCTCTTCTAGAACTTTGTTATAAACCTGTTTCCTAATTTTGTTTTACCACCCATTGTAACACCACAAATATATTCAACTTTAAAGATACAAATGTTTGTTACTAACTTGCTGAATGTTTAGTGTAATAGTATTGTATTTGCTTAGATTGTATCTTCTTCTCTTTGTAATTCTGTTCTAATGTTTACAAACAATGTGATGAACGAATTCTGAGAACGCTGTGGTCCTAATTAGGTGTTACATACTGGACCACAGTACCTACTTCTTTGGCTTGGACACCAAAGTGTTATAATCACTGCTGTTAAGATAGTTTTCTACTCATCAATAACAATCAGTTAAGTTTTTTTGACTTTCAATTTTGAGTCACTGTATTATGCCAACAACAATTGTTGTTTTAAAGATTTTAAATACAGAAAAAAAGAGCAAAATATTAAACTTTAAAAAAATGAATAATTAGCAGCTGTGACGAAATTTTAATTCGTAAACTATAGACCTAATGGTTATTGTCGCCCCTTTCCTTATTTTTCTTTACAACACATTTATATTTTTTTAAACCAAACTCTCTCACTCCCTCAACCCCCATTAAAACAATCGATGGTTTATGAACATAAAAGGAAAAAAGAATCTGACGAACTGGTAAAAGTGTCACCTCAAACTTGCAATTATGGCTAGCCACCACTACAACAAACCTGATAGAAGGCAGTTCCTTACATTAAAGCAATCCAAAGCCAGCTGGTACATATATTGTATCTTAAAAACGTGTGAATGTTTTAAAATTAATATACAGTTTAGTGTAACGTTTAGGATATTTTGAGAAAGCTTTTTCAGACTCTATTATTTATCAATTTTTACAAAAGTGCAATATATTTTCTTTTGGTGTAAAGAGAAAGTTCTCACATGGGCCCACCAACTGGTCAAGAGTTATGGGTCCCAGTGCAATACATCCATTTGCAGCCGGGTTCATTGAACCCCTTTGCAATATGAATCTTACGCTACTGCCCCCATCAAACCATCATTCCATTATATTTCCCCAAGCTCACCATTCCTATATTTTATAAACAAAAAAAAAAAAGCTTTTACTTTTTTTTTTTGGTCAAAGTAAAGATAGTCTAGACATTTATATTGCACTCACCGATGACTATGATAAGTGTCATCTTGATAGTTCTGATCTTGGCCTGAGGGATGATGCCACGGCCAGTATCGTGTCGATTCTCATTTATGATCAGACGCGAGTGGGTCACATTGGTGTCTGTTGAAGGAGAGTTAGAATGAAAGGATTAAAATGACAGTGGCAGTGGAGATTAGAGAGTCCCGTGTCAGCATTGGCAGCTCTGTAATACATTTTTAGCAGCCCCCGAAAGGGGAAAAGACGTTATTACTTTTTCGTTCTCCGAACGTCTTCTGTCACGTTAAGAGCTCAAAATGTAGAAAGCATTTTACAATTTTGATTTTGATATTTTGTGTTCGAATTTCGATGAAGGCAGATTCTGATATTCAGGATTTTAAGGGCACCATGAGTCGGCCTGAGTCCACCAAACTCTAATGGGTATCTTACTTTAGTTGTGGAAAGTAAATGCGGTTTTTTCGTTGTGTTGGTAACATGACACCCTGTTCGTTATCCGTTGGCCGTAGAAATAGATAACATTAAAGGGGAACTTGTAGTAAAAACAGACGAAACCATAAGAGATATAGATTCCTGCTAATTTTTCTAGAGATTTCAAAACAATATAGTATCGGAATAAAAAAAAAGTTCTAAATTTTTAAGTGTTTAATGAAACAAAGAGAACAGATCGACTAATATAAAACTGTTGAACACATTTAGGAGGTTGTCGTTGGGTAGAAGGCTACTACTATTTAAAAGAGCTCTGGATACGTTCGTCATTTGTTCTGAGCCGGATTTAAGGAAGTGGAGGCCCCGGGGCAGAATTTCAGTGGAAGTCCCTACACTTTTTCGAAAACGTTAATAAAATCAACTTGGTAATAATAATACGTATATCTAATAGCATGCCATATTCTAGATTTAAGAAATATAGTACTTGTAATTTAATCTGTGTGGGCGCTCTCTCCATAATAAGATGAATGTATTTTTGTAATCTGAATGAATCAGTACATCCTCCAAAAGACACTCCAATACTTTCAGCTTTTATTTAGATCGTACAGCTCACTTTTCTTTCTTCCAACACAACGCTGACTGTGCTTACAATTTTGTACTCGACATCAGAACAATCTTATCGAATGTTTCTAATTTTCCTCTAAGTGCTGTAGCTTCCAGACGTTCTTTTATTACTTTGAGGAACACAAAGCAATTTGAGTTAAAAGTTTTAGTACATCGAAATATCTGAATCTTGTCGGTAGAGCATCATTTTTTGATGAACACCTCGTGGTCAAAAGTATTTGAGAGCCCTACAAACAATGCTCTTCCTATTGGATAAAACATTTCCTGTTTTCCGACATTTTATCATTTTGGTGTAGTAATCTGATGGAGTCACTTGCTGCGGCCCACACCCCTCAGTGAAACCGACCGTTTAAAAAAAAATCAGATAAACTGTGGCGTAGCTAGGTATTTGGGGGACCGGGGGGGGGCTTGACCTCTTTAGGGGCCCCTGCATTTTGACATTCGACATCACGACATGAGATAATCTACTTAATAAATATATAAATTAATAATATATAACTCAGGGGGACTTTTCAGCTACGCTACTGCAGATAGATCAAAATATATTTTTAATTATGATCTTACCATTATGAGATTCTCGCGTTGGCTCATGATAGCGTCCCTTTGACCAAATAATGTATATGATAGCGATGTAACAGCTGGCGATGATGATGGCAGGAAGCAGAAAGGTGACTACGAAGACGATAGTGAAAAATAACTGTGGAATTAAAGCGACAAAAGTGAACAAAACATATAGATATTTTTATATTTGAAAAGACATAACAATGGAGCTAAAATTGATGTTCAAATGTTCATTTTTGTTTGGTCGAAAACGGTTTTTCAGTCGTAACTTGATGACCTACTATTTGGCGTGGCGATGATTTTAGTAAGCTATAATGACACAGGTGGTCACAAGATCAAGGCTCGCAGATTCTTCCAGGGAACAGTAGCAGGGAAAAAAATGAAGAGGCGGACAGAAAAAGCGATGGAAGACAACATTAAAGATTTGAACCCAAACTCTATTTGCAATCTTATTTATCTTATGTGACACATTTTCGAAATTTCATCTAGTTTTATTGTAATTTTTACAACTTTTTTATCAACTCATTCTGTGAGTCAGGTTAAAAGTTTGTATACTTTATTTATACCACACCCATTCACAGATCAAGTTGAAACTTTGCACAATTATTCATTGCTGGCCATATATATTTGAATTAGCCTGATATTGTATGATGTAGATACCTCTTCTGGTATTACTAGTATGTGTGCTATGTTGATGAAATGCCCCACTCCACGCCCTACTTGTTGTTACACAGGTTCACTCTAAGTCTACTGAGTAATAGTATCACAATATGAAGAATGACGAACAAAGTCCAGCTCAGCAGACAGCACATTTATTCTCCAAAAGATACAATAACAATTTGCTGGCAATCTCAGCTCTCAAGAAATACATATTATGTTTCCCATACGTCCAAAAGGAAACATACTATGTACACAATTAACATTCCATTTCTGAATCCACAACTTGTATCAATATTACAGTAGAGAGAACTACTCGTCTCCCTATTCTACATGGAGCTCAACAAATAACTGAGGTTTTCACCTCATGGCCAGTCACAGACCAATAGATTTTTCCAGGCACGAGATAGTTAGGTGACTATGAAATCATTACATGTCACAGTGAGTCTCAAACAAGTACGCGACAATGATACCCTCCTTAATCGTAGACCACAGAAACAGATGACCATTACATCATCTGTCTATAGACCTGCGATGAATGGTACCATGCATCATGTCTCCATATGAATACACCTGTGTATTATGCCTTAGGCAACAAAGACGCATCATGGCACTGTGTACCGTGTGGGTTACCTCAGTTTACATCAGGACTGTTTAATTCCTTTGATGCAGACACTTCTAACCCATACAATATCCTAAACACCATCCCAAACCAAACTCACCAACTACTAGCCAGATCCACTCCTGTTAATTAAACCTAAATCTATTAAAATTAATACAACAGCCTCACTAAACAAACCTACTAAAGAAGTAATTCCAAAATACCTTAAAACCTTAGTAATAAATTTTCAAAGCATTAGGAACAAAACAGCAGACTTAGAAATTTTATTAGAATGTGAGAAACCAGACATAATTGCAGGAACAGAAACTTGGCTACATCCTGAAATTTATAATGCAGAAATTTTCAATAGTAATTATGAAATTTTTAGAAAAGATAGGGCTGATAATCATGGATGAGTTCTTCTAGCAATAAAAACACTCTTAAAGCAGAAGAAATTACCTTACCTAACTCAAAAAATATAGAATCAACATTTTGTAAAATTAATACCACCTCAACATCCCTAATAATAGGCACATTTACAGACCACCAAATTCTAGTTTAGAATACATGCAGGAACTATGTAATCAGATTACTACACTTAAAGAGACAAATAAAAATGCAGTTTTTTGGATTACGGGTGATGTCAACCTACCTGATATAAATTGGAAAACACTACCATAGATAAACACCAAAACCTTAAGGACATAAATGAGCTTTTCATAAAAACTTTACACAACCAAAGTTTAGATCAAATCATTAAAAAGCCAACTAGATTAAACAACACATTAGATCTCTTCTTAACCAACAGACCCGGATTAGTAGTTGATTATGATATTATCCCTGGTCTATCAGACCATGAGATCATAAAAATACACAGTCAGATAAAAGCAGTAGCCAATTCAAAACCCAAAAGAAAAATCTTACCCTGGAATACACGTAACCTAACACAACTACACCAAGCTGCATTAAACTTTCAACAAACATTCTTATTAGAAAACGACATTAACCAACCAGTCGACGACCTCTGGAATTTCATTAAAAACCATCTTAAAAGCATTATAGAATATCATATACCAACTAAATACATGCCACACAAAATAAATAAATGCTGGTTTAATAATAGACTAAAGAAGCTTTGTAAACAGAAGGAAAACCTATATAGAAAATTTAAAGAAACTAAGGCAGAAAGAGTTTACAAAAAGTATATAAAAATTAAACACTTAACCCAAAAAGTAAGCAGACAGCTGCAGAGTGAATACATAAACAATGTAATATCTAAAGATAACAACAAAAACCTATGGTCATACATTAAGTCTAAGAAAATGGAAACAACAGGCATAGCGCCAATAAAAGATGAACATAACATAATACATAATGATAATGAAACTAAAGCAAACATCCTAAACAAATACTTTGCATCAGCATTCTCAGCCACAGGAGACAAAGACATACTACTGAATTTGAACCAAGTAGACAACATAGAAGATATAGTAGTACAAGAAAATGGAATTCAAAAACTATTAGCCAACACCAAACCAAATAAAGAGTCTAGACCTGACGGTATTCCAGGTAGATTACTCAAAGAACTAAGCAATGAGCTTGCCCCAGTGTTCAAAATACTCTTTCAGGCTTCACTTAACCAGGGCAGAGTACCAAAGGACTGGAAAGAAGCTAATGTCACCGCCCTATTTAAAAAAGGAGAAAAATCTGACCCAGGAAACTACAGACCAGTATCACTTACCAGCATCACATGTAAAATCCTAGAACACATAATATGTAGGAACATCATAAACCACTTAGAAAAACAAAATGTCCTCACACCATACCAACATGGCTTTAGGAAATATAGATCATGTGAAACACAACTAATAGGACTAATTGATGATTTTTCTAAAGGTTTAGATAATAGTGAACAAATAGATGCTATCTTACTAGATTTTTCTAAGGCTTTTAACAAAGTTCACCACCATAGTTTGCTTAAAAAATTAAAATATTTTGGCATTAATGGTCCACTGCATCGGTGGATTAAAGATTTTCTGATAGGGAGAGAGCAAACTGTAATAATAAATGACTCTAAATCAACACCGATAACAGTAAACTCAGGTGTACCTCAAAGAACAGTCTTGGGTCCACTACTATTTTTAATTTACATAAATGATTTACCAAATTGCATTACTTCAGGAACAAAAGTCAGATTATTTGCAGACGATTGCATAATATATAGAACAATAAAAACAACACAAGACACAGATATTTTATAAAGAGAATTAGATGAATTACAGAAATGGGAATCAAATTGGAGCATGTCTTTCCACCCAGAAAAATGTCAGTTGTTAAGAGTAACAAAAAAACTAAAACAAATTAGTTCCACTTATCTTATTCATGGCAAACCAGTAACACAGACTAAAACGCAAAATACCTAGGTGTTATAATAAATGAAAAACTGTCATGGAATCCACATATTGATGAAACTATAAAAAAAATCCAACAAAGCATTAGGGTTTATTAAAAGAAATTTCTATAAATCAAATAAGAACATAAACTAAAATGTTATTTAACCTTGGTTAGGCCAATTATAGAATATGCATCCTCCGTTTGGGACCCCTCAACTCAAGAAAACATTAAGAAACTGGAACAGACACAAAATAGAGAAGTGAGATTCATAACAAACGAATATTCACAATTGACTAGAGTAACACCATTAGTAAAATCACTAAATTTAGAAAGCCTTCAGGACAGAAGACTCAAAAGTAAAGTAGCAATTATACATAAAACACTGAACCATAATCTTCAATTACAAAAACAAAATTTAATAAAATACTCTGAAAGACACAAAGATAAAGGTACATTCCTCGTCCCATATGCTAGGACAAATTTGTACAAATACTCCTTCTTCCCTAGTGCTATTAGAGCATGGAATGGGTTGCCTGAGCTAGCCAGGAAAACCAGTGACTTGGCAGAATTTAAGTCATTGGTTAATATGCATGACTAAATGCATGACGCGTAGGACGTAATCATCTTCTTTTTTGAAGTAACGTCTGTATTGTAAGATAAGATAAGAAGACCACAAGGGTCTGAAAGGGGCACATTACTTACTTAGTTAATGTTGATGTTTTAAGTTTTAATATCAATATGGGGAATCCATGATAGCTGTTCATTTATTATTTATGCTCATTACTTTATTATGATTATGATCTCCTTCAGATCTACTTTACTAGAGCTAGGTAGCTGCCCAATTTGTTTTTTTGAAGACCGGAACGTTGTAGGTCACAGGAAGAAAGTCTACAGCTTCCGAACGTATTCAAATGATTTTCTGCTAAACAAGGAAGCGCTTCTGAAAGTTGGCTCTGCAGTGGTTTAAAAAGGTGAAAAAAAAAATGGAACTTTAAAAAATGCCTAGCTTGTCAGCACTTTATTTTGTACACCGGGTACACCAAAAACTTTTTGCTAGTTTTACCGCCAAGTATGAAAATCTTCAATACAAAAAAACAAAACAAAAAAAAAACCCTGAAAATTAAATCCTTTAATACAATGTGAATGTTTGTTTGTTATTGCCTTTTATATTCGTTAAAAAATCATGACAAAGGTCGAATTAAATTGTTTTCTTTTTTTCCAATACAGAATTGATTGGATGTTTTGTTTTGCTTTGTTTTTGGTTTTAGTTTTGTTTTTTACATTTATAAGATTATACATTTTCAAACTAGAAACTAAAAGTACAAAAGTCAGTATTTTTAAACGGCATCATTATGTAAAGAAATGATATTTAAAAAAAAACAAAAAAAACCAAGGACGATGCTAAAGTGTAACCTTCTAACAGTAGAAGCAGCTGTCTGCAAGATAGAAACAAACTTTGAATAGATGTAAAAATAATATATTTTATGAAAAAACTGCTTGCATATTTAATTAAAAAAATTAAACGGTTCGCGTTCAGAAAACAAAAAAGAAGTCAATGCCTCAAAATTTTCAAGATCAGCCAACATTAATGAAATGTCTAAAGAGTACAAATGAAATCACTAGTTAAACACGTTGGATTACATGGTGCATCTAGTTACACATACATTTAAACAGCCTAGTATTAATAATGAAATGTTTAGACAAATTAAGTTCCCCATTCAGACTTTGCGATCCCTAGGGCAGATGATGTAAAAGTCTTTTTCTGTGGCCCATGGCTGACGAGGACGCCCAGCTGGGTGGACTCAGAGGTGACCAAAGATCCCGGAATTAAATATCCCAGTTTTCAACGGGATTCAAAACCAGGACCTCGGTTCGGAAGCCAAGTGCTTTCCTGCTTAGCCACCGCGTTGGATAGTAAAGAGGTTTTGGGTTGGAATTACCATGATGAATTGAAAGGTTCGTTTCAAATAACTAGTCCCTCTAATGAGTTAATGTTGACATTACCAAGATTTCTTTAAGTGTGTCTTTTTTATGTCACTAATTGACTATATAAACTAATTTAAAGTGAAATGTATTTTTTTTTCACATTAAATCCGGAAATGTTCAGGAGATACTAGATGTTCTCACTCTCAAAGGTTGAAAGTATCTATCGCCCACATTAGCCGACATCTCGGTCCTAGTGAGATATTGCATGACAGCTTTCCCTAATTTTTTTAATGGTGGCTTAGTGTTAAAGCACTTGGCTACCTAACCCGATGAATCTTGGGTTCAAATCTCGGTGACGGCTGGTTTATTTAAGTTCGGGACTTTTAGGCCCGGCCTTAGTAAACCCAGAATGGGTACCTGATATTAACTGGGGAAAAGTAAAAGCTATTTGTCGTTGTGCTGGCCACATGACATCTTCGTTAACCGTGGGACAAAAAAGAAACAGATAAGTTTACATCATCTGTAAGGTCTGGTAAGGGACTACATTACTGTTATTTCTAATTTATTAAATATAGCTATTATCAAGTCCTATTATTGTTGAAATGTAGATGTTTAGAAAATCGATTTTCGAACATTAATATTTATAAGTAAGTTTGTAAAAGCTTTGAGCCTGTCAGAACTGACTACGCCACTCCTTAAAACGTAACACAGAAAATGTCAAAGAACAAAGGATAATTTTGATATTTCAATGTCCCGGCCACTGCATAATTAAGGAATGTTCTTTTTTTTACAAAGCTTATATCGACACACTCTGTCTGTCTGATACAAATTCTGAACAAATTATTTCTCCACTCTTCTCTGGTGAGTTGAAACTCTGCACCATTGTTCACTGTCTGTGTCAACACATAAATGAATCAACAAAGTTTACCAATTAGTTAATTAAATAGTGTTCACAAATTCATTTTGTTTTGATATTGAAAAGGGTAAATTAACCTTACAGTAATGAGAGATATGGATTTAAATATGGAGTTTTTTGCATTAGATAAGATTTGTTGTTGTATTTTTTTATTATTTTTTATTATTTTTTTTTTTATGTTTTTGTTTGTTAAGGGGGCTGAGGGTGTCCCTACCTATAGTTCATTACTTATGCCTTTGGATAGATCTATATATTATCCTATTCATAATCAAATGTTTTTTATACTTGACATTTTTTATTGAAATCTAGACTAATGTCTAAGAAACCCCTGACAATTAACAGGGATTGCCATCTTACACATTTATCTTTAACACTAGCTCTGAGGGACAGACATATATTAACAATGTCCTATTTGTTCTTCAATAACATTTGTCCAAATGATTTAAACCATTTTTCTATGGTGTAAATTTCAACCAACATTTGTCTCCCTTCAACTTGCTAGTTTATTTTTGTCTCTAACGACGCCAGCCTCTGGGTGCATTGTCCAGAGAAACCCTCAAGAAGTTTAATTTAATTTGATTTATGTTACCTCTAGTGTTAGCGTACCTGATGTACCCAATCAACAAAGTTGTTCGAGTTTTTGTTTGGTTTTTCAATCATCTATATTTAGTCTATTAGTCGTCAGTACACATTAAAAATAATCACTTACGTTTTAACTGGGCCACAAGATGTCTAAAACTGAAATGCGTGCCTCAAGCAAAGGGAAAAGATGCAACTGGCCCATTTAAAAGCGTATTTTTCTACCACCCGCCACACACACCCCCCCCCCCCGCCCCCACTTTTTCTGGCCTTAGTTTATTAACATTTTTGACATTTCGATGCTCCGAAAATATTCATTTTTTTTTTTATCTGCTTTTGTCCTAAATAGTTTTGACCTTGACTCTATGATCTTATATTACAATGAACTTGTTCTCATCACTATCTATCTATCTATCTATCTATCTATCTATCTATCTATCTATCTATCTATCTATCTATCTATCTATCTATCTATCTGTCTATCTATCTATCTATCTATCTGTCTCTCTCTCTCTGTATATATATACATAGGAAAATTCCCTGCACTTGACAAGCGTAGACAACTAAAAGAAAACCAAAATCAACCCCCGGCAGATAATTATGCGAGCGCTGAATGTGTCACGTGAAATACTGCACGTCATATAATATATAAATTCAAACTTTAAAATGAAAAAAAATATTGTATTTAGACTTTACTGCTTTATCGACAAAACTTTAAATCTTATGGTAGGCAACACTGTCGCGCCAAAAATTTTTCACCCAGGGCCTTACCCTTCACAAACTCAAAAATAACATTTTAAAAAAATAAAATAAAAAGAAATATTATAAAAAAGTATAATTATGATAAAAACAAAAAGTTACAATTTTCAAGTACTATGTTTCTTTTTTTCTAAAATCGATATGCTTTGAGATAAAAGTAATGTTATTTATAATGGATTTGTATTATTGTTTTTGAGAAAGGGTAGGATCATCCACAACAATCCGGCCAAGGGCCTCCATACATTTAAATCCGGCCATGATTCAAAATGATAACCCGTTTCTTTCCCTACCTCTAGTTCCATGTACATTTAGAAAATAATGTATAAATCTGTTTGCACACTAAACGGTTTCAGCTGAAGATGTGAAGAATCTTTCAAGATGCAGCAAAATGGCTTCGCAACAACCATAACAACCATGCCCTTCGCAATTATCCTAAGAGTTAAGTCTAAGACTCTTGAAACTCTAGGCCTGTCTGAACAAATTTGGGAAAAATCCAAGCAGATGTAAATTATTGCATCCCTAATACCGGTGGCTCGTGTTCAAGACGCTCGGGTTTGAAGCGAGGCCAAATGCCGAGCAAACCGCGGATCATTCCCCCATATTCCTTTCCTGTACCCCCATCAGCTGTGCATGTCTACACCTTTAAAAAAAACGGCCCTTTCAGGAAAAGTGAGTGAATTAGCGTCAAGTTGGACACAGGCGTGAAAAAAATGAATGCGTTTGCACTTAGCGGTCTTCAGTCGTAAGTCCACGAGACAGTAATTTTCGTTACGATGTCTACCAAAACACAAAAGAAATGAAGTCTATAAAAACTTGCTTTAAAGTGATACCTATAGAGCGGTCTGGTATAGACCTGTTTTTTTTCCCCATATTATTTAAACAGTGCAGTCAGTAAGCAGCCTTAGTTTTGTATCACTGTATTGGAGAATAGAAATGTATCATGTATAGATAGATACAGGTCACTGTCATGAGGTTGAAATCAAGCACCAAGGCATAATTTTGTTTTTTCCCTCTTTAGTCCAATCTCTCTCCCCACCCCAACCTGAAATCAAATAAGCCGACGTGAACGTTGTGTTCAGCATTATCTTTATTATCTATCTGCCCATGAACAAATTGCTGGCTTTTCGTTACCAAAATAGATTGGGCTAGACTGACCCCCACCTTCAGGTCTAGACAATCTACTGAGTGTTCGGTCTACTGGGAAAAGTAACAAATACCCAAAATTTCAACATCACAAAGACAAACCGAACACATGGCTGGTTCTCTATATCAAGAGGATACATTTATTATCTTTGTTGGGAGTGGACAGTGGTTTTGTTTTTGGCGGCTTATTTTGCTTGGAACAGACATTTAGTTTGATGAGTATATCTGCTTCTAGATCTAGAACTGGACCACGCTTTGTGTAACAAGTTAATGTGTAATTAGAGATTCTCGCACGGGGTCTCGTTTTGTGTCAAACTGTATCGAGCACATTTTCCCTCACATGTGTACTGTGTCTGATGCGGTATCTCCTACAGTTTCTTGTATCCTGTCTTAATGTGTCTCATGTGATGTCTCCTACAGTTTCTTGTATCCTGTCTTAATGTGTCTCATGTGATGTCTCCTACAGTTTCTTGTATCCTGTCTTAATGTGTCTCATGTGATGTCTCCTACAGTTTCTTGTATCCTGCCTTAATGTGTCTCATGTGATGTCTCCTACAGTTTCTTGTATCCTGCCTTAATGTGTCTCATGTGATGTCTCCTACAGTTTCTTGTATCCTGTCTTAATGTGTCTCATGTGATGTCTCCTACAGTTTCTTGTATCTTGTCTTAATGTGTCTCGTGTGATGTCTCCTACAGTTTCTTGTATCTTGTCTTAATGTGTCTCATGTGATGTCTCCTACTTTGTCTAAAGTCCTGTTTCTTTTTTTCAGAGCATCGCACAATGTCTTGAAATGTGTCAAACGCTTTGTACCGTAAATTTTTTCTCGTATCTTGTCTTGTACTGTGCAGCTGAATAAGAACATTGCCCCAAACGTTTTTTGAACTCCATGTCTCGAAATACGTCGCGAGCTGTGTCTTTTCCTTGCTGAGTATTGAATCTCATACTCTGTGACTTTATGACACCGTGACTCTATGACACCGTGACTCTTAACCCGTGACTCTTAACCCGTGACTCTTAACCAGTGACTCCATGACACAGTGGCTCTGTGACACTGTGACTCCCTGACACGGTGGCTCTGTGACACTGTGACTCTGTGACACTGTGACTCTGTTACACTGTGACTCTATGACACTATGACTCTGTGACACTGTGACTCTGTTACACAGTGACTCTATGACCCTATGACTCTGTGACACTGTGACTCTGTTACACTGTGACTCTATGACACTATGACTCTGTGACACTGTGTCTGTGGTATGATCTTGACAATGTGATTGGAAAGACATGTCAAACTGAGTGGCAGGTTTCAAGCTCGTCACCTTCCAGAAGTCCTGGCAGCCATCTTTGTTGTTGCTTTGCGATCAGAGGTTATAAATAGAAAAGATAGCTACATGTTTTAGACCTTGATTTCGAAAATGAATATTTTAACGTCAAATCCAAAGCCTCCTTCCGAATAAATGATCGTCTAAGTAGTCTCTTGAATGGCGCCAACCTTGTCTTCTTCTTAAGTGCATACCATACAATCGGAAGTCTAATAGAGTTAACTATGTAAAAATATCAGTACTATTGAATTGAGATCTTAAAGAAGGATTCTTGGCATCACATACAAAGATCATATTACAAGGCTGGAAATCCGTAGCAGGTTACCATAGCGACTGGGCCCCATTATGACCTTCTGACTACTATTACAAATAGAAAATCCCATTAACAATATACTAAAATAAAATCCTCAGGGCCGTGAAAGAATTGTTTCCTGAGAAACGTATCAGGTAAAAGAGGCAGACAAAGGAAGTGATGGATGTACAACATTAAGGAATGGACTGGCCTGTCTATGGAAGAGATTCTAATCCTAGCAAAAGACAGAGAAATAGATAAATACAGTCGACATTCAATGTTTGGTGGCCCACTGATTAAGTTACAGGTTGAAGGTGAAAGTTGTAACAAAGACAAAAATTGTGTCCACTTATTTTCACTTTGTTGACTCTTTCCTCTGTCCTCGATAAATAGCTATATTTGAATCTAAGATCTACACCTGTAACATAGCCGATGAGCATGGCTCTTAAGATATAATTTTTTTCATTATCTAGAGCTATAAATTAATCTGTGATCTAGAACAGTTCTTCCCAAGCTTTTTTACTTAACGGAACACTTCGCACATCCTGAGTATTTAGCGGATACACTTTGCTTTAATTCACGTGTTGGATTACTAGTTAATTACCTCCGCAATTCTTTGAACACATATTCAGGACTTGCGGAACACAGGGGTTCTGCAGGACACATCTTGAGAAACACTTATCTAGAGCAATACCTTAATCCTCGATCTAGAGCTAAACTTTAGTTCATTATCTACAGTATTTCTACACCTACATATCAAAAGGTCACAGTGTTCTCAGAGACCTTCTTTTAGGAAGCAATACCAGGAAAAAAAAGGAGAGGCAGACATAAAGAAAGCGATGGAAAGACATCATTAAAAAATTGACGGGCATGTCTACGGAAGAGTCTCCAATCCTGGCAAGAGACAGAGAAAAATGGAGAAAGACGGTCGACATTAAATGTGTGATGGCTCAGCAGGTACAGGTGTATTGTAAAAAATGATATTTTTTAAATTTTTTTTTTTTTTCCATTTTACTTCTGTTAGGAAAATTACTATTTTCTGGTATAAAAATAATCATTTTTAAAAATCCATGCTTTCCCTTACCTGCCACTGCCAGACTTCCGGGAATTCCAGCCAGCATTGTTTTTTGCCCTCCCTCACCGTCTCAGAGTACAGGTAGATAGTCGGGGAGGCGAAGGCTAGAGAAATCAGCCAGGAAATCAGAACGAGGAAACGCCCCTGTAACCCTGTACGTGGAAAGAAAAATACAGTTATTTATTTAATTTCCATTTTATGATTGCACAGAAAGTGACTGTATGGTGTGTGTTATGTGTGTTGTGTGTGAAATGTGAAGGGTTGAGTGAGACTGTTGTATGAAGGGATGAATGCCTGGTTGTGTTGTAATGCACTCCGAACTGTCTTTACGATGGTCGCGGGTTCGAAGTCTAGTGAGAAATGTTCTGATGATGTGGCAGATCTGCAGCAATGTTGCCTTTTCACAGG
The DNA here is from genome assembly GCA_030265305.1 of Biomphalaria pfeifferi. Taxonomy (NCBI): domain Eukaryota; kingdom Metazoa; phylum Mollusca; class Gastropoda; family Planorbidae; genus Biomphalaria; species Biomphalaria pfeifferi. Next base: position 2,330,258 of record JASAOG010000084.1, read on the forward strand.
TAGCAAGGATCTTCTTAGGAAATTCTTAGGTCTTCGAATTTGTATTCGAGATTAGTTTTCTCTATCCCCATGTTGATATAACAACAGAGTTTATTGTTATTTTAGAAAGCTTCTTCTTTTATGTCAATAAAGACAAAATCTGGTCGATTAAAATCTACCGTTTCGTATATTATTATTATTATTATTGTTATTATTATTTCTACTTTTATTATTATTATGTTCGTATACGTGTGTTGAATATGTTCTATCTGTGGCCTCGTTTAATTTTTTTTCAAAAATCTTATTAGAAATTGGGTCGAGCAGACTATCTATGTAATTTGAGAATCCTTGTGTTGCTAACTGGGGTAATTACATTGGTAGGGTTAGGGTTCAAAGACTTGTTCGCAAACTGACAATCATTTCAATCACACAGTACTATTTTATTTACCAGCTAATTAAACTTCATGTGTTGTCTATCATGTTTATGTCTCATTAACTGTATCTTGTCAACATGAATAGAGAAAGAAAATATAAAAAAGGTGTAGGCGATAATTCAGCATCAATAAATCAATCCCTGACTTCACTAGTTAAACTCTCCTTTCAACGGAGCACGCCAGGAGATTGAGCGAGTTCTATGCCAGGTCACAAGCCAATCAGGCAACGTGCAGTAAAACAAATACTGCAGACATAAAATTATATTCGTCTCGTCTGTATTTATTACCTGGCTTCAAAACCAAGAACTGACAAATAAAAAAAAAGAAAGCCAACTGACGATTTTTTTGGTTTTTTTTTTGGTCTTTAACTTCTAGTTGAAAAAAAAAATATTAGAAAATCAATTAGTTACTTTTATCCCCATAAATCATAAAATGAAAGAAAATCGACCTTATCAGGGTCAGTACTACGACCATAATTTATAAGTGTTTTCAATTTTAAAACCATAGATGTTCATACTCTTGCGTAGTTTGAAATACATTTCTGGATTCTGGTCAATAAATCCAAAGCATGTAATATTCAATTACTCGAGGCTCGCTATTTCTGCTCTATTTATCTTTTAGAAAATGAAAAGATTGGTTGGATCCTTTTGTGACTCTTCCGAAAACAAAGATATTTGAAATATGATTTACCCGCTACATTAAGGAAACATTAAAAGTTCGTGTTGGGTGAACTTCGCCCACCATCGTATGTCATTGACCAAATGTTGTTTCAGTTCAGTTTGATAACATTTCTTCTTTTTTTCTTTTTACTGGTCAAGCGTATTTCAATTGAACACGGGGGGAAAAAGGTTTAATTCTCCCTAAGGTTTACTTGGTCAAACAAGTGTCTAACATTACGCTTACAGTCATAAACTCAATCTAAATATTCTAAAGCAGTGGTTCTCAAACTATGGTCCGCGGAAGCCAGGGGCTCGTGAGATGACATTAAGAGGGTCCACAGAAATATGAAAATTGTATACAATTAAATAACTACATATATCATAATTTGTGAGACACGAATTAAAGATGATATATCTTTAACTAATTGGTCAATGACCTTCACTAACGTACCACTCCTAGAAAAGTTCATGGGCCTGGCCACAGCGTCGTAACGGTCCAGAGACAGGCTGACCAACATGTAAGTGGACGAGTAGGTCACCGCCGTCTGAGAGTACTGGATGATCTTACACATGGCGTTCCCTGCGTACCACTCAACGGTGATTTTAGTAGCCATGTCCGGGATAACTACCATGACACCAACCAGTAAATCTGTAAAGGCAGAACAAGAACAGAATATTAAACTAACACTAATACATGGATAAGAAACAATTATTGGACTAGTCTTCTTAGCATATATTTACGAAAAATGAAAAAAAAAAGCGGTTAATTATTGAATTTTAATAATTATGAAATGCTAGCAATAGTCGTTTCAAGGTCTGATGAAATAAACACATTTTACGATATTTAAAAAAAAAAAGTTCGAGATGGTCATACTACTAAAAATAGACTTATGGAATTTCCGTAATACAAAACATAGATTTCGTGTTATTTCTCAGTTGTTAGAGAATCTAGTTCTAGTACCTTATAAATGTATATAAAAGGGAAAGTTAATAAGCGGATATGTCATATGATTAAAAACATTTTAGAATATCTATATTGGGGATCTACTATATATATATATATATGTATGCATGCATGTGTGTATGTATGTATGTGTGTGTGTGTGTGTTTTATTAATGCTTCATAGTAGAATAAAATGTTTAGAAAAGTTAACTGAAATAGAAAATAAATAGTGGAAAACGCTTTATTTCCAAGTGGCCAAAATACAAACAAACAAAAGGCCTAGACTCACTCTCACGTTTATCTTAATGAAAGCTGAAAAAGTAAATATTTAAATCTGTACCTAGGCCATTTAGAATCATCCACTTAAAGATCTTTCTAAGAGTAACATTATGATGATGGTCTTTCCTACATATTTTAGGCATAGTCACTAGTTTTTAGGCAATAATAATAATAATAAGGCTTGTCTTCGAGTCCGAAGATTAATGAGGAATGCAGTATTTTCTGTGGCTACACAGCACCAACCAGGGGCGGACTGGCTATATAGGCAAACGGGCAAATGCCCGGTGGGGCGGTACCAAATGGGCCGGTCTGGTCGCGACCAAAGAAAAAAAATTTCAATGCAGACAACTTAAAAACAAAAGTGACAGCAGCAAGACACAAAGGCCCGAACACGTTTTCTTGTTGTTTTTTTAAAATTCTTATTACAATTAATTTTGTTTGAAATTCAACAAGAATATAATTTTAAGAATTACACTATACAGTGTACGTATTATCATTTGTAAAACGTTAGACCGTACTTTCTGCTCTGCGGCATGGCGTTCAACACTACTTTGATGTCTTCAAGACTGTGTTTGGCCTGATCATTTTGCTGGTCGATATTGGCCTTTGATGGCACTCCTATTTTTTGTTTTGCTCCTTCCCTCACCCGTTTTTTAATGGTTCCATTGAAAGTGAACGAAAAAGAGGGATGGGATAGGTTAAGTTAGAAACATTGATATAACGCAGCAAAAGGGGAGACAATTAGCTCTTTAACAAAACTTAATAGAAGTTAAACACAGACACACAGCCGCGAAATTGCAAATCACCAAAACTTATTTATAGCTCAATATGGGTATAAATTTCTACTTTCTGCGATTTGAAAAGAAAAAGTAAGTTTCTTGTTGTTTATTTGCAAATAACATAGATCTAAACAATACTACACTTAATGCTTACAAAAAAAAATTATTTAATTAAAACATAAATCTAGACTCTCGATCCATCCCCAAACAATTTTATACCATTATGATTAATGGCAAACTTATGCTTAGTATAAAGTCATTAATAATGAAAATTATTACAATAATTAAAATAATTTATATAGCGCTGTCACATCCGATATTTAATCAAAGGAGATTTAGAATCATTTATATTTTAAATAATATATTCATATACAAATCGCGTTTTTGAGAATGTACTGGGACGAAGCAAGAGCTTTTCACATTTAGAAGTACCTCTCTAACCTCTCTGCTTTGTCTTATCTTTTAAAGAAATATATATAGATCTATCTATCTATCTATCTATCTATCTATCTATCTATCTATCTATCTATCTATCTATCTATCTATCTATCTATCTATCTATCTATCTCTCTCTCTCTCTCTATATATATATATATATATATATATATAGTTCGTCCATCGTAGTTCGATTATGACAACTTTGTCATCCAGGGGGCCTCCTCATGTGGCTGGTGAGACCTATGTGAGCCCGGAATGTTCGGCCGCACACTGGGCAGGTTATTCCAGCTGGAGCTAGTGTTGTGGGCCATGCTTTTCTTCTCTGGTGTTTTTCTTCTGCCAGCGTTGTTCGCCCCGGAACCACTGGGGGAGCTTACGGCGCTCCCCCAGACTCCCTAGCGGTCCCTTGGCGGTGTGTACTGCCTTTCACTAATTATAGAAAGAGAGTATTCTAGGGTAGAAAAAACTTTAAAAGAATGAAAGATAAGAATGTAATGAAGATTAATTACATATACACACACTAATATATATTTTAAAATCCCCCCCACACCGAAAATATATGACATGCCATTTGTGGGCCGATTTTGATACCCAGTCCGCCCCTGGCACCAACTGTGACCTACTTATTTCGCCCCTGTTATTTCTACATTGAAACAGCTGACCTTTTCCTGTATTTTTAAATTTCAAGATGGCGGAAATAATTTGCGTTTATAAAATATGCTTAATCAGCTAATAACAATAAATCTTCTGTTAAGCCACAATATGGATGACATAGGATTCCTTTGTGCCATTAGAGGGTTGAATCAGCCAGGAAAACCAAAGTCTAAGCAGAGATTCAGTTACTGATTAACAGACATGACTAGGTTGACACATGAAACTCGTCGGATGTAATTATCTTCTCTTTTGAAATAAAGTCTGTAATTCATAAAATAAGAAAAAATAGGCAATTTCTTTTATTCCAAAGATTAGTTATGAGTGCAGTATTTTACGTTACCCCGCAAACCCAGTCGGGCGACCTGCATATTTTGCAACATTTAACGCAGACAAATCCGTTGGATGACATTTAACTGACATCTTTCCTAAAAATAGCGTTAAAGACTATAATGCTCCTAAATAGTCAACAAAAAGATTTTAACCAGAGATCCTATACGTTTAATCATTATTTTAAAAAAAGATCAACCATGTGATGAGATGTACAAAATTTGAGATCCACTGATCAGAAATGTTTGTAATTGAGACGAACGAGTGAAACTTACTTTATATCTGGACGTGTGGACTAAGTGAACGTCTAGACGTCAGCGTTTCGCTAACAATTTTATTTCCTTAAGGGGGACAAAGAAATGGTCGTTCTGGCCAAGAGGAGCAGAATAACTCTGGATAGTTTGCTTTAGTGATCATAGTTACAAAAGAAAACATTTAGAAGTCAGCATTTAGTTAGAAGAAGCTCTGATATGAAATTTTTTTTTTAACCAACTGTTTCTTGATATGTACAGATATACCTAAACAGGAGTCGTAAGGGGCTGAGTGAATAGAGCTTGGCTTTCGAATAGAGAGGGTCTAGTGCGCGAATCCACGTGAAGTCTGAAATTTCGAACTTCAGGATTTTTAGTGTTCCCCCTGAGTTCCCCCCAACTTTAAAGGGTGCCGGACAAGCGTTGGGGAAATAAAGGCAAGAAGACAACATGATGATGCAAGGCATATATTAGGATGATCTCTGTTCTGGTTGTTACTATCCTTTATTTAACAATGTTTTCATTGTAAACTGTCCTACCTGAATACCAATATGTCCTGTCTGGTTTTACTTAAGATTTAGACAACAAAAAAAGTTGCCATTGTCTATTTCAGGATGACGCAAAGGTCTTCAATGTATTTTGTAATAATAAAACATCTGTTTTATTGGCATTATTGATTTAAACCCATAGTTCAATAAAATCGAAAATGCCGTTGTTACCAATATTAAATTATTTTAATTAGAAGACGACGTTTTATCTTTTAAATAGGCTCCTCTAGAACGTTTTCTGCTTATGTGAGAAAAGTTTACATTAAGATCGACTCAAACGTTGTCATTTTTATTTCAAGTAAAGTTCCCATTTCAGACCTTGTGATCTGTACGGCTGTTGATGTTAAGGCCGTCTGTTGTTGTTTTTTTTGCCAATGTTTAACAAGCAGGGCGTCATGTGGCCAGCACAACGAGCAACCGCCTTTACTTTTCCCCAGCAATGCAAGGCATCAGAGTTGGAAGAACTCAGGGGCGCCCTAAAAATCCCAAATTTCAGCATCCTAATCCTCACCGAGATAGGAACCCAGGACACCAGGTTCAGAAGCCGCCCTTTTATTTCAATAAGAGATTTAAATACGTCTTCGATAACGAAATTCTACCGGACTTTCTCGTGTCTGAACGGCCGAATTTCACGTGACTGACGTCCAACGTCATGCTTACTACATTTAGGAGTAAAAAAAAAAAAAGAAGCCCGCTACAAGACTTCTTGCTTAGCACGAAGATGATCTTACGATAATAACGCCCTTACAGACGTATGCATATCATGCAGTGGCGTAGCTACCAATGTGCGGGTGGTGCGGGCCACACAGGACACCAAGTGGAGAGGGGCACCAAAATTCTCCCAGCGTGTATTAATTTCCTATTTCCCTGAGCATTTCAGTAAAAACGACTACTTGTATGGACACGAACAAACATAAACTACTGTATTTTAAACATGAACTAACGATTTATAAACTAGTCATGTCGCTATTTTGTTTCATCTCCTTAACTATTTCTTCAATACAATGTAAGCTATAGAACAGTTTGAATCTAATTTACTAGATTTATTTCGGACACACGGTACATGTTGTTACTACACTGATCAATGCTTTGTAATATAAAGAAGAAGAAGAAGATACCCCAACCCTTTTTTACTTCATTGTTTAGTCCATTGGTTTAATCTAAATATTGAGTTTACAAATATATTACAAATATTAATTAATAAATAATATTAATATATAAATTAATATTAATTTCAGTTATTTTTGAACTTTCATGACCGCAGCATTATCATAGCCTTGACCGAATACATAAGACCACAAATACAAAATGAATTTATTACAATATTGGGGGATCACGCTAAAAAAACAAATCATACAGCAAGTAAAACAAGCCAAATATTTCTCTATTATTTTTAACAGTACACCTGACATCTTAAAGCTGGATCAAACTTCCCAAAATTTACGGTACGTTGTCATGGATAATGACGGGGTGCAGGTTCGTGAGTCTTTTATTGACTTCATCGACACAAAGGACAAGCATGCTGCTGGAATCGCTGAGATGATTCTAGAGAAACTTCGTTCGGATGGCTTAGACATAATGGACTGCAGGGGTCAAGGCTATGATAATGCTGCGGTCATGAAAGTTCAAAACTACGGTGTCCAAAAACGTATTCTAGAAGTCACTATTCATTGCCTGCTCAAACTCTGGAGACATTAACTAGCAGAGATGAAAATTCATCGACTAGATCCGAAGCAGGTAAATTATTGGTTTCTGTTCAGTCATTTAATTTTGTCACCTTTCTTGGATTTTGGGCTCCTGTATTAACTGAAATTAATGATGCGCAAGTCTACCTTCAAAAACAAAGATTGTCTATTCGAGACTGCTCACTCAAACTAAAAACATTAGAGACATTTTTAAGTAGTAATCGAGAGGACATCGCTGAAGCCAGCATTACCTTTGCCGAAAGCATGTGCTCAGATCTGAGAACCAGTACAGAAACTCAAAAACGTATTGGCCATAAGAAAAAGATGCCGGTGAGAAAAGAGACTACTTTGTACTTACACACAAAGAAGAGCTACGAAGCTATTAAATCCTCAGGTCGAAATCAATCTCGATAGTACACCTAGCGACATTGATAAAAACGAATTTCTGCTGGAGTGAAAGAGGCTTAACGGTTTGTCACAGTTTCATCAGAAGCCTTCGAATTTCCAAAACAAGGACCTGTTGAGCTCTTGAATTTTATATATAAATATCAACTAGATGATTCAGTCCCGAATATCGTCATCTTGATTCGCATATTTTTTACTATTGCTGTAAGGATCGCTACATGCGAAGTTTTTGCAAACTTAAACTGATCAAGAATTATTTGCGATCAACGATGACTCACTAATTTGGCCATTTTGTCCATTGAACAAGAGCTGGTGGAAAAAAAAATTATTTCGATAAAATTATTGATACTTTTGCCAGCAAGAAAGCGCGTAGTATTCATTTGTAATATGTTAATGTAAAAGTGATTTTTTTTATTAACAATATTTGATTAATGTATACATATTATTTTGAATAGGTTTTGCAATGTTATTAATTAGTTAGTTGTTGTTTTTTTTTGGGGGGGGGGGGGGCATCAAGATGAGGTACCGCACCAGGCATCATATACTCTAGCTACGCCACTGATATCATGCCCCTGGATTGTCCTTCGTATTGCACAGTGCTGCCTGCCTTTTATTGCTTAATTTGACATGCGTTCAAATTCAAAATAGCATTTATAATGAAATGGCTGGTCATGGGATTGCTTAAGTAAACATTTTCGTCTGAAGATTCTCATATTAGCCGTGTAGATAAAAAGAAAATTGGAGATAATTGCTGACAATATTTTTTTATTTTTTTTTGAGAAACTAAAAACTTTATATCTGTTACATTATATTCTATATATTGTAATGTAAACAACATTCCTTATTCACTAAGAGTAACTATAATCAATATTACATATGTTCATTTTGAACTCCTATCTACAATGCTTACGAGACCCAACTTACTAGTCCGTATCAAGTTAAGTAAAGAAATCTAAATATGAAAAATGTTATCTCCTTGGACGAACTTGTAATTAGAATATATTAATCAATGTACAAAGCTTTAATAAAATAATTCTCAAACTCTCACAAACTAGAAATCAACGTTCTGACCCCCGCCAGCCAGAGGGCATAGATAGTGCTGCGAGCTCCTCCATTAGGGCCCGACGCCGAGAGCCCTTCCGCATTCCCACCACCAAAACCCCATTCTCCTTACGTCCAGAATGCATCATTTCTCTTTAAAAATCCCAGGGCTAAGGGGTGGGACAGGCAGAAGCTTTAAAGACATTAGAGGCAGCTGAGCATGTACGCCTGTAATGTGCTTGACCATCGTAAGATCATTTTAGTGTTGAACAAAACTTCTTGGGATTTCCTTGTCTCGTTCAGAGGAAAAACAAAAAGAATAGAAAACATGAACAGAGGAAAAACATGAACAGAAGGAAAAACATGAACAGAAGGGAAAACATGAACAGAAGGAAAAACATGAACAGAGAAAAAACATGAACAGAAGGAAAAGCATGAACAGAAGGAAAACCATGAACAGAAGGAAAACCATAAACAGAAAGAAAAACATGAACAGAAGGAAAAAAACATGAACAGAAAGAAACTAAGTAACTCTGGAGAAGCCTGGGAGCCCTAACGCAAGAGTGCAAAACACATTCTAACTCTGCTTTTCACATATGAAAAAAATTAACAGAAAGATCTGAAGTCATCGTGAACAAAACCTGACCACTTTGACGTAAGAAAGATTGGGACCAGGGGCGGATTGGCTATAAGGACATTCGGGCGAATGCCCGGTGGGCCGGTAGGGTCTGTGAAAGGGCCGCGTGTGTGCCACCAGGGCTCTTATCAAATTGTGAAATGATTTTCTAATATTCTTTTTTAAAGGGAGCACTCACAGCGTCGTGATTTACAGACTCTGCTTTGGGCTACAAATATTTACAGTGCCTTTTATAGGCTTCATCCCTTATAGAGGCCTAGCGATTAACAAGCAACATAAGACCTATGTTTCTTATAAAGATATTAAGTTCACGCTGGTGTGAATATATTCGGATGAATCTATAAAGGGACCAATCACAACTCTCCAGTCTTGGAGATGGAATGACCAGTCACAAACGAATTGTTATTGGTATTATTTAGTTGTAAGTAATTAATTTATATTAATTTATATATATGAATGGATTCGTACATTTAATACCATATTCCGAGAACATGGCTAGGAGTGAAACCGAATCCGACGAGAACGTTCAGATGATGCGATAGTTGCTGTTATAGATACAGAAATTTAAAGATGTAAAATTTATTGACAGGGGCGTATCTTGCAATTATGCTGTCTTGTACGCAAGGAGCTTGTGAACGAAGTCACTGCATATTAAAGATGTGCAAAGAATAGGCTGAGAAGCATCATGACACAAAGACACTTACAACATTTCATGGAGATGGCTTTTTATCAAGACTTTCGACAAATAATTCATTTGGACACAGTCATAAACGATGTGGCAGTGAATAGTTCGTTAATGGGAGATCTTAACGAGCCTTGTATGTAAATATCAAGTACATGATAATGTTAATATAGACCTATATGGTAGCATGTTTTTTGTTTCACGTTACAAAAAATCCAATTTAAAATGTTATTTAGTAATACCAATTAGTTTACGAAATCCTGAAGTATACTATTCACACAGCTAACCATGTAGGCTACTGTCACGTACACTGTATCTATTTATTAACCATAGTCTATATTTAGCTTGTCGGCAGAATTTTAGTTAGTTCGGGAATTTTACATCACGCAGCAGGATTATGTTTTGAAATAAATATGATTAGTTTAAAGTATTAATTATTGTACTTTGAGCTGCATTTATTTGTTGGCCTTGCAGCGTAGAGATATTGGTCACGTGATAACGCTCTAGAGCCCGGTAAAGATTCTAGATGGCGGCAGTCTTATCTTATCTTATATAATACAGACGTTACTTCAAAAAAGAAGATGATTACGTCCTACGCGTCATGCATTTAGTCATGCATATTAACCAATGACTTAAATTCTGCCAAGTCACTGGTTTTCCTGGCTAGCTCAGGCAACCCATTCCATGCTCTAATAGGGAAGAAGGAGTATTTGTACAAATTTGTCCTGGCATATGGGATGAGGAATGTGCCTTTATCTTTGTGTCTTTCAGAGTATTTTATTAAATTTTGTTTTTGTATTTGAAGATTATGGTTCAGTGTTTTATGTATAATTGCTACTTTACTTTTGAGTCTTCTGTCCTGAAGGCTTTCTAAATTTAGTGATTTTACTATAGGTGTTACTCTAGTCAAATGTGAATATTCATTTGTTATGAATCTCACTGCTCTATTTTGTGTCTGTTCCAGTTTCTTAATGTTTTCTTGAGTTGAGGGGTCCCAAATGGAGGATGCATATTCTATAATTGGCCTAACCAAGGTTAAATAACATTTTAGTTTTATGTTCTTATTTGATTTATAGAAATTTCTTTTAATAAAACCTAATGCTTTGTTTGATTTTTTTATAGTTTCATCAATATGTGGATTCCATGACAGTGGAATGTGTTAGAGATAACATGTACGAGAGTCTAGTGTTAGAACTCAATTATATTATTGTGTAGATCAGTTATTTTATTCAAGTACCTTTAACCATTGTAATTAATTGTGTATAGCTTTTCCAAGTTCTGAATTAAAGTAATTGTTTTAGACGAAGAAAAGTTTCTTCATTGAATATATAATAATATACTTAGATCGTCTTGTCAACTAGTAACTTCTAGATGATCATCTTATCAACTGGCAACTTTTAGATGATCCTCTTATCAACTAGCATAGCAACTTCTAGATGATCATCTTATCAACTGACTATTTCTGAATCCTCGGCAATTACGATCATTGATTGTGCTTCAACGTGACATCTTGGCATCAAGTTTGATCCTAACATCTAGCACTATTGATGATCGTATCAGCTACCTTCTAGTAGAAATGCATTATGTTACGTAGACCCAGTTTTCGTCACATCAAACTTAGCATAGGCCCAATGATTTTGTAGATACGTATAATTCAATGTCTATCATATGGCATGTAATTTGGGAGCCGCATTGCATAGAAATGCTCAGAACCTTTTTACACCCATTACGCCCCTGATGGGGACATTCTAAAATTTCTTTGGCCCAAACCCTAACAATATGATATGATGTCCCTGAGTCTTCTACTCATCAGCAGTTGTGATAGTGAATACGGCAGTCAGCTTATCGGAGAATTTCTATACTCGAGCATAACGAGATATGGATCTTTCCCACTTTTGTATGCTTTGAATACTTTTGCTTTCGCACAAAACATAAACAACCATCAATGACGTAATATCATATAATATTAGCACATAATCTTCTTCATGCAGTGGATAATTATGAATTTTTTGCCTACCTGGAATTCTGGTCAAAGCTCCTGCGCCCAATTAATATAGTTCAGAAGAAACTACAAAAGTCTGGACTGCATATACAGGAAGCTGCTAAAGAAATTAGTACCCTTTCATGCTTTCTGCAAAATGATGAGAAACTGACAAAAACCCAATCCATCGAAAAAGTAAAAGAAGGTAGTGAATACTATGGATTCCCTGTAATCAAAACAACCAGAAGAAAGAAAAGACTTGATGAGAAGTTGAGTTCTAATGTAGGACTGTCAATAGAACTGCAATTCAAACGTTTTGCGACAGAAGTGCTGGACAGATTTCATATGGAGATGAAAAGCAGATTCCAAAGGCTGGAAAGAAAGTAGATACCTTTGGGTTTCTTCTTGAACAAAGACACCTTGCTAGACGAAGACACGCTTATGACAAACGGTGATACTTTTCCTGTTTGTATGATGAAATAAATGGCAAATCACTTTTTTAATGATGTCATTGATGCACGAGCACTTTTCATCAACCAACCAGTAATACAATCACCAATAGACATATTGAGGAAACATACTTCATATGCAAATTACATGTGCTCAAACCTTGCAACCTCCTCCGAATACCGCTAACTCAGGCCACTTCCATTACGTCACGTGAGAGATAATTCTCAAAGCTCAAGTTCATCAAAAACTATCTCAGGAGCACAATGACACAAGAAAGGCTTATCATGGCTTTAATGTCAGTGAAGTCACAAATACTAGAAAGTATCGATGTAGTTGATGTTATAGATTTCTTTGCTGCACATAATGCACGACGTGAAGCGATATCAATTCAGATTTGTCACTTGTGCATTATTTAACTAATAAACAACGGTATTATTCATTAAAAGAGTCTTAATGATTATTTTTTGTTAAGTTTACTGATATACTGAACCAATTTGATTTTGGGCTTATATATTTTTGCGTACATTATCTCATGTCATATGTCGAATGTCAAAATGCAAGGGCCCCCCAAAGAGGTCAATCCCCCCTTGCCCCCAAATCCCTAGTTACGCCCCTGTACACATGATTCAGTGATTGATTAGAGTTAGTGGAGGTCCTGGCCAGGATTATTTGTGAAGGCCACAACATTCTTCAAGCTTCAATAAACTTCACTTAATGAAATTAATACCTCTTTATAAGCAAGTCAGAGTTGTTGTTTTTTTTAAGAAAGAGTAGTTTATAATGTACTACCGTTTCATTATCTTGTTTTATTTTATTTTATAATATGCACATTTTGTTATGTTTTAAAATGTGAAGGCTCTCTTAAGGATGACGACCACTCAATCTGTGTGTAGGGTAAAAATTGTGAACACGTTATTTCTCCCACAGCCATTCTCGATCAAGTTGAAACTTTGTACAATTATTCATTTGCGAAGACAAGACACGAATCAATAAAAAAAAAAAACTATGGAAATAAATCCTTCAGTATTCACAAATATGACTAAATATGTGGAATTCTGTCTTCTTAAATGATTGTGGACGCTATTTCTTCCACACCCTTTCTCGAAACAAATATTTTTTTTGACATAAAAAATTAAAAATTAAAGAATTAGTCAATGAATTATTGGTAATTAATTATTTTGTTTTATATAAAAGGGAAATAACTTCTACATTATTGAGATATATAGCTGTACGTATAGAGTTCTTTCCCTTAAAAAAAATATTGTTACATTGTGCATATTTTAAAATTACTAGCGTTTCCATTATATTCTTTTTTTTTTTTTAAATAAGCAAATATTTTAAATGTGGAGGCCCCTTCCCCCTTTGTTAGAGGTCAACGCGCCCAGCGTCTACACAGTCTTGCAATGTGGTAAGTCCGGACCTGAATGGGCTCATTTTTTGGCTAATTAGTTAAAACATAATGGATATGATGAATGTTCACGATAACACAGACTTTTATTTTCCATATTGTTTTACAAATTAAGAAACAACGCCTCATTTCATTTTTTGTTTGTTTATCTCCAATAGTACTAGCCAAAGTAGAGTCCTGACTATGCAATTATCACAAAGTCAACAATTACATCAATATATAAGCACGTTTATCAAGTTACTCAAAAGTAGAAAACATAATCCAATTTCTGTAAACTACCTAAAAATATCCCACCCCCTTTCACGATGTTTCCCTCGGTGCTGTTCGGCACACTTCCTCTATGCTGTATGATCCAAATTTTTGTCATTCATACTGTGACGTCAGCAACGGGGCTCGAGAGGTCGGTGTCAGCAGACGAGAACAAATAAATAAGGAACGAGTCAACAGCCTTGACATTAAAAATACATAATGAGAACTCCATTCCGTAGCTCAAAGATTTAGATAAGTTCCATTCAACGAGTGGGCAGATAATCCCCACAGAACTGAATCGGAAGAGTTGTTTTTTTTTCTTTTGTTCTGCAAGGCACTCTTATCTCCCCCTGGCTTTATAGCTCACGTAACGGGTAACGATTATTGAGGAGTCTGTGTGAGTTTGACATTCCAGTTAGTTGAGGCTCTATTCTATTAGAGATAACAGCTCAAGAATAGCATATATCTATCTATCTATCTATCTATCTATAAATCTATCTATTTATCTAGCTATTTTTTCTTCTTTCTTTCCATCTCTCAGTCGATCTTTCTATCTTTATTAAATAAACTGTCTGTTAGGTCAAGATCAAGTAATCATTAGAAAATGATGCAAAGAAGTTTCAAAGACCAAAGGAGCCATAAAATAAATTTTGAAAAGAAAAAGAAAACTGCATGGTGTCAACAAGTGGTACGGAGTGTTTGCAAGGGGCGTTTACTCTATATTTAAATAAATAAAAAAAAAAGAAAAATATTGGGAAAAAAAAGAAAAGTTTATCTTAGGGGAAGAACTACACATTCGCAACTATATTTATCATTAATGAAGAATACATTTCCCTTATACGATATCAAACCAAATTAACAATAATCAATTAACTAACTGTTTTATTTTTTAATTGATCCCTGCTTTCTTATCTACGATAAATAATTAAGTTTCAACTTCGCCTGACAATAAATATGGAAGAAATACAGTGTACGACTATCTAAGGGGACACACCCCCTACATATTGAGCCATTTCTGTGAATACTGAAGGATTAATTTCCCTAGTTGGTATCAAACACAAAAATAATTAATCACCAGTAATTAAGTGACAAATAGTTTCTTGTCTTAGCCAATGAATAATTGTACATAGTTTTAGCTTGATCCGAGAATGGGTGTGGGAGAAATAACGTGTACAAACTTTTTACCAGACAGACAGAGCGAGTTGATATAAGCTTTGTACAAATGTAAGTCTGATTGCCTTCTATTTTCTATTCCATAGGATGTTTTGATTATCAGACCTATGTTGATAGGATACTTACTTCTCTAGCATTATCTTAGTTTACAAATCAAATAGTAATTAAATTCATTGTCTGCTGACGTTGTCTGGTAACGGTACAGGTAACATTAAACAGTACCTGCAATGGCCAGGTGCATGATGAAAAAGTTCATTCTAGACTTCCGGCCGTTCTCTGAAAGTCGAATGGCGGCCAAGACAAAACAGTTGCCCACAATGATAAAGACACAGACCACAGCAAGGAACACCATCTGAGGAACCTGTGCAGAAAAAAAGAAATAATTGAAGAGGAACCTGTACAGAAAAACAACAGAATTTATTTCTCTTTGAATTGATCATGTACACCTCATGTACACTTCCTGTACACTAGCCAGTTTGTTAAACGGAACAGGAAATCAAAGCAGAATAAAATGAGGCCTGGAAGGTAAAGACTGCTATGACAAACGTCTCGTGTTCCAATCTGGACTTTGAAATGTCTTTTCTCGTATTAATTGTCCTTCTCGAATAACTGCATGTCTGAATAACTGCATGTCTGAATAACTGCATGCTGAATAACTGCATGCTGAATAACTGCATGTCTGAATAACTGCATGCTGAATAACTGCATGTCTGAAGGTAGATATGTATTAGGACATGTGTAGCTAAATGCTGCTGGGACATAATTAACTCTTTCTCTCCGTGATTATTTTCCTCGTTCCGATAATATTATTCATTTTGCTTATTTGTATTTCACTATCCTATTCAGATTTAACTTCAATAACTTCTTTGTTTGTTATCAGAAAATGTTATAGTTAGTTTGAATTATAGGAGAATGCATGCTCTTTTTACAAGGCACAAATTAATATTTATAAATCCAAAAATCCATTTTGTTTAATGGGTTCAAATTAACCTTGGCTTCGTTAATGAGGAGAGAAAGAGTTAACAACCAACTTTATTAGATTCGTCCATAGTAGTTCGATGATGACCACTAATCATCCAAAAAGTTGAGAGCTTTGCACTGCGGTTTTCTGATTTTATCATGTGACTGGTGAGACCAATGTAAACCCAGAATATTCGGCATGTATAAAGGACTTGAGAATTACGGAAAAATAAAAATGACAAGGGCTTGTGTTTATGCTATGAAATTGCATCTGGGCTATTAGAGTAATGACTTCATGTATAACCCATAGGTCTATCTATTCGTACATGTTAATTAGAGACTTAAACTCTGCTAAGTCAATGGTTTTCCTGGCTGATTCAGGCAACCCGCTCTATGCTACGACTATCAAGTTTCTATTCAAACATTGTGCCACTATACATAATTTTAATGTGTAATTTCTGTTCTTTACGTTTCCACTTTTTGTTCTGTAATTGGATACAAAAATTACATAAAATTTGTACTTTCTAGGATTTTCTCCCTTGGGCTTTCTTTTAAGTCTAAAAGAATCATTAGCGAATGCAATTAGTAACAAAACATTGTCCATCAATACGCCATTTAATAGACCAACAATAAGTAGCCTCATTTCGCTACAACATATCCACCCCATAGCATAATGAGATCTAATTGAACACGGTGGACACCAACATAGATGGAATTACTCCCCCTGGATCATATAGACTTTCTCCGGTGATTGAATAGCCGCTGTCTGTCACGAATCACGACATTGATATTAGCGTTGTCCTATCGAAGTGACATAAAGTTTAGAGTATTATGGAGGTGCCATTACTTCTCGGTTTTAGAGACACTAAAGTCAGTAAAGTGCAGAGCCTAATTTATTTTTTTTTGGTCTGGTGGCTGTGAAAAAGCCTTTATTGGCATGCTCGTTCAAAGAGAAACCAATTAGGGAATACTGGCATGTAATATTCAGTTTGAACTGAAAGATAATAAAATCTGGGAAGAAACAAAATGTCATGGTCATCAAAAACGATTTAAATTATTGAAATTATTAGTACATGTAGGTGTAAATGAGTATAGTCTATAGTATCAAGTTCTACCAAAACCATCAGAATAAATAAAACAACAACTTATGCAACCAAAATGAACACTAAATAAACATTTCGTTTGCTCTTACTTTCTGATACATTTCAATATAATGGACTTTATACAAAGATTGAAGAGCAACATTTGTAAAGTCTACACTCGATAGTCTAGACATATCCATAATATTATAGATTATCTATCATATGTCTACATAATATTAGAATACCTATCATTTTTTTCAGTGTTAATCCAAAGGCCAGACATTTAAACATGTTGAAAACATGGAATTACAAAAAAAAAAAAAAGGTTTCTGTCTTTAAAAATTAGGTTAGAAACAAAGATATACTTTTAATATAAATTATTATTTTTTTATTGAATGGATCCAGAACTTTTTTTTTTGTGACGGTACGCACCGGTACGGCGTACCGGCATCTTTTTTAATGTGGGGAGAAAATTATTTCTTTCCTTGTGTTGTAATATTTATTATTAAATTATTAGTAGATAAAAGTTAAGCAATTCATTCTGAGTTCTGATGTTCATTTATTTACAAAAAAGAAAGCACTGAATAGATCTATATAACTTTAGGTTATTATCTTACAGTTTTAGTTTAAATTCTAGAAAATCGGTGTAATTCCATATATGCTATTTGTCCCCGACATATTGAATCTAATTCTCTAACAACCTAAAGACAAGGATTACATGCTTAAGAGATATAGATCCAGTTCTAAGTGCATATTTTTTTCCCTTTGATAAGCTTTTTTTTTTTTTTTTTTCAAAAAATATATTTTTTAAATATTTTGCAGTATGTTTTTAAAATTTAAAGCCCAATTCCATCCTAATGTAATTGATGTTTTATATAAAAGTCGCTTGTAAGTTTATTCAACTCTGCTATTCAGACACAAAGTATAAATAGAACAAGTTAATGACAGCGAAACTCATTAGTTACAACTTTTGGGCCTGATTTAACTATGCAGTGGTCCTGGTTAGGTTCTTGTGCATGTATAGTAGGCCTTATTGTCTAACTTTGGGGCCGGATTTAACTATGCAATGGTCCTGGTCAGATTCTTGTGCATGTATAGTAGGCCTTATTGTCTATTTAGCGTCAGCTTGCTCTATTTAATAATTAGTATTCATAAATAAGCTTTAAATATTTTTATCTCATTGGGCATGCCCCCTGGAGGGTGACTGTCTTGGCGGCTGCACCATCTGCACAGCCGTAAGTCCTGCCCTAGTTACAACTAGTGTGAATGATTATGAACATTAAACAGATAGTGATGGTATTATCATGCAAATATAATCACAACTCTATTTTTTCAATACATGTAAGAAAAAAAAAAGAATAATTTCTGAATTTAATAAAGATTAATATAGAATCATAAACACTAAAGAAATATAGTAATTACAAATGCTATGTTATGAATGGAGGAACAGGGTCAACATTTCATGTGTGGTGCCCCAGCGGTTCAACAGACTAACAAGTGAATTGTGGTATTATTCATATTTATCAACACTCTTTAAGTCTAAACAAGAACTAGAAACATTTTGTTATGCTCAGGTTATTTATAGAAATTGTCATTTCCGCCCTGCCTGAGACTGGCCCATCAGCCACTTCCGGTGAAGCATATTTAAACATCAATGGCAATCTTTAATAGTGAGATTTTTCGCACGTATTTACCAACTACTGACATATCGACAATGGTCAACGCTTATGGACAGGAGAAGAATATGAGGGAGACCTTACAAATTATTAAGTTATTTGAAATCTCTGTCTCTCGATCGTTAGAAATTTATTGGTTTCTTACCTACTTCATCATGAATTTAACGAAACTGTCTCACGGCGTTTTTTATTTACCGCATTTTTTTTCCCATTATCATCATCATAACCTAACAGTTATTGTCTGACACTGTCGTCTGGTATCATCATCATCTAATATTTATTTATTAATGTATTAAATGTATAGATGTTTAATGTATGCAACAATTGATTGTATCCCTATGCTCACCTGTGAGGGAAGTATGAATTTGGTATTATTTCCAGCCTAATAGCTTAAAGATGTTTGAAAACAACGACCAGATTCACTTTTTTTCCTCACAGGTACTTTATCCTAATCCACATAATGATCCATCTTACACCCACGTACCAACCGGTTTTAAATACAACAAAACCCGAAGTACAGTCCATCCAGTCATGGTCTGACGACGCTGATCTACAGCTACAAAGTTATCTGGAGCAAACAGATTGGGACATGTTTGTAAACAACTGCCCAGACAGATGAACTTATCACAACAGTAAATTCGTACATCCAGTTCTGTGAAAACATGATTGTACCAGGAAAATTAAAACATTCAGTAATAATAGACCCTTGATGACCAACATTAAAAATTAACATTCTGTGGTCATCGAGAAATACATAGAAGTCTATTTATAAAGCGCTGGTTATGAGCGTGTATGTTTTTTCGTGTGTGAATGTCATTCGTATGTGCATCTATATTGTACATCTATATTGTTATTGTACAGTAGTTACGCTAAGGTTGTCAATTGTAGTTAAACCGAGTTTCCATTTGATTGGATCAATAAAAGTTATCTTATCCCACAGGAGTGGTGGCTGAGTGGTAAGGATCTCGGTTTCTGAACCGAGAAGTCTCTAGTTCGAATCTCGGTGAAGACTGAGATTTTGAATTAAAGTATATTTAGGTCCACCCGACTCTAATCATCTAGTGCGTACCTAGCATTATGTGGGGGAAACCAAATGTTAACATCCGGCCATAGAAACAGATGTGACCTTTACGCATGTTTATCAATAGATCGCAGGGTCTGAGAGGGGTACTTTTACATTATCTGATGTTGTTTTATTTTTACTTTGAGAACCTTTGAATGAAATTCTAACAAAACATATGAATTGAAACGAAATCCTCATGTTAGTATTTTAATTATTTAGTTCACAGCCGGCAATATCACTTTACCCTGTCAGACGATTATGTCCAGAAATTTACACTCTTTTTTTTATAATAACTGATAGCTTGAGTTGATTTCTAGCTATAGGAAATTGTCATCTGCTAGACAATGAAACTGGTAAAATGTCAAATAATGATCTTCAGCAGTTGGCTTGTGTTAGGAGTTTTACCCAACGGGTTTGTGGTATGAATTTAGCGCAGCGGGTTTGTGACTTGAATTTGTACTTAGTAGGCTTGCGGTATGAATTAAACGCAACGGTTTTAGGTACGAATTTCAAGCTGTGGTCTTGTGATTTCAAATTAATTTAATTATATTTAATTTGAAAGTATTTTAATTTTCTAAGAAAAGTGGAATAACGTTTTCTTAGTGGGTTTGTCCGAATAGCATGTGTTCAAGTCTTGTAATAATTTTTTTCTGTGTAGTTTTATTATGTATTGAATATGGAGGTATAATTCTGTGTTTTAGGCTTCTGAAATGTAAATTTATAGGTTTGAGGTATGTACTCTACGTTGTGGGCTTGTGGTAAGTATCCTGTGTTTCGGCTTCAAAGAATGTAATTGTTAACATCGATGCAACAAAAAAGCCAACAAAAACTAATTTGTTGCAATGTTACACTTCTGTCGAACTGAAACCATGAAAAATAACTGGAACTTTACCCTTTTACCAGAGAGTAGGATGGTCTCAAAATAATACAATGAGGAGTAACGATTTGGTTACTACAATGACGCAATTTAATGTATGAATATTTTTTTTCTTTTTCTAATAATATTGGTTTAATTAAACTATTCTATGTAACACTGAGTTTTTAAATATTTTGTAGAATAGTAAATGAAAAATAAAGTGTTTATATCACTACAATTTATCCTTTTTTTTAATACTTCTTGAGCAGATGGAACATTAAAAATATAGGATTATGGAAATAAGGAAACAAATTATTTTTTACGAAACAATATTTTAGATTGTAAAACTGCCATAATGTAACTTTTTAAGCAATAGATATTGAGTATGTCTGATAAATGAAAATGTAGAAATAGGACGTTTTTGTCATGCAATGATAATTAATGACATTTGTTGTTTTTTTTTACGGTTACGTTTAGGATAACATTTGACTGCAAAGAATAGTTCCATAATAATTAAAATATTATTATTATTATTGTTATAGTTATCATTATTATTACCCATAGATAGACTGTACTAAACGAAAATATGTTTTTGCTAAAGTCTAATGCATGACTCCTCCCAAAACGCAGCAATATTTTTTTCATCACGAACTGGTTCTAAGTTTCATGTAATCATTGTTTATTTTATTTTTTTGTTGTTGTTTTTTGTGTGTGTTTTTCTTTGGTTGCAGTAAAAAATGGCTTTGGGTGACGAACATATTTCGAAATTTTTAGAAATTAAACTTGATGACCGAATAAAGCGAACGCAGATAACCAAAGTATTTGGTGTAGCCCTCTTTCGAAACTAGATTTTCCCACTTGTCATCTTCTCCTCTAGTCATTTAGACGCCCAAGTTTATTTTTCCTCACTCCCTGCTCACCTCTCTCCCTCTCTACTCACCTCTCTCCCTCTCTACCCACCTCTCTCACTCCCTTCTCATCTCTCTCACTCTCTGCTCATCTCTCTCACTCTCTAATAGGACGAACCATCCCCACCCTCCCTCGTAGCTTCACCTTAATGGAGGGCTCCGCTTGAAGTACCCACCGACGGACCACCCCATTGAGTGGTCGTCTGGAGTGCGCTAAAGGCAGAGCCCTAATGGAGGTTAACATCCAGAGACTGATGGAAACAGCCGATGGAGCGTAGTCTCCGGTGAACTCTGACCCTAATCTCAAATCGAGCTAAACCAGACTGGATAGGGGAAAAAACTTCCAGCAAGAAAAATACGTGCTGAACAGAGTCAACAGACGAAACCGTTATCACATTGAAACTGCTCAGTAACCATTGCAGATGTAAACACAAGCAAACAAAATATAAAATACTATTTAAAAAAAGTTATCTAAAGGGAAGAACTCCTAAGTTAGAACGGCATCTCTCAAAAATGTAGAATTTGTTTCCTTTTTCGGATATCTAACAAAATAATTAATAAACAGTAATTAATCGACTAATTATATTCCCGTCAGTCTGTCTGGAAGATTTTTGTACACGTTATTTCGCCCATTCTCGGATCGAGTTGAAACTTTGGCTTACTTGGTCACTTTACGTTTCGGTAAACATGTAAGTTGTAGTTTTTATTTTCTTCCAATTATACTGTACAACAAAACATGCACTGTCTTCTCTCTCTCCCCCCCCCCCCTCCCTCTTTCCCTTTCTATCTTTTTTTTTTTTGTCCTCTTTTCTTACGACCTCTAAAAAATCATTAACCAAGAAGATGTAGATTTATATGCATAGACATACTAACTTGTCAAACATCAGAATCAAACGTCTGTTATTCATTATATAAGTGCGTGTGTTGGGTATGAAAGCACGCGTGCATTATCGTCAATGAAGTAGGAAAATAAATACTTATTATTCCATCAATATATCATGTTACCTATTTCATAATGATAAAAGGTCTGTATTCCTTATTTATCTCTGATGGTAACGTACTGACGTAAACATGCAAATTCCCTTTTGGCCTCTAAATGTAATTTTATTGTTTAACTTTTATTTTAATTTATACTTAGACTTTAACTTATACTTTGATTGTTACTGATACTTTGACTTCACGTAATATATATGACTTTAAATTATATTATGACTTTAATTTCACATTAACTTATACTTAACTCAAACTTAAATTTAACTTATACCTTGATTTAACAATCACTTACTTTTTAGCTCTCATCTTATTTTGTACATGCGTTTTGGGTTTTATTTTTCCAATGCTTATATCAACTCTGTCTGACACTATCTTATCTTATCTTATATAACACAGATGTTACTTCAAAAAGTTATTTCTACCCACTTCCAATTCTCGGATCAAGTTAAATCTTTGCACAATCTTTA
The DNA here is from genome assembly GCA_030265305.1 of Biomphalaria pfeifferi. NCBI lineage: Eukaryota > Metazoa > Mollusca > Gastropoda > Planorbidae > Biomphalaria > Biomphalaria pfeifferi. The sequence continues at coordinate 2,353,265 of JASAOG010000084.1, forward strand.
ATATTCCAGACAAAGCATGAATAAATTAAAAAATAACCAATTAATTCTATTAAATAGTTGTAATTAATTTATTTTGTTTAATACTGAAAAAGAAAATTAAATCTTACAATATATATATATATTGTACTTATTATTGTTGATCGACATCATCTTTCACTATTCCTTCAACCCTTCAGATGAACTTATAATTTGTAGTTTTCATTACAAACATTTTAATTTTTAACACTATATCCAGCGCTTCCTGTTTTTACTTGGTTTCAAATCACTTTAACACAAAATGAAACTGAAAGAGATAGATATTCTTACAACCAAAAACATTGAAACAAAATAAAAACAAAATTAATAAAAACAAAAAATGTCACCCGAGATGTTTTACGCAAGATCGGTGGGGGATTGAGGCGGGAAAATGTCCAGACAGCATGTATCATTTGTAACTATGGCGGACAAAAGAGTCGTCTGCAGGCAAAGCGCTAGAGTGGGGGGATAATCTGACACAATGGGAGAGCAATCTTTGTTAATGACAGTGATATAAAAGGGACGATATGACATGGTTTTCTGTATTTTGAATTATAAACAACAGATCAGTAATGAGTGCATGCGTGCATTCCAGTGTAAGAAACCTAGGGGATTTTTTTTTTGGTGAGATGGTAGGCCCTGGTAGGGCTTAATTTAAAGTCTTACTCTCCCCCAGGTATTGAAAAGCTAGCACCAGGTGATGAGATCCTGGTCAACAGGTCCACGTGAATGTGTGTTGGGGTGTCTGAGGTGTGTACGAGTCGAAGTCAGTGACTAGAGAGTGAGAGAGGTAGTCAAAGTTGGTGACAGGAGATCGAGAAAGCTAGACTTGAAGATACGGCTGTAAGCGATATTATACGTTATGGAAGGCCTCAACACTGACCTGCAAGGACAGCAGCAAGGCCACAACCTGTTGGCAATTTACACCTACAGCTTGTTACCACGTCGTACAGACCTGTGACGAGCTATTTGTCTAAACTGCCCACAGGTTGTGACGTTGCAAATCAGCGTTCAGGCCTTCTATACCGATTGGTCTTGCAGAGAGCTCTGAGAGAGAGTTAGTCGCGAGCTGTTAGAGTTGGCAAGTTAAAGAGAAAACAAGGAAAACATTTTTAAAAAAAATACGTTTGTTTTAACTACAAAAATTACACGAGGAATAATTGTATCAATTAGTTTGGATCAATCAGTCATGTAATTAAGTTTGTGATAGATCTTGACCAACATCAATAAATCTGTGCGATTTATCATATTTTTACCAATTGCTTTTGTTTAGCGCTATTTCATGCTTTTAGTTTTCTCACTACGCTATGATCCTATCACTCATCTGGGCCAGTTGGTAAATTGGGGGGGGGGGGGGGGGGGGAAGGAGAATAAAGATGAGATCTGAGTGGATTATTACGTAATTGGTTTTTAAAAGCATTTATACACAAAAAAAAGGGGGGGAGGAACGACATAAATTCGAAATCGTGGCTCATGCCTCCCTGTGATGACGTGATAACCACTCTGCTAGTGAGTTACTTACGACTAACGAAATTGTAAGTTATATATTGTTTGTTTCAATTTAGAGCGGCCACCTATAAAGGGGGACTAATTCAGCTTATACCAACACCTCAGTCAATTACAATTTCTTTCCCTTGTTTGAGAGTCCAAGCAAAATATTTAATTACCAATAGTTAATTAACTAATTGGTTAATTTTTGTGGATGCCTCTATCTTGTGGAGTCACCCCTGTAGCTCCACCTTCTCTCCCTAAAATACTACCCAGCATATACCACGTAATACCACAGTAGCATATATAAAGCTTATTTATTGGTTATAATTTACTAGTTATATTAATCTAGTTTGGATTTTTTTGGGGTGAATAAAGGAAGCCTTAGGGTCATACGACATTAATAAACATCAATACGACTTCAAGTTGTCGCTTCATGAATGTTGCAGTGAGCATGGTCTGGTTTAAGGACACTTGTAAGACTTTCTGAATATGTCATTGGAATGCTATGTAGAATATCAATCATCGTATAGAAGACAGGTTTGATATTTCTATTTCTATTTCGTTTTTGGTAAAATGTTACTTGAGAGTTATGTCGTTCAAATCTAAACATTTATAGATCTAGATATGTTTATTTGTGAAGAGGGGGGGGGGACGAACTGACAGAATGGCGAAGGTATATGCGGGGGGGGGGGGGGCAAGGGAGCGGGAAGTGGCTGTGAGTTCTTCACTTAACCCTAATGAGAGTTGAGTTGAGAGCTGAAAGACACAGATTGGTCTCACGTCTCCCTGAGCGAACAGAGCAAGGAGGAGGGCTGGGAGATGTCTTAGCAAGAAATGAGGGAGAGGAAATATTAAAAGTCAAGGAGAAAGCTGTCCTCGCGCTGCCTCTTGACAAGAAATTAACTCTAAAGGAAAAAAAAAGTTTAAGATAGGAAAATGATAAGATAAGATTGGATGTTGGGAAAGACAAGGCTGTTATGTCCTCCTTGTTAGGATTATTAAATTTATGGGTGAAGTTTTTCTGATAGTATAGTCTTACTGACCTGCTGCCGTTGTTGAGGTTTAGCGAAAGGCTATAAAGACGTACGCGTGTTCTCAAGTTTCTACCAACCTTAGGAACCGGAAAGAACGTCGTAGTTCTCACACCAATGTATCAGCAGACGTGTTGTTACCGGTCGTTGACCTGGTAACACCGAATTGCTGGTAGACAGCTGAACCGCTGTAGTAGTTATATATCTATATATATGTATATATTGGATGGCTGCCTGGACGTACGGTTTGCGCGATGGACTGTCGTTCAGATTTATCGATGGTCCAGGTTTCAAACCCTGCCCGCCTCCGTCCCCCGTCGTCCTGCGGGAGGTTTCGACTAGGAAGTAATTATCTCCAACTCTGAAGGAACATCCGAAACATGTAAAACAACAATTTTATCTTAACTTATAAAACTTGAAAAGAAAAAAATAACTTCTTTGTGAACAAAACTAAATATAACTTTTATTACAATAGAAACAAATTAAACTTGAGATGAAATGAAATAAATGTATTAGACTTTAGTAATAATATTAAATGGTATTTTGAGTTTGAAAAAATTCTAACAGTACAAAAACACATCTTTTCACTCTAGCAATCTGGACTCATCGGGCGTACCCAAGACAACTTACCACACTCCCGCTTATTTTGCATCATTCACAATACATAGCCGCATAGCAATCGTTAACTTCTTCTCAAGGTCCCCATAGAAACACACACACACATACACTCCATAACAAAAGTTAGACTGTATGTAGCCCATTTTCGACTTTAATATACTTGTAAATGATTGTAAAAACTGCGGTCATGTTTTGTAGGGATTTTTATTTGACACTTCGATGACAAAACGAACTCATCCATGTTGATAAAGATGTGAACTATGGCATTCATTATGAATCTTGGAACTCGAAAACAAGGTCTTAATTTTGTATAGTATAATTATAGTGTAACAGATTATGGTATTAATTGTTTTATTTTTCTGTATGTTTAAATTATTGTATTGTTCTTTTTTTTATATCTCAGTCTTTCTTTCTCTTTCTGTCTCTGTCTCTCTCTATCTCTCTCTCTCTCTCACTCTCTGCCTCTCTCTCTGTTTCTCTCTTCTTCTCTCTATCTCTCTTTCTTTTTCCTTCTCTTCCTCGCTCTAATTTTCTCTTTCCCCCATTTCTTCGCGCAATCTCTTTCTTACTTTATTTATTCCTTTCTCTTTCTCTCTTTCCTCCTGTCTCAAAATCTACATGAGAACCATCCGAAACCCATCAGCTGATTTCCCATTGGTAGCCCAGACCAAACACACACACACACACACACACACATTTCCCCTAACCCTCATAAAAACAAACTTTCCGCTACCAATGACCGAGCAATGACCTTAAGAGATTGTATTACAATGCATCTCACACGATGTCATTGCATCAGAACACAGTGCCAGTAATACGTGTAGTGGAAGGGTTCACTATTGTTTATACATTTCAGATACATATGTATAGCAGAGTACTTTATATTCCGGCAAAGGTATTTTATTTAGTTTGGGTTAAAATAATCTGTAAATATTTGTTGCCAAAAGAGTTACAATGGAAACACGTATCTTATCTTATCTTAGATTACCTTATCTTACTATAGACTTTGCTTTAAAAAGAAGACATGTCAAAGCGAATCAGTGCAGCAGCAGCTCTAAAAGTGCCATGATGAACTTCCGGGGTCGCTAAACTGAAGTACCCACCCAAGAGAAGTACAAAATATAAAGAGTGTACAACAACGACATACACATCTTCTTTATATTTTTCAAAACTCTCACTCATCAATTTTTTTAATTCGCAATTTTGACCCAACATGTTTTTTGTTTTTTTTCAAATCCAAAATATTGAAAAAGTTTCAAGATTATACTTACGTTTTAATCTAAGGGTCAAGGGTTCAGATCCTTAAACGTGCGTTAATTTTCTTATTTTTAAATATCAATTTTCAGCACAATTAAATTTTAATAATTTGGTCTACATAATAGTTGAAATGGAAGTTATAGCCTCCATTCCGGTACAGCAATGATTTATAACACTTGATTAACTAATGGATGAGGATTGAAAATTTCAGAAAGTCTCTCAAATATTTCCATAAAAAACTGAAAAAGCTGCAGAATACAATGAGGTTGTATGTAGGATTATTTTCAAAGGCCTAAAGTGTAAGAGTGTATGTGTGTGTGGGGGGGGGGTTGAGTAAGTAATACTGCAAACTTAATTTACGCGCAGAAAGTTATGTGTTTGGGAAATGTAGAGTTATAAACTGAACAAAGTTATGTGTTTGGGAGATGTAGAGTTATAAACTGAACAAAGTTATGTGTTTGGGAGATGTAGAGTTATGAACTGAACAAAGTTATGTGTTTGGGAGATGTAGAGTTATAAACTGAACAAAGTAATGTGTTTGGGAGATGTAGAGTTATAAACTGAACAAAGTAATGTGTTTGGGAGATGTAGAGTTATAAACTGAACAAAGTAATGTGTTTGGGAGATGTAGAGTTATGAACTGAACAAAGTTATTTTTCAACGTACTCCTACATTTTTCATACTTCTCTTGTTTTGTTTTTGTTTTGTTTTTTGCCGAGCTGTTTGAGAGATACTGTTGAATTATTTCCTCCAAAGAGATGAATTGCAAAGACAACTCCTGAAAGATGGGTAGCTTAATGATGACCTTGAAACATCTTTTGCAGATACCCCGTGAGCCGTGATCACCTTAATTATCACGTGGGTGCCCGTGAGTATCTCGCGTGCCCTGCCATCATTGGCACAGAGAGCTTGACCACATAGGATCAACGACTAAAATCAATTCCTTGTTTCCTTCTCTACTTCCAGTGGCCGTTTCGGCCTTCTTTGCTCTTCCCAGTCTTTCTTTCTTTTTTCTTTCTTTTCTTTATGTACATTTCTTTCTCTCTCTCTCTCTCTCTTTTCTCTTTTTGTTTTTATTCTCTGTGTGTGTGTGCGTGTGTCGCTCTCTCTCTCTCGCTCTCAACATAGATATAGTTATGAGGTGTATAGTATGGCCTGAATATGAATTTAAAGACTATGTTGGGAAGCGTGGTCGAGAGGCTAAGTATGCTTAACTCGGCTTGGCTACCTAGAAGGCTCGAGGTTCGACACCCGACTCGGGCAGAGTTTTGTTTACTGAGCGCCTAAAGGCAGCACGGAAAACCAACTCCTAGATACCCCCTTCCCCCCCTCCCCACAACTGGTCCACGAATGAGATTGGACCAAAGCGCTCTAAGCATGCTATAAGAATGAAAGTAGCGCCATATAAAAGCTATATATATATATATATATATATATATATATAAATTATATGTGTATCAATTACTATATACAGGGCCAGATTTAAGGGAAGGCAGGCGGGACAACAGCCCCCGGAGACTCCACTAAAAAGGGACCTCTCCAAACGAGAAAAAATGTTTTCGAATTTTGACGGTACAGAAACTTAAAATGTTTCCTAACATTTTTAGTTCGCATTTTTACGCTGGAATAAATGTTGTAATTAAGAAGTGTACGCTTTCAGCATGCTCAGAATAAGTAAATACAGCTCCGGATTTACGGCAGAGTGTCTACCAAGGGCCTTACCTTCCAGAAACACAAAAATATACATTTTTAACGAAATTATGCATATTAAATATTTTGTTTTAAAGGAAAGTGAGTTTAAGTTTACAAGAACTCCTTTTCTTTCTTCTAAAATTTAGCCTGCTTGTATATAAAAGTATTTTCATTCATTAGTGGATCTTTATTAAAGCTTTTGAAAATTGTAGGGCAATTGTACAATGTATATGCATGCATGTTCATAAATATCAATATTGATAGTATATGTTATTATAGCGCTCTTTGTTCAGTTCTCCTATACTTGCTCTTTGAATTTGTATTACATTATATATAGTTGTATTCGATTTCAAATTTCCAACGAGTGCTTTTAGAAAAACGTTTTTAAATACGTCGGGGATGAGAAACACAAACAAAACTTGTTCTCAAATGTTCTTTTTGTTTTTCCAGAATCTGAATACAAATTTTAATAACTAGTCAACAAATCTGGTGCCTGTCATAGCGTATAAAAATGTGCACACCAACACTTACAGAGCAGACACAGATTTAAACGTGAGAACCTCTGATTAGCTGCTTCTATTTTAACTTGATTGAGCTAGGCGTCTATCTAAACATTGACCTGTCATAGACTCTAGTTTCAATACAAATAGAACGGAAGAGAATGTGTCCTTTCTTCGGTCTCTATTGACCACTTCCATATTGCACCCAGACATGGACAGTGGCAACTTTTGTTCCTGTTGCATCGTCAACTTCTATTTCGATTTTCAATTGAGAATAATCTCCCTTGCAGCGTCAACGGAATAGAGTAAGGTCGAAAGAAAACACCTCTTAGATGCACACGCCCGTATATCAATTATATAGGCCTGAACCATGTTGTGATCTGATCGCCGAAGAGTCAAGGCAGCTGTTTGTTTAATGGCATAAAGAATTATTGTGGTTACAAGGTCATTGGGCTGTAGCTGCAGACAAGTTAGTTCAACGAGACTTGAACAGAGCTTGAACAAGCTTATTTTTAGACACAATATGGGGTTAACTTTTATTGACGCTATTAACACTGTTTACAGTTATCAATTTCAGTGTAGATAGATGTAGAAAGATAAGTGAAATGTGGTGTTGTACAGTTGAAATTAGATATAATTTACTTCGAAACTACAATAAATATACCTCCGGACTCTCATTTAAATATATATCCTTCTGACTATCAATCAATTATGCGTCCTTCAGACTCTCGATCTCCTACTTCAAATCTAACTGTAAATAAATTCCAGCAGCCATTCAACTCTATTTATAACCCAATTGTCTTACTCGTAATTACATTAGAATCTATTTCGCCAATACGAACACGCAAACACACGCTATAACAATGCTTATTTACAGTGCAAAATGTATGTTCGTTGTAGCGGTATATTCGTTTCCACCTTGTTTACACTACACACCCCCCTCTAGTCTAGTGAAACTCCCCTTCAATCATGAAAGGCGTTCTCAGTTTGTCACCTACAAACATAACTCTTTGGGTTCCAGATTATCGTCTAAATCAATGCATCCAAATCTAATTGCATCTTACCCTTACAATCCGCCTACGCTTTTCGAGTACTTCTATCTTCTTGCTCTTTTATATTGATTCTGGAACTACAGGGAAACGCCCCTGCAATCTGACACAACACACTTGCTGTAGTAGTTATTTTGTATCCCAAATCTCGGTGTCGAGCTGAGTTATCTCCTCCTAGAGGTTGTCGTATCTTGTTATTGGCGTCACGACTCACTAAGACCAGACTAGTCTCTTGAGACAGGACGTCTATTGGGATCCGATTTCTGGTTCTTTTAGTCTTTTTGTTTTTTTGTCTGTCGGAGGGGTGGAGATCGTAGGAAAGACAATGTCCGTTTTGTGCTGTGAGTTGTTTTTTATTAGGAGATGTAAATAGCATCCTAGGTGCAACATCTACACTGAATGCACCTCTAGAAAATTTTTTTTTTTCGATCCTTACACTTTTTATTTTATAGCCAGAAAACAAAAAGTGAAAAATGGAATCATTTCATTTCAAGCTAAAATTTAGCACTTGGAAGAATAGCTGGTTGCCTAAGTTAATTGGAATGAGGCTAGTAAAGCGTCTTTCGTGGATTCTATCCCGAAACTAACCAATATTATTTTTCATTTAATGCTAAATAAAATACGGATGTTTAGTTACCTTTTTTATCTGAACATAATGTGGGGATGAATTTTTTTAATATATATTATTTCCCTTTAAAGGTCTAGACAACAATAGTTGTCCTTAAATATCTTTTTTACAAGTCAAAACTTCATGGATGGCGAAATCTGGACGCTGATCTCAAAATGGCTGTAACGATTTTTCTAGAAATTTAACAGTTGATGTATATCGCTGAGAAAAGAATTACTAGCTCGTTGGTCACATGGGGGAACTCTAGTTACACCGTTAGCATTTTTAAAGTAAGATAATATAACTTTTATTGGTCCAATCAAATGGTTATTCAATTTGACTACAATTGACACCCTCAGCGTAACTACTGCACAATAACAATACAGATTCAAATACAAACAACATTCACACACGAAACACATAAAGTGGCATTTTACGTCTCGAGAGACGATCTTTTCCCTTTGCAACTTCTTGTGTGACTAAAGAGGCCAATCCTTGATACACAGCTGCGATCGCAGGTTGGGCATATATAATCACCAGGCGCCGTTGCATTGTCACCCTTCTTTCTGCTTCTGTAGTGTATGGCATCTGCAATCCGTGACCCTTCCTTTATGCTCTCTCTCCATGTGAATCTATCCAGCGCCACCTCTTCCCAGCTGCTAGTGTCGAGTTTCATGTCGCGTTTGCATACATCCGTATAACGTAAACGTGGGCGACCAGCGGCTCTCCTGCCTTCTACTAGATCGCCATACAGGATGTCCTGTGGAAGTCGACCTACTGGCATTCTACGAACGTGGCCAAGCTAGCCAAAGCGTCTGCTGCTAATAACAGAGCGGATGTCCTGGCACCCTGCTCTTCGTAGCACTTCCACGAAACACATACACCACAATATAAATGAAATAAATTTAAATTTGGCTAGAGATCTAGATCTGGATCTATATTCAACATAGGTTTCGAAAGGACTATCGCGTTCTTGGAGTGATTAATGCTTTCGGAAATTTTCGAATGCAAGGCTTTTTTGACTGAAGAGTTTAATAAATTATTGTTCAGGAGAATTTCCCACATCGTCTTCTAAGTCTAGATCTAAATGTTTATCGTTGGAATATTAAAAAGTGTACTAGATCTATACATTCACTTAACAGGGATTCTTTCACTGTGAGAAAAGGGAGGGTAAAATTTGTTCCCGTGTTGTATTTTTTTTATATCAAGTAGTTATTAAATTTTGATAGAAAAACAATAAGTTGTTTAAATGAAGTATTGTCTTTTATAAAAAGAACTTTTAGCAGCCCCCGAAATCGGAAAAGATAACATATTTATGCAAAGGGTTTTTAGATTTTTTTTGTATTGCTGTCATACTAACTACTATATTTACACACAAAAAATTTTACTTTTTTTTTAAAGAAAAAATCTATTTAGTATGCATATAAGTGGAAAATAATTTAAAAGTACAATTAATAAGTTTTTTTTTAAAATTTTCGCGTGAACTTAGCTAGAGAGTCAGCGTGCGTGCGTGGTATCCCGCATGGTTGTATGACGTAGAGAATTATATATAGAGATGAGACGAAAATGCTCTTATTTGTGATGTTTAATTACTAGATCTAGATCTAAACTTTAAACTATATAATTAAAATGTACATCTCATAACTACTTTACAAAACAATCTCTTGTTTCAAGTTTTTTTAAGCTTTTCACGACACTTTTGTGTAGTGTTAGAGATGTCCATGTCCAATTTATGTATAATATGTATATGATGTTTTTTTTTTACATTTTAGTTTTTACTTCGTTAATCCTAAAATTCATTGATACCAGAAAATGCATAGAAATGAAAATGAAATTTCGCTTAAGTAAAAACTTGATCATTCCAGAATTTGATGTTTAACACTACAAGACAGATGTAGAGAAACAAACAGCTTTAAAAAAAAATGTCACAATTCAGAAAAAAAGGTCACTTAATTTAAACTTAACCGGAAGTGGTACCGCAAGAAACACAATGGCAGACGACAGCTTACAATAAGGAGGACATTTGGAACGTGATCGCTGAAATCGGAATTGGTCGCCGTGGGGAGTGAAACCAAAAGTCATGGAAATGTCTCCATAGAAAGTCAAGGAAAAAAGAAAGGATTGGAATACGTAGAAAGAAAATCCGAACATGTTTTGAGAGTGAAAGAGAGAAAGAAAGTGAGAGAGAGAGAAAGAGAGAAAGAAAGTGAGAGAGAGAGAGAAAGAGAGAAAGAGAGAGAGAGAGAGAGAGAAAGAGAGAAATATATATATGAAGAGAGAGAGAGAGAGAAGAGGGAGAGACAAATAGAGACAAAAGAAAAAGAAAAAAAAGAGAAAGAGAGAGAAATGAGAAAGAAAGAAAATGTAAGAATTGAGAATTTTTATTCTTAGATTTTGTGTGTGTGTGTGTGTGTGTGTGTGTGTGTGTGTGTGTGTGTGTGTGTGTGTGTGTGTGTGTGTGTGTGTGTGTGTGTGTGTGTGTGTGTGTGTGTGTGTGTGTGTGTGTGTGTGTGTGTGTGTGTGTGTGTGTGTGTGTGTGTGTGTGTGTGTGTGTGTGTGTGTGTGTGTGTGTGTGTGTGTGTGTGTGTGTGTGTGTGTGTGTGTGTGTGTGTGTGTGTGTGTGTGTGTGTGTGTGTGTGTGTGTGTGTGTGTGTGTGTGTGTGTGTGTGTGTGTGTGTGTGTGTGTGTGTGTGTGTGTGTGTGTGTGTGTGTGTGTGTGTGTGTGTGTGTGTGTGTGTGTGTGTGTGTGTGTGTGTGTGTGTGTGTGTGTGTGTGTGTGTGTGTGTGTGTGTGTGTGTGTGTGTGTGTGTGTGTGTGTGTGTGTGTGTGTGTGTGTGTGTGTGTGTGTGTGTGTGTGTGTGTGTGTGTGTGTGTGTGTGTGTGTGTGTGTGTGTGTGTGTGTGTGTGTGTGTGTGTGTGTGTGTGTGTGTGTGTGTGTGTGTGTGTGTGTGTGTGTGTGTGTGTGTGAGATTGAGTCTGAGTTTCGTTGGGTTTATTGGAGAACAAAGGATCCATTCAAATCTATTATAACTGTTGAAGTGAGACACAGCTAGACAACATTAACTACTACTACTTTTACTACTTTCACTACCTCTACTACTTCTACTACTACGTTTACTACTTTTACTACTTCTAATACTACTTTTACTCCCTCTACTACTTCTACTACTACTTTTACTACTTCTACTACTACTTTTACTCCCTCTACTACTTCTACTACTACTTTTACTACTTCTACTACTACTTTTACTCCCTCTACTACTTCTACTACTACTTTTACTACTTCTACTACTACTTTTACTACTTCTAATACTACTTTTACTCCCTCTACTACTTCTACTACTACTTTTACTACTTCTAATACTTCTAATACTACTTTTACTACTTCTACTACTTCTACCACTTCTACTACTTCTACCACTTCTACTACTACTTTTACTACTTCTAATACTTCTAATACTACTTTTACTACTTCTACTACTTCTACTACTACTTTTACTACTTCTAATAATACTTTTACTACCTCTACTACTTCTACTACTACTTTTACTACTTCTAATACTACTTTTACTCCCTCTACTACTTCTACTACTACTTTCACTACTTCTACTACTACTTTTACTCCCTCTACTACTTCTACTACTACTTTTACTACTTCTACTACTACTTTTACTACTTCTACTACTACTTTTACTACTTCTACTACTACTTTTACTCCCTCTACTACTTCTACTACTACTTTTACTACTTCTACTACTACTTTTACTACTTCTAATACTACTTTTACTCCCTCTACTACTTCTACTACTACTTTTACTACTTCTAATACTACTTTTACTCCCTCTACTACTTCTACTACTACTTTTACTACTTCTAATACTTCTAATACTACTTTTACTACTTCAACTACTTCTACCACTTCTACTTCTTCTACCACTTCTACTACTACTTTTACTACTTCTACTACTACTTTTACTCCCTCTACTACTTCTACTACTACTTTTACTACTTCTACTACTACTTTTACTACTTCTACTACTACTTTTACTACTTCTACTACTACTTTCACTCCCTCTACTACTTCTACTACTACTTTCACTACTTCTACTACTACTTTTACTCCCTCTACTACTTCTACTACTACTTTTACTACTTCTAATACTACTTTTACTACTTCTAATACTATTTTTACTACTTCTAATACTACTTTTACTACCTCTACTACTTCTACTACTACTTTTACTACTTCTAATACTTCTACTACTACTTTTACTACCTCTACCTTTTCTACCACTTCTACTACTACTAATAAACTAATAACAAAAACCAAAAAAAAAAAAAGAACTTTAAAAAACACAATTCCTCTTTTACACATCTGACTACTCCTAAGAAAAACAAATTATTAGAATGTGAGCTTGACGTAGATCTAAGTGCTGAACGTAAAAAAATAAGAGCTTAGTGTATCTCAGTCTCTTGGCTTCCCTTCGTCAACATTCATACAGAGTTCTATTTTTAAAAGTCAATTGTTACGTCCTGGAGGTGTCAGGTTAATAATTTCGTTTTTTTTCTTCTATTAATAATTATATTGACTGTGAGATTCTGGTGGTGAATAGCCTATTAAAATGCAAGTAAAAAGAAACAAAATAGTAGTGTGTTTATTGTGTTTGTGTGTGTGTGTGTATTTGGTTGGGGCGTTTTAATGTAGGCAGATGACAAGGCTTCAACTGATGGGCCCAAGAAGTGTTTGTGCATACTCAATATTAAGGGGTTTCAATCATAGCGAAGCTAGATAGATAGATAGTAAAGGAAAGTTTCCCCTTTCAGACCTTGCGATCTATGCGGCAGATGATGTTAAGGTCATCTGTTTCTTTGGCCAACGGTTAAAGAGCAGGGTGTTATGTGGCCAGCGCAATAACCAACCACCTTTACTTTCCCCAACTAAAGTCAGACAGACAGATAGATAGATAGATGTTTTAAACACGTATAAGAATATATTAAAATGCATATTTACTTAAAAATAATTTCACTAAAAAAAATATTTTAATGCAAAGATTAAGAATTAAGTCATTTGAGTGTCAACCCTGAGGAAAAATCAGGAGCTGGTGGTAACTTGCAGGAAACAGCGCTACATTTCGGCAGATACAAACTGTATCTGGTATATACCATTACTTTTGAACCAATAACTGCATGAATAGTGGGAAATTTGTGTGAGGTGCCAATGTTCCAACCATTGCCAATGCGTAGTCTTTCATCTCACTACGCGATGTGTGACAAGCGGTCATATTAATTAAGGCGGCTAATAAATTGACTTTTATTTCTATACTTATTGAATGAATCTGTTATTTAATATTCTTACGTCGTTGAAAAATTAACAATTGTTGAGTATAAAACACTTTGTTTTGTGAAATCTAAATTCTATTTTATTTTATTGAGCAAACAAATAAGCCTAATGTTTTGTTTTTCTTTCATGAAATAGAATTGTAGCTTTGGCTGTTTTTCCCAGTTTCTCTTTTTGCGTGGGTTCAATTCCTACTCTCAAAACAAATTCATACACAATCCCCATGTAAGCCAAAACAAGACTGGACATCTACAACGGACAGGCTAGAGCAATGAATGAAAGCTTTGTAAAATAAGCATAATTTGGACGGGACTAATTAATTTTAACTTCTTTTTCCTTCGAAATGAAGACAGCACAACATTCCTTTGATATTAAATGAGACATTCACAAAATGAATGAATGAACTGAAATGCAATAGATGCTGTTCATGTGACAGGTTCAACGGGGAGACAAATCTATTGACCTCGTTCAAGGCTGCTAAAAAATGCATTGCCTTGTTTATCTCCCGTGTATCTTTGCACGCAATGAACAGGCAGTTAGCAGAAGTGACTTGGCGGGGAAAATACAACGAAAAAAATTCAAATTAATTTTAGAGAGTTTAAACTAGCAAGATGAAATAGGAAGACAAGTTTTTATACAAACACTTCGACGTTTTACAAGTCCTCTTTTCTGCTTGCAAATTTATGGAAACTGGAACATTGACATGGATTTCGTAACCGGCTCTAACGATTTTCCTACAAACTTGATAGTTGATGTATCGCTTTGGGAAAATAGTTTCTAGCTAATTAGCTAGCTAATTGTCCACACTGGGGAAAAAACTCTAGTTTGACCGTTATAACTTAAAAAAAAATATTTTGTAAAATTAAAATTGGTCTTGAAAAACTTTCAGGTACATTTTGCACACAGTCCTCTCATTCTGGATCTATAGGCCTAGCATTAGAATTTCATTAAATTTTGAAGTAATTCTATACATTCACTTAACCAAGGTGCGGGGGGGGGGGGGGGGGGGGGGGGAATAGGAGCGTGGTAAAAAAAAGTTCCATTTTTAAATCTATCAGTCACCAGTTATGAAGGATGACCCGACAAAATAACGCGGGCAAAATAGCGCGGACAAAATGGCGCCTACAAGATAGCGACGACAATAGCACCGACAAGATAGCGCAGACAAAATAGCGCCGACAAAATAGCGCTAACAAAATAGCGCCGAGAAAATAGCGCCGACAAAATAGGTCCGACGTCTTGTGAAATTAAAAAAGAGGAGTGGTGAAAATAAAAGCGAATAATAATACAAATTTCAAGTTAATTTTCATTTGAAATGAGTGTATTTTCTAAGTTGTAAGATTAAATTTCAACAGATTCCTGTCCTTGTATCACTGAAGAAATCACCGAACCAATCCAAGAACTCGAAATCCGAATACTTTAATTAATGAAACTAACTAAATTATTCAAAAATAGTGAATTTGACAATATATAATAATAATAATAGTATATAGCTTTTACATAGCGATATTTTCATGCTTATATCATGCTCAGAGCGCTTTGGTCCAATCTCATTTGTGGACCAGTGTGGGGAGAGGGGGTATCTGGGAGAAGGTTTCCATGCTGCCTTTAGGTGCTCAGTAAACACAACTCTGCCCGAGCCGGGTGTCGAACCTCGAGCCGCCTTCATAGGTAGCCAAGCCAAGCCAAGTTTATTTAGCCTCTCGACAATAAAACTTCAAACAATAGTACGTGGTACAAAGCTAAGCAAACAACGATAAAGCAAGACATTATAAAACGCCTTTTGGGTGTTTGCAAAAAAACAACAGAAAGTATTTCAAAACAGGCCCTAGACTGAACCCACAGGGGAAGATAAAGGCTGGCATACCGAAGTTGGGTAGTGATTATAGAGTTTCTATCGTAAACAAGATGAAACCAGTTTTATAGGGGAAAGCCTATAGAATTTCTATTGCAAAGAAATTGCAACCAATTTTAAAGGAAAGTGTCTTTAGAGTTTCTATTGTAAACAAGGCGGAACCAATTTCGCAATACAAAGAATCTGAATTCTATCATTATTGTCCGAGTTTAATTATCATCAGATTCTTCTATACAATTACGGTAAAGATGTGGCATTTCCGTAGATCTAAGCTTGATGAAACATATGTTATGACGCCATCTACATCTATTAGCTTGTTTTTTTCTTTATGATAATTTGTATCACAGCTTTCTACAATATCTATATTTCAATAGCTCTCTGGAAACTACATAAGTTTCTCTCCAAGGTGCCCCTGTGTTAAGCTGTTATTACATCAAACAATTAACAGAACTTTATTATACTTCATGGCACATATCACACGCTGGTCTCCTCTTCTCTGACAAAACTCCGGTCATTCGCGCATTCGTTCCAACTGACATATACTGTAAAAATAGATTATATACACATACCCATTTATTTCATTTGTACAGCAATGACACCATTAGAACTTGAACAGTATTGAAGATACATTTTTGTACTTATATAAGTTGAATGCGACTATTAAATCAGTGACAGTTGGTGTTCGTTTTTAGCGGCCCCTGCATGTAAAAACAGTTGCTGGCTGTCATGTCCGTCTGACAGAAATTGAACAGGAGAAAAAAAATAGCGCTAAAGACAATAGGATTCAATTTATCCTTTTAACAACGAACCCTTTTTTGTTTGTTTTATCTTGCTAAAAATATCAAAACTGTCTATCTGCATTATTTATCATACACTGGACACATGGGCGAGCCTATGAAGTCCGTCTTTGAGTTTGAGTGAAAATGCAAACTCTCGTTGGATTCTTGCTTCTTTTATAAAACGTATATCAACTCACTACGTCTGGTAAAAAGTGTGTACACGTTATTTCCCCACAATCATTCTTGGATCAATTTGAAACTTTATACAATTATTCATTGGCCTCGACGAGATATGAATAAAAAAAATAACCAATTAGTCTACAAATTACTGGTAATTAGTTATTTTTGTTTGATATCTACAAGGAAAATTAATCCTTCAGTATTCACAATGTGGCTAAATATGTAGGGTTTGGTCCCGTTTCATAATTGTGAACGTTATTTCTTCCACAATCGTTCTAGGATCAAGTTGCAACTTTGCACAATTATTTTATTTACCTAACATAACATGAACCATTTTTAAAAAAAATAACCAAGTAATCAATAAATTCTTGATCATTTTTTTTGTTTGATATCCAATAAAGGAAACAACTTCTACATTATTGAGAGATATAGTTGTTTTTTTTCTTTTAAAGGAATATTTTATATCTTAATTGTTTATAGCAAAAAAAATAATAATAAAGAGCTGTTTCCTCTAGTAATATGCTGTCTGGGGTCATGGTTTAAACTGTCATTGTGAATAAGAAAAAGTCTACCTAAAAAAAAGATTTGAAAACTGAAATGCATCTACAACATAATTTTGACATCACTACTAGCTCCATAGTCTCAGCGTGGCTGTAAACTCACTCGAAGATATCTTAGTCTAAGAAATGTTGCAGGCAGAGCCCACACCCAACAATGATAGTGTGTCAGAGCTCCAACGCTCCAACGAAACATTAAACAAGAGCTGAAGCGGTTCTCTCTCGGGTATATGTCCATTGACAGCAGCGTTACAAACTGTCTCGGAGTCTCAAGATTTAAAGCAAGAAGAGTGGCCAGGGCGAAAGATCGCCGAACCAACAAAAAGCTGAGAGAAGAAGCAGGCCTATCTGCAACTGACCTAACCCACCCATGCCACATATGCGGCCGGCTTTTTAAAGCGAGGATTGGACTTTACAGCCATCTTAAAGTCCATAGGACTTGAGATATGTGCTCATCTTCGACCACGAAGGAGGAGCTATATACAAACTGTCTAATGGTTTCAGGCTCCTAAAGTTTACAAAGCTTCTATCAACTCACTTCATCTATCTGTCTGGTACCAATATTGTACAACCTTATTTCTCCCACTTTGTACAATTATTCATAGTCGATGATCATCATGAATCAATGTAAAAAATTAAACCATTAGTTGATCAATTAATGGTAATTAAGATAATTTTGCCTTATATAGAATAAGGAAGTTAAATCTTTGTTGTTGGTCAGTCGTTGACTAGTAGAACCATATTGCTAGTACAACTAAACTAAACTACAATATTTTGCTTCAATTTTTAAAAAGATACACATGTTATCAAAGTCTTCCAATATAAATGAAATCGACTAACTATAAATAAAATTGACATATATGAGGTTAGGGTTAGGTTTAGGTTATATATAAAATCAACCATCACCGTTGAGTTTTTCCAATTCAAATTAAATTGACCAATATAAATGAGGTTTTCCTTAATAAAGAAACATACACAAATTTATAGTCAACCTCTTTAAAAAATATTTTTAAAAAAATTATATCAATGAATGTAATGGTTTGTTTTTTCCTCAAAAAAGCTGTCAATCTAAAGCTTTTGTTTCTTTTTCTTAAACCTATTCATACAATTAATTTTATCAAGTTAAAATTCTTAAAGTATGACAAAAGACAACCATTTAAGATGCAATAGATAAATGTCTTACTATCAGTGTCGTGTGTGTCTGAGTTAGAACCGCTCCTCTATATAAAACGTACCAATTAAGTTTGACATCCAGAGTGTTGATCTAATTAATCCAAATTATGCATCAGACAGCGTCGTCATGGAGATAAGAGTAGTCCCGCTGTGTTTACATTGCAAGGATACACTATTGTTACAGTGATAGATGCATTGCATACCAGCGGAAGTGTCAAGGACGTGCGTGGCGATGTACTTTCTAGTCTCGCGCTACTGCTGGAGAGAGGTGCCACTATGTGCTGGGCTATGTGCGCCCTTTGTCTGAAACTTAAGGAGATACCATAATGTACCAGGCCAGGGTACAGTCAATCGTCCCACGCTAAATCTTAAAAGATGTTTATTATTCGGTCAACTTCCACCATTGTAGTTAGATCTAGTAGTGGTAGTTAGCTACTGGAGATTTTCACGTTAAACTAAATTTGCATTCAGGTCCAGATTTAGAAGACGATGCACAAAATTATCCCATACATTAATTTATTAAACTCTACAGTCAGAAAAAGCCTTTATACTTTTTTTATCCAGAAATTCCCGAAAGCGATACTCCTTTGAAGAACTCGATAGTGCTTTCAAAACCGATGTTCTATCTAGACCTAGATCTAGATCTTTAGTCAAATTTAAATTAATTTTTTTTTTACTTGGAAAATGATAACAGTCAAACTAGAGTTTTCCACCTGTGGCCAACGAGCTAGTAATTGTTGTCCCAACATTATACATTAATGAATATATCCCATTTTTATATCAATCTTATATTCATTGGTTATTAATTTAACATATAAATAATCGCTCTATAAGATGTATAAATGTTGTATTGTCTTTTTGTTTTAAAGTATTTTTGTTTGTTTTTCTTGTTCTATGTATTTCTGTTACATTCTCTGTTATATTTCACAGGAGTACCCATAATCCTAAGCCAAAGAAACAACGTTTCCATTCTATTCTGACATAGAAATCATCAGGAAGCGGAAACAGGAGTGAACTAAAACAAAATAGAGGGAGGAAGTTGGTGACCATGTGCGAGTACAGACGAGACTGGTCACGGTCTGGTGAATGCTGAAAATAAGAATAGCCTTAAGATTTTCACTTATTATTGTATTGGAATATTCTTTGATTTTTGTCCAAAACATGAAACTCAAGGACAAACTAGAAAAACAAAACAACGTCGGAGCTATATTCAGACATCCATAAATAATCCTAATTAAGGCTGTTATTTTTACGTATCTTCCAAACGCCCCAATGCTTACTGCCCTCTGGTCCAATATCTATTATGAACATGTTGGGGGGGGGGGGGGGCTGGGTGAATCTGATAAAAGGCTTTCGACTCTTAGTATCACACACACACACACACAACCATATGTTTGAAAAAAAAAACACATCAAAATCCGCAACCTTGTCTACTCTATACATTGTTTATTGAGTCAGTCATGGATCTGAATCTAGAGAGACACCTTATTTAGAATAATCCATCTTCACAAACTGTATTACCCCCCCCCCCCCCAAAAAAAAAATTAAATAAAATAGGTCGCACACACACACTCGCCCTTATAGTCACTGTAACAATTTTTAGGACTTTCAATTTTCACTTCAGAATAGAGGCATACTTGTAGATCTAGATCTAGTCGTTTACAAAATTGTTCTACACATTATCATTAACTACAACCTTAAAAATTTCAAATTGTAGTAATTTTTCAACAAAAACACACACAGGCTTTCATACAGATGTAAAAATACATTTGATAATCACATACACTCTTACAACTATCTACACCTAGAGGAGAAACACGTCACAGATCTAGATCTGTGAAGAAATATACACATATAACAAAACGGTACAAAAGAAATTGATGCTAAAAAAAAGTGTTAATAAGTTAAGCGAGGGAATTAATGTTTTCTCCTTACATTATATAAATGTCGTCTTTCAAAGACATTGTTGGTAGTAATTGCGAATAAAACATAATTTTTGGTAAATTTAACTGCTGTGGTTTAGATTGAAAGATAGAAAGATAAATAAGCAAGATAGATAGACAGATAAATAAGAAAGATAGATAGTTAGATGGATGGATGGATGAATATATATATATATATATATATATATATATATATATATATAGAGATAGATAGATAGATAGATAGATAGATAGATAGATAGATAGATAGATAGATAGAAAGATTAAATGAAAAAAATCTTAGTATTTTAGAATTACATAAAGCAAAAACAATCAGATGTAAAATCCATAGTCAATGCAAGGGATTATTCTTAGTTCAGCAATCACACTATATCAAACAAATTACTCCGAGGTGTACCGAAACATAATCAGCAGCTCAGTACAGGACGACATTAGCCCGAACATTGTTGTATCGACAATACGGCTTGGCGGTGTTAACTGAACCGCTAAGATCCTGAATTATTAATCATATTTGTTTGCTAATTGTGGTGACGTGTACCAGACGAAAAGTGTCTACACAGCTAGGTATATTCCACTAGATCTGGGTATTTTTTGTTCTAACATTGATTTGCTATTTTCGAAGAGTAGTCAGATGTGTTTATTTTCTTTTTATAAAAGTGATCATTGATACAATGGAGTGGACAACTTACATGTCAGGTATTTGAGAACCGAAAGAGATTCAGCTTAGATGGCTCAATCTAATATGCATTTTACTCCATTAATTTGTTGGGCATAGCCCTCCTTATCTCCCATATGTGGAACAACCCGCATGCCAAAGGCGATCTTTTTTTTTTTTCGGGCGAGCTTATAGGAGGATGTAATCACAGAATATCAACTCGAGGCGCTATTTAGACAAAACTCGCGAAGACGACAGAAAATGGGCTTTAAAAGGGACAATTAGAGAGCCCACGCGAAAGCAGCGGGACATACAATTTCGGCCAGAAGGGCCTTGTAAAAGCTATAAATTTAATTAATTAAACGTTGTCTTCCCATTGCTTTCTCAGTCTTCCTCTTCTAATACTTACTTCATATTTATACATATAGAGACTTAAATGAATATTTGCACATCGGTTTATGGTAGTATCAGGCTTCGAAAACGTCTTGAAATATGTAATGTTCCCCTTTCAGACCTTGCGATCTATTGGGAAGGTGTAAAAGGTTATCTGTTTTTGTGGCCCACGGTTAACGAGGGTGTCATGAGGCCAGCACAACGGCTAACCGCCTTTATTTTTCACTGACTAATATCAGGTACTCATTAGAGCTGGGTGGACTTAAAGGCGCCCATAGATCCTGAAATTAAAAATCCCCAGTCTACACCAGAATTCGAACCAGGGTCCTCAGGTTCAGAAGCCAAGGGCTTTACCTCTCAGCCACAGCGCCTCCTTTCTTGAAATATACAAATGTAAAATACTAGGAATAGATCTAGATTCATCATTGTGAATAGTTCAGTGGAAAGACTCCTTGCAATCATTAAGCCTTACAGGAAATGAATGGAATAAGAAAGCAAAGACAGCTTTATAAAGAATAAATTGATTCTTTTATTCTTTTATGATTCGTTTCTGTTTTTGTCTACAATAAAAATAAAATAAATAAACAAACAAGTTGTATTAAGTCCAACGGAGCTTCATAAGCATGTAAGTTGTTATTAATATTTACTTTTAAAAGATACACATATATGCCTAAAGCCCTAATTAATCTTCGAGTTCACGGGTACCCAACTGTTAACGTTCGGGGGCCATATCATCTTCAGACAAACTTTTGATGCGCGCAGGACCACCTAATTAAGCACTTCGAACTCAACATTCGAGGCAGCATAGGCCGGATATGACCCACGGGTCTGAGGTTGAGCATCGCTGGCCTAGTAGAACATGAGACATTGTGAAGGGAGAAAATTGAGGGGGTGGCCACATGCCCTATCGTTACACGTAATAGTCCATTGATAAATTAGCAAAATCGATACATTCTCATTAATATTTTGACAACATTGTGTCTAAATAATCGCTAAGGGTTATTATAAAATAATCAATAATCAATTGCTAATTCGAAAAGCTGCTCGAAAAATTAACACAGGTAATTCTCCAAAAAGTACCAAACACGTGGCTTATTCATATATGGGATAACATTCCATCCAGACTGTTTTCTAACAACCTGCTTTAAAATTTGTACTCTAAAAACTGTCATCATTTGTTTCTATCCTAAATATACATGTGACGTAGGTCTCAAGAGATGTGTAAACGAAAAGTAGACTTACACATTAGTTTCGCGATCATTCAAACTTTTAAAACAAGAAGGTTGAAGAAAGAAATGGAGCTATTTAGAAATGAAAAGTTTGTTTTTTCCGGTTCTATCAAATAAGAGTCTATAAAAGGAGAGTCCTTCAATTTATAAATTTCAAGATTCCGTTAATTCTTTTAGAGAATATTTACTGAAATTAAGTTATATACAATTTTGAATAGTGTGCGCTCAATCTTTTCTTGATTTTAGTTGGAGAGTTAAAGTGTTTTGTTTCGAAATGAGGATTCCTGTTAATTTTTTCACTTAAACCAATATCTCTAGGTGACTCTGGACATTGGGTCATCAGATTTATCTTATCTTATCTTATATAATACAGACGTTACTTCAAAAAAGAAGATGATTACGTACTACGTGTCATGCATTTAGTCATGCATATTAACCAATGACTTAAATTCTGCCAAGTCACTGGTTTTCCTGGCTAGCTCAGGCAACCCATTCCATGCTCTAATAGCACTAGGGAAGAAGGAGTATTTGTACAAATTTGTCCTAGCATATGGGACGAGGAATGTACCTTTATCTTTGTGTCTTTCAGAGTATTTTATTAAATTTTGTTTTGTATTTGAAGAATATGGTTCAGTGTTTTATGTATAATTGCTACTTTACTTTTGAGTCTTCTGTCCTGAAGGCTTTCTAAATTTAGTGATTTTACTATAGATGTTACTTTAGTCAATTGTGAATATTCATTTGTTATGAATCTCAATGCTCTATTTTGTGTCTGTTCCAGTTTCTTAATGTTTTCTTGAGTTGAGGGGTCCCAAACGGAGGATGCATATTCTATTATTGGCCTAACCAAGGTTTAGTTTTATGTTCTTATTTGATTTATAGAAATTTCTTTTAATAAATCCTAATTCTTTGTTTGATTTTTTTATAGTTTCATCAATATGTGGATTCCATGACAGTTTTTCATTTATTATAACACCTAGGTATTTTGCGTTTTTAGACTGTTTTACTGGTTTGCCATGAATAAGATAAGTGGAATTAATTTGTTTTATTTTTTTGTTACTCTTAACAACTGACATTTTTCTGGGTGGAAAGACATGCTCCAATTTGATTCCCATTTCTGTAATTCATCTAGTTCTCTTTGTAAAATATCTGTGTCTTGTGTTGTTTTTATTGTTCTATATATTATGCAATAATATCTTCTGTCAATATCAAGACGTATTAATCACTCAATTACATTTTTTTTAAAATTACAATTTGGCTTTAGGTAAGAACCAATACCTATATCCTGCTACTACTAGTAATGTGCTCTGTCGTTAATAAAAACGCATCCCTTAACTCAACAAAAACATAATTCTTTCATAGTCCCATACAAGTACCATACTTAAAAAATTACCAAAAGTCAAGTTTAAAAAAAAAACGCATTCTTTTAATTAAGAAAAACCTCGAACCTCTTTTTTTTACGTTTCCTGTCATCACAGCCTCGCTTTGACCTGCGTAGGAATTTGTAGTTCCCAGACCATGTGATGGATGTGCCCCTATGATCCCCGAGGTCGCTAAGTCTTCACCTGTCTATATCTGAATGGATGGCTTGGTTTGCGCCTGGATGGATTGGAGAATAAGATCTCATTCAACACGCCCCCGTATCCGGTGCTGGGTATTAACGGCATGACGGAAGTTACATTAGCAGATCATTTTTAGGCATAGAGCTTTCCATCCGAATGGATTAAACTCTTTAAAAAAATGGGATTACATTTAAGCTTTGTTTAAGGGGGGAGGGGGAAGGGTACAAATGATACAACTAATTTTGGGTGCTATCACTGATAACAGTCATACTAAATCTAAATAAATTTATTCCATCTATCGGAGTCTATGGAATGGCAAACACTTTTTTTTTTCATTGCACATATGTAAATTATTTTTGTAAAAACAACTTGAATAGGATTCAGGCTCGATCACAAATCTAACATGCACGGAATGAATAAGAACTTCAAATGATCCACCTCCGCAGCTATTAAGAAGATATTGAGAAGATTGAATATTTCGAAAAATGTTAATGTAATTTAAGATTAGTATAATATATTTGAAAAAAAAAAACTTAATTGTCTATCTTTATGCTTCTTTGTATTAATCCGGAAGGAATATCTCAGTGCCGATTAGTATCACAGTGTGTATTATATTCTCAATATACAAAAATATTTGGTGTTGTAATTTTCGCTTCTTTTATTATGATTATTTTTTTAAACAATTATACAAATTAGGAAAACATTCAATTTTTTTACAAATTGTATTCTAATTGATTTTTTTTTATTTTACAGTTATAAATATAAAGTGTCAGCCTGTAGAAGAAGTAATGTCGATGAGAACTAGAACATTAGTTTTGGCCTGCCTTCTTATTTTTCATGTGCAGCTTTCAACTCCATTGTTTAGATTTCTCTTCCATCAAGATTTGCAAATGACTGGATGCGTCAGTAAAAGCTACACCGGCATAATTCATCTGGCCTGCGCCATGAAATGTCTCGACACCAAGAAATGTCCTTCATTTGTTTACACCCCAGAGAAGGCGTACTGTACGATTTGCGCTGACGGAAGCCTTGTGACAGGTCTTACGTTCACGCCTGGGTCAGGAATGTACTTGTTGAGAAATTTACAGGGCTTCAATATTGTGTTACCTGACAACAACGCTGCCTTACAGATGAACTTCCCTGGGGCACTTTTACCAAGCGAACTGGTAGGTACATATTGAATGCTATGCATTTCGGACTAGTTTTCACAAGATACAAATGCCACTATTAGAAATACTTCACAAGGATGTTGTGGCTGAGCGGTTAAGAGCTTGGTTTGGTTCCTAGTTCGAGTCCGGTCCGGGTGAAGATTGGGATTTTGAACATCGACACTTTTGAAAACACTTTTTCCCATGAGTTCATCAAACTCTTGACAAACGTTAAGGGAAGTAAGGACGCGGTCTGTCTGTTAACAAACATTATACATGTCTCAATGTAGTCTCAGTGAACTAGGAGAACATGCCAGTCATATAGAACATACACGTGACAATGGTAAACTAATCTAAATAGAGTTTTTGGCAACGCTTATATCAATTCACTCTGTCTTTCTGTCTGTCTGGTAAAAAAAGTTTTTAACGCGATTTCTCCCACACCTAATGTCAGATCAAGCTGAAATTTTGAACCATTATTTATTTCACCTTACAACACAAAATACAATTATGTATATATATATATATATATACCATTATATATATATATAACCAATTAACTAATTAGTTAATCAACTATTGCTAATTAACTATTATGTCTCGAACGAGGGAAAGATATTGAGAATGAGTGAAATGGTTGTTGTTTCAGTCTTGTTGGACCTAATGATATTCTTCATGCTGGAACAACAAAATCGCCATTTATAACCAACGAAGATGCAGATCTTAACTCTGAAATTTTTTGAATATACATTTCAATACTTTCAATGCATCTGAACCTGAAACAAATACATCAACAACAGCTACTAAATTAAATTGGCTACACTAACTTCAAATGCTTTCTTGTACTTAACAGAACTACCTAATAAACACTACAAGTTTCTCTAGCTCGTACAGCTACAGTCTCTAGGCTCACATGGTACCGCACCGTCCTTCCTGCCTTGCTGTCCTGAACTCGACTGTCCTTTCCTTCACATTGTCTCTCGTCCGTCAAGGCTCTCGATCACATGACCACAACACGGGTCATACTTACTTGTACTAGCAGTACTGTCCCTTGTCTATCGACAGCCGTTGACCTGTGAGTCGTGTGTGTCAGTAGGCCGCACACACATTAATTCTTTCAGTCCGCCACTAGAGTCACTACACTATTACTATACAGTACAAGGAACAACGTTGCTATATTTTCAGGTGTAATGCTTTACTATTTCACTAATATCAAAGTAGGCAAAGTAGGCAAAATCGTGTAATGAAGTATTCAATTCAAAATAAATAAGATTGCGATTGTACGGTAGATTTTTTTGGGGGGTGGGGGGATGGGTGGGTACAAATTGAGATTTCATACAGCCTCTAAACGTATCAACCAATAGAAATAGAACACGCTACGGGAAGAGAACGTTTGTAATCAAGCGTTCAGATTTCGTCTTGTGGTCCAGTTCGGCCTAAAGACTGGGCCGATTTTGACACCCAATCTGCCCCTGCATGGAACCATTGGACGCACGATGTAAGATTCTAAATAAATCTAGCATTTCGTGAGACCAATAATGTTTATATATTTTTACAAAGCTTATATCCAACACACTCTGTTTGTCTGTCTGTCTGTCTGTCTGGTAAAAAAGTTTGAACATATTTTTTTTCTCCCATTCCCCATTCTCGGATCAAGTTAAAACTTTGCATAATTATTCATTAAACCTGACAAGACTTAAATCAATAAAAAAAAATAATAAATTAAAAGATTAGTTAATTAATTTTCGGGAATTAATTACTTTATTTTATTTCGAAATAAGGGGAATAAATGCTACTTAAAGAGATATGTGGAAACTCATATGAAGTTAGTGCCCTTATTACTTTTTGACACGTCTTTTCTCCCTATTCCCATTCTCAAATCAAGTTGAAATTTTGCATAATTATTCATAATCGATTACCATACACGAAACAATAAAAAAAAACTAACCAATTAGTTAATTACTATTTTATTTTGCTTAAAATAGCAGTAAGGGAGCTAAACCCTGTAATTTTCAGATAAATGGCAGTAATTAGCTGCTATTTCCCATTAGATAAGCTTTGTTTTTTTTAATAGTATTCTTTTTTTTTCTGTTGCTTGTTCTTCTTCAGTTTTACCTACGAGCTGTCCTGTTTGGGAAAGGAGAATGGAGGATTAACCTGAAGGAAACTGAGAAGAACACTCAGTTACACTTTAGACGCAGGCATGATAAAAGATGTCCTTCTCCATGTCACACGGTCAGCACTGCGACCAATGGTAACTGGATGAAAGAAATAGAACTCCAAGACTTCCCTTACGTCAGGGACCAGTCGTTTGAGCTTCACATTCTGTTTCGGTCCAGCTTAGCGTATATCTATTTCAACAGGCGGCTCAAGTATACATATAATAACAGTGGCGGACCAGTCATGGAGAGCGGGCGATATCTGACTCTTGTTGGAGAATTCTTTGCAGAAGAGATTGCAATTTAATAAAACTGTATAATACAAGGATGGCACAACGACATGTAATACTTTTAAATAATATAAACATTTATGTTTTATATGTTTAATAAATGTATATCATGGGCGTAGCCAGGGGGGAGGGGGTTCATGGGTTCAATCCCCCCCCCTCCGAAATGAAATCCCCCCCCCCCCTGGGGACCGGAATTTAGTGACTGATTTTTAGCTTTGATTTTGTTTTTCTTAGGTGAGATTTTATTACTAAACCATCACTTGCCCCAGCACAAATAAGGCATACCAGGGGGTTTTGAGTTTAAAACCCCCTACTAAGGGGGGGGGTCGAGTTTTAAACCTCCTACCATAGGGGTTTGAGTTTAAAACCCCCTACAAAGGGGTTTTTACAGTTAAATCCCCCTGTTCTAGAAAACAAAACCAAAAAAATGCAAAAGGACAATCCCCAAATTCCAAGAGCACAGTTAAGGAAGATTTTGATTTTAAAAACCCCTCCAAAATTTACGATAAACCCCCTCTTCAATATAAAAAAAACAAATTACTCAAAATTCTATGATCGGAGCCAAAGGGGTGTTGAGTTTACCCCCCCCCCCCCTTTTTCAGTAGGGTTTGAAGCTAAAAATTACCTCTTCAATATAAAAAAAGCAAATTACGCACTCAAAATGTTATGAGCGTAGTCAAAGGGGTTTTGAGTTTAAACTCCCCTCCAGTGAAGATTGAAGCTAAAAAAATACGTCTTCATTATATAAAAAAAAGGAAATTACTCACTCTAAAATCTAAGAGCGTAGCGAAAAGGGTTTTGAGTTTAATCCCCCGCCAGCGGGGTTTGAAGCTAAAAAATATATCTTC
Source organism: Biomphalaria pfeifferi (assembly GCA_030265305.1). NCBI lineage: Eukaryota > Metazoa > Mollusca > Gastropoda > Planorbidae > Biomphalaria > Biomphalaria pfeifferi. The sequence goes on from JASAOG010000084.1 coordinate 2,381,634, forward strand.
AGTGTAAGAAAAAAAGCAAATTACGCACTCAAAATGCGATGAGCGGTGCCAAAGGGGGTTTTGAGTTTAAACCACCCTTCAGAAGGGTTTGATGCTAAAAAAATACCTCTTCAATATAAAAAAAGCAAATTACGTACTAAAATTATTTGAGCGTAGCCAATCCGATTTGGGGTTTTGTGTTTAAACCCCTCTCCTACAGATGGCTTTTTTTTCAAAGTTTTAAATCCTTCCAGATGGTTCTGAGCATTTTGAGGTGGAAAAACTCTATTTTCAATATTATTCTAAAGCAAACTACAGTTACTAAATTCTATTATCGTAGCTAAATGGGGTTTTGAATTTAAAAAAAAAAAAAACCAACTCCAGAGATTTTTTAGTTTAAAACTCCCAACAGATGATTTTGAAGATAAAAGTTCCCTTTTCGATATAAAATCTAAAGCAAATTACAGTCACTTAATTCCAAGAGCGTATTCAAGAGAGGTTACACATTTCTTCCAGTGGCGGGGCTCCATTAATAAAGTGCAGTGAATAGTCGTCTGCTGAAATTGAAAAACACTAAATGTGGCTCAACAAAGATGGCTAAGACAGATTTTAGGAGTCAGTTATAGAGATCGGATCTCAATCAAGGAAATCCTTTGCCAAACTGGGAGTCGACCCCTTAGTAAAATTGTGAAAGAGCGTCGCATGAGGTTTGCGGGACAAGTTCCCTGACAAAATGAATTAGGCATAAGAAGACTTGCGATGACATCTTAGTACAATTTGACGCCACACATTCATGGAGGTCCTCAGAGCAGGTGGGAAGAGGCTTCAGACATTACCAGTGAGTCAGTGACAGATTTTTATGGAAACAGCTTGACGGCAAATGCACCGAACGGCGCGGAAGGGTCAGTAAGAAAAGCACATTAGGTTTTTGAAATAAAAGTTTTTAATAGCAGAAAAATGCACTGTAGATACCTCGGAATATGCATTTCGTTGGCTTTCAATACCAAAAAATAGTGCTTGGCGGCGGGACTCCGCCCCCGCGCTAGGGAAGCTCCTGGCGCTCCCCCAGACCCCCTTGCTAGTAATGGCGGGGAATCTACACCTATTCCACTAACTCCAGGAAAAACCTATTCTAGGGCACAGTAAACGTCTTCCGAAAGAATGAAGGGTCAGAATGTAATAAAGTTTATGTACACACACACATATAAATGCATTTGAAAAAAAATTTCGGGGGGGGGGGGGGCGGGGGAGAAAAAATCCCCCCCCCCAAACCCTCCCCGAAAAAAATCCTGGCTACGCCCCATGATGTATATAATAGATTACATTAGATTAATTCGTAACTTCGTATTTTAAAAAAATATAACCTAAAACCTGGGTGTGACGACACTGATCTAAAAAAAAACGTCTGTAACAATGTCCAAGAAATCGAACAGTTGTCCATTGCTGAGAAACCTGGAACCTGAACACGGATCTCATTAAACGGCTCTAATAGTTTTCCTAGAAACTTAATAGTTGATGTATATCGCTGAATAAAAGAATAGGCCACACTGGGAAAACTTTAGTTAGCCAGTTATAATTTTTTTTAAAGGTAAAAATGGAACTAAATTGAAATTTGGCCAGAGAACGGGAAAATATTTCTCTTGAACGGTCTCTACGTCTTCGGGTATTTCCGCATGTAGCCATATTATATTATTCAAGCGTTTAATTAATTAATGTTCAAGAACGATTCACGCATCATCTTTTAGAGCTCAAAGTCTATCATTAGAATATTATAAAGTGTAGTAGATTTAAAACTGAGCTTAACAAGTGAGGTGACTCTTTGGCCCCCAAATGATAGCAAATTCCTAGCTACGCCACCGTTTAAAAACTTGTGACGTTTTATAGTTGTCGATCTTTTTACCATTTTCTTGGAAGTTCAAAATTGCAACCATATTTCTCAAGTTTGATTTATAAACAAAACAACGCTCAACAGCTTAGGGGGGGGGGGATAGTTAGATGGCTGCCTGGTCGTGCGGTTTGCACGCTGGACTGTCGTTCAGATTTATCGATGGTCCCGGGTTCAAACCCTGCCCGCTCCCAACCCTCGTCGTCCTGCGTGAGGTTTGGACTAGGAAGTAATTATCTTCAACTCTGAAGGAATATCCGAAACATGTAAAACATTTTACAAACATTAAACATATAAAACATAATATCTGAGTTTTGTTTTATTAAAACGATCGATTCACAGACCTATATACATAAACTTTTATGTACGTAACTCGTTATCAAGCTCTAAGGGAAGTCGCCCCAATCAACCTTTTGTCTGAGGAAAGTATGATCTTTAGTTTTCAAAGTTTAGAAATAATGCAAAATCATTTCTCGGATTTTCTTTAGAATGGGATATTAATCACAGAACTATCTATTCACGCAAATAGATTTATATGAAACAAAGCCATTTCCTGTCAGTTTTCATTGAGATAATGTTTTAAGAATACTAGATCGAAATATTTCATGTCTGCTGATTTTAATCATCTTATGTACATTTAAATACATTGTTTACCTATATATTTCTAGATTATGTATCTAAAATTGTAAAATAATAATTATGAGACGAGAGTACTCATATTTTTGATGTTCAATTACTAGATATGGATCCAAAAATCAAAATATATGTTACATAGGTTAGGGATGAAAAAAACAACAACTTTACTTCTTATATCTACTTTACAAAACAACGCCTTATTTCAACTTTTTAAAACATTTTCACGACTTTTTTTGTAGTGTTAAATGATCTCCATTTCTAGTGTAGATAATATATATACCTCTATGAGTAGCTCATACTGGAGATCCACATTATTAAAAAGTTCAATCACTTTATTAATTAAATATATAAATATAAATAAATTAGGAATTAGTCATTTATTCTGTAAACAGGGAAAGTTTTGACTTAAGGCAATAGCAAGACTAGTGAAAACAAGGTTAGGATTTGAGGAATAATAGCAAAATGTCAATAGAATATTTCTGAAGGCTTTAGAGAGTTTTTATGAGCGTGGAGATTTAGCTTGACGACATTCGACGGTTCCCTTCTTTGTTATTAAACTTCTCATTCGACGTTTGCTATCAGCGTCGACTAATATATAGTGTTGGCCTTTTGCCTGTGTTATTGGATTTCATTTTTTTGAGTGTTACCTCCGTTTGACTTATCTGCATAAGACACAACGCGGAAGCGGCTAACACTACCAATCTTCAAGTACAATCTGTTGTTAATCAATACCAAAAGAAAACAATTAATATTAACTAATAGTTCTTTTTTTTTGTTCTTGTTTTTGATTCTTGTCTTGTCAGGCATAAGAAATAATTGTGCGAAATTTCAACTTGATCCAGGATTCGGTGTGGAAGAAAAAACATGTACAAACAATATACCAGACAGACAGACAGACAGGATGACTGCCTGGTCGTGCGGTTTGCGCGTTGGACCGTCGTTCAGATTTATCGATGGTCCCGGGTTCAAACCCTGCCCGCTCCCATCCCGCGTCGTCCTGCGGGAGGTTTGGACTAGGAAGTAATTATCTTCAACTCTGAAGGAACATCCGAAACATGTAAAACAAAAATTTTACAGACAGACAGATTGAGTTAGTTGATAAAAGCTGTGGATGTCAATCACAGGTTTGATTGAACTTAAAAAAGAAGTACGCAAGATGCACCGTTCTCTGATTGCATAAAAAGTTAATAATATGAAAAAAATATCTTAATTTGTAGTGAGAGCAAGCTAGAGCCAACTAAAAGCCATCGAGCTTCGTATGGGCCACTTGAGGCTGGCACTTCTCAGCACGACCCTAAAATGTCATTACTGCTATAGAGAAGAAAACATCACCGACTGATGGACGCAATCGAGCCTGAACTAGAAAACATTTAAAAGAGTTTACAGCATCGACCTGATGTGTAAAACAACTTCGATCTTTTAGTTTTAGTGCTTACCGCACATGCGCAGCTCATTACGTGAACGCCTAGAACACTGGGACTCTAATTAGATGACGTACAACACAGCTCTATGTTTTATTATCAGACACTTGTAGGTCGCCATCTCCACGGTCTGGTGACGGCTAGGTTCATGCTTGATTAATTATCCATGCAGCCAATATGTTAAAATTCTATCGTATAGAGCAACAGCGGTATTGAAATTAGTTTGCACTCTCGAGATGACTAAACTCATGACAATTTTTTAAAAATTAAAATGTCGTTTTCGGCGTTCGCTCGCGTCATTTTTGTTTCGGATGAAAAAAGCATGTAGATAAAGAGCAGGCGAAACATGTTGATTTGGTGGAGACGAAGACAGACTGTAATATGTAAAAGAATTACATTGTGAATTATAGTTAGAACAGTAATGAGAGGATGGTGGCCGAGTCGTAATGCGCTTGGCTCCCGAACACCGGGATCTCGAGTCTGAATCTTGTTGAAAATTGCGATTTTGATCTTAGGGATTTTAAGGGCGAGCTTGAGTCCATCCAAGTATAATGGCTACCTGACATCAATTTTGTTTTATTTTACATGTTTCGATTTTCCTTTAAAGTTGAAGATTATATACATCCTAGCTCAAATCTCCCACAGAACGACGGAGGATGACAGCAGGCAGGATATGAGCAGTGGACCACTTAGATGACCAACCGACAGCCCAACGCCCATACCACACGACCAGGCAGCCATCGAGTTGGGGACGTAAAGGCAGTTGGTCTTAGTGCTGGCCGCATGACACTCTCCTAAGCCGTCGAAACAAAAAAGCTTTACATCATCTTCCCCCAAAGATTGCAAGGTCTTTAAAACAGTGATGCACAAATTTAGTGCCATTGAAAAAACAAAGTTCCCTTTCAGACCTTGCGATCTAGAGAGCAGATGATGGTAAGGTCATATGTTTCTTTGGCCAACGGTTAACGAGCAGGGTGTAATGTGGCCAGCACAACGACCAACCGCCTTTACTTTCCCCAACTCAAGTCAGGTACTCATTAGAATAAGGCCCATTAAAAATCTCCAAATTCAAAATCCCAATCTTCACCAAGATTGGAACCCAGGAACCCGGGTTCGGAAACTTAGCGCTAAATCACTGAGCCTCCGCGCCACCTAGTGCCATTGAACTCGATACTTGTATCAGGTGTAACGGCTCATGTCACATATGTCGGGTATTGATATGGCTTTTAGACAGATGAATGTTTGACGCTAAAGCATGGCATTGTATGTCTGATTTTGTGAACAAATATGTGTGTTATGAATGTCAAGTTACGAAGAGTGATTCAGAGTGTAGGATACGATGGAGAGAATTGTATTTTAAAATAAAGAAATTATTTGAAATGTACAAAAGTAGCAATACACTTTGACCGTAAGACCAACAATCTAGTATCTAAGGTGCCCCCTTCATACTTAGCGATCTATGGGACAGATGATGTCAAGTTCCTCTGTTTCTTGTCCCACTGTTAACGAGAATGTGATGTGGCCATCACAACGAGCAACCGCCTTCTCTTTTCTCCAACTAATGTCAGGTTCCCATTAGAGCTGGGTGGACTCAGAGGCGCCCTGAAGATCCCGAAATTCAACCTTCCAGTCATCACCAGGATTCGAACCCGGAACTCCACGGCTCAAAAGCCAAGCGCTTTACCACTCAGCCACCGTGTTCTAATAATGTAAACATTCCATCCAAATGAGTCTTCTAATAAAAAAAATACGTGTGTTTTCTTTTTACTTGATTAATTATTAAATGTAAATTTACAAAAAAAAAACTGATATTTTATTTGACTTTATTCTAAAATTAAGAACCTTTTTTTTTGTAAAAAAAAAAAAATAAAGATAAATAAAAAGAAATGTAACAGTTATTAGTTTGAAATTAGGGACACTAAATTTTATGTTTTGTCAATACGTCAAAGTAATCTTTGTTTATGGCGGTATAACTAGCGATAGATGTCTTTGTAGAGTGTCACCAGAGAATGCTGACCACGTCCTTCAAAGATGCAAGACATTGACAAGAGGCCTTAACAAGATACTGGACCCGGAACACACACTTGAGAAGACAGAATGGATGAAGAGCTGCCTGATCTGGAGACCTCTGAGTATTTCATCTCAGATAGACAAATGATTATCTGATCTCTCCAGCTGCATTATGACAACGAATAAGACGCTAAAAAAAAAATGAGTTGCTTTTAAAGTATTGTTATAACGGTATAACCTGGTCATGAGCACCTCCATAAAAGTTAACGCGGAAATCAAAGATATGCACGGTTAGAGACTAGACTTGATAGGAGGACATCAGAGAAACAATGGAGATCTGCCCAGAGGCGTGGTAAGCAAGGCTTGCGCCCGCGGCAAAAAAAGCTTTACTGGCGCCCGCCTCCCCCCTCCGCCTCCATTTTCCATGAGCATCACATGGAAGTTTAAGGCTTATAAATAAAAAGTAGTTAATAATAATATAATACAAATGATCTTTGAATGTATTAGCTAACTAAGGTGTCTACAATAATTTTTTTTTGGCGCCACCTTCAGTGTAGCACCAGGATATCTTGCCATCCCCACTGCGACTCTGGAACTTCCGCCCAAATCGGGGAGCTAAGAGGAATTTGTGTTAAAGGCGACTTTGAATATATATGTTTGTGATGTTCTCGACATGAATGTAATTCCTCGTTGAGTAGCCTCTCTTAGATTTATTACAGCATGTTGTATTTAGTCTTTTACATGTAGAGATGTAGCTACATACAACGAGGAGAGAAGTTTTAAATTTCTGCCAGCTTTACTTGTCTGTGGTTATCGCCAGGTAAACGATACCGGCTTGTGTGAGACAACGAACACTTTCGAGTATCCACATTTATCACAGATAATCAATGAGATTTATGTCACCAGTCACTTCAATAGACTTATTGGGGCTCTGATGAGCTGGCTAGTTGATCAAAGATGACATTATCCAAGCGCCTTTGAACGATGGTATGGGCCTGAGCGATGGAAAGCTGTCATAGAGGTGATGCATCTTATGTATAATCAAAAAACGTCAGTACTTATTGGCAAAGCTCCGTTTATTGATAAATAGCTCTACAAGGCTTAGACGAAAATAATAGTACTACAATTTTATTTCATTTTTAAAAATGTTTTGGAATATCGTATCATCATGAAGAATGTTCTCATCTTATCTTATAAAATACAGACGATACTTAAAGAAAGAAGATGATAACGTCAAACGAGTCATGCATGGAGTCACGCATGTTAACCAATTAATTTTGCCAAGTCACTGGTTTTCCTGGCTAGCTCAGGCAACCCATATCATGCACTAATAGCGCTAGGGAAGGAGCGCTTGTACAAATTTGTCCTAGTATATGGAAAGGACTTGTTGGGGTAGAGGGGGATCTAAGAGTGGGTTTTCAAGCAGTCATTAGGTGATAAACAAACGAGAACTAGATCTCCCTTTATAAATAGCCGAAGTGGTTTTGGCAAAACAGCCACTAGATGCAAGACACGTAGGACGTAATCATCTTTTTTTAAGTAACGTCTTATATAAGATAAGATTCCAAATAATAATGTGTAGTATTCAGTCAATGATAGTCTTTGATCATTAAAATAAATAATGATAACAAGAATAAGATTGAAAAATGATCTCCTTCCCAGAAGAGTAAGGAAGAGGACACAAATGAGAGCTGATAAGAAACACACGTGACCTAAATATTTAACAAGGCAGCTACAAGTTAGTTTGAAGGTCGCAGTTTTTAAGGCAACTTTGAAGTAATGCGATGAACCAACAAAAGAAACGTCCAGAAATTATTTTTTTTAAGATAAACCAGCCTCCATCTTGCATGCAGAAACGCATGTCTTCCCAACAGCATTGATCTTTTTGTTTCGTAAACAAGAATGGTTTCAAAAACATGTACTCGTAACTCTTCAAATATTATTATTATTATTATAGCTTTTATATAGCGCTACTTTCATGCTCAGAGCGCTTTTGGTCCAATCTCATTTGTGGACCAACGGGGGGGGGGGGGGTATCTAGGAGTTGGTTTTCCGTGCTGCCTTTAGGTGCTCAGTAAACACAACTCTGCCCGAGTCGGGTGTCGAGCCTCGAGCCCCCTTCTAGGTAGGGTAGTTCAAGCGCACTTGGCCTCTCGACCACGCTTCCCACACATGGAAGCACATGTAGGTAAAGAAAACAATTATTATGTTAAATATGTTTTGACTTACTCAATTTTCACAACACTAGCTACAACATTTTGTGTTTTTATTGAAGACACTCGAAGAAATGCCTCAAAGTAAAAAGTAAAGTTTCCTTTTCAGACCTTGCGATCTATAGTGCAGATGATGTACAGGTCACTCTGTTTTTATGTCCCAAGGTTAACAGGTGTGTCATACACCAAGAGCAACCATCTTTACTTTCCCCCAACTAATGTCAGGTACCTATTAGAGCTGGGTGGACTCAGAGGCTCCCACAGATCCCGAAATTTGAAATTCCAAACTCATACCAGGATTCGATACACAGGAACTAAATAAATCTAAAAAAAATTAACAGATTTAATCTAAGTATTTATCTTCAAGAATGTTATAATTGTAACTAGACAAAAACAGACGCAAAATGTTTGGTCTTTTTCGTGGGCCAAACACGTTCACAGAAGACTTCCAGATTTCCTTTGAAACACCGCATTAAAAAAAAAAACTTGAATGACCAAATTAATGACCAAATAACTTCAGGGCTAGACAATAAGCAGAGAAATTGATGAGACGCTGTCCACTCTGCCTCTCCCACTGCCACGCATCTCTCATGACACCCTCTCCCGCCCCTCGACCTGCACCCCCTCCCCTCTCTCAGCTCGCACGTACGTCATTACAGCATTAACGTCATTACTAGTGACATCAGATCGTTCATTGTCTGAATAATTTATTTTTTTTTGTTCGGAATATCGCCCCCCTCCTCCGGTTCCATGTATGTTTGTATACAAAATATTGTTTTCAAAGCTTGAAGAGTCATAATTGTGTTACATAACATAGAAGTTTTTCTGGTAAAGCTAGATGTTATTGGACATATACATTTGCCAAGTCAAAGAAACACAAAATAAACGAGCAATTAACAAATTGAATTACTAGGTGCATATACTTGAGGAAAGTAAAATGGGAAATGTACAATATAAGAGTCATAAATCCATAATGCATTTAACATATTAGTCTGAGGTGTTAATGGTTCAACCATTTTACAAAGCTTATATCAACTCACTCAATAAGAATCAATTAAAATTCATTTTTAAAAAAATTACCAGTTAACTAATTTACTATTGGCAATTAATTATTTTGTTTGCTATCTCGAAAAAGGGAAAGAAATTGTACTTGACTGAAGTGGTGGTATAAGCTGAATTAGTCCATTTCATAGGTCGTCGTCTGAGTGAAAATTAGGACGAGAATATAGAAACAATAACTATACAATCTTCAATGTCCATAACCTTTCCACTAGCAGAGTGGGTAACGTGTTGGCTTGAGAAGCCTGGGAAGTCTTGAAACATGAGCTCAAATTCAGGTCGTTACGTTCATTTAGTTTTCCCACTTCTCAATGTGAAATCAAATTAAAATTTCGCATAATTAGTTTGGACAGAAGAGTGAGACCAGTGTATGACATGTGCCATGAAGTTTAGAATAAAGTTTCTGTGTTTTGATCATGTTGGTAACTGTTAGATGTAATTACAGCTGAACCCTAGGGACACCTAGACTTGGTGAAAAACTAAGGTAGTTACTAGAGAGATATAGATATAGCTGTAACACCCTTGGATACGCATTGTTTATGTTTTTAAAGATTTTGTATTTGCTTATTTTTTATGCAATAATATCTAATAGCATTCAGCAAAGAATTGGAGTTTGTTTTGTCAATAATGAAGCGTGGTCGAGAGGCTAAGTGCGCTTGAACTTGGCTTGGCTTGACTACCTAGAAGGTAGACTACCTTGAGCGCCAAAAGGCAGCACGGAAGACCAACTCCTAGATACCCCCCCCCCCACTGGTCCACAAATGAGATTGGACCAAAGCGCTCTGAGCATGCTATAAGCATGAAAGTAGCGCTATATAAAAGCTATAAATATAAATATATAAATATAATGAAACCTCGTCTACAGAGTCTAGAAAGTGTACAATTTAAAAGACCTCAAACTTATCAATAAACATCTAGAGTTATTCTAAAGACAGCTTTAAGGGGTAGCCCCAGGAGCAGCGCCTTAGAGAGACCCTCGATAAAAAGCCTCATATGCCACTGTCAGACATCGTAAATTATAAAATACAAAAACAAAATTTAATAAAATGCTCATAAGACACAAAGATAAAGGCACATTCCTCGTCCCAAATGCTAGGACAAATTTGTACAAATACTCCTTCTTCCTAAGTGCTATTAGAGCATGGAATGGGTTGCCTGAGCTAGCCAGGAAAACTAGTAACTGCCGAATTTAAGTCATTAGTTAAATGCTTGACTGAATGCATGACGCGTAGGACGTAATCATCTTCTCTTTTGAAGTAACGTCTGTATTATATAAGATAATATAAGATATTCTGTACCCTCGCTCAGGTCCCAGCGCACTGGTATGTCCACTTTGGGCTATTCAGATTTGTAAAATATTACAAGTAAAAACAGAAATCAAAGAACGAGTGCTGAATGTCATTAAAACAGCGCAGCTTTATTAACATAGTCTAGATCTATAATCAATTTAATTACAGGATTGATTAAAACAAATTATGCAATAACACTTAATAACTTAATATAGGCTTTGTAATGTACTAGTTATTCTAGTTATATACTCTACTAATAGTATCTGGTATTCGTATCAACTAAACTAACACTACTATGCTTCAGAGTTGAAGTAGGACAAATGAAAGTCTTGGGTGTTATACAGAAATCTCATTTAAACAAAGACCCACTCAAACACACGCACACATAAACACACACACTCACACAAATAAAGCGACCACGAGAATATCTGGCCACTAGAAAAGAACAAGCTTTTCCCTTTCAGGAGTATGTTTTTGGGTAACCGAAGTGTTCAAATTGACACCAAGGCAACAACTGTCCAGGCTGGATTATGCCACTTTGGCCCACCAGACTGTCTTGCTGATTGGTTATTAAGTAGAGGGGAAACTACCGCTGTTTGGTTGGTTAGAGTTATCTGCTGCTGAATGTTTCTTTCCGCCATATTGGATCTTCCTCAATGTTCTCCACTATTAGAAATCAAACTTTTGTTAGACAGCTCTCTTGTTACATGGACATTTCAGAAGAAATTCACAGGTAATAGACTTAAACTAATGGAAAAGTTTAAAAAATGGTCCTAGACAAGCTGAAAAAAAAATTAGGCCTATATTTTTTTTTAGATTTTAATTAAAAATATTTTAGCCTAAATAATATTCATAATAAAAAACAAAAAAACCTATAACATAAATCTTTTTAATTATCGTTCCAGAATAGTAAGCTATACATGTTAAATGGGTCACATTTTTTGTAAACAAAGTGTTTTTATGTACTCAAATAAGTTGAGAGAAAAAAGCACAACTAATGTAATGGTGACTCTATGGTGAACGACAAGCTCTCACCGATGACAACAATGTCAAACTGGAAGAGCTTAGTATTAGGAATCATTTTTTTTAAATCTTGACCGCTTGAATATATTTGTTACAGTGGCGCTTGGCGTTTATGTGAACGGCCTTTATGTATGTCCACATGTCACTTTCGTTCTTTAAAAGTAAATAAATATTGCAAAGTATTTCTAAATTGTAAGTACATTTGGTTCATAAATTTTGCATGTGTTTTGCAATTGAAAATTAATGACACATTTTCAGCAGTTCCTCTTTGTCATTGTGGACATTGTGCAGCGGATTATCTTTGGTGGACTTAAAAAGAAATAAAAAGGTTACTATTACAGCGACTAACTAGCAACAGTTTAGGCAGAGTTTTGGACTTTATCATTGTTAGGCACAGCAGACGACAGAAGATTAGGTTCACTTAATATTTCAATTTTTTACATCTTTACATCTGCTGAAACGTTTGCATATTAGGCCTACTACAAGTATTTAAGTATTTATTCCTCCTGCTACTTGGAAGGGACTGCTCTTTGGAGGAATGTTAATCTTAATTCAATGAGTTATCTTCACGACAAGTTCAACATTGATCTATAGCTAGGACAATTCAACATAAACTACAACTACGACAAGTTACATGGATCTACAACTATGAAAAGTTACATAGATCTACAACTATGACAAGTTACATAGATCTACAACTATGACAATACAAAAATATTTGAAAGTGGGAACTGCTCAGTATATATAGTCTCATTTTTTTTTAGTCGGTTCCACCTCTAGAAATATGAAATCAATCAGAAGATGGGTAAAACATAAAAAACTTGATTACCGACAGGTGTGAGTCTTGAGGTGTGGGCGGGCCACCAGAAAACGAGTTATTCTCGCGTCTGACATGTTTATACTTGCCTCACCTGGATCCGCCATTGTCAGCAGTTAAGTAGCAAGTCAGTGATCACGTGACCGAGTACTTCAACAAGTACTAACAAGCAGAACGAAAAGAGAGACAGGAATGTAAGAGGAAAGTGTAGATATATACAGCAGACGTGAGTACAAGTCAACTCACAGCAGAATTCACTCATCACTTAAATGAAATACTCAAGAAACAGGCGGTTGGTTGATCACCAGATTGTCACAAAAGACATTCTTATCATTTTTGGTGTAAGTGTCTTTTTACAAACCTTTATCAACTCACTCTGTCTGGTAAAAAGTTTGTACACGTTATTTCTCCGACAAACATTCTGGGATCAAGTTGAAACTTTGCACAATTATTCATTGGCATAGACAAGACAAATATACTGTTAGTTAATCGTTGGTATATATATATTTTGTTTATTTTGTTTGATATCAACTAGGGAAATCAATCTTTCAGTATTCACAGATATAGCTAAATATTTAGGGTTTGTCCCTTAGGATAATTGTACACTGTATTCCTTCCATATCCATTCAAAGATCAACTTAAAACAATTATTTATTATACAAACAAAACGTGAATCAGTAGGCCTAAAAGAAAAAATAATAACTTATTAGTCAATTAATTATTCGTAATATTTTTTAAATCGAATAATGTAAAACAATTTGGTATTCTCAATTGTTAAGCAAATTAATTTGTATTCAACTCTTTACTAGAACTCGACCCAGAAAGGCTCGGCTTAAATCTTTTTCTTCTATCACGTTCCTGGGTTAGTTACGCAAAATTAAATTTTCGTCCAATTTATTTTTAAATTTTAGAAATTGTATTTTAGTGAAATGACCTAAGCGCTACGACCAAAACAAAATAAGTATTTTATGACTGTTTACAAATATCCATTAAAAGTATCGACGCATATGTCTTTAAATCGTGATAATTGAGAACCATTCTTCTGAAAGTAAAAACAATTCGCATATATCAAAGAAGAAGCAATATAATCTACCTACTGTTAGGCGCTTCCGCGGTGTCTAATGCAAATAAAACAAATGGAGGTAACACTTAAAGTAATACGTTATCCAATAATAACTGCGAAAGGCCGAACAATTAATTAGAAGCTATTCGACGCCGATACTGAATGTCGAACAAGTTAAATAGCAATAAAGGGAACCGTCGAATGTCAGCTAACTTTAGACGTTTATAAAATGCTACCTATCTGTACGTTGTCCTGGAAGTAGTCTGTTTACGTCGGTTGATATTTCGTTCTGTCCCTAAAACCTAGTCTTGTTTTTTAATAGTCACGTCACTCTCACTAAATCAAAACTTCTCCTATTTCCGAATCAAATAATTAATTCATAATCGTGCCGTAACAAAACAGAGGAAAATATTATTTTAAGCAATAGTAATACACAGGTAAGAAACATGCGTGAACAGTGTGAGTTGACAGAATAAAAAGTTTTCAAAGAGTTTTGAGAGTCATATTTCTGCAAAGCCTAAATAGCAATACCGGCGTCTCGAACATTTATAGACGGTCTACAGCAGTCTTCATGTTCACAGCGCAGCAACATTGATAGACGCCTGGGTTTTGGCTGTCCCTGCACTAACAGGGTCAATTTTTTTCTGGACAGAAACGCATTCATTTCCGGCATTCCTCTCTGAGTACATAATGCTGTACTCACTTTGTCTTTCAAGAGTATGCTCAAATGTAAATAGCAGCCGACTTCTTAGTTTATACCAGAAATGAAAGGAGGAAAAAAAATCGTAGAGCACGACCTCGACGTGATGGTCTCCCCTAGAAATAAATGCAGGAACTCGATATGGTTATTTATTTCGTTGCTATGGAAACATTCGTTCATTATCGCATTTCTTTGGTGAAGATTCCCTGATTGAGTCAAAAGATCAAGGCGAGGGGAGCATCTTGATGGGGTCTTTTGGCGCGAGAAATTCTGCTTTCATAACCCTTTTTATTCATCCTCATTATAATAACATTCTTTTTGTTCTAAGTCGATTTTCGAATTACTCTCTATGTTTTTAGATTTAATAATGGGAAAGAGAGAAAGAGATGAAGAGATAGAGAGTAACTGGGAAAAAATGAGAGGGAAAGAGGGTTAAAGATAGATTGAGAAGGTAAGTGAAAGGTTGAAGAAAGAGAAAAAAAAACAAAGAGAGAGGAAGAAAGGAGGAGAAAAAAGAGAGTGGGAAATACAAAGAGAAAGAAAGAAATTCCAGAGATAGGTAATCAAAGAAAGGGAGAATAATAGAGAGAAATTAAAAGAGAAGTAATGAAAGAAAGATTTTTTTTTTGTAAAACTAGAGAGCGATAAAGAAAAGAGAGAAATACAGAACTACAAAGAGTGATGTAATGAGGGTGAGAAGAGAGACAGAACTTCAAAGAGTGATGTAATGAGGGTGAGAAGAGAGACAGAACTTCAAAGAGTGATGTAATGAGGGTGAGAAGAGAGAGAACTACAAAGAGTGGTGTAATGAGTGAGAAAAGTGAGACAGAACTACAAAGAGTGATGTAATGAGTGAGAAAAGTGAGACAGAACTACAAAGAGTGATGTAATGAGTGAGAGAAGAGAGACAGAACTACAAAGAGTGATGTAATGAGAGAAGAGAGAGAACTTTAAAGAGTGATGTAATGAGTGAGAGAAGAGAGACAGAACAACAAAGAGTGTAATGAGTGAGAGAAGAAAGACAGAACTACAAAGAGTGGTGTAATGAGTGAGAGAAGAGACAGAACTACAAAGAGTGGTGTAATGAGTGAGAAAAGTGAGACAGAACTACAAAGAGTGATGTAATGAGTGAGAAAAGTGAGACAGAACTACAAAGAGTGATGTAATGAGTGAGAGAAGAGAGACAGAACTACAAAGAGTGATGTAATGAGAGAAGAGAGAGAACTTTAAAGAGTGATGTAATGAGTGAGAGAAGAGAGACAGAACAACAAAGAGTGTAATGAGTGAGAGAAGAAAGACAGAACTACAAAGAGTGGTGTAATGAGTGAGAGAAGAGACAGAACTACAAAGAGTGGTGTAATGAGTGAGAAAAGTGAGACAGAACTACAAAGAGTGATGTAATGAGTGAGAGAAGAGAGACAGAACTACAAAGAGTGATGTAATGAGTGTGAGAAGAGAGAGAACTACAAAGAGTGATGTAAGGAGTGACAAAAGAGAGACAGAACTACAAAGAGTGATGTGATGAGTGAGAGAAGAGAGACAGAACTACAAAGAGTGGTGTAATGAGTGAGAGAAGAGAGAACTACAAAGAGTGATGTAATGAGTGTGAGAAGAGAGAGAACTACAAAGAGTGATGTAATGAGTGAGAGAAGACAGACAGAACTACAAAGATTGATTTAATGAGTAAGAGAAGAGAGAGAACTATAAAGAGTGGTGTAATGAGTGAGAGACAGAACTACAAAGATTGATGTTATGAGTGAGAGAAGAAAGACAGAACTACAAAGAGTGGTGTAATGAGTGAGAGAGGAGTGATTGGAGTACAAAGAGTGATATAATGAGAATGAAGGAAATAGAGAAATTTATCGAAAGTGAGTGAGGTGGACAGAGAGATTCTGTTGACTCGGTAAGGGTCATCCTACTAATGAAAGACCAACACCAAAGCTTTAATTAAAACTAATGACATTAAGAACTCTATGACCTCAGTTTTCATTACCCAACCTTTCCCGACACTTCACCATCCACGTAATGAGATGTCACAACCTAGAATTTAGTGTTCAGAAATGTCTTCCAATTTGTTTCGTCAATAGTTGGCTACAGGCCATCATGACATATTTATCTGCAAAAACATAAAACGACGGACTTTAGATTTAATGTGATTCAGAAAGTCTTCCAGTTTTAAGGTTCTTTGTTGTTGTTTTTTTAGACTATTTCAAACAAAACTTTAAAATAAATTCGTGACATTTTGATACTAGATCTAGTAATAGTTACAATTCACTAATGTAATTTAATATAAACAAGATTACAAAGAGAGTTTGTGTTACACAAACTCAGAGGCGGCCCCCGTCAAATCGGATCCCTGTCGGATCTGCCTATTCGCAAAGAATATTCAAGAGGTTATTTAATTTCGTTGTAAAAAAAATTTTTTTTTGTTTTACATGTTTCGGATGTTCACTTCTAAGTTTAAAATAATTAACTTCTCGCTGGACGAAGGAGGATGGCAATAAGCAGGGTATGAACCCTACCTGGACGTTCAGTCTGTCGTTCGGATTTATCGATGGTCCGTGGTTTAAACCCTGCATGCTCCCATCCCCCGTCGTCCTACGGGAGGTTTGGACTATGAAGTAAACTATCTTTAACTCTGAAGGAACATCCGAAACATGTAAAACAAACAATCCAGGACCGTAGAGATAATTAGTTCAGCACGCTTACAGCACGACCAGGCATTGCTCTTAACTTTATAATAAACTAATAGCCTATTGTTGATAAAGAGATATATTACACATTACGGCATGACATATATCGGGTATGTACAATAGGCCAATGTCAGACGAGCGATGTTAGATCATCTTTCAGCATTGATTTGTAATTAAAAACAAAAAAGAAAAGAACAGATATATCGTGCTTTTACTTCGATGTCTCAGCACAGTTAGGCCTATCAACAGAGATATCGGCATTTTTATTTAAATGGAACTAGAATGAGGATGTAAATCTACCTAAATTAAACTTCTGATTTAGCACTCTTAAGATCTATATCTACTAGATCTAGATCTCAAATATGACTTGGAATAATGTAGCTGTAATTTAGATAAGATTTGTGTAAAAAAAATATCCTAGATAATCTATCAATAGACTGAATGCAACACTAAATTTAAAAATAGTATATTAGTTTTAGTATATTATAACATTGCAATATTATCAAAACGTTTGGAAATCAAAATCTTCACTTTAGGTCTAGAAATTGAAATTCTACACCTTAATCTAATCTATTTTAGTCTAAACTAGATCTAGAAATTCTAAAATAATTTTAATTAGAATATAAATCCAGATCTAGATATACTGTAATAAAAATCTAGATCTAGTTTACAAAATCATTCCTTTTTTAAATGCGAGTCACATAACGAGGCTTAAAAAACATTACTATACATTACTTTTAGCTTTTCATTTGAAGAATTAATTCCATATAACGTCAAAGGGAAAAAAAACACTACGTCACACTGCCTAGACTAAAAAATCGCCTTCATCAATACGAGCCATTTATTGAGTGTTCATAGACATTGATGTACCGAGTGCGTTCTTTAAGCATTTCATTTAAAGAATTAGTTCCACATGACGTCAAAGGAAAAAAAAAACACTACGTCACACGGCCTAGCTAGACTAAAAATCGTCTTCATTAATACGAGCCATTTATCGAGTGTCTTTATTTAAAGAGGATCAAAGCCGCATTGTTTTTGCGTTTTGTCTGTCAGTCGGTCTGTCCGTCATCTTAATATAAAAAAAAACAACTAAATGCTATTAAAAATTGATTAACCTCCATTTTACGTTTCAAAACATCGCAATAAGTTTAGGTATGAACACAATTGAGTTAAGTGTATATAATAGATTGTTCCGGATGTTTGTATAAATAGTAAAAGAAAAAGAGAATTCCAGATAAATGTAATACCGTTAATTAAATTTGTTGGATGGTCTCGTATAAAAATTAGAAGAACTACAACCTTGTGAAGAGATATTAATACCATACTTTGGTGTTTGGATGTTGTTTTCCTTAAAAATCGGAACATAATATTAACGATAATTAGATTTTTTTTATGTTTTAGGTAGAAAATTAATTGTACTGTAAGAGAGAAGTGAGTTAAAATATTTTTCATAAAAATCCGGAATATTTCGTAAATGAGAAGATTATTTGTTTATTAATTAGAAGAGGGAGTTCAAACAGTTATTTGGCGCTAGTAGATTTTTTTAAATAAATTCGGAAATTTCTGGCGACGATTTGTGAGAAAATGTAAGTAATATAAGTCGATTTCTTTTCAAAACAAAATCCGGAACATTCTTTATCGATTCCTAAACTTTTATGTTATGTTTTAGCAAGAAAATTAAATGTGTAAAAAGTGATTTTCAGTAATCAATTCTAGTAAATTATTTTTTTAAAGCCCTGAACAACCTATTGTCGATATTTTAAAAATTTTGTTTAAAGATAAAAATACGGAACAATTTGATATCGATAATCAAATTATAGTGACGCATTGTCAAATAATATATGTGTATTATTAGTCAATTATGCGATTTCAAACAATTATTAGGTATAATTCATTTTTTATAAAACAATATCCAAACATTTTTACACTTAATGAAATATAAGTCAGTATAGAGATTTTGATTTAGCATTAATATGCTATTTACATAAAAAACGGAACAACATATTATTGATCATGTGTTTTTGCAACGTTTAAGTATGGAAATTGAATGTAATATAAGTTTGAAGAGCAAACAAACATTTGTTGGCGTTGATTAGTATTGCACAAAAAAATCCGGAACAATCAATTTTAGATACTTAAAACTATTGAGATGTCACGGGAGGAACATTAAAGGGTAAATCAGATTTTCAATAGCTTTTAGAGTTGTTGTTTTTTTTATCTAATCGTGACGGACAGACCTACCGACAGACCAAACGCAAAAAAACAACCTTTTTTTATTCTGATGAGGGCGCTAAACAAAAAATATATAAAATCTGATTTTTTAAAAAAGTTTAAGAAATTAGTTTAGCATTATGTCAAGGCCGTGCTTCACGCTACTACACGAAAGTCGCTGCATAAAAAGTCCATTTAAAAAAATGTGCGTGATATTTACATACAAAGTGCATTCTTAGCCTTTATAAACAAACATAAATGTTTTCTTTTAATGTTAGCAGCTAGTTGACCAGAAAAAACATCTTTAATTAATATTTATATTTGTTGTAAACATTTCTAGTACATTTTATAAAAATATCCCCATTACATACGCAAAAATTGGTAATTTTTTTTAGCATATTGTAACATTGCCTCCCTTACATTTACTTTATTGTTTTAGAATTGGTGTATTTTTATGAAAAAATCGCTTGCATAATTAATTTTATAAATTAAACGGTTTGCTTTTAGAAAACCAAAAGTAGCCGTTGTACCTAAACTTGTCAAGCTGCATTTAATGGTAAAATAATATTGGCTTCCGAACCGAGTGGTCTAGGGTTCGAATCTCAGTGAAGACTGTGATTCTTATATCGGTATTTTTATGTCGCCCCTGAATCCACCCAACTTCAATGGATAGCTGACATTATTTGGGAAAAGGAAAGCGGTGGATTATTGTGCAGGCCACATGACATCTCGTTAACACCGTCGGCCATAGAAACAGATGACATTTACATAATCTGTCCTATAGATCGCAAGGTCTTACAAGGGTTTACTTTACTCACCTGTGCGTAAGTGACAATCTAAAAACGTTAACGCTGTACGGTGCAAAGGGGTATTAGTAGCACATGATAGGGTACATAAGGGTGTTAGTTGCACATGATACGGTCTATAGGGCTGTTAGTTGCACATGATACGGTGTATAGGGCTGTTAGTTGCACATGATACGGACTATAGGGCTGTTAGTTGCACATGATACGGTGTATAGGGCTGTTAGTTGCACATGATACGGTATATAGGGCTGTTAATTGTACATGATACGGTGTATAGGGCTGTTAGTTGCACATGATACGGTGAATAGGGCTGTTAGTAGCTATGATAAGGTACATAGGGGTGTTAGTTGCACATGATACGGTACATAGGGGTGTTAGTTGCACACGATACGTTACATAGGGGTGTTAGTAGAACATGATACGGTGTATGGGGGGTGTTAGTTGCACATGATACGGAGAGTAGGGCGGTTAGTAGCACATAATATGGTACATTGGGGTGTTAGTTGAACATGATACGGTGTTTAGGGGTGTTAGTTGCACATGATACGGTGTATGGGGGTGTTAGTTGCACATGGTACGGTACATAGGGGTGTTAGTAGCACATGATACGGTACATTAGGGTGTTTGTTGCACATGATACGGTGTATAGGGGTGTTACTAGCACATGATACGGTGCATGGGGGTGTTAATTACACATGATACGGGTTATAGGGGTGTTACTAGCACATGATACGGTGCATGGGGGTGTTAATTACATATGATACGGTGTATAGGGGTGTTACTAGCACATGATATGGTACATAGGGGTGTTACTAGCACATGGTACGGTGCATAGGGGTGTTAGAAGCCCATAATATGGTGCATAGGGCGTTAGGAGCACATGATACGGTGCATAGGGTCATTAGGAGCACATGATACGGTGCATAGGGTCGTTAGGAGCACATGATACGGTGCATAGTGGTGTTACTAGCACATGATACGGTACATAGGGGTGTTACTAGCACATGATACGGTAGATAGGGGTGTTAGAAGCACATGATACGGTGTATGGGGGTATTAGAAGCAAATGATACGGTACATAGGGGTGTTAGAAGCACATGATACGGTACATAGGGGTGTTAGAAGCACATGATACGGTGCATAAGGGTATGAGAGGCACATGATACGGTAAATAGGGGTGTTAGAAGTTCATGATATGGTGTATAGGGGTGTTACTAGCACATCATACGGTACATAGGGGTGTTACTAGCACATGATACGGTACATAGGGGTGTTACTAGCACATGATACGGTACATAAGGGTGTTAGTAGCACATGATACGGTACATAGAGTGTTACTATCACATGAAACGGTACATAGGGGTATTAGTATCACATGATACGGTACATAGGGGTGTTAGTTGCACATGATACGGTACATAGTGGTGTTACTAGCACATGATACGGTACATAGGGGTATTAGTAGCACATGATACGGTATATAGGGGTTTTACTAGCACATGATACGGTACATAGGGGTATTAGTATCACATGATACGTTACATAGGGGTGTTACTAGCACATGATACGGTACATAGGGGTGTTACTAGCACATGATACGGTACATAGAGGTATTAGTAGCACATGATACGGTACATAGGGGTGTTACTAGCACATGATACGGTACATAGGGGTATTAGTATCACATGATACGGTACATAGGGGGGTTACTAGCACATGATACTGTACATAGGGGTGTTACTAGCACATGATACGGTACATAGGGGTGTTACTAGCACATGATACGGTACATAGGGGATTAGTAGCACATGATACGGTGCATAGGGGTGTTAGTAGAACATGATACGGTGCATAAGGGTGTTAGTAGCACATGATACGGTACATAGGGGATTAGTAGCACATGATACGGTGCATAGGGGTGTTAGTAGAACATGATACGGTGCATAAGGGTGTTAGTAGCACATGATACGGTGCATGAGGGTGTTAATAGCACATGATACGGTACATAGGGGTATTAGTAGCACATGATTTTACTAGGATGGGGAGGTCTGTTCATAAAATCACGCCCTCAAACACACGAGATTTGATTTGATTTGATTTGATTTTAGGCACATCGGCACAATCTAGGCAATGCGGTGCATGCAGTCCCCCAAGGACCACTCACTCTCTAAACAACAAAGGCCAGATTCTATACAGTCATATCATTAAAATCAAGGTCTATTCACAGTTAAAATAGTAAAGGTAGTAAAAATTTAATTATTTGGTAAAAATCTAATATAAATAGTACATGTTCACAAATTCATAAATCAGATCTTCGTAGATAACCCCACTTCCCGAATAAAGCTCAGTACCTTCTCAGGGTCGACATTATCAAATAGTGTGTTTAAGTTAGTGGCTCTAAAATATTTCTCCCTGACATCCTGGTATCTGGGGCAATCAACGAGGATATGTTCCACGGTGAGGCGAGAGTCACAGTACTCACAAAGTTGGGGCTCCTCTCTCTTCAGCACAAAAGAGTGCGTGATGTAGGTGTGGCCAATCCTAAGTCTGGACATGGTCGTGCTACCACGTCTTGTCAGACCCTTAGATGTGGGCCGCCACCTGACATCCGCCACAATCTGCCTGAGTTTATTGTGAGTCTCAGCCTCCCATCGGTTCTGCCACTCTCGATAGGTGGCAGGGGCAATACTTTGTCTCAGGTCCGAGCAGGGAATTTGGGTTCCTGACACCGCATGATTTAGGGCTCTCTTTGCTTCTCTGTCTGCGGCTTCGTTTCCCTCAATGCCAACATGGGAGGGGACCCAGATGAAGGTGACATCCCTACGGTCGGCTGTTATTTGGTCCAACAGCTTCAGGCTCTTATGTACCAATGGGATTTCAGTTTTCATACGCCTCAAAGCTTGCAATGCAGTTTTGGAGTCGGAGCAGATTATAAATTTCCTCCTTTCTGATGCTTTAACGGCCATAAGTGCAAGCGATATTGCATGCAATTCGGCCGTAAAGATGGAGCAGCCATCGGGGAGTCTACGGGAGATTGTTTTGTTCCGAAAGGAGCAGGCACACGCGACCTTTCCATCCATTTAGGATCCGTCTGTGTAGATGGTGCCACAATCTCCGTAGCTCTCCTGCAGTTCCCTAAAGTGGACTTGTAGTACGCTTGGGTCTGTATTTTCTTTTTTGAAATTAAAGAGTGATAAATTTAATTTGGGTTTATTCATTAGCCAAGGAGGATTCTGAGGGGTTTCTATTTTAGAGATTTGGTCAATGGGTGGGGTTAAATTTTGGATGGGTTCTGTCATTCGAAGGCCCAACGGCTGTATGACGTTAGGCCTTCGACTGTATAATTCTACCTCTGTGGAGTTAAATATGGAGTCGAAAGCAGGGTTCGTGGGGTTGGATTTTAGCTTGACTATATACTGCATTGCAAGCTTTTTCATTCTTATATCCATGGGGAGTTCTCCAGCCTCCACATGGAGACTTGGGATAGGTGATGTACGAATCGCGCTGAGACAGAGACGCAGGTCAGCATTTTGTATTGGTTCCAGTATTTTTAGGTACGACTTCCTTGCTGCTCCATATATTATGGATCCGTAGTCTAGCTGGATCGAATTAGACTCCGATATAGCAGCAGCAAGGTATCTCTGTCAGCTCCCCAGTCCGTATGGCTGAGTACTGTAAGTATGTTTAATGACTTTTGGCATTTCCTCTTAAGTTCCTTAATGTGGGGGAGAAAATTAAATTTGGAATCTAGAGTGAGGCCTAAAAATTTTGTAGTTTTCACGACAGGGATCTTCTTTTTGTGTATAAATAGTTCAAGGTCTGGATGGAGTCCCCTTAAATTACAAAAATGCATACTAACTGTTTTGGAGTCCGAAAATTTAAAACCATTATCGTTTGCCCAATTTTGAATTTTTTTAAACTGTAATTTTCTTTCTAAGGTGTTCATGTTTTTCCGATAAGTAAAAATGACAAAGACATCAACATACAAAGAGCACTCTATGCCAGGGGACAGTGCATTTATGATGCTATTTATTTTAATGTTGAACAGGGTGACTGACAGAATGCTGCCCTGGGGTACACCCATTTCCTGGTCATGAGTGTCAGAAGCGGAGTTGCCCACTCGAAACTGAAATTTTCGGTCTTTCAGGAATTCCCCCACAAAACGAAGAAGGTGTCCCTTAAGCCCCATAAGCTCCAGGTCACGTAGAATGCCATGTTTCCAGGTTGTGTCATAGGCCTTTTCTATATCGAAGAATGCAGCTACTAGATGTTCTCTTCTGAGTAATGCATTTCTAACATAATCTTCCAGCCTTACCTTACACACGAGAAACATTAACCGTCACACACACCCATTGTTATTGACAGTCGTTGACTTGTAGCACCAAACTGCTGGTAGACAACTAAACCGCTCTAAGCGTATTATATCTTAACTTGTAAAATTGTAAATAACCTGAGTAATTTCTTTTGTGAACAAAACTAAATATAACCTTTATTATAATATAGACAAACTCTCAACATGAGATGAAATCTATAAATGTAGTAGACATAAGTATTAATATGAGATCGTATTCTGAACGAAATCTAACTCATTACAAAAACACGTCTTTTCACTCTGGCAATCTGGAGTCGTCTATCCTACTTAAGTCCGATGACGACAATGCATCTTATCTTGCGTCATTCACGCAGTGAGTAGCTAACCTCTTCCCATCGTCACCATAGAAACACACACTCACACAAACTCCATAACATACATACATACACTCACACACACACACCCACACGAGACTTACCGCATAGAACTCGTACATGTTCTCGTTCGTGTCATTGGTGTACTCCTCAAACGTCTCGTTCTCCATGTAGTCTAGTGACGTCATGCTTGACCACGCCCCTTTTCTTGTACATACACTTGTGCAGCGGTCACTTCATGAATAAACCTTATGCAATCTGATAGACCTCGGGTTCGGTGGTATTAACCTGAAAAAAGAAAAAAAACAGGATTTTTTTTTTCTATGTGTCAGAGGCGTGTCCAAAAACAGCACACGTCTCCTTTCCCACCTCCTGATCGTTATGTAGGAAACAAGTAAAATTTACATTTTTTTTAAAGGCAATTCCTTTTTTACCAAGCGGATGACTTTCTGTAAGTGCGAATACTTTGCTCTTAATATGACAACATTAACTTATCTCTCGTAATTATTGTCCGCACTCAGAAGGAATTATTCATTTTATTCATTTTCTTTTTTGTATTTTACTAGCCTGTTAGGGTTAAACTTCATTAACGTTTTTCTTTTAATTCAGAAAAAGTTATATATGGTATATATATATATAAATTAAGCTAATTTAATGGGGTCAAATCAACGATGGTATCGTCCAGCAGGAGATAAAGAGCTAGACCTATAGATCCAGATTTAGAAAACGTTGCGCAAAATGTTCCCGAAGTCTATTTATTTCACTCTTTAATGAAGACATGCGGGAATACCCGCTGATGTACGTGCCCTCAATACAGAGATTATATAGACTTCCGTGCCAAATTTAATTATTAGATTACCTTAAAAAATGTTAACAGTAAAAGCAGAGTTTTCTCTGTGTGGCCAATCAGCTAATAATTCTTTTCGCAAATATGTACAGCCACTTTAAATTTTCTAGGAAAATCTTTCGAGACGTTTTCGAGAACGGTTTAGGTTGTTTTTTTCTTCCGACCTTTTTTTATTCTTTTACAGTACCTCTATTCAATTCACTACAAGTAGAAATCTGGACAGCTGATCTCAAATACAGCTCTAACGATTCTGCAATAAATTTAACAGTTGGTGTGTATCGATGAGAAAAGCATTACTAGCTCGTTGGCAACACAGGAAAAAAAAAACACTAGATATGACTGTTATAATTTTTAAAAGTAAAAATAAATAAATCTAAATTTAGCATGAGTTAGAAAAACAACATGTCGTAGTCAGTCTTAGTGTACCGAAATTATACGATAACAGAGTAAATTTAAAGATGTTTCAATTTTATTGAAAGAATATCAAAGCTTTAGCCTACTTATATTTTTTTACGTAAATCTAATATAGATTACATCTAGATTTATTATCTAGACTAGATCTTAATAGGTCTAAATCAGAACTCTAAAGTCTAGTATTGCATCTTAATAATCACTGAAGTTCCAAGTTCCGGTGGCTTAATTGGTAAATGCACATTTTCACGTATCTGACTGTGGTAGGATCACGGGTACGATACTTGGTTGGAACTAATTTGTTTTGTCGTTTTTAATTATATTATGTTAGATTATTTTCAGTTGTGTAATGGAGGTTTGTGTTTGTCTTGTTTTTCCAATGAAGTATTTGCAAGCTGAGAAGAAGAATTGTAAACATATATTTGACCGTCATAGGCCATATTGTAAGAAAACGACCATTGGTTCATGTCTATTGGCTAGGATGTGATTAAAGCCTGAACTCTGGGTACGGACAGAACGTTGTCGTCAGGAGCAGCTCCCCATCTCTTCAAGCAGCTGTTTGTTGGCGTCATGGCAGTTATATATGACAATACATTAAGACCTAATCTGTTTCAAACTTTTTTTTTTAGATTTGTTTGTCATATTTAACTTTGTTCATGCCCACAATGAGATCACAGCGCCTTAAGCCTACATTTTGTTTGTTAACAGCTCTTTAGACATTAAATTATTATTAAAGCAGGGTAGCAAAATGTGTAAGATAATGTAGCACTGTCTGCTGCAAGCTGCCCATGGGTCACCGACTCCTGATTTTCCCGCAAAGTTGACCCCCCATAGCCTTTTAAATGTTATCAGAAAAGTTGAGGATGTTTGGATGCAGAATTACAGTCTTTAGGTGGGTAGTCAGCTAAGGGTACAGACCCCTCCTCCTCCCCTTCATTTCAAATTTTTTCAGGCTTAGCCATTGATTACTCGCCTCTTCCCTTTCTTCTATCAGTGAAAACAGTTCCTCCTGGCCCAGTAGGCCTACTTGAAGCTCTCACGTGAAGGCCAGATGTGGACATGTCAAAGCTATGAGTGAAATGAATTCCAATGAAAGTGTTTTAGAGGTTGCGCACTGTTTACAACCATCACCACTTCCGGCGAAAAAAATACCTACGGAACAAGACCAAAAAAAAAAACACAAAAAAATCTCCATAATAAATCTGGAATCCACTATTTGGTTTGTTTGCATACATGTAGACCTAGGTGAGTCAGTTGGTACACTTCATGACTTCCTGTGGTGAGTATTTGTAGTAAGAGGCATACATTTCTCTATCAGATCGCCTGCCAATGCAAGATACTGATGGATAAATTTCGCAACTCGGTCATGTTGACACAGATAATTGTGTTATTCGCAGTATTATAATTATAATTATCTTTTATTTTTTATATGTCAATAAATGTGAATATTATCAGAAGGCTATTTGTCTACGACTAATCTTAAATAAAAATGTTGGATCTTATAATAACTCAATTAGAACAATAAACACTAACACCCATATATACATATATTAACATTATTATCATGGTCATATCTAAAGAAATTATGTACCTTATATGCCTCCTAAACCCACCCCTTTCACCTTAAGAAAATATTTTTTAAAAAGGTTAATATCAAAACCTTAAAATTTTTTTTTTTAAAACGGTTATTATCATTACCGAATGGTCGAACGTTAGACGCTCTCAACTTTCTCGGTGATTTCAGGTCCGAACCCTACCCGCTGCCATTCTCTGCTCAGGAGGTTTGGGCTAGTTCATTTTTATAATGGTTTTATTTTAAACAAATTGCATCTCCTCCAGCCCTCCACCGCATTCCACCTTACAGAAACAAGAAATTTTGAAATGCGCATGTGAAATGGTATCAGTTCTTTCTAGGTAGAGTGAATGAAACATGAAAAGATTAGAGCATTCTGATTCTTTCTGATTAGAGCATATTGTAGTGGTCTAAAAAAAAGAAAAAAACAACAATGAAACTATTGTATCACATTCCGCACACTTTTGGTGTAAAAGCTTCCTGGGTAATGCAATCTAACCAATAGATCAGGTTTTTAGATATCACGTGATCATCACTTGGGAACATGAGCACGCTTTCTTCAACCTACTTTTTATCCCCCTTTTTCATCCTCCATTTGTTTCTATTTTTAGAACCACATCCGGGGATTGCAAGATGAGAATGTTGTCAACAAGATATTTGTGGGCATATAGTAGAAATATTTGTTTTTAGTTGGGACGGGATGCCCTTGACCTTGCCGGAAATAAATTGTTCATAGTAGTAATTTTCGCCATAATGTTATCCCATAGGAAAACCCAAAAAACGCCATATGATTGTAGTGCATTACTCAAAGAAATTAAACATTAGCCTAAATGAAAAGATTAAATAATGCAGTGAAAACTTGAAGGCGTTAATGTTTATATCACGACACAAACAAGTTCATGTCTTTGGCACGTTCAAACTCTATGACCCTAGTTGCGATAAAAAAGATTACAAACACGAGGAATACAAACTTTGAGCACTGGTTATAATAGTAAATAGTATAATAGTCAACTATATACAAAAGTATTCTTTTATGCTGGCAGCTAGAACATGCTCATTTCGCGCTGTTAGGGGTATCTTGAAGAAAGTGGTGGAATTAATTGACAAAAAAAAAATCTACATTGGGATTTGAACTCCCGTCCTCTTGTTCACTGGCCACTCAAACATACGTACCACATCGTGCATGTTTTCTGGGTTCTATTATCCATCTGAGTTATATTACGTGTGTCTTTTTAAAGAAGTTTATATACGAAATACCATTAAGTAGTTGGCTATTCATGACATATTAATCGGTAATTGAAAGTTAGGACATAAGGCTACTCTAGTAT
Source organism: Biomphalaria pfeifferi (assembly GCA_030265305.1). Classification (NCBI taxonomy): domain Eukaryota; kingdom Metazoa; phylum Mollusca; class Gastropoda; family Planorbidae; genus Biomphalaria; species Biomphalaria pfeifferi. Next base: position 2,410,284 of record JASAOG010000084.1, read on the forward strand.
TTAATTAAATTGTATCTCTATATTCTTACCATAAACTTTAGCAGGGATCTGCGTACAGTACGCAATAGATAATACAATAAGGCTTTCTATTTCTTAGTAATTCTTTGGACAGAACTGTATTTTATTGTTTGTATGACTATGTGTATGCACAAATGTATGACACATTTCTTACCACTTGTTCTTCTTATTATCATTACAAATTTGTTTTTTTTTATATGACTTCATTAAAAACAAATGCCGCTTTATCACTATCTTATCTTATATAATACTGAGGTTACTAATAAAATCTATACATTAAAAATAATTAGGAACATATAGATTTAAATCTGATTTTAAAAAAAACAACTAGCAATAAAAAATGTGTTCTTTATTTCTCAGGTCTAGAACGGGAAAATACATATTGATTTAATAGATTTGCTTTCTGTAGCAAAGTTTTAAGATTGAGAAAGTTGTTCCTCTAACAAAAAGTCTGAAGTATCTTCACACATACGGCAGGCGTATCTTCACACATACGGCAGGCGTATCTTCACACGTACGGCAGGCGTATCTTCACACGTACGGCAGGCGTATCTTCACACGTACGGCAGGCGTATCTTCACACGTACTTTTTCTTATCATCTGATCAACCTTCATGCGCCACTTCAGTCTATTTCCCTGGACACGTTCTTTCTGAGCAGATATGTTGATTTTTTTTTGCTCTATAGAGAGGGTCATAAACAAAGTTTCCTTACAATAGCCATCACTACGCACTGCATGCCAAGTATTGCCAAGGGTACGAGAACCCAGTTTGAGAGCCTCTGTTCTGCGCGATTAGCTATCTTCACACGTACGGCAGGCGTATCTTCACACGTACGGCAGGCGTATCTTCACACGTACGGCAGGCGTATCTTCACACGTACGGCAGGCGTATCTTCACATGTAATGTATTGTAGCGAGAATGCTTCTCCTAAAAAATGCTCTCTACTAGACAACCCATAGTCGTTTTACGACTTTAAGAGGCCAACATAGAGAGAAAAAGATTCAAGCCGATTTCTCTTATTTTTCTTATCATCTGATCATCCTTCATGCGCCACTTCAGTCTATTTCCCTGGACACGTTCTTTCTGAGCAGATATGTTGATTTTTTTTTGTTCTATAGAGAGGGTCATAAACAAAGTTTCCTTACAATAGCCATCACTACGCACTGCATGCCAAGTATTGCCAAGGGTACGAGAACCCCAGTTTGAGAGTCTCTGTTCTGCGCGATTAGCTTAATGCGTATAAAGTGAATTGTTTAACGTACCATCCCCATCCCTTTGGCACTCAGTCCATGTACAAGATCAAAGGTTAAGAAAGAAAACCTAATAATATTGATATATTCGGAGCTGGACTTTCTTTCAAGGCGTACTGTCCTATTTTGAAAACATGAGGTTAACGCCAAAAAATGTGGAGGACTGCAGAAGACATAATATACGCTGTGTATGTGTGTGTGTGTGTGCCTGCTGTGGGAAAAATATGGCCGGGAGAAGGAGGTCTTCAATTAATAATTGAGAGAGGGAACGATGACGCTTATAGTGTAACAGAAACATATTTTCTGCTTGTCAAAAAAAAGTATTGAAGATAACTGACTGTCTTTATCGATCTATTATAATAATCTATTTTGTGTTAATGTTTTGGATTTCCCTTCAGATTTGAAGATTATTTCTTCTAGACCAAAGCTTCAGTCAGACGGTGAGGGATGTCGTCTGGCAGGGTTTGAACCAGGGACCATCGCGATGATAGTTCACAGCGCATATCACACGACCAGGCAGCCATCAACAATATAACAATTTAACCAATTTTGTTTTGCTACAAAGCGCAAGTGCTAAAAAGGCAGCCAAAATGACAAATAACATTCTACACATAATCAAGATGAAAACAAATATAAAGTAGAAATAATGTAAGTGGTAATATAAATTACAATTACAACAATAATAATGTAATACGATACCGCAACTATGAGACCACACAACTTGAAAAAAAAACCAGTGAAATGGCTATCTAGCAGCCAATTACAATCCAAGTTATCAATATAGCAACTATTAGCAACACCCACTATGAGAATACTGTCGACAATAAAGTAATAACATTATATTAAAATAACAATAGTAAGTGCTCCAAAGTCAGGTTCGCAGCAATATTTCCTCTGCTATATTTTATATAGTATATTTGAGCATGGGTGTTGCCAGGAGTTTCTTTTTGCGGGGGGGGGGGGGGGGGTATAATTCCTTTTTCGTTCTTTTATTATCCCCATCAAACACCGTATGAAATGTGGTGACTGTAGTTTGGGTTAGTTTCTCGCAGGCTGTTGCTGCTTGTATTCTGTAGATTTTACTTTTATCATTTTTAGCGGCCCCCGAAAGGGGAAAAGACGCTATTAGTTTTGTGCGAAATGTCTGTCGGTCCGTCCCGTTTAGATCTCGTAAACTAGAAAAGATAGTGAAAATCCGACATCACAATATTTTAGACCATTCAAAGTTCTGATGCAACGGCTACTTTTTTTCTTCTGAAAGCGAAAAATCTCATTTTTAAAATCGGTTATGCAAGCAGTTTTTTAAAAAGAAAAAAAATTAGTATGCATTATAAGTAGGACCTAAATTAAAACAAATAATAATCTTGTAAATGTCATTTTCGTAAACAATAAGTGGGAATTACAGTTTAGAAATTTGAGCATTCGATCATGCAGACATTTGAGCATTCGATTAAGAGATTGAGCCTTTTCAAAAAAATTACATCAAGTATAAGACTTCAGTTAGGCCAGGGGTCGGCAACCCTTTGAGTCGAAAGAGCCAAAAATTACAATTTACATAATTTTAAAGTATTAAAGAGCCACACATTTTTCTTGCAACAATAAATAGTACTTGCACAATTTGTGCCTCGTCGTTTATCTATTTTTACTTGTATTTAAGAATATATTGACACTTTTCAGCTCTGTAAATTTTCCACTCCAAAAAGCTTTACTTTTTAAATCGACCAATTGCATTTCTAGAGATCCAGTATCAATTCCAAAGGATCAATGTGGATTTCGTAAATTTGTTTTGAGAGGATTTACTAGGAATGCTAGAAGGTTTTGTTTGTTTTGAACTGCTCAAATCTGTCATCTTTGAATTTATAACTGTGCTTTAAGTAATCCGTGTCAAAAGTAGCATCTGATTTTATTGCAATACTTTTTTAGACATGAACATGAAGAACTTACCACTCTGAATATCTTCTGCAAAAAGAATTTATTTTTCTTCAAAACAAAGCAATTCTTCTACCAAAACATAGGATGGGTTTCCTTTTTTTTTTTTTTGCAGTTTCAGTTCATTTAATTTCTCTATTATATCCATCGTAAAATAAAATGTTTGCAAATGTTTGGCGTTTTCTAATACAGGGAGATTAATTCCTTTATCATTAAGAAATATATTTCATTCAAGCACAAAGCAAAACGTTTTAACCTGTAGAAAGCTATGGCATTTATTGGGAACTCGGAATACTGAGTCTCAATTTCGTTTAAGAATTCTTTAAACTGACGATGGTAGAGTGCTTTTGACAAGATGCTGTTAACAATTCTGATTACAAAATTCATTACCGCAACTATTTCAGTCCGAATCGTTTTGGGCACATAGTGCTTCTTGGTGTGTTATTCAGTGAAAAGTAAAAATTTAATTTTATTTTGCTTCGAAAAATCGTTGTTGCCCTTTTATTTTTTCCTGTCATATTTCTGGCTCCATCGGTAGCTATTGAAACGATTTTATTTAAATCGTTCTTAATGTTTTTAAGGTATTTCTGCACGGCATGCACTATATCTTTCCTGAGAGAGGTAGCAATCCTTGAAGTTCTTCTTTTGGACCTGACAAAAAGGTCAACTTGTGCCGTGTCTTTATGTCGCAAGACTAGCGAGTGATAGGACAAAAGAAAGTTGAATATCTTCCACCTGAAAACTTTACATTTGAAAACATTTTAAATATTCTATCTTCAACTGTTTTAACAGAGAATGGTAAATCTTTTAATTTTTTTTCAAGATTTCTGGTTTGTTTTTGAAATGACGAAACAGTTCTTCAGAAGCACGTAGGAAGCAATCTTTGACATACTCACCATCTGTTAATGGTTTGCCTTTTTGTGCGATTTCTAGTGGTACCACAAAGCTTGCCAGATTAGCATTACTTGTAGATTGCTTCTAATTTTCTCATTTACTTGAAACAAACTTTACGTCACAGCAAAAGAACGTGGTGAAGACGCCAATTCGTCTTACGTTGAAAACGAATTAAAACCTACATAGAAACCTCCAACGATGGCGTCATTCGAGAGCTTCTGACGGACTGACAAGCGACGACGCGAGGGGGGTCTGCGAGATAGAATCGGTGCCTAATCCTCGTTAAACGATTCAGAACTATTTTAAAAAATGTTTCGATAAAATAAAAAATATTTGCGTATGAGCCAAAGAGCCGCAGCTTCTCTTATAAAGAGCCGCATGTGGCTCGCGAGCCGCAGGTTACCGACCCCGAAGTTAGGCCAGGAGAGGTGCGGTAACTGAGCGGTAAAGCGCTTGGCTTCCAAACCGGGGGCCCCAGGTTCGAATCCTGGTGAAGACTTGGATTTTCTACTTCGGAATGCTTAGGCGCCTCTGAGTCCACCCAGCTCCAATGGGTACCTGATATTAGTTGGTGAAAAGTAAAGGCGGTTGGTCGTTGTGTTGGCTACATGACACCCTCGTTAACCGTAGGCCACAAAAACAGATGAACTTTACATCATCTGCCCTATAGACCACAAGGTCTAAAAGAGGAACTAGTTAGGTCAGGTTCACATCTAACTTTGCATTCACTTGCACCTATCCTTTGATCAGCTGTACCGTTGGGGCACTACACAAGATCTGTCAACCTTCTTTCTCCATTCTTATCTGTCATTTGTCTTTGATATAATTTCATTTGGATGTTGGAGTGATCGTTAAATGAGCTTGTGTGTTACCCGTGCTTGTAATCGTGCTAGTATTTGTAATCGTGTTCGCATTATCGTAGTCTGTGAATCGTGACCAGTCTGTACTGTGTTCTTGTGTGTATCAGTCGTGTTGTATTGAAATAAAGCCTTGTTTCTAAGGTTAGGAATTGATTTTGTATATTACAATTCATTTCAATAAAACCATTCTTAAATGGACAAGTTTTTGAGTCCCAATAGACTGGATGCTAATCCTAGTTCAACTAATGCTTCAGTTACATGGAAACATTGGATTTCTTGTTTTGACATTCGCAACGAAGGTAGGGGCTAGTGAAAGCGAACAGTTTGACCTGCTATGCAACTTTGTGTCTCCATCCTTATATCAGTATATTTCTACCTGTTCTAAATACCCTGAAGCAAAATCTATTCTTGAGAATTTATTTGTGAAGGCCCCTAATGAAACATTGGCCAGACATTTGCTTGCAACTTGCAAACAAGAAGTCGATCAAAGTCTTGATCAATTTGTACACAAGCTGAGAGTGTTGGCCAGAGAGTGTCAGTTCCGAGCTGTTAGTGCTGACAAAAATGAAGAGGACACCATTCGCGATGCCTTCGTTAGCGGCATGCGTTCGAGTGTAATTAGACAGAGGCTACTTGAGAAAAGATCCCTTGACTTGAAAATGGCTTTAGATAATGCCAAGACACTCGACATGGCCCAAAAAGAATCCAGTTCGTTTAGTACTCCTTCTCAGTTGGTAGAGTCATCTCTTTCGTCATCGGCAATCTCAACCGAAGAAATGGTGGACTCAGAAACAATCGCAACAGTGAATACTAAATGTTTCTTTTGCGGAGTTAGTCGGCATCTCAGAGCAAAATGCCCTGCCAAAGACTGCATGTGTCATTCTTGCTGGAAAAATGAACATTTTTCGAAGGTTTGCAGGTCTCGCAACACACCTATAACCAAAACAAAAGTCAAAACATCTCCTAGCTACGAGATTAAAAGACAATCTTGTAGAGATTGTAGCTGCATTAAGGACTCTACACATCTAACATCACTAATTGCTACTTCGTCTGTACCTGGCTTAACTAAATCAACATTATACATCTCTGTAAATGGCGTGAACCTAAAAGCCCTAATTGATACAGGTAGCGGGGAAAGCTACATTTCTTCAAACATACCAAGAGAGTATGATTGGTCATTGACACGTTCAAAGCACAAAATTTCTATGGCGTCATCTCAACTGTCAAGCGTCACAAGAGGCCACATGTTTGCATCTCTAAAATACAAAGAGGAAGTTTACAATCAATTCAAACTTTCGTTACTAGATGAACTTTAAACTGATGTAGTGCTTGGGTTGGATTTTCTCGCATTACACAAAGAACTGATAATTCCATTCAACGGTGGTCGACCTGCATTTCATGTTTGCTCGCTCAATGCTGTTAAGGTAGAGGCACCACAATTGTTTGCAAATTTATCCCCTGACTGCAGACCTATTGCTACTAAATCAAGACACACAATTTATCAAAGCTGAAGTTGAGAAATTGATACGAAACGGTATCATTGAACCTTCCAAATCACCTTGGAGAGCTCAAGTCCTTGTCACGACCAATGAGCGGCACAAAAAGCGAATGGTCGTTGATTATAGCCAAACTATAAATAGATTTACTTACCTGGACGCTTACCCAATGCCAAGAGTGGATGAAATGGTGGAGAAAATTTCCAGGTATGAAATCTTTAGCACATTGGATCTGGAGAGTGCTTATCACCAAATACCTATCCAACAGAGCGAAAAGAAATACACAGCTTTCGAAGCTTGCGGTAAACTCTACCAGTTTTGCAGAATACCCTTTGGGGTCACTAACGGTGTAGCTTGCTTCCAGAAAACCATAGACACTATTATAGAAAAAGAAAAGTTGTCTGACACGTTTGCCCATGTCGACAATGTAACAATATGTGGTACAGATGTAGACTCTCATAACAAAAATCTGTTGCGTTTTCAGAAGGTAGCTCTGGAATACGGAATAACTTTCAACGAAAGTAAAAGTGTATTTGCTACTAAGATGGCAAAGCTGCTTGAATATGAAATATCCAAAGGACATTTGAAGCCGGACCCTGATAGATTTCAAGCTCTGCGAGATTTGCCACCTCCAAAAGATCTGAAGTCTCAGAAAATGATTGTAGGACTTTTGGCATATTATGCTCACTGGATACCCAATTTCTCCGACAAAATGTATCCTATAATGAAAAATCAAATTTTTCCTGTACCTACAGAAGTAAAAACAGCGTTGGAAGACTTGAAACAAGAATTGCAGAAAGCAGCAATTTTCACCATAAAGTATGACCATCCTCTAATTGTGGAAACAGACGCTTCTGACATCGCAGTAGCAGCCACTTTAAATCAGGATGGAAGACCTATTGCATTCTTCTCTAGAACTCTTTCACCTAGTGAAAGGCATCAATCTGCCATAGAGAAAGAAGCAACTGCAATAATTGAAGCTATACGCAAATGGAAGCATTATTTGTGTGGCAATCATTTTACCCTTATTACGGACCAGCGGTCTATTTCATACATATTGAAAGACACTCATGACAAGAAAATTAAAAACGATAAGATACAAAGGTGGAAATTGGAACTGTCAGGCTTCAAGTTTGATATACAGTATAGACCTGGGAACGCCAACACAGCAGCAGACACCTTGTCTAGAGGGCACTGTGCAACCATGACGAAACAAAGTAGCCTGAAGACGTACCATGACTACCTGTGTTACAGTTACAGTTACATCCACTCTGATCGTGGCACATAATTTATGTCCATAGAAACTACAGAATATCTACATTCTAAGGGCATAGCCACTAGCAGGACAACGCCCTACAATGCAAAAGGAAATGGGCAAATAGAAAAGCTGAATAAAACATTGTGGCAGGCTATTTTATTAGCATTGGACTCAGGGAAGTTGGAACTATCGCAGTGGGAATCTGTGTTGCCTCAGGCACTTCATTCATATCGATCATTACTGTGTACTTCTACTATGAAACTCCACACGAACGGATCTTCAAATTCAACAGAAGATCGCCAACGGGAACATCCTTGCCTACTTAGCTACAGAACCCAGGGGAAAGTATTACTAAAATCACCTGTAAGATCTTCAAAATTTGACCCATTAGTACAAGAGGTTGAACTTATTAGCTGCAACCCACAGTACGCCCATATACGATTTCCAAACGGGAAGAGACAGTGTCGCTTAGGCACCTGGCGCCGAAGGAAAGTTCCACTAACGACTATTTCGAACCAGAGAAAGGTATTCTGCCTCAAGAGGTCGGTGACTCTTTGGATCTCTCACCAGGGAGTCGCTACGTGCCTGAAACTATCATTAATTCACAGAGTTCCACCCCAATGATGTACAACCAGCCAGAAGTCATCAGTGACTCACAGGGGAGCCACCCAATGCCAGAGGCCAATATTGACTCAAGTCCCGTACATGACAGTTACGACTTGCAAGGAGAAAAGTCAACGCCAGAGACACCTCCGGATCCTTCCCTTCAAACGCATGGTTATAATCCAAGACCCAGAAAGAAATAAAGAAGGGGTGAATGGAGTGATCGTTAAATGAGCTTGTGTGTTACCCGTGCTTGTAATCGTGCTAGTATTTGTAATCGTGTTCGCATTATCGTAGTCTGTGAATCGTGACCAGTCTGTACTGTGTTCTTGTGTGTATCAGTCGTGTTGTATTGAAAAAAAGCCTTGTTTCTAAGGTTAGGAATTGATTTTGTATATTACAGATGTTCTTTCTGAAAATATTGAAGCCTGCCTGGGTGGACCACATCGGGGGCCGATTTTGAGTTTGTGTTTCCACACAAACTATCTTTGTAATCTTGTTACTTTTATTTTTAATGGATTCGAGAGACTCGTGGGAAAACAGTTTGTAAAATATTTCCTAAAGAGGGGAAAATTAACTCCCCCGCCGTTTTTACGCCCAATACCCAATACCATAAGAATGTGTTTCTTTGGGCCCACGGTTAGCGAGGGTGCCATGTGATCAGCACAATGAGCAACCTCGTTGACTTTCCCCTAGTTAATTTCAGTAAAGTCAGAAAAGGCTCAAGCTGAGACTATTACGGAGCCCATAAATATACTTTTACGCAATCATTCAATGCTCCATGAGGTCTAAGTGTTCAACGAACTGCTGGAATAATTAGCTAGTAAGCCACTACGTGAATTTTTTATTTTATTGAAATACACAAAAGTGTATTAAATATCATCTAAATCTCCAGCCAAAAGTGTACTTTTTACATACTTCAAACAACACAGAACCAGTTATCAATTTAATTTGATGTCTTAGCACAAATATATCATTTCAATAGTGATCAAATCATGATGAAGCTGTAGCCTTCTCAGTCTGTATTTGTAAGATACGGGAACCCATTTAAGTAAACGGCTAGAAATCTGTCAAAAGCCACAGGGTCAAAGTGTTTCCTCTAAATATTCCGAATGTGTGAAGTGTTCCGTCAAGGAAAACGTCTAGGAAACACTGTTCTAGGCCATGTACCAGAAAGAGTTTGAAAAAGTGATTTAATCCACAACAATGACCTGACTGGGTTCTGTTGACTAATCATTTGAAAAATAACATCAACAAGACCCTACATAACAAAAAGGAAATGGATTGGAAAAAAAACGCCCATCTGTTCTGGAAACATTAGAGAGTGTGTGCGTGTATCTATGAATGGTTGTGTGTGTATTGACCTCAGTCCGCATAAGCTCATACGCATTTATTATGAACGTTGGCCATAAATGTTTGCGTGTAGATAGTCGTTTATCATTGTATTCACCAGGGGGTCCAACATTTTAAGTTCAGAGATTGTCAATACATTCTAGATGATATACTAAACAAACACAACCTCCTAATGATACAAAACATTTATAAGAAGCCTAAATTTATATCTCTAAAGAAAATATAGAAACTAGCAACTTCTGAGTTACGTAATGTAAACATTCACATAAGTATGCATACCTTGAATTGAATTGTGAACAACTAACTAGAATAACTTTTTTTAAAGGCCCCCGGAAAGGGAGAAACCTCTACAAATGTTTTGTGGTCTGTCTGTCCTTCCGTCCGTAACGTTTAGATCTCAAAAAACAAGAAAACGTTGAAAATTTGATTTTATATTCTGCAGCTTTCAAAGTTCTCGTGCAACAGCTACTTTTTATTTACTAAAATTGAATTATATTGTATTTAAAATTAAATAATCAGGCTGTTAAGTCATATACAGACAAACCAGTTTTAAAACTAATTAAAAATGGTTAAAAATAGGGGGAAAAAGGCACATCCTCAGAAATACATGTTCACCCATGAGTCGTAAGTTCACCTAACCTCTAGGGATACCTGATGTAGGTTGTGGAAGCAATTACGGTTGGTCGTTGTGCTGGCCACATGACACCCTCGTTAACTGTCGGCTATAGAAACAGGTGACCCATACATTATCTGCTTTATACATCGCAAGGTCAGAAATGGGTACCATTTTTTTTTACTTATATATATATATATATATACATGCATATATGTTCATACATTTTGATTCAGTATATCACAAGAATGCTTTACGAGAAATAGATATCAGTAAAAATTCTCCAGTTTTGATTGATTCGGTGGAACGGTTATTATGGCACCAGTATCGCCTCCCATAGTCTGGCCGTTTTATGAATTGGCGGCTTAATCACTGTATGTTGGACAGTCTAACGTTGGTTATGGACCTTAGCCAAATGTTGTAAACAAATTGAATGTATCGGCAACTTTTGGTTCAATGTCCACAGGTTAATCTTTGTGTTCAGCTAGACGTGAGGGGTTTCTTCTATTTACCTTCAAAGTCAATACATGTTCTATTATATATCACTTTCAAACTGCAAAGAGGATCTCAAGTTCAATAGGCATAAACAATTTTAAAAATCATAAAATATACTTTAAAAATAGTTTATATTAAGTATAATTGTATCATTTCGTTTGGATCAGTAGTGTAATTATTTATTGGACTGATATGTACATAATAAATCTGTGTGATTAGAAATATTTTTACCTATATATTTATTTTTGTTAGCTTTTAGCTTTCTCAATGCGCTTATGATTCTATCACTGGTTTGGACCAGTTGTGAAAAGGAGGGGGGGGGGGGGAAAGATTGGGGGGGGGGGGGGTATCTTGGTGAATGTTTGTATGATCGTTTTTAAAATGCATAAAAAAAATTTCACCCTCAACTGGACTAATTTAACTTACACCACCACGTTTGTCTAGTACGATTTCTTTCCGTTTTCAAGATACTAAACAAAATAATTAATTACCACTAGTCAATTAACTAATTTTTTTTTATTGATTCTTGTTTTGTCAGGTAAAAAATAAGTGTACGAAATTTCAGCTTAATCCAAGATTGGGGGGTGGGAGAAATAACTTGTACAAACTTGTTACCATACAGGCAAACAGAGTTGATATAAGCTTTGTAATAAAAAGGACTAGGATGTCAAATTCGGCCCGGGCATTTCTAAACAATCCGGCCCACTAATTGTATATCAACCTGTCCTCAAAATCATTATGTTTAGTTTGATAACGTATCGATTACTGAACCCCAGCTATATATCTTTCTAAGAAAAACAGGTCTGATGTTGCTTTTTAATGTCTAAGTATGTAAGCCTTAAAGCCCTGTCTACGGATGTAGGCCTTTCCATCATTTCAGAAAATGTGTTAAAGTAAATTATTATTAGGACCAACAATGTAGTCTGTCAAATATTTTGTTAAACGAAACGCTCAGAGGGCCACTTTTATAAGAGAATATTATAAAACCTTTAACAATTTAATACGTGACATAGTGACATTCACGAGGCCTTTTAGATGGGCCTTAAAAATAAAATAAATAAATTATAGCTTTTATATAGTGCTACTTTCATGCTTATAGTATGTTCAGAGCGCTATGGTCCAATCTCATTTGAGGATCAGTGGGAGGAGGGTGTATCTGGGAGCAGGTTTTCCGGGCTGTCTTTTGGGCTTAGTAAACACAGCTCTGCCCGAGTCGGGCGTCGAACCTCGAGCCCCTTTCGTAGGCAGCCAAGCCAAGCCAAGTTCAAGCATACTTGGCCTCCCGGCCAATTTGGGTATATCCCGCCGGGCATTTTGCCCAAATGCCCATTAAGCTGGTCTGCCCCTGGATGCATCTCAATATCAGCATGTTTTCCCTTTTTATATCCCAATATAGAAAATGTGTTAATGCATTGATATATCAAACCGATTATCTCCCGTTACATGTTTAATCTTTTGCGTTAATATTCAAAACTTCTAGGCTCCCAATGTATAAATAAACATCATGTTTGCACTTCTTTTGGGACCTTAATGCTTACACCACGTGACATAGTTCCTTTAACATCATCCACCGTGTCGTTTTCTTGTGAAGTTGATGTTTATGATAGCTGCGGGCTATATGAACATTGTCTGTCTAAGTGTACATATAGCCGGAGGACCACATTAGCATAGACAATTACACCACATTAAAATGACACTATGGTGTAGGACCTAGTTTGATCTATTTGATAAGACTGATGTAGTTCATTTAACTTTACAAGGGCTGCTGTTGATGTGCACAGACATAAAAGTGTGAGAACTTGTGTGTGTGTGGGGAGGGGGGTTTATGTATCGCTCAACGAGTTCAAGCTATTTAAAAAGCAAGGCCAAAGAACAAAGGATCAGTTGACGACGGTACACAAGTGATCAACCATTTATGGCGTCTACATGTTGGATGTGGGGAAACAGATGTTATGCTCTAAGTCTTAGCTAATCGAATTGGGTGACGTGTTGTGTGTACGCCTTAATTGAACTATTGTTAACGATAATTGAAGGTAAAAATAATTTCGTTGGACCTTTATGAATTTGTTATTATCAATATGAAATAAGAATATGAAATAGCTACATTAAACAGCGCCCCCCCCCCTTTTTTCATGATAGATTATTCTCAATGAACTCGAAGATGCTTTGAAAAGTCGGCCACTGTTTACTGATGGTTTTCCCTTTACGACATAATACGCTAGTCATCCTAACCAGAAAACACATTGAATAGGTGTACACATTATATATGTATATATATATATATTAAAATTAGTTGAAAAAAAACTTGTCTAATGAGAAAAACTCCATATTTGCAGCCATATTTCTTTTAACGTGCTCCAAGTTCGTATCAGACCGACAGACAGACAGAGTGAGTTGATATAAGCTTTGTAAAGAAAATAAAAAACAACTTAATAGTTAAAACCCAAAAGGAGTCGTAGAATTCCTTTGATCTAATACAGTGGTTCCCAAGCTTTTTCCCATAACGGAACACCTTACAAATTCTAAGTATTTAGATGTAATGTATCAATCAAGTAGTAAACAATGTCACATTTCTTTTCGTCTTGTTCTTGGTTTCATTCACTTTCATGTATGAAGATAAGTGACATTCAGATCTCGACGACATTCAGATCTCGACGACATTCAGATCTCGACGACATTCAGATCTCGACGACATTCAGATCTCGACGACATTCAGATCTCGACGACATTCAGATCTCGACGACATTCAGATCTCGACGACATTCAGATCTCGACGACATTCAGATTTCGACGACATTCAGATCTCGACGACATTCAGATTTCGACGACATTCAGATCTCTACGCCACAAAGCGATCAAATGCTAGCATTTCCCAATCTATGATGTCGATTTTCACATTCTTTGAGGAATATCTCTTGAGGCTCCTTCGTTAATGTGTTGTTGTTTTTTACTACGAAATATTTTATGAATTGAAAACATATAATTTTTTACATAAAATACTATAAATAGTATTTTGAAATTACATGTAGATAGGCCTAAGTTTATATGTAACTAAAGCTTTTGCCAACTGTACAACCCCATTTATTATAATTAAAACAAGCAAAGACATTCACTTACTTACTTTACAGCTCTTCCTAATGAGCAATAATGGAATTTGAAATGGCGACAAGATCTCAAATGGTAACGAGATTTGAAATGGTAGCAACGAGATTTAAAATGGCGACAAGATTTAAAATGGTGACAATAAGGTTTAAAATGGTGACAATAAGGTTTAAAATGGTGAAAATAAGGTTTAAAATGGTGACATTAAGGTTTAACATGGTGACAATAAGGTTTACAATGGTGACAACAAGGTATAAAATGGTGACAACAAGGTTTAAAATGGTGACAATAACGTTTAAAATGGTGACAACAAAGAAAAACGACAACAAGATTTAAAATGAGGACAACAAGATCTGAAACGATAACGAGATTTAAAATGTCGACAACGAGATTTAAAAAGTCGATCTGAAATGGTAACGAGATTTGAAATGGTAGCAACGAGATTTGAAATGGCGACAATAAGATTTAAAATGGCGACTACGAGATCTGAAAAAGTAACGAATTTTAAAATGGTAGCAACGAGATTTGAAGTGGCAGCAACGAGATTTGAAGTGGCAGCAACGAGATTTAAAATGGCGACAACGAGATTTAAAATAGATACAGCAAAAATTCACAATTCTATCATACATTGAATGATTGAGATCTAACTAGATACATTAACTTGGACGTTTGGTGTGGTCTTTTAACATGAAATGTCACTGTCTAGAATTGAGACTAGATATTTTACTTTTTTTAAAAGTATTTTATTTTATTGTTCTTGTCATTGTAATAGTTTTGTTTTCTATGTACTTTAATTTAACTAATAGACAGACAGACAGACCAGATAGACAGACAGACAGACCAGATAGACAGACAGACAGACCAGATAGATAGATAGATAGATAGATAGATAGATAGATAGATAGATAGATAGATAGATAGATAGATAGATAGATAGATAGATAGATAGATAGATAGATAGATAGAAAACAAATTATTTAAGTGTATCAATTAGTTTGGATTAGTCATGTGATTGAATTAGTATTAGATTCTAACAAATAATTAAACTCTGTCACGCTGTTGTGGTTTAACTCAACCACAAAAAAAAACTGCTTACATTACACAACATGTGATCGATGAGGGAAAATGGCCGTCGCTTTAATGACTAGCCACATATATCATTGCTATGTTTTGATTTACTGCCCTTGTGACGCAGGCATGTTGAAGCGGGTTATCTTGCCGTATTAGGAAGAACAAAACAATAAAAACACATTTGTAATGGTCTGATTATTAGAGAATAGACTTTATCCTAGTCACATTGAAATAAAAAGCAAAATTTCAAAAAAAAATTTCAAAAAAGCTTATCTAAATGGAAGACGACAATGTTACTACCGTCCAACATAAATTGGCCACATTCCGAACACGTTAAGCTAACACATTACTATTTTTTTGTATCTAGCAAGGCATGAATCATTAAAAAAAAAAGATTAGTCAATTTTTATTGGTAATTAATTTGTTTATACCAACAAGGAAAGTAATCCTTCAGTATTAAGAGATATGGCTAAATATGTGGGTTTTTTTCCATTTCGATAATTGTACACGTGATTTCTCCCACACCCATTCTCGAATCAAGTTGAAACTATACACAAATGAAACTAAGACTAGCTAGAAAATTAGAAAATTGGAGGAAATAATTACTCACATGCTGCACCCTATTGAACATGGAACCTGTCAAATTAATAAAATGGTAATTTCTCTGAAAGAACATTTGTGCATGCTTGTGGATGAAATTTCATCCTACTTTGTAAATCTACATGACATATCGTTTTTACTTGCCAGAAGTCCATTCACAAAATCGAAGACGGTCAGGATGTTACAAACTGTGTTTGTTATTATAATGTTTGGGCTAAATTTATAAATTACTCTATTATGGCTTGCACGAGATGGTGACATTGTGGTCAACAGGTCTACGTGAATGTGTGTAGGGGTAGATGAAATGTGTGAATTCTTAGTTAGTGGTTTGACTGGACAAGTTGCTAATCTGACTCTAAGAGAATGAGAGTCTGGATATTTTCAGAGTTGGAGACTATAATTGAAATAGTTGAGAGTTGTTTAGTAGAAAATCATTTTCCTATCGTAGCAAGTTCATGTTGCACGTTGTATTTTCTTTTCGTTGATTTGACGATTTACATACGTACTTAGTTGATTTGTTTGTAAAGTGTTGCACTAGCTATAAAGTTCTGAGTTGTGTCTCTTTGGAGATTGTGTTATTACTCCACAGGTAAAGGTTAAGATTTTCCTGTCGTCAGAAGATTGAAATGGGGCTTGGAGTCCCTTTCCATTGATTCAATCCCCCTAGTCAACGACCTTCACAACCAACCAGGGCAACCCTTATATAGAGGCTGTTTGTCACACAGAAGACATTACAGAAAGATTTCATGGCACTTCTACCAAGCACGTCCCCAGGTGGCGGATAGGGGAAAAACCCTTAGATATAATGTTAGCTACGAATTTCAAATAAACAGCCGCGGATCAACTGGTTTGCAGTCAAGGAGGATGAGGTGGGATATTCCAGTGGTAAGGATATTCACTTAAACTGTCTTAAACCATATCAAAAATCCAGGGAAATGATTGCAAAAAGCGAGTATAAACTCTAAACCCGGGTAAACTAGGTATAGTAATTCATCTATGAGAGACAACTCCGAAATTAAACAACTGCTGCCTTGCAGATGATCTTGGCTTATCAAAGGCTATTGGGAGTATATCCAGAAAGAAAAGCAGATTGAAGCCGGAGTCAATGGGCCTCCTGGCGCATAACACATTGACACTCTATCTCATCTATGTTGGAGAGCAGAAATTATTGTTATAGATTTGGCGTCATGCCTGTGGAATCCCGCCACCCTTGTAGGGGGCCGAGCTCTTCGTCTCAAAAGAGCCCACACAAACGAGCTGGTGGTTCTTTTATCTCTGCATTTGTAGCCACGAGCAGAGATCATAAAGTACAAATTACTGGCCAACACTATCGAGAGTCCCGAAGCAGGGACTATGGCCCTACGAAGAGAAACTATACGGGGAATTGCTCGATCTGGACATTACTGCGCGGTTCTTCTCAGATATAATATTACTGATCTGAACTCTCCAACATGAAAAAAGAGAATGAAGATGAAGTCCAGATACAGAAAAAGATTTGATTCAGTAGATGATACTCTATTTGATCTTTCAAAAACTACCGAAAATTTCTATATCTTGTTGACACAGAAAGAAGTTCAGCTTTCCCTTTGATGTGGGCTTTATTGGACATACTGTGACAACAATATTGTAGCAAATTAATTTGACTCTACACTATTGATATTATCCGTGCTCCGCCTTGCTTGTCTATTTGTCACATAAGTACGCAACATGAATTTGGTAAATAGGAAATAGTGAAATAAATAAATGTAAGTCATAAAATAAAATTTCTGTTATTTATAATTTAATGATCAGGAGGAATACAATAATACAATACAATATTACATATTGTTTCCTAATTAAACATAAAGCTTTGAAAATCCAAATCAGCTATTTACACTATGATTACGATTGTATAACATTAGTAAAAGCACACTTACTTATCTCAAGATTGAACGAAATTTAAAGTTGGGGGGACGCCGCTAGTGGGAAAAAGTAGAAAGGGGTCGTTGAGCTAAACATTTTGAGAACCGCTGTTATAAAACAAATCAACTTTAAGGATGAAAATCAACGGAGGTGTTTGTGAGGGCAGGTGATGAAATCTAGCAATGATGATTTCTTGGTGAAACTTTTTACCCAAATTCTCCTCGATGATTGGGTCGTCGGAGCGCGTGGAAGCGGATGGGAAAGACAGCTTGTTAATGATCTGTACGATCTACCTTCATAATATTTTTGTTTCTTATTTTACAGTTCTTTTTTACCGCCATCTCCCCCCCCCCCCACCCCCCGCCTTCATTTTAGTTGTATTTGCTCCGATGCTGATTCATGTAGATATAATCCCATTTAGAGTAAACAGATTAAGCAAAGATTAATGCGCTGATGCATAACTTCTGGTAAATAATTATGACTCCGCCGGAGAAATGGATCGGTGTTAGATTTCGTGCCTAAACGATGTATGGCATTTTATTTTTTATGAGCTTGGTTGCGGAGAGGAGGCTGGGTTCAAGGGTCATATATGCATACTACTATTTTGAGGTCGCTCTCATTTCCTACGTACTACCCGTCTGTGCCCTACCAGAGTTATGTACGCGCTCGTAAAATAAACATATATTTTGCTGTTGTTTGCCAGCTTCTACCTAGTTGCATATTAAAAGGAGAACTCGTTGAAATGTAGCACTTTGTCTAAAACCCCTTTCATTTTGTCAAGAGTGACAAGAGCCTTGAATGTATCTGTGAGGCATGGGCGTAGCTGGGAAATCAACCATACGGGGGGGGGGGGGGGAGACGGACTTAATTGAATGATTTTTTGCTATGATTTTGTTTATTTTAGGTGATATTTTAATACTAAACCATCAGCGCAGCCAAAGGGGTTTTGAGTTTAAAACCCCTACCAGAGGGTTTTGAGTTTAAAACCCCCTACCAGGGGTTTTTGCAGTTAAATCCCCCTCTTCTTTAAAGCAAAACAAACAAAAAATGCACACGACAATCCCCAAATTCCAAGAGCACAGTTAAGGAAGATTTTGATTTTAAAGAAACCTCCAAAATTTACGATTAAAACCCTCTTCAATATGAAAAAAAAAGCAAATTATGCACTCAAAATGTTATGATCGTAGCTAAATGGGTTTTGATTCAGTTTTAAGTTTAACCTCCCCTCCAGTGGAGTTTGAAACTAAAAAATAAATCTTCAATTAAAATTAAAACAATTTAGACACTCTTTTTGAGTTTGTTTAAACCCCCCGCCAGCGGGGTTTGAAGCTAAAAAATACATCTTAAATGTAAAAATAAAAACAAATTACGCACTCAAAATGCTATCAGCGTTGCCAAGAGTTTAAATCCCCCTTCAGAAGGGTTTGATGCTAAAAAATTTAAGTCTTTTAGACTTTGTTATATTTTCATTAATCTTACTTCGTTTTTGTTGCCCACCATATGTTAATTTCAATCTTTGATATACTATTGTCTAATCATATTTGTGGCTCTAATTAATCCATCACATTTGATGGTTTCAGTACCTATTTGGTATGTGAATGCGGTCATGCATGTGTTGGTGTGTATTTGCTTTTATTTTTGGGTTGGTTATCCTTTAAATGTTGATATGCTAATCCTTGTATCATTTTTCTGTCTCTGATGGTTTCAATAGTTATGTAGTATGTCTTTGCTATTAAGTAATATTCTCATTACTATTATGTAAAGTAATTTAGAATAGGTTAATCATGTTTCAAATTTTTTCTTTAATTCTTTATGATTAAATATTTGTGAAATGTGAGAACCTACAAATAAAAATTAAATTTAAAAAAAATTTAAAAATGAAAATAAAAAGCCCGCAAAAGAGGCTGGAGGGCCCTAAACAGAGGCATATAAAGCTCCAAAAATGAGCCAAAGAAAAGAGGCCTAATGCCCAAGGATTCCTATGATGACAAAGCTAAAATTGAATAGCGCAAATTCTGAGGTTTCCTAAAAAAAAAAAAATTTAAATGCTCCTATATCTGCAACTATGACTTTATAAATGATGAACTCCAGCGGGTATATTACAATGAACGGTGTATTTGATCATGAACTATATGCAACTTTTCAATAACCTTGACTGTTTAACGTGGATGCGTTAACCCTTAAGTCTTGTGTGTTATTGTAAGTGAAAGTACATTCTGAATATAAAAAAAGGCCTACAGGGGCCGAAATTACTTTCTCTTCATTCCAAATTTTATAGGAGTATGATTATCGAACATTTCAAGCTGTTAATAGCTATTCATTGAGTGGACCTGTGGGTGTAGGCCGGGAGCACAACTCAGCTCAAGTCGGGATTTGATCTCGAGAAGGGCCGGCCTTAGACATAGGCAAACAATGCGGCCGCCTCGGGCCTCACACAAGGCTCATAAAAATTTTTAGTGAAGATCTAGTTAAACTTTTGACAATATTATTGTTGGAGTACTCTAGCCTGACTAGGTTTGAAATAAATTGCGTAATTTTATTTTTTCGCAGTTATTTTTGTTTAAATTTTCTATTTCATTTGGGGACCACCAAGTGAACTTCGGCTAGGGTCTCAAATTGTCTAAGGCCGGCCCTGTCTTGAATTCCCGTGATATGTAATCAAGCGGTTTATGCCACTCAGGCACGTAATGCTTGTATAACCTAGTAAACCAATTCTTACTTTAGTTCGTGTTTATCACTGACACACCCACGTGCCTCTTCCAGTAGTGCGTGATACTTATGCTATGCATAGGTAGTGTACCTTTTTTTAAAAATTATTATTCATTTTCATTATTATTAGAGAAAGATAAGGTGACGTCATATTTAGTGACGATATTCAAACGATCACTAAATACACGAATTAATACTCAACAGGTGTGCGCTTAATTAGGGTTTTAAAATGACTCGTTTTCAGCTGGAGGTAGATTCGAGCACAGGTTTTCTATTTTAAATATGAAAGCAAGGAAGTATAAGCCCAAGTTGAGTTTAGCTGAAACTATAAAACACTTTTCACTATTTTTTTAAGACTAAAACAAAAAAAATACAAGAATACATTTCTTGGATACAAGTGTACAATACAGATGGAGCGTACATTTTTGTTTATTTATTAGACTAGGTCACTAGAAGGTATATCTGTAATTTGTTCATTTTCTACACACTATATCTAAAAGAGACCTTGGAGAGTGGCGTGTTTTTACTGACGCCCTATGTTCCACCGTGGAACGCGCAAAGGAAATATGGTGATAAAGAGGATATCTAAAGTATGGCCCGGTGGCTGAGTGGTTGCCTAAAGTACATTGGGGACCTAAAGGCGGGACGGTGGTCATTGTGATGGCCACATGAGACCCTCGTTAACCGTCGGTCAAAGAAACCAATGATCTATGAGCTTCCACTTCCATAGATCGCAAGGTCTAAAAGGAGTCCCTTTACTTACGTTGTTCTTTACATCAAGTAAATAAGTAGACATATTGCCTTCATTGAAATCCAGTAGGGCGTTGGCGCTGTAGGTGCCTTGATCCCATTGGTGGTTAGAAAGGCTTTTATCTAGCTACCAGGCCTGGACATGGGGCTCTTCACCCCTGTCCTGTCTTAGGGCTCTCAATTGTAGACGCTCATATCGGTTGACTGGGCCAGACCGGGACGTGCCGTGTACACATCGCTCCGTCCCCGTTCCTGGACCCCACTCGCTACAATTGGCCGAGAACAGAGCTGACTGCGGGGAGCTTGTCTCATATTCCTATACTGTAACTGCCACTGTTCCGTGCAGGGACCGCCACTCCACCTTGCGGGATACTGATGACGCCCCCGTTGTGGAACGGCGTAGCGGACTTTTTGGACTGGTGTGCGGGCTACTTGTTCCATCCCTACCTCGAGTGAGATTAAAAAAAAACAAAAGCTCACCCAGAGGGTCCCGCAAGGGCCTGGTTCGCTACTCGTACTTAGCCTATCTAGTTCCACCACTAGACGTTTCCACCGGAGACGCCACGCTGAGGCGACGGGTAGCTGGAAACCTCCGGAGACCTATTACCAGATATTTCAACTAGGACAATTGAAAATCAAAGCCATTTTCATGTTCCCAGAATTTTTTCGATCATTGTACCACTTACCAATGTATGTTACCGCTTACCAATATATGTTACCGCTTACCAATATGTGTTACCGCTTACCAATGTATGTTACGGCTTACCAATGTATGTTACTACTTACCAATGTATGTTACCGCTTACCAATGCATGTTACCCCTTACCCATGTATGTTCCCGCTTACCCATGTATGTTACCGCTTACCAATGTTAGTTACCGCTTACCCATGTATGTTCGTCGTAAGACATAGAATTTAAAGTTTTTCGTAATGCACGGACAATACAACTTTTAAGAAATTTGTTTATGCAGATTCCAGCTGCTGTTGCATCTCCACAATAGAAACTTTGAACTATGAAAAGTTAAAAGGCGCGCTCAAGCTTTTGTTTAGAAATATCAACATCAAATGGTCAGTCTGTGCTCTCGCCAAAG
Source organism: Biomphalaria pfeifferi (assembly GCA_030265305.1). Classification (NCBI taxonomy): domain Eukaryota; kingdom Metazoa; phylum Mollusca; class Gastropoda; family Planorbidae; genus Biomphalaria; species Biomphalaria pfeifferi. The sequence continues at coordinate 2,432,279 of JASAOG010000084.1, forward strand.
TGGTTTCTGTCCTAGAGATGGATAGACTAAACATTGGAATGATGAGTGAAAGAAATCTGTCCACTTCTGCGGACTTAAACCAGAATGGTGTTGTTTTTTTTTACAAAATGTGAAATAATCAATAGTTTGAGGAAGACATAAAGTTTGACTCACATTCTTTACATACAAAGTTATTCTTAATGAAAAAAAGACTATAAGGAAAATAAATATTTAAGCTTTGTTAAAACACAAAATACATTTTGTCTTAAAAGAATATTTCCACCACTCCGTATATAAACACATTTCCCCCTCACACAGGGACACCAAGAGATTGATAAGTAGCAATGATAGTGAGTCTCTTTGATTCCTCGCAAGGACAAGACGAGCGCAGATTCCATTCATGTCCGTGACATCCACTTTCTTGGACAACAACAGAACAACAACAAACAAAAGAATGAGAAGGTCTGTGATCATCACCCACCTGCAAGTCACTTTCTCAATTATCATCTGAATTAACTTCATCTGAGCTTCTCGTACACATTCACCTGTGCCTTTGTCCGTTTTTTACCGTTGGGGTCACCACTAAAGATCTGTTTACCGTCTTTCTCCATTCCTCTCTGTCTTTCGCCATGGATTTAATCTCTTTCAATGGCAGACCAGTTCATTCTTTCTCGTTGTCTACCCATCGCTTTCTCAATCTGCCTCCTCTTCATTTTCCGTACACTGTTCCCTGAAGGAAGGTTTTTGCGATTCTTGAGGACTTGAGTTATGGTTTTGATAAGGAAGCTTGGCTTACTGATCACTTCCCTCCAGTGTATAGCATATCGGAAGCTGTAATCCTAACTATGCTTTAACTTGGGCTCTGTGATCGTGCTTACTGTGATAGTAAGTGTATGTGTTTTGAGTAGCTGGTAGTGCAGTGTGTGTGCCTGTGTATGAAATGACCAGTGGACCTTGAGTGTACATGGTTGAGTGAACAGCATTGTGTCAGGACTGTGTGTAAAAGGAGGTCAGTTTAGAGAACAAGTGGCTGGAGTAAAGAACATAAATAGAGACTAATAAAATCATTGTGTTTATTGAAGCTCATGTTGTTCTAATGTGTCTATTACAGTTACTGAGTGGTACAGCACTTTGCTTCTAAAAGAATCTAGAGCAAGTCTGGTCATTTAAATTTCGGGATTTTATAACGCATTTGAGTCCACCCAACCCAAATAAATACCTCATATTTGGTAAAGAAAGTTGATTGATCAGTGTGTTCACCATATGTCCCCCTCGTTATTATTTAGCCTTAGAAACAAATAACTCTTACATCATCTGATTCATGCATCGCAATAAAAACAGTAAATCCTCCCTGCCATGCACACCTCAGATTACTAAAAGGAATTTTTAAAAAAAAATTATTTAAAGAGGAAAAGGGGGCGCATATAAGACATAGGGAAAGCACACACAAAAAAACCCTAGACACCGAGTAGTAAGAAGGGTGAAAAAACCTAGAAACCGAGTAGTAAGAAGGGGAAAAAACCTAGACACCGAGTAGTAAGAAGGGGAAAAAACCTAGACACCGAGTAGTAAGAAGGGACAAAAACCATAGAAATGTAGATTCTTAGACTTCCTTTAAAAAAAAAAAAACCCTAGACGTAGAGTTGTGAGAGGGGGGGGGGGGAGAAAAAGAACCAAAAAAATATCTAGATGCTCAGACTAAGTGCTGTTTAATTCCAGACCCTGACAAAGTCCGTACTTACTGCCTGGCATGACGCCAAACTCAACAATTCATTGCATTACAAAAACAACAATACCAAAAAAAAAAAAAAAAACATAGTGCAACTCATTTATTTTTTTTAACAATTTATTTTGTTCAATGTCTCTTGCTTGGCTTGTATGTATTGATTCAGTAAATACTCAATAGAACGTGTACAAATACGAACACTATACATGTTTGGTAACACGTATATAATCTATGAGTGTTTAGCACACATTACATGTAACTGGGACTTAGATTTGTTCCCTAACTCTATTCTAAACTCCATCGCTAAAGATCTCTAGATATAGATCTAGTTGTTAAGTGCTGTGGAGAGGTGAGAGGCTGGATGTTTCCTTAATTGAAGATCACGGCATTCTGCGATCACATCCAGCGAACATCTTAAGTCCATTGATAGATTGGGAAACAGAAAAGTAAGGTGTTAGAGCAGCGGTTCTCAACCTTTTTAACTCGGCGACCCCTTTTTACAACCCCCCCACTCTGCCGCGACCACCGCCCCAATACACACATACAGCAATAGAAGAGTAGGCAATAACAATCCATATTTTCGATGGTCAAGGGGGTCGCGACCCACAGACTGAGAACCCCTGTGTTAGAGACAGAAATGAATAGAAAGCTTTGACGTTTGTGGTGTTTTTTTTTTAAATAAAACTTATATCAACTCACTCTGTCTGTCTGTCTGTCTGGTAAAAATTTTGAATTTCTTTCATTTCCTATTTTCTGATCAAGTTAAACTTTGCACAATTATTCACTAAACCTGACAAGACATTTGATTCAATCAAAATAACAATAACAAACAACGCTACTCTCAAATAAAAAGGCATGACACTGTTAGACCATGATAAGCAGTTTTAATAGCGCCAGGGACTCAATTTAGATAATAATTGTTCTTAAAGAAAAGGTAAAATATTGTGTGGCGTCTCTGTCAGGAATAAGCGGTGCCAACACGCTCCGCATGACGCCTTGATCGTTCAGTAACTGCACCCTATACTTGACCATGTCTGCTTTGTACTTGATTGTACTTGTTTGTATTTTGTCTCGAGTTGGAGATTAAAGAACTTACGAGTGTAAATATTTTCATACAAGCGAAGCGTCCGCCCCCCCCCCCCCGCTCCATTTAAAATTCTTCTTTAAAAAAAATAATTAGGGCATCGTCTGTTCCTTCTCTATTCATTTTCCGGCGTCTGGCAAATCGTGCGACTTGAGCTAGCAACAAAATTATGGCGCCAGTAAAACAAATGTTCCAGATACAGTGATGGAGTGTGCTCGCGCTATCTTCATACCGTACAATGACTGAAACGAATACCAAGAAGACAAGAAACACGAAATTGTTTTCAGCTTGTCTCTGATACATAAGTACAAACTTACTATCTACCTTCTCTTTTTGTGTTTTAGCTCTGATGGATTAGTTTTCTCCAAACATATCTTGGTGGTGTAGATGAATGTCACGTAGGACATAATCAGTTTCTTTTTTAAAGTAACGTCTGTATTATATAAGATAAGAAGATAAGTTGTTTTGTTGTTTTTTTTTCAGTATATTCAATGTACTTGCTGGCTCTGATGTGATTTAAAACGATAAAAATATGGAAAAGGTTTAGAGTGCAGGGACTAAATCCCCAAACAGCCAGCGGACATACTGTGTGCCCTAAGCGGGCCTCCAGGTGGTGAAGGCTAGCAAGCAGGACAAGTTAGTATAGCACAGCGCACATATTGTGTTCCCTAACCGGGCCTCCAGGTGGTGAAGGCTAGCAAGCAGGACAAGTTAGTATAGCACAGCGCACATATTGTGTTCCCTAACCGGGCCTCCAGGTGGTGAAGGCTAGCAAGCAGGACAAGTTAGTATAGCACAGCGCACATATTGTGTTCCCTAACCGGGCCTCCAGGTGGTGAAGGCTAGCAAGCAGGACAAGTCAGTAAAGCACAGCGCACGATGTACAGTTCTCCTGTTGGCTCATACTTTGCGATACACTTGCCGAACAGTGGCGTTGCTAGGAATTTGCCATCATTTGGAGACCCGAATGGGCTTGACCTCTTTGGAGCCCTGCATTTTGCATAATATTTAATGTAAAAAAAAATCACTCATTTGGGGGGATTTTCAGATTCTCCCCCCTCCCTGTCCCCACCCTAGCTACGCCTCTGCCAAACATAAACTTGAAGGGAAGAATCCGAAACCGTGTATTATATCCTTTAAGCACTGTCCATGACTTGCGAAATTCAGTTTCAGCCTCATGCTCTTGATCTGTATTGTCCCTTAAGTGCAACGCGGAGAACATCAGAGTTGTTGTCCAGGACCTTTGGAGGAAGGATTTGAACCTCTCAAGATCTCACACATTTAGAGTTAAATAATGATTATGTTATACGCTAAACAAAAATATTTTAAACCTAACCACCCTACCTTAATGAAACTAAAAAAAGGGAGGTTTTAAAAAAAATCTTTTATCTAACGTTTCGCCTTGTTAATTCCAAAAAGGAAAGCTGCTCTTTAGCTTTGAACATCTCGGATTTAAACTAAAGCAATTTAAAGGTCGTAGGCTATGTACTGATCGCAAAACAAATACTAATTATATCACATTTCAGATTTTAAAGGCCGCTATGGCAACCACTTAAATATCACTCGAGTTCATCTAAAACAAAGTTATAACTTTATCATGCGTCATTGTTTTCTGACATTTAAACTGTAATATCAACTAAATCAGTGGTACTTATCTATCTTCGTCTTGAGGGCAATATAATGTTTCCATACGTTCTCAGGCCACATTATAAAATACAAATTCGTTTTAAAAAAGCAAAGCTTAACTATACATCTCAATTATGTAGAATTTATTTCCATTTATTGATATCAAAAAAAGAATTAATTTCTAATATTTAATTGACTAATAGGTTAATTTATTAATTGATTCCTATTTTGTACGGTACAATAGATAATTGTGTAAAGTTTCAACTGGATCCGAGAATGGATGTCGGAGACATAAACGTGGACAAGTATCTAAGAGAACACAACATCACATATTTAGCTATAATTAGCCATTAATACTGAATGATTAATTTGCCTTTTCGATATTAATAAAAATGATTCGTAACCAGTAATTAATTGATTAATTGGTTAATATTTTTTTATTGATATAATAAATTATGTACAGTTTGAACTTGATCCGGGGAGGGGAGGTGGGAGAACTAACGTGTTCAAAATTTGTACCAGACTAATAGAATGAGTTTATATAAGCTTTGTAAAAAAAAAAAAAAAAAAAAGTGACGTCTAAATGAACCGAGCTTCCGCCTCTCCATCGTTTACCATGGGAGGGTTTCGAAGAGCCGGATAACACTTTGTCACGACCCGGATGTGGCCTGTGCGGTTATAGTTGAGGAATCACTGAACAAAATGAATTTCGACCCGTTTGTTTGTCGAAAGGTGAGACTAGTCAGACGATTAATGTCGGCGTTGAAACGAAGATACTGAATTTCTTGAATAAAATATATGGAAATATTCAATGACGTAACTAAAGCTACTTTTGTATTTGTGCTGTTTGTTAATCCGTCTGTCACGTTACTATGTCAGCAACTGAAAACGCTATTGAAAACCATTTTTTTTAAATCGCCTTTATCTGGAACGAAATAGACACAGCGTCACTACGTCTTTTGTTTTGAAATATTATCCTTTTGTAATTATTGTTGTCTTATTAAATAAGTATTTTATGCACAATCGAATAAACCAGTTTAACAACAAAGTTCAATCAATTCATATCATGTTACTATGATATTTAGGCTGCATGGCATGCGTGAAGATAAGATATTCATTATTTACATTGTACTCAATTAGCTGCACAGACTATTTATATTTACATTTAAGCATGTTCCTTTTTCACATACTAAATACTTCTTTAAACTTTAAGGCATGATGAAATATATATATATATATGGCTTTTTCCAATTTTTATAACACCTTCTTTTTCACTTTTTCTGTCTGGCGGCATTCTGAAAATGGCGGCTTGAATATTGAATCGTATAAACTGGCAAAAGTAATTCGATATTTGAACTCAACATTTTAAGTTTACAATTGTTTTAAAATTTTAATTAACCACTATGCATTTTAGAATGTTACCCATAAACATACACACAGACACATTACAGCAACACACAGTTATAAATCTGTGCACTTGATAACCGTGCTATGATAACTTGTAGGGCATGGGTTTACGTTTAAATAACACATGCCCAGGGCAGGGTGAGGAGATATAATATATATTAGCTGGATGTGACCCGCAGCCTGCCTGCAGGTCTTAGTTTGGGTATTACTTATCTAGTGCAGATCTATGCCAAGCATGGCGAATGTTCCCTTAACATTTGTAAAAAAAAAATATTTTGCCTTGAAAATGAAAGTAGAGTGTGAAAATGGGTTTACCAGTTTAGCCGACATTTTGATATGTAATACAAAATAATGTGAAAACGGGTTTACCCGATATTTTAAAAAGTTCTTTAAAAATGAAGTTTTTTTTATATATTTTATTTTAGGGCCTTCCGGTTGTAAGAGGAACATTTAAACACACACTACGGTCTCATTGTTACAGCCGGCGGTGTTATAGGACCTCTAGTCTAGCATGTTAAACATATTAAACGTATAGTAATTAGTACATTTAACTTTAACCTTATGAGTTGTTTATAATACCATATCCCTTAGCTGATCGTATATATATATACATACATACTACCAAATAGACAATGTAAGATTGAAGCATAAAACGACTCATAGCTTAGTACCACACTGTTTAGACAATGGACCATTGATGCTATTGTACGAAAAAAGAATCTTTTTGTCAGTCAGGTAGTGATAGCAAGTATTTAGTACAGGATTTGTAATGACCATGAAACAATTCTTAATGCATGATATACATGTTCTAGAGTTCTGGTAGTGATAGCAAGTATTTAGTACAGGATTTGTAATGACCATGAAACAATTCTTAATGCATGATATACATGTTCTAGAGTTCTTGTCATTGAAGTCCTTTATCTCATATTTTCTTATATATTTATTATGCATATTTCGTTGAAATAAAATGTGAAATCTTGAGACCCTCCTTTGAGGTTGAGGCCTTGAGCGGCTTTCAGAGTCTTACATTTTGTCGTAATTCTCTATAATAGTTAGTATCCCTCTGTGTGTGTGCATGTAATAATGTGTGCGTTTCCTTTTCGTGAGCTTGTTTGTATTGACAGCCTGCCAGTGAGCATGTAACCACCTCCCAATATACGCCACCCTAGCGTGCTCGCGTCATTAGCTGGCTATCACAACACTGGCGCCCTACGCCAATCTATTCTATTAGTCTGTCGATTCCTGTTACACGTTCTGTGCGTTTCCTTCGAATTTTCTGGTAGGACGTCTCTAACTTGGGGGGAGGGGGAAAGATATTTTTAATCATGATTTTTTTTCTTCTATTATGAATAATAAATGTCTCCATCAAGATAACAGACATTTTATGATTTGTTTTTAAACAATGCAGATAGAGTTGACCTCTACAATTTCATTCGACAAATTAGTCATTCACTCACTAAATGCTTGAATTGTGTGTGTGTGTGTGTGTGTGTGTGTGTGTGTGTATGCGACCGTGCGTATGTGTGTGTGTGTGTGTGAGAGAGAGAGAGAGAAAGAGTGTGCCGATATAAGGTAGTATAATCACTATATAGCCGAGACAAATTGTTACACCAGGCCTCAACACTGACCTGAGATGTGACAACCTGTAGGCAGTGTAGACAAAGAGCTCATTGCCAGGTTACGTAAATGTGGCAACAAGCTATTGGACTTTTGGCTAGCTTTGCTATTCTGTTACAGATGAGGGTATACAAAAGAGAGGTGTGCATCCATTAGAAAAAAAAGAACCTATGAAACAATTTGTCAATATCCTCACATTTCGGTAAAACAATATTTTTATTTAAGGTAATTATTGCAACAAATGATCTTTCCATCAGCCCACTGGTTGGAACACACACTGAAACAAAAAAAAAAACACCTCTTGAAAAAAAAAAAAGGTAGAAATCACGGATTTTATTTTCCTTTTTTTCCAAAAACAAGAGCCGCTCGAGAGCCTGGGGTAATATCAAGCTTAAACTTCCACTTAAGCCCACCTTGCAAAGCCTTACTAGATATGATAATGAGTATGTGCTAGTGTGTCCACTATTTCAAAAAAAATTACTTGAAGCCCTCAGTGCCGAATGCTAATCTTTCTATTGTTCACGTAAATTTCTAAACTATCTTTATGTCACGTTTATCTCTGCGCGTCTTTTTTATTTATTACAAAGCTTAACTCAACTCACTCTGTCTGTCTGGTAAAAAGTTAGTACACGTTATTCCTCCCACACACAAACTCGGATCAAGTTGAAACTTTGCACAATTATTCATCGGCATACACAAGACATGAATCAATTATTAAATACAATTAACGAATTAATTATTGATAACTAATTATTTTGTTTGATATCAACAAGGGAATTAATTCCTCAGTATTCACATATATTGCTTTATTAGTTGGTGTGACCTAGTATTATGATAGGTCATAAAACCAGTGACGTCTGCTGTACTGGCGAGTTAGTCCAGTGGTACTTTGTGATCCCAAATTATATTATCTAGGCTATTAACTAAAGCCTCTAGATATACAAGATTACCGAGACAGACAAGTAATAAGTCTGAGATTTCAGTTGCAACAAACAAACAAAAAAAAGTATATTTAGGAACCAAAGAAAAGATCATGGAATGTATAACTGGAACTAAAGGCTAACCAAAGAAACTGAAATAATGAAATAAATCAAACTAGTAGGACAGGTTTAGTTCAAAATAATCATAGAACCAGCATCACAGAGGCACAATAGTGTCTCATCTCAAAAACCAAAAAGATGGTTTACAATAATATAATACATGTCATGACAATTAAATGACATCATCCATGAGACACACTACAGTCTCGTATCATAACAAAAGATGTCTTTTACAAAAAAAAATATATAGGGGAGGATAAGAGACTAAGTAGACTATACTATTTACATAAACCAACTTATTAATAACAAATAAATAAAGTCTACTTTGCTCATTATCGAAACACTCTTCCCTTAACAGTGGCACTCTCCTCTTGAGTAATACAGTTAGGGCACAACAACACAAGTATTAGCTAAACATACTGGAGACTTACCTCAAAATACACTGGTCAGCTCAAGGACTCAAGAGAGAGTGACAATTGTCAACAGTTAACAAGGGACTCAAATCAAGTATAAGTACAAGTATAAGGGGACTAACTCTTATTGAAAAAAAAAAGTAGCTACCCTTATTGTCCCTCTTGTCACAGTTGCGTTTTGTTCCTTTGAATTATTGTTCACGAAATTTCTCCCAGACGTTTTATTGGATCAGGTTAATACTTTCAACAATTTGTTTTATTTTATTGTACCATACAAAAATTAAATCAAATAACAAATTAACCAATTAGTGAGTTAAGATTGGTAATTTTTTTAAATCGCAAAAAGAAAATAACTTCTACATTTTTAGAGGAAACAAACTAGACACCTTCCCTTTAAAACAAATCCTTAACACTTTTATTTCCTACATTTTGAACCCAATTCCGAGATTCCTATTTTTTTTTGTCAAAGAAAAGGAGCACAATTGTGATGATTGCAATCACGAGGGTTACATCCATGTACAACCAGTTCATTTGCCCTATGCTACGTCTAGTGTTACACTGGCCTGAAATATGATGAAACAATATCCTTTACAAAATGCTAACACAAATTTCTCTTTTTTAGTTTAATTGCTAAAACAAACAGGGGCGGAAAAAAAAGGGGGGGGGGGGCGCTTTATCGTTTATTTTGGGGCAGAACGTTTGATTTTGTTTTTGTGAGAAGAATTTTTGTTTTTCGTCGCATATGTTTTGTTTGTTTCTTAGTTATTCCAATTTCTCTTGAAATGTTTAGTTTGAGCTTACCCGCCCTGTTCATGTGAAGTCGCTCTTTCTGTGCTGTTGTTCTAGTATACAATTAAACAGATGATAAAGCTACAGTTGGAGAGAGACAAGGCTGCTTACATTTGGAAAGGGAGACTAGGCAGCCTACAGTAGGAGAGAAAGAGACAAGGGTGCCTACAGTAGGAGAGAGAGAGAGAGACAAGGGTGCCTACAGTAGGAGAAAGACAAGACTGTCTACAGTAGGAGAAAGACAAGACTGTCTACAGTAGGAGAGAGAGACAAGACTGCCTACAGTAGGAGAAAGACAAGACTGCCTACAGTAGGAGAGAAAGAGACAAGGGTGCCTACAGTAGGAGAAAGACAATGGTGCCTACAGTAGGAGAGAGAGAGAGAGAGAGAGACAAGGGTGCCTACAGTAGGAGAAAGACAAGACTGTCTACAGTAGGAGAGAGAGACAAGACTGCCTACAGTAGGAGAAAGACAAGACTACCTACAGTAGGAGAGAGAGAGACAAGGGTGCCTACAGTAGGAGAAAGACAAGACTGTCTACAGTAGGAGAAAGACAAGACTGTCTACAGTAGGAGAAAGACAAGACTGCCTACAGCAGGCGAGAGAGACAAGACTGCCTACAGTAGGAGAGAGACAAGACTGTCTACGGTAGGAGAAAGACAAGACTGCCTACAGTAGGCGAGAGAGGCAAGACAGTCTACAGTAGGAGAAAGACAAGACTGCCTACAGTAGGAGAAAGACAAGACTGCCTACAGTAGGAGAAAGACAAGACTGCCTACAGTGGGAGAGAGAGACAATGGTGCCTACAGTAGGAGAGAGAGAGAGAGAAGACTACCTACAGTAGGAGATAGAGAGAGAGAGACAAGACTGCCTACAGTAGGAGAGAGAGACAAGGGTGTCTACAGTACGAGAGAGACACAAGGGTGCCTACATTAATAGAAAGACAAGACTGCCTACAGTAAGAGAGAGAGAGAGAGAGAAGACTGCCTACAGTAGGAGAAAGACAAGACTGCCTACAGTAGGAGAGAGAGACAAGGCTACCTACAGTAGGAGAGAGACAATTTTTGGATCAAGTTAAAATTTTGCATAATCGATGACAATACACGATTCAGTGAAAACTTAACCGATTGGTCAATCAATGGACCTCATTCACCAATCGTAAACTAACAACATTTAGCCACGTGGTTCTCTATCTCTTCTACACAAACTACGCAATCCATATAGGCTGTCACGTGCTACGTTTTTTTTTCATTGTTTTATCAATATTATCACGTGGCTAAATGTTGTTTGTTTACGATTGGTGAATGAGGTCCATTAGTAGCAATTATTAATTAATTTTGTTGTATACAGAAAGCGGAGCTTACCCTACAATATTGAGATATGAGAGTGATTTTTTGTTTCTTTTTTTTTATATATATTTATTTCTCTACTTGTCACGTCATTAAAGAACCAAATTAATATCTGACCTATTTAAAGAGTTCTCTGGTAATGACAAAAAAAAAAAGAATGCAGAAAGAAAAATTGCTGCACATTAACGAGGTTCGCCATTATCAGCCAACGGTCAATCTGCCAACGATGACCACGTGACCTGGTTTGCCGCAGCCAGTCCAGCAAACATGACGGTGTGGTCAAAAGCTAAATTGGGGTTGAAGGTCAGACAAAATCAATCAATTCACGATAGCGCGCCGGGCACTGGCTTTACCTCTTCTATATCTCCCTGACAAGTGGAAAGAACATCTTTTGGTGAGAGACCGATAAAAAGACTTAAGAACGAGGCGCCAGAGAAAAAAAAAAGTAGGAGTAGAGTGCCAGGGTACCATCTTGACAGATCATTTGGAATAAAAAAAAACAAAAACACAAGAAGGAGGGTGGGGACTCGGCGTGAACGACCGCTCTCAAAGACGACAACACACAATAAGTCCGATAACTCAAGCCATTACATTACGCCGCTGGCTGTACCGATCACAATTACAAGACGCAATGGTCTGTTTTATGTCACACCGTTACCAGCAAGGGTATTACTTGAGCGAGTCATACAAAATGGACGTTCTGTGGTGTGCTGCTAACTTAGCATATTTTCGGCCACACAGGAAGAAGTATGTTTAAAAATTTGGTGTCCATATTTCCATCCGTCCATTTAGGGACGCCTTCCCAGCACTTTAGCTGTCTGCATCTTTTCACTGGTACTGTTTTCAGCTGGAAGGTCTTTGTCAACCCCTTATGACCTTGTGCCACACGGTTTAAGTTTTCGTTTCTGGACAGTGGTCAACAGGTCATTGTGTTCCTAAGCAAATATTAAACAATCAAAATATAAAAAAGGTTATCACAAAGGGGATAACTCCTGTGCTTAAAATTATATCTACTAATAATGTACAAGTTATTTCCCTTATTCGATATCCAACAACATAATTTATTACCAATAATTAATTGACTAATTCAGTATTTTTGTTTATTGATTAATGTTTTGTTAGGTCCAATAAATAATCGAGTGAGAGAGAAATAGCGTTAACAATCATTTACGGGGACTAAACCAAACAAATTTAGCCATATCTGTGAATGCTGAAGTATTAGTTTCCCTTGTTGCTATTGAACAAAATAATCAAATACCAGTAATCTATTATCTCATTGGTTAGTTGTTTTTTTTTTATTATTGATTCATGTCTCATCTATGTCAATGCATAATTGTGTGAAGTTTCAGCTTGATCAGAGAATGGATGTACAACGCGTACATTTGTTTAACAGACAGATAGACAGAGTGAGTAGATATAAGCTTTGTAAAAATACTTAATACAAATGAAAGCGTCTTTCACCGTGTATAAACGTATCATGTAACTCATACAATCATATAGTAAATTGCTTTTTTTTTAAAAAAAAAAAAATCTTTTAAACAGCCAACATTTTGAATAAGGCCAATATATCCATCTAGAATATAAAAGTATATGATTAACATGACTTATGTACAAACTGGATACTTCAATTTATGTTTTATACTTGTGAAAAACTAAAATCTACTTCAGTGTACACTAAGTCTGGATTTAAAAGAGAGAGAAAGGAACTGAGAGAGAAAGAAAGAGAAATTATTTGTGAAAGAGAAAGCGGTAGAGAGAGACAAAAAGACAGACAGAAAAAGAGAGATAGAGATTAAAAAGAAAGGGAGAGAGAAAGAGAGAGAGAGAGAGAGAGAAGTAGAGATAGAGAGAGAGAAAAAAAAAAGAGAAGGTGAGAGAGACAGACAGAGAGAGCATGCAGGAGAGAAAAGAAAAGAGAAGGTGAGAGAGACAGACAGAGAGAACATTCAGGAGAGAAAAAAGAACGTACATTTTTTTCAGGGAGTCGGGAGCCAAGTTTTTAGCTCTGATCGTTAGTGTAAAGATTTTTTTTTTCGACTTGTCACAAAACACTATAATAGTATTCAAAGGTATTTTGTAGAAAAAATGTTGGTATCTAGACAAAATACAAACATTTTAGAGAAAGCTGCCAAAACTTAGTCGATAGGATTCATTAACTATAGTCTTAGAGTTCAAATCTTTAACCAAAAATATTTAATAAAGAAAGAAATATATATATATATTTAAAATTGATATAGAAAATCGGTATAGAAAATCAATATAGATTATCAAAATAGATAGATAGATAGATAGGAAGATAGATAGATAGATAGATAGATAGGTAGATAGATAGATAGATAGATAGATAGATAGATAGATAGATAGATAGGAAGATAGATAGATAGATAGGTAGATAGAGAGATAGATAGACAGATAGATAGACGGACAGACCGATTAATTGATTGATTTTACTTAGATTTAGGACAGAACAGAATTTTAAAAATACTCAAAAAAAGAGAGAGAGGGAGAGAGAGAATGTAAAATGCATAGCAGCAGCAGTCATGTTGAAAGGAGCATGTGACACCAGCTAAGTAAATAACTTGTTTAACTCCTCCACACCAAGCACAAAATCCATTAAACTCCATCGAGTGTCACACAATGATATAATCCACCAATCGTGTCACCAGGCACTACCATAAGTTTCCCTCGTTCTATTCACATCGACTTTATGTCAAAATCTCGCGGTCAATGTTTACCCCCAAAAAAAGTTACAATCGACCGGTGACAAAATCAAAGCGACACCGGAAACGTCTTTGAAATGGCTGTTTGATGATACTTCCGATTCCCGAGCTGTCAGAGACAAGTGAATAAGGTCAGTTTTATTTCCTAAGACGTCAATGTCACAACTGTCCAACACACTACGACCTCCTAATACTGCAAGATATATTTTAAAAAAAACAACACAAAATTAACAATGACCTTTTGTTTACATCTCATGACAAGTTAAAAAAAATAAGTATGACTAAGTAATGAATTAAAGCTGAGCTGGGTTGGTCATTGTAAGATATGAATCACTATCAACAGTCATCCTTCAAAGTACGGTGGAGGGCGCATGAAGAAAGTGTCGTCCAAAGGATAGCTGGCTGGATAACAGAACAGTATAGACCGGCCTCTCTCCTGATATCCTGCTAACACCAGCTACTGACTGGAGCAAGTAAAGTTATGCGAACCATTACAACACCCCTACGACGAATATCAAGGGACAGATAATGATGATGATGATGAATGAATTTAATACTGCGAAGTTGATCATAATTGTCAAATAAAAGAAAAGATTTAAAGCATCACTGATTGTCATAATCATTGACACAACTCCGAGTTTACAAAACCCTAAACCTTGCCCCCCCCCCCTTGTACACTAGATCGACACTTTCATCATTGCATCAGTCAATATTGGTCAGCACTGCATAGCCCTTTTATCTATGCATTGGATACTTGGTTACATAGGTGAGACTGGCAAAACCGTTACAGAGGGGTAAGAGTATCCAAGGAAAAGCTTGAGAGTTTTCTTCACACACTACAGTGGATTGAACAGCAAAATGGCTGGAGTTTAAGATAAATACCAAAAAAGATCGTCCAGAAACATTTTTGCCACACAAAAAAAAAAGAGATCTACAATAAAAAAATATGTCTTTAACTGTCCTCCTGTCATTGTCAAACTGTAAGGCTAGTGGCCATGGAGTTATATAGCGTTTTAGATTAGTTTTTCAACCAGCCATGGAGTATTGTAGCGTTTTAGGCTAGTGTTTCACCCAGCCATGGAGTTATGTTGCGTTTTAGGCTAGTGTTTCAACCTGCAATGGATTCATGTAGAGATGTTCTTTACCCAATTTTAGTTGTTTTTTTAAGTAGCAACAATATAAGGACAATTATGGTGGTAGAGCGGTAAAGCGCTTGGCTTCTGAACCGGGGGTCCCGGGTTCGAATCCTGGTGAAGACTGGGATTTTATTTCGGGATCCTTGGGCACCTCTGAGTCTACTCAGCTCTAATGAGTACCTGACATCAGTTGGGGAAAAGTAAAGGCGGTTGGTCGTTGTGCTGGTCACATGACACCTTCGTTAACCGTAGGCCACAGAATCAAATGACCTTTACATCATCTGCCCTATAGACCACAAGGTCTGAAAGGGGTAACTTTCTTTTTTTTTATGGTAACAACTTTTACGGTAAAGTAGGGATTTCGGTGATAACCTAAAGTAAATTTAGGTAGTTTACATGGCAGATTTGGAGCGGTTTTCTTCATGTCTGCTCTGGCAATACTTTTTTTTTCAACGAATTTGCGGGACAACCGATCTTCATCTGTTGAAACTGAGACATCCTGGAGGGCTGTTAGAATCACCACAGAAATCATAGTCGTTATAGAGAAAATTATCTTCACCTTCATCTAACACTAAATCTGTTGGACCGATGGTGCACCACATCAGATTTGTCGACCGTCTTTCTTCATGCTTCTCTGTCTTTTGCCTTGGATAGAGCCTCTTTCAATGAAAGGTCCTTCCATTATTTAATGTTTGCCTTGTATAGAACCTCTTTCAATGAAAGGTCCTTCCATTATTTAATGTTTGTGTCATATACCAGTTTTAGGACCCTTGCAACATTTGGTGACTAGTAATCACTTAACTATTCCGTGCAGTTTGCACGAGATTTTTCCTGGTTGTGGACTGACCACGAGTTGGACACCTCAGTTGATCTTAGACTCTTGTAGAGAGAGAAGTGTTATGGATATTTTTGACAGCAGAGTTATGTATAAGTATTGAAGTTATTATAATTGATTTGTATTCAGGACACATTTCCTTGGATGTAATTTGTGATGGCTGAAGTCGCCAATATATTTTGTGATTTATTTTATATGTAATAAAAACCATGTCTGCTACCAGTGAGTCTATTAATAATTCTAAATGTTGTGGTCGGAGAGTTCAGTATGTTAGTGTTCTCACGCACCTGCAAATCTAGTGCGTGTGAGAAAGTATTTAATTAAGAAAAACATTATAGTAGTACCAGAAGAGGTATCTACAACACACAGAGACATTCGCGTCATCACGCCTACAACAAGAACCAGGCCGTGACAGTTTGTCTTGTATAGAACCTCTTTCAATGAAAGGTCCTTCCATTATTTAATGTTTGCCTTGTATAGAACCTCTTTCAATGAAAGGCCCGTCCATTATTTTATGTTGTCTTTCCATCGCTTTCTCTGGTCACAGGTATGTACGACATGGCAACGTGCTATTGGTCTAAACTGCCCACAGGTTGTGACGTTGCAGGTCAGTGTTGAAGCCTTGAATAACGAATGGTCTTGACTGGAATCGTGTTTGATAACAACAATTTAGTATAGTCAAGTGACAATAGCGTACGATGTGCAAGTCCATACTTTTCTCAAACTTACAGCTCTCTTCATTATAGGCAACTAATAATTGTTTGTTATATATCAACATACGTTGTGCATCTTTATTAGTTTTATATGTACACTGTTATGGCACGATTAGGAATTAGTTATTTGTCTCCTAGAAAGGGAAAGTATTGATTTAGATTCAATGACGCGACAACTAAAAACAAATCAAGAATTTTAGGAAGTATAGCGAACAGACTACTTCTGATGACCATGGCTCTACAGGGAGGCAGTTGTTATGAACTTAAGAGATTTAGCTTGACGTTATTAATAAACTTTTTGTTCGACATTCGCTATGGGCGTCGACTAACTTATATTGTTTGTTGGCTTAGCGACTGTATTATTCGAGTGTTACCTCCATTATACTCAACTGCATAAAACGCAGCGCGGAAGCACCTAACAATACGTATATTGATTGAAATGTATGGAGATTGTATAATTTGTTTGTTTTTTTTATTCAAATTCAACGGTTACAGTAACCAATCAAATATGCTAAATATTATTGATTTTATTTCATTTTTTCGTGACAAATATTTGGTTTTATTAATTGATTCCAAAAAATTAATGACGCAATGTAGGCTAGTTTACATTTAGCCTCTTACCCACTAGGTACAATACCTACTGTGTGTTCCGAAAATAGTAAACTAAACATTTAGATTTTAGTTGTCATGGATAAAACAGTTCGGCCAATATCGGAGTCAAACACACTACATTCGCTTTATTAGCGCCACGCTCTAGCAACTTATCTTATAGATATCTTATAGTCTTCAAATACAAAAACACAATCTAATAAAAATACTCAGAAAGACACAAAGATAAAAGCAGATTTCTCGTTCCATATGCTAGGACAAATTTGTACAAATGCTCCTTCTTCCCTAGTGCTATTAGAGCATGGATTGGGCTGCCTGAGCTAGCCAGGAAAACCAATGACTTAGTAGAATTTAGTGCATTGGACTAAATGCATGAGACATAGGACGCTATAATCTTCTTTTTTTAAGTAACGTCTGTATTTTACAAGGTAAAATAAGATTAAAATTGAGATCGAGATATAATGTAGATTGGATTTAGAGAGCTCTAAATTTCAAAAGATAAGACTAGATCTATAAGTTCTAAGCGGAAACAACATTAATTAATTTACATAATCATCTAGACATTTCTAGATATAGAAATTGTGAGATCTACTGGGGTATTTTGAACATTTTATTATTTTTATTTTATTAATGCTATACAACAAAAATTATCTAGCTGTGAAAATATTACAACGACACCAAAATTATCTTTCTATGTCAATGGGAAAGACGTTTGGGCATTTTTATGTGTATGGAATGAGGTAGTTCCGAATCTCTGACCTACTTTTTAAAAAGTCACGTGACTGTGGTCTTATACATGACAATAATGGCAATATCTTCCTATGATAAGATGTAGATTTAGATTTAGTGCTAGCCTAGATCTAGTAGACCTACTAAATAAAAATTAGTGAATTATTGTAACATATTTTTTATTACTTAAAGATGTATAGATCTAGAGTAATCTTGATTATTTTCATGTTTAAATTACAATGAGGTCATAAAAGTAAACAACACACCCACGTGACTGAGAAGAGATCCGGAACTACCCCATTGGACTACAGAAAATGCGAAAAACTGTTACCGAAAAATGAATTCGCATGTTGCTAACTCGTTACTTTTGAAACCATGATAGATAGCAGCTTGAACTTTGAAACAGTTATTGTACTTCATTGGGTGTTTGTCCCAATTCATTGCTTTATCTTTTATGCAAACAAACTTTTGGTAGCATAAAACATCGTAAAGAATGAGAATATTAGATTTCGTGAAAATACGAAATAAAAATCAATAATTATAAATTGAGTTGTGTGATCGAAAATATTTTTTTGAAAGTCCATTTTGTATGGCTCAACTTTCATTCTTATGCTTGCTCAGTGTACTAAACTACAATATATTAAGCGAAATAGTTTGTGAGAGATACGTATTTGTGAGGTTTCTGTGACATTTTGAGGTGTTCCTTTTAAGCAGCTCTGCATTCAAGAGGGCTCTATTTCAAATCCTTATTCCAAAAGAGTTAGAAGAGTCCTATAATTGATGATAGGCTGTCCTGTTTCTTCTTTAGGGAAAAAATAACGCCTATTAATTTTTTTGAAATGTTATTACTTTAAACGATCAAAACAAGACCATAACTTGAATATTCCTGGTCCATGGGCAAATTCGAGAGGGGCCGCCTCTGATAAAGTCCCAAGCGTATTGTAGTTTCATTCCTTATTTTGTACTCCGTCATATCACTATTGATTGTCCCTGATTCTGAAAACGTTTGTTCATTTCAATACCTAAGAACAAGGCAGCCATCCTCGTCATTTTATTACCACGGTTACGGACACTCAACATAATATAAATAAGGATTATACAATGCGAACTAATAAATGTCTTTCTGGTTTCAAAAAACTGCATAATTATTCCGATTGGTTGGAGAGATATATGACCATGTGCGTCTGTTGTTATTAATTGTTATGTAAACAGCTGAATAAAAGAACGTGAGAATGACTTTGGTGGCTCCACAGATTCATGCACACAGCTGGTGTTCAATAATTCAATTCCTTTGTTCAAAGCTTATATCAACTCACTCTCTCTGTTTAAAAGTTTGTACACGTTATTCCTACCAGACCCATTCTCCGATCAAGTTAAACTTTGCACAGTTATTTATTACATAAATCAGTTTAAAAAATGACCAATTGGTCAATTTGTTACTGTTAGTTAATTCTTTTGTTTGATACCAACAAGGGACATAAATCCTTCAGTATTCACATATAAAGCTAAATATGTAGGGTTATGACCCCTTGAAAAATTGTAGTTATTTCTGATACACCCATTTTCGGATCAAGTGGAAACTTTAAACAATCATTTATTGTTCCTAACAAAAAATGAATTACATTTTTAAAACATTAACCGATTAGTCAATTAATTATTGGCAATTTAACTATTATGTTTGATATCTTCGAATATGTTTCTGATCACCCTCCAGTCTTATCTTATAAAAAGAAAAGACGCTACTTCAAAAAGAAGATATGTACGTCCTACGCGTCATGCATCTAGTTATGCATGTCAACCAATGACTTAAATTCTGCCAAGTCATTAGTTTTCCTGGCTGGCTCAGACAATCCATTCCATGCTCTAATAGCACTAGGGAAGAAGGAGTATTTGTACAAATTTGTCCTAGCATATGGAACGAGAAATGTGACTTTATCTTTCTGAGTATTTTATTAGATTCTGTTTTTGTATTTGAAGATTATGGTTCAGTGTTTTATGTAGAATTGCTTCTTTACTTTTGAGTCGTCTCTCCTGAAGGCTTTCTAAATTTAGTGATTTTACTATAGGTGTTACTCTAGTCAAATGTGAATAGGCGTTAAGAATGTCTCCTGCGGGAGGTTCGCACTAGGAAGTAAAGTATCTTCAACTCCGAAGGAACATCAGAAACATGTCAGACATTTTTAAAAAAAATACTATGTTGAGGTAACATTTGACTTTCACTCCACGATTTTAAAAGCATTTAACTAACAAGAAGCAACAGGGAGATTTGATACGAAGATAGTTCTACTCAGTGAAATATTGTTGAAATTTTCGCTTGGTTCTACTTTTATTATTTGGCAACAGTGAAGTCTAGTTAAGCGTCCTTGACATTGTTTAGTTGATCGTGAACATCTCCACTAGCTCTATGTATGTCTATTAAACTCTAATAGGTCTGGAAAATAAAAAGGCCGCTAAAAGAAAAAAAGGTTTTCAAATACATAAATCAATTCTTACTACCACTACATGAGGTATGTTTCCCGGCATTCCTTTCTCCAACTTGACTGTTTTTCTTACTTCCTTTTGTTGTTTTTTTTCCCGATGATTTCCAAATCTCTTGGCGCCAATTTTGTCAGCAGACGACTTCAAGTCCATGACAGAGCCTCCCCTCCCATGGTTCACGGCGTAATTGTTAGCATCGATTCGTCATGTCGTGTCCACTAGAACTCATTAGTTGACTTTCTCTGAGAAGACTTTTGCTCTTTTGTAGAGATAGTTGGAGTAATAGTTGAAGAGAGAGTTGAAGAGATAGATGAAAAAAAAATAATTGAAGAGATAGATGAAGAGATAGATGAAAAAAAAATAGTTGAAGAAATAGCTTAAGAGATGGTTGAAAAAAAGAAATAGCTAAAGAAAAAGCTGAAGACAGGTAAAACGAGATAGTTGAAAAGATATGTAAAAAAAAAAAAAAAGGAATTGCTGAAAAGAGTTGAAAAAAAGAGCTAGCTGAAGAAATAGTTATGATAGTTGAAGACAGCTGAAGAGGTGTCCATTGTTATTGTTTGCTGCGTTAGATATTTATACAAAAAGGAAACAATGATCGAGCCAGAGGAGAAAGGAAAGAGAGCCAGGCGAAAGAAAAACTAGGAAATCACAACAGTATCGATGACAGACCTACAGGTTTGTGTATAATGTGTGGCCTTAGTGACATGTAGGAGAGCCATTCATGACCAACAGGAATGATACAGTTACCAGCGTGGGAGGCGTGGTCGGGAGGATAAGTGCGCTTCAACTTGGCTACCTACAAGGGGCTCGAGGTTCGATACCCGACTCGGGCAAAGTTGTGTTTACTGAGCAGCCTAAAGGCTGCATGGAAAAACCTTCTTCTAGATACCCCCTTCCCCCCCCCCCCCCAACTGGCCCACAAATGAGATTGGACCAAAGCGCTCTGAGCATGCATTAGCCATAATTTTTTTATTTTTATTGATAGCATGGTTTGTTAGGTCTGATTGTTTATATTCAAATGAGTCATATGTTAAGAACATGATAACTTAGGATTAATCTAGAGGCTTTAGTTTTATTGATATAGTTGTTTTTTAGTGACTTCAAAATGTATTGAGTTTCTTTGTTGAGTTGATGGCTGGTGAGAGAATGAATGAAAGAAACAGCATGCAGACATAACGTTAAAAACTATCAGGGTAATGGACTGGCCTTGCATTGGGAGAAACAAGCTCATGATGTCACTAAATATCGAGGACCTGGGGTGGCTGGTCGCATGATCTTTTTGGGTGTATTAACTGACCCACAGTCTTTAGAGAGACGCGGCGTCTGAGTGGTAAAGCGCTGGCCTTCCGAACCGAGAGGTCACGGGTTCGAGTCCTTGTGAAGACTGTGAAAATTTTTAATTTCGGGAATAAGGGCGCCTCTAAGCCCACCCAGCTCTTATGCATACCTGGCATTAGTTCTGGCTACGTGACACCCTCGTAAACCGTGGGCCACAGAATCAAATGACCCTTACATCCCCTACTCTATAGATCACAACCTCTGAAACGGGACATTTTTTTTAGTCTTTTCGACAGGTCAAGATGAAAAAAATTTCAAAAGAACGTTCGTGGATTCTAAGAAAAATTTGAAAAATGTTTATTAGGATTTCCAAATTCAGGGTTGTCTCACAGGGTCCCCCACATCTCAAGAAGAAAGTAGCTAAAGAAAAATGAATAAACACATTGACGGTCGAGATAGAGAAGTGTCAGACAGGTAAAACTAGGCCCAATGTAGCTGCCTAGTTTGGCAATACCTAAGGCCGTCCCTGTGTTTGTTCCTAGAGTGGAATGAAGTGCCTTTGAGCAAGATACCAGAGCTCCTTCCTGTATATTTCTTTATGTAGGCCTATTTAAATATTTGCATGTTGATTACTATATAAACGTGTTGAAATGCATAAATCAGTGTACAAAATATGTTCGTGATTATGTGTACTTGTGCCTTTAATTTATATATTTATTACTAATTCAGTGCATTAGCAATTCAATAAATCATCACTAATAATATAATGCATGTTTATAGAGAGAAATCCTGTGCTATATTCAGCATATCAAATACACTTATGGAAATTCGTTTATAGCGGTTGAGTGATATTATTTGGTTGTATTGATCTTACTTGATGAAGGTGTGAGTTCTATTTTTTGTACGTGCCCAATAATGTTTGGCATGTCTCTGAGACCTCATATAATTGTTCATCTTTCTAATGGACGTTACCGTCATGCAAGAAACCCGGGTGTCAATAGACTGGATGAATAAATGGCTGCGGATCTGAATAGACATTTTTTTTTTTAAAGCTAGGTTTCCGTTTGATAAAAATGAAGAGAAAGAAAGAGAGGCAGGTTGACAGACAGATGGGTGGACAGAAGGAATGACAGACTGAAAGAGGGAGAGAAAGAGAGATAGAGTGGAGGAGAATGAAAGAGTATGACTCAAGAGAAAACTAAACTTGAAAGCTGGAGAGAAATGAAGGTGATAACTATTAAAGAACGAAGAGAAAGTGGGGGTGGTGTGGGTGGGGGGGGGATAGACGAAAGGAAAGTGAAGAAAGAATGAAAGAGGAAGAGAAACAAAAAAAAAGAAGGAAAGAGAACATTAGAGCTGGATGAACAGTCAATAGGTGAAGAAGGAGAATGAAGAAAAGATTTTTTTTTAAAAATGGAAAAGAAAGAAGTGAAGAAAGAGAGAGAGCGCGGACAAAAAAAGAGTTGCAATACAAAATAATACAACACACTTTTTTTTATATATATAAAGGTTGTATATCGCGCGATAGGTATTGATTTATATTTCAAAAGTTCAGATTGTTCTCTTTTTTTGTTGCAAATTGTTTCAGAACGTCAATTTTGATTATACATTTTTTTGTTCCGCCTCATCACGCACACACGCGAATCTACAAAGACAGTTTGTGTGGAAACACAAACTCAAAATCGGCCCCCGAAGTGGTCCACCCAGACAGGCTTCAATATTTTCAGAAAGAACATCCAAATGAAATTATATCAAAGACAAATGAGAGATAAGAATGGAGAAAGAAGGTTGACAGATCTTGTGTAGTGCCCAACGGTCCAGCAGATCAAAGAATAGGTGCAAGTGAATGCCAAGTTAGATGTAAACCTGGCCTAACTAGTTCCCCTTTCAGACCTTGTGATATTTAGGGCAGATGATGTAAAGTTCATCTGTTTTTGTGGCCTACGGTTAACGAGGGTGTCATGTAGCCAGCACAACGACCAACCGCCTTTACTTTTCCCCAACTAATATCAGGTACCCATTAGAGCTGGGTAGACTCAGAGGCGCCCAAGGATTCCGAAGTTGAAAATCCCAGTCTTCACCAGGATTCGAACCTGGGAAACAAGCGCTTTACCGCTCAGCTACCGCGCCTCTCCAGGCCTAACTGATGTCTTATAAATTATGTAATTGTTTGCTTTCAGGAAAAAAAAAAGTAGCCGTTGCATCAGAACTTTGAATGGTCTAAAATATGTGATGTCGGATTTTCAATATCTTTTTTAGTTTACGAGATCTAAATGGGACGGACGGACAGTTGATTAGTACCAAATATTGAAAACAAAATGATTTAACATTTTAACAAGAAAAACATTTTAAAAAATACATTATGAAACAAAATAAAGTATAAATAATTATTTTTTTATGGTCAAGCCGGTTGAGGATTCGTACTTCGGCATCGTTAGCGGGATGAACCTAGCTCTCTATCGATTATGGCAGAGCTACTTTCAACTATTTGAACTATTGTAAAGTTCATCTGTTTTAATTGTAATTTTTTAAATTATTTATTGGCACTTTCCTGATATTGACATCTAGAACTAGGTCTAGACTGCTAATTTAGGTCTAGATCTAGAATCTAGATGTAGTCTATAATTAGATTTACCTTAAAAATATTAGCAAAGCTTTAATATGTTTTTAGATCGACTTAGAAGAAGATGCGCAAAATTTTCATTTATTATATACTCTTGAATCAATAATGCCTTGCGTTAGGAAATTCCCGAAAAAAACGACAGTCCTTTCTTGAACGCGATAGTCTTTTGGAAACCAATATTGGATCTAGGTCTATATTTAGTTCTCCAGCCAAATTTACATTTAGTTATTTTTTTGACTTTGAAAAATTTAAACGGTCAGACTAGAGTTTCCTCCGTGTGGCCAACAAGCTAGTAATTCTTTTACAGCGATGTACATCAACTGTTAAATGTATAGGAAAATCGTTAGAGACGTTTTTGAGATATTGAAATTCCTCCGCCCACCCTCTACCTTCCATGAAGTTCTGACTTGAATAGAGCTATAGTAAAAACGACAAAAAAGGGACCTGACTTTTTAACTTAACACTTCACATGTCCCCATGGCGGCCCTGCGCTCCATAGACTTCCAGCTGAGCCGCGTTTTTACATCAAATCGTAAGGCTCAACAGTCTTATCAACACACGGACCAAAGGTTTGAGGTCGCTCCCTAATGAGCTCAGACAAAGCTCAGGTTTGACAACATTGGAGAAGACAGAGCCATCCCAATCCAAAAGGTATTTAGCTTGCCTTTTAACTCG
This sequence comes from Biomphalaria pfeifferi, assembly GCA_030265305.1. NCBI lineage: Eukaryota > Metazoa > Mollusca > Gastropoda > Planorbidae > Biomphalaria > Biomphalaria pfeifferi. The sequence goes on from JASAOG010000084.1 coordinate 2,457,108, forward strand.
TTTTTTTTTCTTACAATTCCTCTTTATTATTTCGCAAACTCTTCCTAAGTTTAAAGTGTAAAATAAAAAGTAGAAGTGGTACACTGGGTGGACGTTTGTGGCCAATTAGCTAGTGACTTTTTCCCCGAAGATCTAAATAAAATGTTAAATTTCTAGAAAATCGTTTTTGGCCTTTTTAAATGCAAGAATTTGTTTCCTTCCCCCCCCCCCCTTTTTTCCCAATTTCTTTTTCCTTTCACCCATAAAGAGAGTTCGCGCTTATATAAGAAACAAAAATGTATAGCGATAAGATTGAAAGAACAAAAAAAAGGAAAATGGAACTCCATTCCTGTAATTTGGCTTCTTCCCATGAAGCTCAGGGTTGGTCTCCTGCTGTTCGGAATTCAGATAAACGTATTGACAATTCGTTGTTCAAGCCTCTTAGACGTCTGGTTACCTTCGTCTAGTCATTGTTAGACTGCTGGGAGTTTTAGTGTGTAAACATTGGAGATCAATGCAAATAAAGTACCTTGGACTCCGAGCATCCATTCAGGTTGATATTGAACACAGGTAGATCGAGTCAGACGTAGCTATGGGCGGTGATATATCTTGAGTGAAAGATTTTTTCTTACAATGAAAAAGTTGTCTCTATAAAAATGTGAAGGTTAATAAAGTAAAGTTCCCCTTTCAGACTATGTGACTTCTATGGCAGACTATGTGACTTCTATGGCAGACTATGTGACTTCTATGACAGATAATGTAGAGGTGTATATGATTTAATAAGCATGACATTTATTTGTAGGATGCTACGAGGTATAGCATTTACACGCATTATACAGTCCGAAAACCGAACAACCACAATCACAGGAACTCAAGACGTGACACAGGACTTAACTGTTGTAGTGATTCAATAGGCTGGCATGTAGAAGCAAGTCCAATTGTCATAGAAGGCCTGAACACAGACCTGCAACGTTGCAACATGTGGGTATTTTAGACCAATGCCTCTTGGGCACGTCAAAGTCTGTACGTCTACACTTAGCAATGTCTCAAGCTGCAACACTTGCTCAGCAGCAGGTTCTCGGTTGTGTGTCGGACTGAAACAAAGCTGTTACGTTGTATCTTGCGTGATTGAGTATAACTGTGATTGATTTCTTGATTGAGTATATCTGTGATTGGTTTCTTGATTGAGTATATCTGTGATTGATTTCTTGATTGAGTATATCTGTGATTGGTTTCTTGATTGAGTATATCTGTGATTGGTTACTTGATTGAGTATATCTGTGATTGATTTCTTGATTGAGTATATCTGTGATTGGTTACTTTATTGAGTATATCTGTGATTGGTTACTTGATTGAGTATATCTGTGATTGATTTCTTGATTGAGTATATCTGTGATTGGTTACTTAATTGAGTATATCTGTGATTGGTTACTTGATTGAGTATATCTGTGATTGATTTTTTGATTGAGTATATCTGTGATTAGTTACTTGATTGAGTATATCTGTGATTGGTGTCTTGATTGAGTATATTTGTGATTGATTTCTTGATTGAGTATATCTGTGATTAGTTACTTGATTGAGTATATCTGTGATTGGTGTCTTGATTGAGTATATCTGTGATTGGTTACTTGATTGAGTATATCTGTGATTGGTTACTTGATTGAGCATATCTGTGATTGGTGTCTTGATAAAGTATATCTGTGATTGGTTTCTTGATTGAGTATATCTGTGATTGGTTACTTGATTGAGTATATCTGTGATTGGTTTCTTGATTGAGTATATCTGTGATTGTTTTCTTGATTGAGTATATCTGTGATTGGTTACTTGATTGAGTATATATGTGATTGGTTTCTTGATTGAGTATATCTGTGATTGGTTACTTGATTGAGTATATCTTTGATTGGTTACTTGGTTGAGTATATCTGTGATTGGTGCCTTGATTGAGTATATCTGTGATTGGTTACTTGATTGAGTATATCTGTGATTGGTTACTTGATTGAGTATATCTGTGATTGGTTTCTTAATTGAGTATATCTGTGATTGGTTACTTGATTTAGTATATATGTGATTGGTTTCTTTATTGAGTATATCTTTGATTGGTTTCTTTATTGAGTATATCTTTTATTGGTTACTTGGTTGAGTATATCTGTGATTGGTTTCTTGATTGAGTATATCTGTGATTGGTTTCTTGATTGAGTATATCTTTGATTGGTGTCTTGATTGAGTATATCTGTGATTGATTTCTTGATTGAGAATATCTGTGATTGGTTTCTTGATTGAGTATATCTGTGATTTTTTCTTGATTGAGTATATCTGTGATTGGTTTCTTGATTGAGTATATCTGTGATTGGTTACTTGATTGAGTATATCTGTGATTGGTTACTTGATTGAGTATATCTGTGATTGGTTACTTGATTGAGTATATCTGTGATTAATTTCTTGATTGAGTATATCTGTGATTGGTTACTTGATTGAGTATATATGATTGGTTTCTTGATTGAGTATATCTGTGATTGGTTACTTGATTGAGTATATCTGTGTTTGGTTACTTGATTGTATATATCTGTGATTGGTTTCTTGATTGAGTATATCTGTGATTGGTTTCTTGATTGAGTATATCTTTGATTGGTGTCTTGATTGAGTATATCTTTGATTGGTTACTTGGTTGAGTATATCTGTGATTGTTTTCTTGATTGAGTATATCTGTGATTGGTTTCTTGATTGAGAATATCTGTGATTGGTTTCTTGATTGAGTATATATGTGATTGGTGCCTTGATTGAGTATATCTGTGATTAGTTTCTTGATTGAGTATATCTGTGATTGGTTACTTGATTGAGTATATATGTCATTGGTTTCTTTATTGAGTATATCTTTTATTGGTTACTTGGTTGAGTATATCTACGCTTGCTCTAATATATTTTAGCGGATCCTTGTTCGTCAAATCAATTTAAAACAAAGAAACCCAGATATGATTAAAGTAAAAGAAAAAAATTAATTAACAGAAATTCCACGTCAGTTAATAAATAAACCCAACAACAATATTGTATTAGAATCAGAGCGATGAAATCACACAGCTTGGCTAAGTCGGAGCTATTGACCCGAACTAAACCAACAGACTCTTTCGACTGCTTCCTTTACTAGATCTTTGCTGCAAATAGTTTATCCTGCCTACAAACATTGGCCATTCTGTCAGTAAAGTACAATTCCCATTTTAGACAGTGTGTTAAATAGCGAAGATGATGTAAAGGTCATCTGTTTCTCTGTTCTACGGCTAACGATGGTGTCGTGTGACCAGCACAACGACCAACCGCTTTTACTTTCCCCAAAGTAATGTCAGGTACCCATTAGAGCTGGGTGGACTTAGAGGCGCCCGACGATCCCGGATCCCAGGATTCGAACTCCGGACACCGGTTCAAAAGCCAAGCGCTTTACCACTCAGCCACCGCGCCTCCTCTGGTCATTCTAGATAGATCTCAAATTTTGAATAGAAACTTCCTGTCTGTTTCTAACGTGTTTTCTAATCAAATGAAACAAATACTGGACTTCATAATTACATGACGTCATTACTCTTTGGTCGTTCATAATGTTGCACGTTCAATAGTACAATAAGCCCCTTTCCTTTTGTGGTGTCTGTACGAGATGCATTACAGCTTTATCTGTCGTCGAAAAAATGTATTAACGAAAACCCGTTTTTTGTGTCAAAATATTTATTTTCATTTCAGAAAATTTTTAACTTTTGGTCAACAACGAAACAATAAGGCGCAATATTTAAATCAATGACTTTCTAACTCTAGTTACCTGCTCCTGAAATACTTTCTCCCCAAGCGTGCTACCCACACCATCCGGCCTCGTTTTCGAACTACTGTGGTGTGACCTTCAACGAAGACGGATGTAGTCGCGAGCACCGTGAACCGGAAACGATTCAGAGAAAAGCAGCTCAATCGCTGGAGACGAAAAGGTTTTTGGATTTCAATGCACGCTATCTTCCTCATGGGTGTTTGAGCTCATCATATTTATCTGCTCAGCCAAGTTTTAACTCAAAAAAAACTTTTTTTTTTAACATAAATTGTTTCTATGTACGTAGGCATTTTTTTCTATACATATGTGCAGAGCCGGCCCTAACTATTGCGGGCCGTAAGCGAAACGGATTGCACGGGCTCCAGACTGGTTAGTGATAAGGATAATTTCAAAATTTAGATTCTGTATTAGAAAATATATTTGTCTTTGCAGAATTTTAATTAAATGAAATCTGACAATGCCGATTTTTTTTTATCGCACGTACGATTGGCACCCAACCAAAATGACAATTTTGTCTATTTTTCAGAAGAGTTTTATGAGTTTCCAGGATATATTTTAATAATTTCGCGTGTATATTTCGCAATTTCAGGAGATTTCCATGAGGCCCTGGAAAACTAGAAGGCTGCGGAAACCCTGTTATTATATAAGTAATAATGGTTTAATTTAATAATTTACACCTAGAATTAGTGCAGTGTATATGAAAGTGTGGGGCCACTTCTGCTTTTTTTAGGATTTTATGAATAAGTTTTACAAAAGTTAGGGCCAAAAATAAAAACACACAAAAAATCACGCAATATACAGACCACGTTTGGCCTACAAGCGAAACAGCCCGGGAATAGTTATAGGTGCCTATCAAGAGTACACTTAATATTTGTATAGAAGTTTGAATCAGAATATGTTTCATGTATATGTATGTGTGTGCTAATATGTGCGTATGACAAGTGAATCTCGTAACAAGTGCATTTTTAAATAGCCAAGAGAAAAAACCGCCACGAAACAATTCTTATCCATGATTTGTTTTGTATATAGAAGCGAATACAAAATTAGACGTATGCACGAATACTCCATGTTTTTTTTTAAGAAGCTTTATATATTTTTCCAACCAATAGCTTGATTTAATGTGACAATTACATTCTTTTTTTTTTTTTATTCCAGCAGAGTTTTGCGCGTTTGCTGTCATCATCATCATCATTGGACTTCATTTCAGTGAGGGCTTGAGAGGCTCTAATCCTCTCTTGTAAAAGCCTGGACAGAAACCCTACTGTTTTGCGTAGTGCATACATGTCACCATACAGGTCGAGAATTTTTGCAGTCAATGTTTTGTTTTGTTTTGTTTTTTTTTTAGATCCATTAGCCTCGTTCTGATACAAGCCCGTTTTTATGATAGTAATAGACGTACTGAAGTGATACCACAAGGCATTAATATTTAGCGAAATACTTTTATAGTTTTATTTGTGACCTTTTTGTAGTTTATAATGCCTTTTTTTTTTTTTTGATTTAATGTTTTTCAATACTTAGAATAAAGAATAAAAGTAAAGTTGCTCTTTCAGATCTTAAGGTCTATAGGGCAGATGATATAATTGTTATCTGTTTCTTAGAATACCCGCCAATATTTTGGTAAGATTTGGTGTATCGATCTGCTGAATGTGCAGCTGATTGGAATAAACCGCTTGGCTACCTAACACAAGGGCTCGATTTTGAATCACCCGATGTAGACCAGGAATTTTAAATTGGTATTTGACTCGAGCTGAGTTAAAACGCATTGCACATACCAGGGCCGGCCTTAGGTAATTAGAAACTCTAGAGTCTAGAACAGGGGTTCTCAACCTGTCGGTCGCGAACCCCTTGGGGTCGATTGACGATTTGCCAGGGGTCGCCTAAGACCATCAAAGACCATCAAACATAAGGATTGTTATTGTCTATTCTTCTATTGCTGTATTTGTGTGTATGGGGGGGGGGGGGGTCGAGGCAGAGTGAGATATTGTAAAAAGGGTCGCCGAGCTTAAAAGATTGAGAACCGCTGGTCTAGACGAAGGGAATAGAATGGAACCAAATGAAATAAAAAAACGAAAACATTAAAACTGAAAAATATGCAATGATTTAAAAACCTTCCTAATATCTATTTCTACATTAACAAATAAGTAATTATACAAGGGCACGTAAGGGCGAATACATCAGTAAAGTTAACATTACAATGATACGTGATACATGATGATTTAGAGCATGATAATGATAAATAGCAAAGAAACAAGGGTACGTGTGGATGTGGATAGATAAGTAAGTAAGGATACAGTGGTACATAAGGATAGATTGTAAATAAGAATACAAAAGTACATAAGGAGAGATAACACATAAGAATGCATTGGTACATAAGAATAGCTAGTATGCAAGATACACAGGTAGATAAGGATAGATGAGTATATAAGAAAATACAAACATACTTAAGGATACTTGATTACGCAAGGATAGCAGATTCCCCCCTGTAGAGATTTAAGTCGTAACCATCCAGAGTACTGTCAATTTTGAGGAAAGCTAAAAACTCTTTCTGAAAATTTCTGGCGATTTTCTATGAAAACCGCCAAGCACCTCTAAGTGTAAAGAGCTTCTGCAGTCTTTCTTGAAATAAACAGTTTTATCGACGTAACTCCAGTTTGAGGATATGGGATGCAGCCAAGTAAGGGAATCGCCAATTCTAACAAAATACTAAGTGACCTTTTTGAACTAAAAAAAAATGTCTCGCACCCCCGTATTTTGTAGTCACTGATTACCCACCCAGTAAGCCGCTTAGTACTTTTTATCTTTTACATAGATTGCGATCTTCCTCCCCCTCCCCCGCCTTTTCAACTTGCGCCCCTCAAATTCCTCCCATCCAATCCCATTCTCATGTTCACTCTCGACAAATTGTGTCCCTTCATCTCCCCTTCTGTGTGTGCTGACACCCCTTTACCCCCCCCCCCCCCCCCCCAAAAAAAAAATACTCCCTACGTTCCCATCGTGATTCCGTGGCCCAGAGATAATACAATCTACTCACTAGTGATCAGGTATACGAATAAATTCATTGCTCACAGTTTGACAGCCGAAGATAGAAGAGAACTGTCTCCGAGGTTCGTCAATTTACTGGATATATCTTGGCCCAGTTCAACCCCACCCCACCTCCAAACCCAGAAGAAAAGAGCAGATGAGAGCTGAAAACACAAATGTAGTGTATTTACAAAAGTACTTCAAGTACTTAGTGGATTAATATTTACACTTTTTGTTTGTCTACAACAATGTCAACACTAATCGCAAGAAGTGAAGAAATTCCCCATGAGAAATGTGTAAATCCTTGTTAGACCACCACCAAGCCTGCATACATATTCACAAGATTTTAAAATATGTGACCCGTATTCTTTATCATAAGCTTTTCTATATGGATATTTTTGTAGGCCTATATTTTTTTTTATCAAATCACCGTAAAAAGGAATAGAACATAGCAACGAAAAACATAAATTTAGCAAAATCTGACTCTGCTATATCGAGTCCACCTAAATCTAGAATATCAGAGTCAGACTAGCAATAGAATTATCATTTGAAATTGCCGTCGTTAAGTTGCCGCGATTGTAACATAAGGTAGATAACTAGCTTGGGTAAGACACTTTGCCTAGTGTTTATGTGACCCCTAGAAGATAAGGCTGGTAGTCTTGGGTTGGATGAGGCAAGATATGCAGTTTATTACTACTAAATTCTCCTTTATACTTCTGACTTTAAGATCAGACTTGAATATAAATTCATAATAAATTGTAACTTTTCCCCACGCGTAATGAAGCAAGACGATTTGATGCCAAAATAGCCGATACTAACAAAGGGGTAAGTAATTTTTGAAAGACCCATACCTTAAGAGAACACGAAAAGACAACACTAGAGCAGTGTTTCCCAAACTGTGTTCTGTGGAATCCTAGTGCTCCGCGAGGCCTTACTAGGTGTTCCACGAACTACTGGAATAATTAACTAGTAGGCCATCACGTGAATTAATCTCTCTTTAAAAAAAAAAGCTAAGTGTTCCGTTTAATACTAAGAATGTGTGAAGTGTTCCGTTAAATACTAAGAATGTGTGAAGTGTTCCGTTAAATACTCATAATGTGCGAAGTGTTCCGTTAAATACTAAGAATGTGTGAAGTGTTCCGTTAAATACTCAGAATGTGCGAAGTGTTCCGTTAAATACTAAGAATGTGTGAAGTGTTCCGTTAAATACTCAGAATGTGTGAAGTGTTCCGTTAAATACTAAGAATGTGTGAAGTGTTCCGTTAAATTCTCAGAATGTGCGAAGTGTTCCGTTAAATACTAAGAATGTGTGAAGTGTTCCGTTAAATACTAAGAATGTGTGAAGTGTTCCGTTAAATACTCAGAATGTGCGAAATGTTCCCTGAAAAACGGAAAACGTTTAGGAAACACTGCATTAGAGAGACTCGGGCGTTGGGTAAAAAAAAGTCGGAAAAATGGCCACTATTAAGTCTGGGATACTGAATGATAATGGCCACTATAAAGTCTGGGATACAGAATGATAATGGCCATTGTAAATACTGGGGTACAGACTGATAATGGCCACTATAAAGTCAGGGGTATGGAATGATAATGGCCACTATAAAGTCAGGGGAATAGAATGATAATGCCACGATTACAGCGGAAATAGAGTTTAATTGCAAAGATTTTATAACTGCTTTTGAATTTTTAGGATTTCATAAATCTAAAATCACATTTTTTAGATGAAAAAAAAAACCAATAGATTTCACAGACTCTTGAACTAGCGTATTGTTTTATTTTTAGCATATTTAGATGATCGAACAGACATCGTCTCGTTTTGCAGTCTGAATATTTCTATGTCATTGATTTGGTTATGATAGAACTTTATAGCTAAAACAAAAACACAGAGATGACAAATCAGAAAAGAAATTAGAATATGCTAATGTTCATAAAATCTCAAGGTTCCTGTCATAACATGTGTGCTTTGAGAATTCCAAACATAAAAAACTAAGAAGAAATAATATCAATACACTGATAATTAATTAGAAATTATAAAAATAAAGCATCTTTGTAATAATAAATTTGTAACAGAAATACAATGAATAGATAAGAAGAGAACAAACACTACTTAAAGAGAAAGTCAAATATGAAATCATTATTTTTATGACAGATTTGGCTTAAAGGTAGGCAAGATAATATTAAACAAAAAATTGTGTGTGTGTGTGATTTATATGTTTGTAATTCTGTTTATGTGTGTCTGCATCTAATTTTTATTTGTATTTCCCAATCAGTATTTGACATCAATATAAAGGGGAGTGCTTGATGTAGCCTTGTCATATACTAGATGAAAAATTATTTGTTTGGTTCTTATTATAAAAATTGCCGTTTCTTTGGCATGTGTATGAAGAGAAATGTCACGTGGCTCAAATAACCAGGGGGGATTTTTTTACAAATCCAACAGTGGATGTTGGTCGTCGTTGCGTTGTAGCTTCAGTCAGCTAGTCCAACTAACTCTTGTAGGTGTATGACTTAGATTGACAGAAAAGAAAAACTTACATAAAGCTCAGAGAACTTCTTGCTTTAAACAAAATATTTTTTTTATTTTACAGATTATTAAAACTTTTTATTTCAACGTAGTAATGTACTTTTTTTTAAAAAAAATACGAATGAAATGACATGATGTCAAAAGATTTTAAAATTACTTCAATGAAATTCAAAACTTTTTGAATTTTCATCACTGGCGTAGCATTGTAAGGGCGCTGGCTCGAGAGCACGAATCTGGGCCCCTTGGGGTAAATTGAATGTGACTGCACACAAATTGAGTCTTACTGTATCTACTATGAGAGTACATTTTCAAGATGACTAGTCATAGGACAGACAACGTACAGAGTTCACGTTTATCATGGGGTTAAACGTGAACGAGGTTCTTTAACTTCCGGGGAATTAGAAAAGTCAATGTCATTTAGTCAAACATGTAACTTGCTAGGATTCCGAGCCACGTACATAATCTTCAGATATTCTGAAGAATTGCCGGAGCGCAACAATCCTTGCTGAATGTCTTACATAAACTTCATAGGAGCCTGAAGACTTCCCACAAGCAACAGTCCTGACTGAATGTTTTACATCAATTTCATTTTAGACAAACGTTTTTGAGGCAGCTTTTAAATCGTTGTTTATCTACTCAGTAGAAAATCAATCACAATCTCCGGTTTAGTTTCTTAGGACCAATATTTTTCGATTACTTTGAATGACTTCGATCATTGCTAATAGTAGGTGAAGTACAGTTTGAATTCGTTGGTAATGAGATCAAGACTATGCTTATATATTGATTATTACACAAAAGAAACAATTTCACTGTCTAGTCATATTACAAATTCATGTATTTGAAATAGTACATGCGTACAGCAATATTGAAGAAAGTAATCAAATTTTTAAAAAGCAACAATTTTTTCTAATAGAGGACTTTCACATTGTTTACAAATGACTATAACTTTTATTATTAATATTATAATTATTTAAAAATCTTCACATTATAATGTAATGCCACGCTGTACGGACAATTCAAGAGCTACCTTCCATTAGTATAGTCCAAACTCCATTAGTACGGTTTACCTAGGACATCAGGCAGGTAGTGAAAGAACGTTAAGTAGTCAATGATTTAAGTAAAATATCATACTAATTTGAAACAGTTATATTCTTATAGCTAACAGATTTTTTCTCTTACAAGAGCCCTTTGGGGCCCTATTGGCCGTGGGCCCAGGAGCACTTTGCCCCTTCAGTGCTTTTCATACAATTAATACACGTGGTTGTCTTTTCCATTATGTCCACTATACGCTCTAATTATTTGTAGCACAAGCTTCCTTTATTTATTTATTTTTAAAATAATTTTATAATGTTGTTAATTATATCTACCTCTTTTTAAACACCTCATGCTTGATGTTAAAACTAGAATGCGCTAGCCCCTAGACACTCAAATCGGACTGATGCTCTCCCTGGTCATGGGCACATTCTTACATGCTGTGAATCTTGGATGCTGACTGCAGAACTAGAGAGGAGGATCCTAGCAATGGAGTTGAGATGCTACAGAAAGATCCTAGGTATCACATACAAAGACCGCATCGCCATCGAAGACAGGATTAGGACAGCGACTAGACCCCACGATGACCTGCTAACTCTGTCAAAAAACTCAAAGTAAAACTCTATGGCCATAAATAACAAGGTCCTCATGCCTCTCAAAGACCTTCCTTCAGGGAAAATTACCAGGAAAAAAGAAGAAGAGGCAGACAGAGAAAGCGATGGGAAGACAACATAAAAGAATGGACGGGCCTGCCATTGCAAGAGATTCTATCCAAGGCAAAGATCAGAGATGAATGGAGAAAGACGGTCAACATACAACGAACAAACGAATGAAAATCCCTCTCTACCCAGAAGAAATGATGAATATAATAGAGTGTAGCATAAATGAGAATTGGACCAGCTCACATCATAATTACAAGAAAGAGGATGACTATTATAAGCTATCTCGACATGACCAACGCATAATTTTTCGACTCACAACCGGACACAGCAGAATGAGACAACTTATGTTCCGGAAGCTAAAGTTGGGACTAGCGAAACCTGCTCTTGTGGAGCATCACCAGAGAATGCTGACCATCTTCTTCAAAGCTACATTCTACATCAAGAGGCCCGAACAAGACTCTGGCCCCAAAACCCTCCTATAGAGAAAAAACTATACGGATAACTGCCTGATCTTGAGACCACTGGGCAGTTCATCTCAGATATTGGATTTCTGATATGAATCCTCCAACATGTAAAATGAGAATAAAGAAGGTCAACAGATCTTGTGTGGTGCCCAACGACCAACAGACCAAGATATAAGTGAAGGTGAAGATCCGCCGGTCTAGATAATTATTGGTAAATAATTACTTTGTTTAGTATCGAATGAAATGAATAAATGCTACTTATTGAGAGACGTGGCTGTATTTATGGGGTTATTTCCCTTACTACGTTATTACACACACCCTATTTCTATCCTATAATAAATACGTCTCATTTTTCGAGGATTACAAAGGCAATTAGACTGTGCTGAATAATTAATATGTAGGTCTAGCCACGTGAACTATTTATCTTTAATTTACCGACACCAAAACTATGTCTTGTTATAAATTGTAATGAGAAGCGTTTGAATGGCACCTTTCATAAACGGCTAATAGTTTTCACGCATATAATGATTTATTTTTTACTATTACAACTTGACATTCTGGCTGGATAAAAAGGAAGGAGTCCTCAATACTGTGAATAGACGAAAGCTGAGCTGGCTCGGTTATACTGTAAGACATGACTCACTGTCAATAGTCATCCTTCAAGTTACAGTAGAGGAAGCACAAAGAAAGGGTCGTCCAAGGAAACGCGAGTTGGACAACATAAAAGAATGAACAAGCTTCTCTCTCTCTTGGTGTTTGTTTGTAAAATGTTTGACATGTTTCTGCTGTTCCTTCAGAGATAAAAGATAATTTATTTCCTAGTCCAAACCTCCCGCAGGACGACGGTGGATGGAAGCGGGCAGGGTATGAACCCAGGACCACCGAGACAACCGAACGACAGTATAAGAGATTATAATGAGGAATTATAACCGACAAAACATGGTGAATGGTGAAGGTATTTGGGGTTGTTTGTATTTAATTTTTAAGAATCGGTTTACATTTTTTAAACAATATAATACAGAGACACGGATACCGGACAGAAAATGATACGGAGATAAGTAGAGGCGATGTAAAGAAACCTTGAAAAAATAAAAACAGGAAGATTTATGTGATTTTGAAATAATCTAATCATATTGAAATTCACTGTTGTCAACTAAAAACTAAGAATTAGTTTGTGCTAGAAAAGAGAGAGCTTAGACATTGGATTTCAAGTTTCTAAAGACTGCACAAAATTCCGTCGCAAAATCTTAAGATTATAATTATCAACCCTTAATAGATTATGTACACCGGATACAACAAAATAAAATGCTAAAATATCTATAAAGATATCCGCAATATAGGTAGACTAACTGGCTGTATAAGAACATTTTTTCTTCAATGACGCCTGTTTTAAGGTGACTAAAAGCTTGTGGGCTGATTGGTCAGAGAATTAGTACCTAAAGACACCCAGTACTACAAGATCCGTGTGGTCGACAGCGAGGTTCAGAATTATCTCCTCACGTCATGAGACAGAATCGTGGAGTAACTCCAGTCTGTCGAATTTTAAATCTTAGCAAGAGTATTGTCCCTTAGAGTGGTGATAGTTGATGAATCTAGAAAAGGCGGGGGAAGCTGAATAGACATTATTTTAATTACCTTTTTGTAGGCAATATCATAGAACGGAGTTAGTCGGTTGTAGCTGCGAACTTGAACAAAGACAGTAAACTTGTTTCATTAAATTGTTTCAGAATTAAAAGTTTTGTATTTCTTGTTAAGGATCTCCATTGTTTTGAATATTTAATAGTTTACATTGGAATCTCAGGCATACAGATGTTGTTTAAGTGTTCAGTAAATGTTTAAAAGTGAAATCTCTACTAAATTACAACATCAGAAACACAATGATCAACAAAATTTCATCATTATATCAAGACATCATCACATCTTAGCACTCGAATATAAATGACCGTCACACGTTACATCAAGGTTTTAATAAATATATGTGTCAAGTCAGTATATACAGGATGATCTATGAAACAACGGTTCAGAAACCAGATAGACCAGTTAACTACCTCACCCTAAGTTCAATGCTAGTCAACAATCACAAAGAGGAGTGTCTCAACCAATAAGCTCCAGGAAACACAGGCAGAGCTATGTACAAAGAAATTACCACGCCAAACAAACTGGACAGTATTAACCCCGAAAAGAGCAATCTACAATCTTTTAACAAAGAACAGGACACGCACCTCTGTTAAATTACCATCTTAATAAAATAAATCCCTTTTGTAGGCACTGCGGTACCGTAACGAATATCTTCTTTGATTGAACCTTCCTAATTTAAACCGTAAACAACATCCTCTTTGAATGCCCCTCCCTAATCCACCTTAGGCAGACCCTACTACCACTCCAGCCCAACATAACCTACACTCTCTACTGCAGTGCTGAACAACTGAAGAGAAAAGCACACTATTTTTCCTTGGCACAGCTTGCAAAAAAGCTCACAGCTCAGCAGCAAAAAGCTGGCTAGAAGAAGCATATATGGTTGCAGGGAAAAAGAGATGAACTCTTTGGAGCTGTATCTCAACAGACTCCACAGATAGACACTTGTAATGAGAAACTCTTTCTGAACCCATACAACGTATTTTATATATCAAATAACTTTTTTGTGTGCTTGAAACAAATAAAACCATTAACCTTATATTTGAATCAGCTTTCTGGCTTACGTAATAGTGGTAAGTAATTTATAAAATTTTTAGGGATATTAATAAAATATCAGACTAAATATTATCACTTTCTCGATTATTCCCATACCCCCATTTCATCTCCTCTTCAAAATGCACATTAAAAAAAAATGGCGTCATGTCTGGTTCATTGTAAAATAAGAGCAGTAAAATCTCTCGGCGTTCATTATTTTCAGACAAGAATTGGGACGTTTTTTCAAATTCAATTACTTTCTCTCCTCGCCTTCATTAAAGAGTAAACATTTTTTTTCAAAGTGATGTGATCAAGTTATGTTGTTAATGGGGTAATGGGGGACGCGCTACTCTCAGTAGAGACGACATTAGGCTATTTCAGGATTAAGACTTATGTTGGCAATTAACTCGCAGTCGGTACTTCCGAAAGTAAGTCGAAGGTCATTACGACTTAAAAGAGAATAGCTCAGAGACATTTTATTGTCTTCTAACTTCTTTTCATTTCTCTTTTCTTTTGATGTTAGGGTTTAAAGAAGAAAGCTTTGACCTTAATATGAAAAAAATTGTCCCAAGGTCCGCTAAAACATTGTGGTATAAATATTTTGGAAGACACTCTCACCAGTCTGTATATATTGTTGATGTATTCATATTTATATGGGGATTAAAGTACACCCGTTTTTTTTTTTAAATTTTACAAGCTCTAATTAACTTCAAGGGGCTCAGTAGCAGAGCGGTTAGGGTCTTGGTTTCCGAAATTGGAGTCCTGGGTTCGAATCTCGGTGAAGACTGGAATTTTGAATTTCTGGATTTCTAGGGTTCCCCCTGTGTCCACCCAACTCTAATGGGTACCTGACCTTAGTTGGGAAAAGTGAAGGTGGTTAGTCGTTTTGCCGGCCAAATGTCACCCTGCTCGTTAACCGTTCAATTATGGCTTCTATATAGCGATACTTTCATGCTTATAGAATGCTCATAGTGCTATGGTCCAATCTCATTTGTGGACCAGTGGGAGGGTGTATCTGGGAGTAGGTTTTCCATGCTGCCTTTAGGCGCTCAGTAAAGACAACTCTGCTCGAGTCCCCTTCATAGGTAGCCAAGCCAAGCCAAGTTCAAGCGTACTTGGCCTCTCGACAACGCTTCCCGTTAGCACAAAAAACAGATAACCTTAACATCATCTGCCCTTTAGATTGCAAGGTTTTACAAATTGACGTCAGAGCCGTCTTTCTAAATTTCAAAATGAACAATACATTTTTGTGAGTGGGGAAAAAAAGCGACTACTACAAAACTGTCTAGACGTTTGGCTTGTGTTCCGGTTCTTTAAAATAAAAGAAATATAATTACGTCCTACGCTTATGTTAATCTAGCATGCATGTAAGGTTGTCATTGTAGGAGGTGGTAGTGAAAATAGGCACTCCACTACCTATAAAATAAGTATCAAATAGTCTCTGACAACCAATCCAACTCCTAGCCTTTAAGTGTGGCTCAGATATGTAGTCCTGCGGAACTGGTCTCAATGACAGTAGAAGGGGCAAAGGTGAGTAACTTGTGCCTAAACCAGTAAGCTTTGTGCAACAGAAATAATGTGTCAACAAATCTTTAATGCATGAATAACAGTTAGGATAATAGTAGTTGATTATAGTGATAAGTGTGTGTACTAATTTTGAGTTGATAATAAAATACTTGAGTGTATGGTACTCTAAAACACTGGGAAGTAACACTGGTACGGATCTGACAATGTTACACCCATCACATCGTGGTACCAACGTGATAAAACGTCAGAAACATCTCAAGAATCAACACACATGTTACAGCAGTGCAATAATGAATGAATGTTGGTAGTTAATTTTTGTAAAAAAAAATAATAATAAACCAATGACAATTTCATTAGGAAATTTTCCTTTCGGATGGGGTGATTGGGGGGTTGGGTGACACAATTAGCTAATCACCGAGCCTGCTTTGTAGTACTCTGTGTATGTTAAACTATTGTATCTTCACTATCTGTATTTCACATTTTTAGTACTAAAAAAATGCTTGTCATTTTAAAGGTGTTATTCTTTAGCTTTAAATTATTGTTTCAAAACAGACAAAAGTATTTTCCAATTTCGACTTGACCAGAATCGTGGTAAATTTTTATTGATTCAGAATAATTGTTTGATTTCAGTAGGTTGTTTTTGCCAACTCTTTCTGTCTTATCTTTTTGTATGCTCCTTCAGAATTCAATATTTTCGAATCTTATTCCAACCCTTCAGAAGAATGTGGCTGCTGGTTCCAACAACACGACCAGTCAAGCATCCAATCATTTTCGAATGTTCGATTGTTAGCATCATAAGTTCAATACTAGTACATTATTTTTAGACTCTTAATCAAATATCTTAATTCAGTTATCCGACTTTACGAATGCCTAGTGGTTGGCTTGCAGTTAACAAATTAAACTAAATATATTTATATATAAAAATCATGCAATACTGTTATGGAAACCACTTACCTTATAAAATATCCAGTAAATATATTGCAGTGGTTATATATTTGTGTTGTTCAGTTTCTTTGTTGTTTTCTCTTGTTCCACAAAACTTTTCTTTATTGAGTCTCCTATTGTCTGAATCTATCACCGAAATGTATGTCCCCAAAATAAAAGGTAGAATTAACTTAATTATTTCAAGACCATTGTTAATCCAGCTAAGGTCTGAACTATTAAATTTACGAAACACGTTTATCCAATCACGAGGAATTACGGAATACTTCAAGGTAATACCAATTTTATGTACGTTTTGTTTTGTTCTAAGCAACCAGGCAAAAAATTATCTACCACATTAAGCCAATCTCTCAGCCAAACCACATTTCAATTCCATTTAAGCTTTCAGACATTAAATTTAAAGCGTCTGTTTTCAAATATCTTTCCACAAAAGGATTAAAAGGTGTATTTATTATCCATATCATTGATTGATTCAAGATTTACTAATTAGAAGAAGCGACACAACAGAATGGATTATAAACTCTGGTACCCGCTAACAGAGAGTCTAGGAACGATTACAGTAAGGCAACAAGGCAGGACAACTCGTGCGCTACCGAAGGCTTAAATGCACGGGTAAAAAAATGCAAATTGACAACAGTTACTCCTCGCGCTTGCGCGTGCCTCGCGCGCGCCCTGGTGAGAAGTCACGTGTTTTTTTTTTTTCTTTTCTTGTCACCCGTCCCTTAATTTTTTATTAACCTTTTTTTTTAAGTGCAGAACTCTGATGCAGTTGGCAGAGCCTAGCAATGGGGCGCAGGCATATAAGTGTCCGTTAAATTTATGCGGCTTCATTAGAATCCCTACCTTGACAAGGCCGAATACTGTAAAAATTATGCATTAGTCTCGTCTGTATTTTAAGTTTTATTCCTATTTATTTTTTTCAGCAACGATTAATTATATATTGTTACGAATCTCCCTATCCAGGCTCTCTGCAAACTGCACCATACACCACCAACTTAAAGAACTTGACAACTCAGGGCGCAAAAGTAACGTAACACTTTAATAGTTGAATAAATAACAGCCAATACTGTACAATTGGCAACACGTACACTGTACAAATATCTCTCCGATAACACCGCACCGCCGTATCAACTCTTGCACTGGCCTCTCCGCCTCGTTCCGGGCTTGCACTGGGTTCAACAGTTCAGGACTGACTTCACACATTAGGCTCGTTGTGTCGGACTCGATCGCAGACCAAGATCAAGACGCCATTCGTTTCAACTGTACTTGACAGTACTCCGCACTGAACCGTCGTAATGCTCCGTACAGAACCACACCGTTGAACTGTGCTGTAGTTGACCGTGTTCTGAGCTCCTGTCGTGAACCTTCTGGCATGAACCTTCTCTCGTGAACCTTCTCTCGTGAACCTTCTGGCGTGAACCGTGCTGTATTGAGCCCCTTTTCTCAACCGTCTTGACTGCGACACCTCGCTCTTATATAGGGTCCCTACTGGCCTTCTCGAACCGGACAGAACGCCGCTCGACTTTTCTAGGTGGTCAGATGACTACAACTCTCGTGACGCTCATGAGCTCTGTTCACCACGTCGTTCCTTCCCAAACCGTCATGTTGACACTCGTCTCGGCTGACCTCGTAACTCGTCACGGTTGACCGCTCGTCTAGCGCTGGCCTGGGGCGATTTGCGTCGGCTGACTACACTCACAACTCCACCCCCATCTGTGCCACCACCAGGTTTATAACAATATTATTTTTTACTCGAGTTAAAAATAAATAAATTTCCACTTGGCTAGACAGTTTCTGAGTCAGAATATTTCCCATCAATTTGGCTTGATCAATCTCTTTCGTAGACTCTAATATAAATATATTTCTTTCTTATCCATTTGTTATCTGCCCTTGACATTTTTTTTCTGCATTGGCTGCTGTCCCTTAATAGAAGAAAATGAATGATGGTACATTTCGAAAGTTATGTCAATATGCAATCGTCTAAAATACAGACATGGCTAGAGCTGCGCCACTTACCTTTCTTTGTCGTAACAAGCAATGGTCCTTAAATTTTATTATTAGGAAATTGTCGTATGTGAGTTTCTTATTGTATTTTAAGCAGCAAAGAAAATTCAAACTCGTTTCGACTACTTTATTTGTATCGTCACCAGACCAAGACTTGATGTCTGTTAAATATTGTACATGTTTCGGATGTTCTTTAGAGGTGAAGATACTATAATATCTAGTCCAAACCTCCTGCAGAATGACGGGGGATGGGAGCGGGCAGGGCCTGAACAAGGGACCATCGAGACGACCGAGCGAATGTGCGCACGACCAGGCAGCCAGCAATACATTTCTTCTATACCTAATAAACTTCTCTGTCTCTCTCTCTCTCTAAATCTGAAATCATTAACGCTATTATAAAGTACAAGTTTTTAATATAAATCTAATTATTACTAGTTGCCCATTCAAATAACTACAACCTGACACTAAATCATGCTTACAATAACTCTGTTAGTCCAGCCAGTCAGCAGGTCAACACAGAGACTAAACTTACTGGTTACAAGTCATCATCACACATGCACACACACACACACAACTTTTGAGTCTGGCCACATTGAATTTTACCCTCATTTGCTTCGTCACTTACCACAGAGAGATTTATTCAAACTTCTGCAACCCATTTTGTATCGTAGACAAAGAGTCTATGTAGTCTTACTTAAGTTAAGTGAGCACTACCTACAATCTTATATAAAATAATCCCGACTTTATCCAATTCTAATGGGTACCTGAAATTAGTTGTGAAAACTAAAAATGGTTGGTCTTTGTGCTTACCACATGACACGCTCGTTACATGAGCATTATATCGTTCTCATTACGTTCTTACGTTACTAGACTATGTTCGGTTTAAGAAGGCAGGTTCTAAATTTAAAGTCAATTATAACTTTGATGGCAGTGGATGAATGATTTCCCTTGATTTGCAGATCCCATAATCGACCACGAACTTCTTAGCTAACATTCGAAACATTGAGAATCCTTGCCTTGCACAGTGTAGAGTTACTGCCCCTGATTTCTCCTCAAAATCGTGTTTTAATTTGAAGTCCGGGCCCATTTTTCTTACTGCGCATGTCTCCTTCTGTACCAAGTCTTGTGATTTATTCACGGTTGGGCTTTAAGATTTAGTGTGTGTGTGGGTGAATATGTGTTTTAATGTGGGCGTGTGTGTGTGTGATTGTGTGTGTGTGTGTGAGTGTGTCTGGGTGTGTTTGTTAGAGACTTTGTGGACGTCCATTTTAGTCTCCCCCTTTCCCAGCTGGCTAGGTCTGGAAGGGAATTAACTGTGCTGCTAATCCTTTTATCATTGAATAGAGCGTTACAAACTTTCAGATCACATCAGAGACATGGTCAGAGACGGAGCCTAAGTGTCTATCTGGGGAGATAAAAAAGAGAACTCAATGTTATGGAACGATTAGGAATTTAGCGCGAAAAGCTATCTGTTTCATAGAACGAGAAAGTTTTGCTTAAAGACTGCGACGTGAATATTATAAACAAAACAAGGATTTTGTAAGTGTAGCGAAAAGTAAGCAGAGGACTTTAGGCAGCTCTATAGTAAGGTCGGCTTTAGTTTGTGAAGTAGATATTTAGATAATACGACATTTGACGGTTCCCTTCACTACGTAATAAACTTCGTGTTCGACATTGTCTATCAGCGTCGACCATCTTTAATTTGTTGGCCTGTCGCCTGGGTTATTTCATTATTTGAGTGTTACTTTCTTTTAGATCTATCTGCACAAGTCACAACGCGAAGCGCGCCAAACAACAACTATAAAACATAAACATTATCAATTTATTTTACGGCGAATAAGTGGGTAATGTTGAAACTGTAATGGTGCAGGAATTTACTTACCAAAGATCAACTCCTAATCCTAACTCTATCACAAGCAATATAAATGCAAACACTGGACATCTTCAAAATGCTAGCCATTTCTGGATTTGCCACCAAAAATGAAATTTTCATATGGAGTCATTGACATTATTTTGAATATTTATTTCTGAATCTAAAATCAAATCTTACAATTTTCCTTTTTTTCCTTTTTTTTTTTTCTTTCTGTTCGATTTATGTTGCCTCCACACTTCTCCGAATAGCTTTCTCTTCTTTTTCTATCTTAATTCGTACAGTCTTGTGTAGCTGAAAGAAAAAACAACGGAACTTTAAATATAAAGAAAAAGACGATTACAGTGTTTATTTTTCTTTGGTCCCAATCAAAGAACCGTCGTCTCTCTATCAATAGTTCAATAAGATACGGGGTCATCCTCCGCCTTTTTGTACATTGAATACTATACCTTATAGCCTTTGAATACTATACCTTATAGCCTTTGAATACTATACCTTATAGCCTTTGAATACTATACCTTATAGCCTTTGAATACTATACCTTATACCCTTTGAATGTCAATTTAACAAAGTAAAAAAAAACAACAACATTTTATATCATATAGTATTGCGTACATGTCATAGGGTCATGTATCAGATATTGATATAGTTTCACCATCAATGTCGGTGCTCATGTTCCTACTCAGGAGATTAATTTGAAACATTGGAGACAAACACACAAATCTAAGAACTATTTTATTTCTTTATTATGTAGAGCAACATTTTTAAGGTTATCCAAAATTTATATTTCGACATTTCAGTTCTTATTTTGTTTTATTGTATTGTGTTTTTGCTTCATTTATGTGTTAGCGGTTTATCGAAAGTGAAGCTTTTGTTTTTTTTACTTAAGTAGCTAGATGTAGATGGGGCTGAGTGGTAAAGCGCTTGTGTACATTGGTTGGGGGGGGGGGGGGAGGAGTTTGGTCGTTGTGCTGACCACATAACACCCTCGTTTACCAGATGACCTTTACTTTATCTACCCTATAGATCTTAAAGTCTGAAAAGGATACGCACTAGCTACATCTAGGGATCTATTTTAGCCAAAACCCTCTTTAGTATTAGTGATTTTTTTTACACTAAGAATTAATCACTGGAATCTGCACATTATTGTCTTTATTTACTTGACATCGGCTGCTAATACTATAAGATGTGTTTCAAAAAATGTATCCATTATCTTCATAATTATCTCATCTGAGGTGCGCGAACTTCGATCAGAATGATAAAGAAGTAAAATATTTATTTTAAAAATAGCTTAAAAAGGGAAAGAATTGCTTCTTTACAACCTAATCTCTCAATACAGTATTTCTTTTTTTAAATAAATAGGGAAAAAAAGCACTAATTTATTTATTTTTTTTAATTTTTTTTTTATTTTATCATATTTTGTTAGGGACATCGAATAATTGTGCCAAGTTTTAACTTGATCATAAAATGGAAAGTCGGAGAAATAACGTGTACAAAATGTGTACCAGACAGAGTTGAAATAAGTTTTGTAATAATGAAAAGGCTTGGTCAACTTAAGGTCGTAGTTTGACATTCAATGAAGACTGATCTAGAAATCGACAACTGTGCCTGCGACAAGACGTCTGCAGGAACTGAATTAGGAATTGCACAGTGAGAGTTTATCGCAGTAATCTGCTCTTTGTTTTAGCATTGATTTTTTGAGATCCCTTTTAAGTTCATTAGGCAATAAAATTCATTAAGAGAGAAAAAAAAAGAGTAAGCTATGTGGAGAAATGTGATGACGATATAACGGAATCTGAATAAACACGAAAAAAAAGTGGAAGATTTTTAGAGGAATTGAAGCGAATAGAGCAAATAAACAATGTCATTGACGCCATATTAAAAAATCACTGTTGCCAACTAAAAAATAAATATTATTTTGAGCTACAAGAGAAACTGATTGGAAATTTGATTCTACAGCGATGACAAGTGAAAAAAAATATAATAGTTATTTTTTTAAATACTTTGGTTATCATTACTACCGTATTCTGTACACCGGATACACCAAATGGATTGCCATTTAAAATCACACACAAGCAAACTCGAGAACGGTCTTTTCGTGGCCAATCGTACTTATTTATTGCGTCACTTAGGCACACTTTGTTTAGTTATGATATATTGGAGCCTTTCATCTAAGATAATTACCATCAAGTAACTTATAAATCTCGTTTAAAAACTGGTTCATATATATTTCCTTAAAATATGCATATTCACTTTTGATATTGAAAGAGCTAATTTGTGGAATAACTGAGAAAAACATCGGTAGATCCAAGTCGTACTTCACTAAACGATGGTGAAATCGCATGCACAAAAAAAAAACGCTTTTTACTTTTTGAGATATTCATGGAATAAGTCGATCAGGTTATATTTTGAACTAGAGACTTTTTAAAAGGCATGCATTGTTCCATAGCAATAACGTTACAAAATAAAAAGAAGTATTCAAAGATATTTATATCAGAAATAGTTTCTGTAACCACAACTCCTATTATTATATTGGCCAAAAGATATCATCTTCAAAATATAAATATCTACAGAGTAATTTTTTATGGTATTTTTTTTCTTCCCCTACCTCCACATATTATTTCGTAAGACCCTTTTAGCCATTCTGCATCCACATCCATGGAACAAGACAAGATTAAATCAACATCTTCTGGCCTGACAATCCCTTAGATTTATTTATCTTTCCCCTATTGCGGTTCTCCTAAAAGACACGAAAAAAAAAAAAAAAAAAATTTCTTTGCTTTTTTGTTTCGGTGGGAATTGGGAGATGGGGTTGTGACCAAAAGATAGGAAGTGTTTATGCGGGTATATGCGTCCTTTATCTAGTTCAAAGATTTTTATTTAAATCTAGTACACTGTTGAAAACAGCAGCATTCTACGTAGAGAGAGTGTAAAATGGCAGATTGATAAAGTCAAGTTTTGTGATTTTGTCATTTCCTATAATATGCTCACACTTTCATTATAGTTATATTTAAAAACAAGAAAAAGGTAAAAAAAAAAAAAAAAAGCTTATACGTATTGTAACTATATCAATTAGTTTGGATCCATCCGTCATTAAGTTTGTAATTGATCTAGACCAACAATAAATCTGTGCGATAAAAAAATATTTGTACCAATTGTTTTTGTTTAGCGCTGTATTTCATGCTGTTTTCCATAGGCCTACGCTACCAACGCTATGATCCTAGCACTTGGACCAGTTAAGAAAAGGAGGGGGGGGGGGAGGGGGTCTGGGAGGGATAAAGAGAGACGTGAAAGGGATTTCTGGGTGAAGTTTTATCGTATTCGCTTTTTAAAAACATTTATAGAAAAAGAAAAGGCGGGGGGAGGAACAACCTGAATTCGAACTCATAGCTCAAGCCTCCTCAAGCTGATATTCTGGCCACTCTCTGCTAGTGAGGTGCCTATGAAAATAGAGGATTGTATAGTTATCCATTGTTTGTTACAAGATTACTTGAAAGTGGTGAGCTATAAAGGAGACTGATTCAGCTTACATTACCACTTCATAACGTTCAAGATACCAAACAAAATAATTAATTACCAATAGTTAATTGACGAATTGGTTTATTTTTTAAATTGATTCTTGTGTTGTCAGGTAAAAGAGATATTTGTGCAAAATTTTAGCTTCATCCGAGATTGGGTTTGTAAAAAAATGTTTTACATGTTTCGGTTGTGACTTTAGAGTTGAAGATAATTTACTTTCTAGTCCAACCCTCTCGCAAGACAAGGAATGGGAGTGGGCAAGGTTTAAACCCGGGACCATCAATAAGTCCTAACCACAGTCCAGCCCGCAAACCGCACGACCAGGTATCGGAGTATATAACGTTTACAAACTTTTTTCCAGACAGACAGTGAGTGACTTCATCTAAGCTTTGTAAACACACACAGGCGAAAATCTTTGAATCATTTAGTTTGACAACTTTTCGTTAGTCTATGGGAAAATAAACGTATAAACCCAGACCACGTAGTAATACATTTTATTCAAAATTCAGAAACCTGTATTAATCACTTTGCCAATCGAATTTTTAAATTTTTTTTTTTTAACGTTATATAATCCTTTCAAAAGAGGAAGCATAAAATGGGGGTTTTTTATGTTCACTTTATTTAGAATATTTATAAATATAGATCTATATATTTATACATGACCTTTAGTAGTTGCGAAGAAGTCGTACAGTAATGCTGTAGTCATGTCAGACAGTCAGACGCATAGCACATGAAATCAAATTCACACTATAACACTGTTACTTCAGATCTCTTGAATATATCGATTATTCCCCTGGCTCATGATTATATTGTGTTGTCAAATGTAAGTCCCGGGTTCGAATCCTGGTGAAGACTGGGATTTTTAATTTCGGGATCTTTGGGCTGTGTCTACCCAGCTGTAATGGTTATCTGACATGAGTTAGGGAAAAATAAAGGCGGTGATGCAGGCCACATCACACCCTCGTTAACGGTAGGCCACAGAAATAGATGGCCTTTATATCGTCTGCCCTATAGACCACAAGGGTTGAAAGGGGAGCTTTACTTTTGTTAAAACTGCGTTCGAGCCAGCTTGGTACAGTTTTAGTATGCAGTCATATGTTACATTAAGTGGTAATGGCGATGGACACATTACATACTTGAAGAACATTTACCTACGACATAGTGCATTTCAGAAACATCAAATAAGCTAAATTTTTTTAAAAAGATGATAAATTTCAATAAGCAAAGTATAATAAAAATATTTATTAAAGGAAAGAACTGTACCTTTACAGCCATATATCTCAATACTGTAAGATTTAATTCCCTTTTTCTGTGTCAAAAAAAATATTTTTAATCACCACAAATTAATTAATTAATTGACTTATTTTCTGATAGATGCATGTCTAGTTGAGGACAACGAATAATTGTGCCAAGTATCAACATCACATGGAACGGAAAGTTGTAGAAATAGCGTGTATCAATTTTGTGCCCAACAGACTGACAGGAGAAGTGAGCTGATATAAGCTTTGTAAAAAATCAAATAAGAACATAAAACTAAAATGTTATTTAACCTTGGTTAGGCCAATAATAGAATATGCATCCCCTCAACTCAAGAAAACATTAAGAAACTGGAACAGACACAAAATAGAGCAGTGAGATTCATAACAAACGAATATTCACATTTGACTAGAGTAACACCTTTAGTAAAATCACTAAATTTAAAAAGCCTTCAGGACAGAAGACTCAAAAGTAAAGTAGCAATTATACATAAAACACTGAACCATAATCTTCAAATACAAAAACAAAATGTAATAAAATACTCTGAAAGACACAAAGATAAAGGCACATTCCTCGTCCCATATGCTAGGACAAATTTGTACAAATACTCCTTCTTCCCTTATAGCATGGAATGGGTTGCCTGAGCTAGCCAGGAAAACCAGTGACTTGGCAGAATTTAAGTCATTGGTTAATATGCATGACTAAATGCATGACGCGTAGGACGTAATCATCTTCTTTTATTATATAAGATAAAGATAAATAAAAAAGTAAAAAGTCACAAGTTAGTTTGAGTGGATTTAACTTTTATTATAGCATTCAGTGGAAGTCTTCATTTGTATTTCCAATGATGCGGTCAGCCCGTGGTTGTGATTATATTACCTCCTGCTAACTAAACTTGGAACATATATTGATCATACTCGAGACCTATAATGCGATAAATACATCTGATGAAATATCTAGAATTCGATTATTTGGCACGCACGATTTAAGAATCTCGAGCACACAAAAAAAACATTAATAAAAACGTTGGCATTAAAATTGTATAGGTCAGTTGGATCAGCTTTCATTATTTTTTATTAGCTGTAATTGTATCGTTATTACGTTAAGTAAAAAAAAAGAACAACTCTAAATGTTAGCATTGATTCATTTGACCAATGCTTTGCGCACATTGTCACGTGATAAAACGTATCTATAAAATAACAAACGGAAGTGGTTTTGTTGAAGAGTTGTCTAGAATTCACTACAACCATAGACTTATATATTATATTATATCTAGACTGGACATGGAGATCTTTAAAAACTACAAAAAATATGAAAATTTTTTTTAGAAAGTTGGATCAAGGCGTTGTTTTGTAAATCAGTTATGAGAAGTAAAGTTGTTGTTTTTTCCACCCTAACCTATGTAACATATAATTTAATTTTTAGATACATTATCTAGAAAGATCTATGTAATCAATCTATTTAAATGTACATAAGATGATTAAAATCAACAGACATGAATTATTGCGATCTAGGATTTTTGAAGCATTATCTCAATGGAAACTAACAGGAAATGGCTTTGTTTCATATATTTGCGTGAATATATAGTTCTGTGATTAATAGCCCATTCTAAAGAAAATCCGAGAGATGATTTTGCATTATTTCGAAAAATCTTAAAAACTAAAGATCATTACTTTTCTAAGACAGAAACGATTGATTGGGGCGACTTCCCTTACAGCTTGAAAAAGTGTTACGTACATAAAAATCTCTATATATAGGTCTGTGAATCGATCAATCGCGGATAAGAATTTGTTTTAGATTTCCAGTCTAGATATAATATAGATATATATAGGTCTATGACTAAAACATTATAGTTGGGGTTAGGGTTAGGATTAAGCTCACTAAGTCCAAAGCACCAAAATTAGATTTTTTTTTCACACTATGCTCAATCTGGATAACCCTCAAATCTAACCGGAAATCGTTCAGCAAAAACAAGTACAAATCTAAAAGGAAAATACTTTAAAAAAAAAAAAGCTTAGATCTATAATGAATGATCACGACCAATAGAGTAAGTATTTACATATGTTCAACTCTTGTGTAATTTTACTTAGCTACCTTTGTAATTTTTTAAACTAAAATATCTATCTGAGTAACAAGACAACTAGAAAAGCGAAAGTAAACAATAGATGTGAAACCTATCACTGTACAATGTGGTGTTTGGAGGAGCTGCATAAACCGCTTGGCTACCTATCACGGAACTCGAGTTCGTGTTGTGTTTAATGAGCGCAAAAAGGACAGCAAGGAAATCTTCTCCCAGATACCTCCCAACCCCCAATCCCAACTGATCCTCAAACGAGATTGGTCCGTAGCGCACTGAGTATGCTATAAGCATGAAAGCTGAGCTACACCAAAGAAATGTTAAAAGCATGAAATATGTTAAGGAATGTAATCCTAAAATTGTCAATTGTTTCACTAAACAATAACATGTTCGATTTTTTTTAATAAAAAGGAGAAAAGAAAAAAAATCTATTTGGAAGAACAGACACATAGTTTTGATGGAACTCAGCAAGATAAAATGTTGCTGTTTTTAGAGGTTTGTTATTTCTTTCTAGAAAATTACGGTATGTGTTTACTTGTTAAGATTCATGAAGTGATAGTATGAGTCGCTATAAAATTAAGAGTCATCTTGCATCATATATATACCTGGGTTAGAGATTAAGCCTCGATGACAACAGATTGTTGGTTGTCTCGATGTCTCCTAGAAAACAAATAAAAATCCTCTTCTGCTTGCTTTAACACTTTCATAAACCGACATGCGTGGATCAGGTGGGAAGCGTGGTCGAAAGGCTTGAATTGGTCTTGTCTTGGCTACCTATAAAGGGGACTCGAGATTCGACACCCGACTCGTGGAAAGTTGTGTTTACTGAACGTCTAAAGGCAGCACAGAAAACCTTCTCCCAGATACCCCCACCCCCACTGGCTAACAAATGAGATTGGACCAAAAGCGCTCTGAGCATGCTAAAAGTATGAAAGCAGTGCTATATAAAGGCTATAATTATTATTAGTAAAATTATAGACCAACATTCCATGCCTGCATTAGCACTTACATTGACCGAAATGCTTGGATTAGCAACTATATAGACCAACATGCTTGAATTAGCACCTATATAAACCAACATGCCTGGAAAGCTCCATTATAAATGATTGCTCACAAAAGTGTCCAGCGTCGTCACTAGACAACCCCATGACGGTGCTCAACATTAGGCACGTACGTAGACGGCTGGGTGAGATTCACGGGGAATAGCGTGTCCTATTGACTTCGGCCCAATAGATGGAACACTGGCAATACTGACTTTAAGGAGCTATCGTCTGACAACATCATGAATGTCAGTTGAACTAAAGTTTGTTGGGGTTTTTTTTTTTGGACTAACGTGTTTTAGACTTGAGAATTTCGGACAGAAGTGTTTTGGACTAAAGTGTTTGTTTTACATGTTTTCGGTATCTTTTCAGAATTTATTTTTACACCCTAGCCCAAACACCACGCGGGGGGGGGGGGGGGGGTTGGGGGGTTGGAGGGGGCTAGGGATGGGAAGGGCAACGGCGGGCATGGTTCGAACCCGGAACCATGGAGACGACAGTCTAGAGCGCATACCACATGACCAGGCAGCTATCAATTGCGATGTTCTAATATGGACTATCATATTAATTTTCTCTGCTATGTGTTACAGTAATGTAGAGCTAATTCGATCCAGTGTTTCGCTGGACAAGAGTGCGGAGACTTGGACAACACTTTGATAAGAAAATATCACTAATTTCTGTGAAAAGAAAACGCACTTATTTGTTTACAATATCTCTTCCAGGTGTTCCCAACGTTTCGATTGACCAAACGCCACAAAATATCACCCATATCTTTATCAGGCTCTAGTCGTTCTAAGCCGCTATGTGCAGTCAAGCGCGACACTCGCCTTTACAGGAGAGGAAGGTAGTAGCTCTGGGTACCTTCATATTCTTGAACCCCTCGTCCCACTGGCACCTTGCCACGCCCCTGACATCGTCATTGGTAATTGAAAAACATGACATAGTTTCTGGCGTTCTCAATTTGCAGGCTTCAAGTACTCTAATTGTTGTAATTGTTTTAGTCAATTAATGATCACTTGATATTGATTTAGTCAGAATTAAGACATAAAGTTAACGTTTAGACAGACTGATATACAAAGCACGCCCCTGACATCGTCATTGGTAATTGAAAAACATGACATAGTTTCTGGCGTTCTCAATTTGCAGGCTTCAAGTACTCTAATTGTTGTAATTGTTTTAGTCAATTAATGATCACTTGATATTGATTTAGTCAGAATTAAGACATAAAGTTAACGTTTAGACAGACTGATATACAAAGCACGCCCCTGACATCGTCATTGGTAATTGAAAAACATGACATAGTTTCTGGCGTTCTCAATTTGCAGGCTTCAAGTACTCTAATTGTTGTAATTGTTTTAGTCAATTAATGATCACTTGATATTGATTTAGTCAGAATTAAGACATAAAGTTAACGTTTAGACAGACTGATATACAAAGCACACACACACACACATTCACGCACAAACACTCAACTCACACACTCACGCATTCCTTCATAGCAGCTTCCCATTGATTGATTGGCGTCAGGATATAAATAATTTATAGCAAAACCACGCAACCGTAGCGTATACAGCGCGCTAATGGTGCGTAAAAAGGGTTCATTGAGACAGCCCCAAAGGAGAGAAATAATTTCATTCATGAAAACATGGAGGCCTAGCATGTAATTGTGTTATTGGTTCGGGGACCTTGCGGATAAAGGCATGTACTGTTTGAACAGATAATAAGACATTGTCTTATTCTAGACCGAAGGTTAAAGAATTTTTCGGAAGATGACGACCCTGCTACAACTAAACTACAAATTCTGAAACGTCTGATACATCTACTTATCTTATAAATTACAGACGTCTCTTCAAAAGAGGAGATAATTACTTGCTACGCGTATCCTTGCGAGAACAACGTCGGACCTGTAACGTGGGTCTAAACTTCCCACAGGTAGCGACGTCGCAGGGTCAGTGTTCAGGCTTTCTTTAACGATTGGTATCGATCCATGCGTCAATCTGGTCATGCACTGTAAATCAGTGACTTAAACATTGGTAAGACAATTTTTTTTAGCTGATTCAGGCAACCCATTTCTTGCTCTAATGACACGATTGAAAAAGAAGCACTTATCTGAGCGTTTTCTAGCATGTGGAATAAGAAATGTGCCTTTATTTGTATGTCTTTCTGGGTATTTTATTAGGTTTTGCTTCTGTATTTGTAAATTATGGTTCAGTGCTTTATTTATTATTGTTACTTTACTTTTTAGTCTTATGTCCTGAATCAATGGAATTGAGAATCCTTGGTATCACGTCTAAGAACCGCATCACAAATGAAGAGATTAAGACAGCTTTACTACAGCGATTGGACCACCCAATAACCTGCTAACTGGTGTAAAAAAAAATGCTAACACTCAATAGCCATATTACAAAGACTTCGAGGTTTGCAAAGACCTTCTTTCAAGCAGCAGTACCAGGAAAAAAAGAAGAAAAGGCAAGCAGTGAAAGTGAATGGGAAGACACCATAAATGGATGGACAGGGCCTGCCATTAAGAGGTTCTATCCAAGACAAAAGAAAGAGAGGAATGAGGAACGACGAACAGATGGTCAGTTGGGAAAGAGGTGTCTATTAGTGAGCCTTAAGATTCTGTACATGTGGGTAAACACTTTTGATTTTCTTTTAGTCTCAAATGTATGAGCCGAGATATTGGTGTGACTTCTCTGCGAATTATTGACCAGAATTGTGATGGAACCGTTAACTAGAATTGTATATCTTATGTTTTAATTACATTCTATAACCCTACCGACAGAGCCGGAGGCCCCTACACATTTTCGAAAGCTTTTTATAAAAATCGACATATTAATAATTAATATATAAAAGCAGGCCATTTTATAAAAGAAAGAGAGTACGTGTAAATTAAATTAAATTTTCGTTCGTTTAAATTTAAAAAAAAAAAAAAGACTTTTTAGTAAAAAAAAAAAATAACTGTAAGATTTAAATTATTGTCGGTAAAAATGCGAAAAAAATTAAATGTGATATTTAAAAAACGTTAAACTTCTGACCCGTCAAAATATGGATTTTTTTCTCGGGGGGGGGGCGGTCTTTTTGTGGAGTCTCCTGGGCAGTAGACCCGGCTCCCCTCCTTTAAATCCGGCAGTGCCTACCGGACTCCACTGTGGGAGCCTACAGCACTCCTCCAAGGGGGAGATGCGAACGATATTTTTTTTCCATAGGGGGATGAGCGATTCCGGTAAAAATTTGAGAAACAAATAGGTTAGATATACATCTATACATACAAATAGAAGAATAGTCAGAAATTATATTTATGACTTTTTATTTCTAATGGATAGGCAAGGCATACTAGATTTTGTAAGCCAAAAGTATGTAAATTATTTGTATTTTATCTCTTTTTATGTAGAGGTCCAAGTTCATGTGTTTTAATTAATAAATTGCATGGAACATTATTACCTTATTTCGTAACATCAAATGGAATGTAACCCGAGCTCGCACTTTTATTGTATGTTGGTGCAAGTATATTTTATATTGTACAATAGGTTCGATTCCCATCTCTAGTATGAATCGAGTCTCGAAAGCATTATGTGATCGAGGCATCTCAAAATATTTTTAAAAAAAACGATTATATACTTGTAAACTGGAACACAAATCAACAGCAGTAGCCGTTGGATAGACTCATCAATGATTAGATATACAATAAGTTTTATTTATTAGTCTTTTTTTTCTTCTTTATGATACAATGGTGTACGTATAGCTTGTCATGTGAAAAAGGATTGTCTCTCCTAATTCTATTTTCAGAAACAATGGCATAAAAATAAGAAAGGATTGGCTTTTTGTAACGTGAAAAACACATTATTCTTGGCTACAATCACGAACTGTTACTTAAGAAAATAAATTAACCAAATGCCTCACCAGAGTGTTATTTTTGGCTTTAACGGTCTGGAAGTCTGTTAATAGAAGCCTGTGCTGTCGTTATAACTTGTGGAACATAGATCTACGAGAAGCTTTTCCATTTATTCTCGATCAACCATCAAAACTGACAGCAATGATATCATAACTGTTTTGAAGGTTCGGTTAGCAACAAAGTTTTAGTCAACCTTTACTCTGACTAGGATCAAATACATTTTCCTTTCGTGTGTAATGAGCAAATCATCGTAAACAAACAAAAAATATAGAAAATACTGGAGGTTTTTTAAGGATAATACCTCCTTTATACAACTTATAGGCCTAGATATATTATTTTGCTCTTAATAACTAATGAATGCTATGTTTAAAAATATTTTTAAAAAATTACTGTACCCCCCCCCCTCCCCGATAAATAAAATCATGTTTAAGTGAGTGTATAAATCTACTAGACTTAAAAATATTCTATTGATAGGTATTTAGATGTAGACTTAGAAAACAGTTCGCACAATATTCCTGAGCATTAATTTATTATTAAATTATTTTATGAATAGGTCTACTTGCGGAAATACCAGAAGACGCAGAGTCAGTGCAAGATAAAAGATGTTCTAGTCCTCTAACCAAATTTAAATAGTTTTTACTTAACTTTAAAGAGTTATAAAACTTATAAATGATATGGTTTTACCAAACCCTAATATAAAATGGATTCAGTATATTATATGAAATAAACTTTCCACTAAAGATCAGATGGTTTCGAGCATTACATTTTGAGTTATAGAAATAAAATTTAATCATTTTAGTATCCCATATTACCCGCCATCAACTGTTCGATTTCTAGAAAAATCGTTATAACCGTTATTTTTTTTTTAAATCTAACATTTATTAGTTATGAAGAGAATACTTGTTACTCTAAACATTGCAACAAGAAGGTATTGCCTTTTTAACAACAGTAATTTGAATGTACGTTCCCGTGTAACTATGTTGTAATGGAATCACTTTTGTATAGTGCATATTGCATGCTTTATGTATGCTCAATGCGCTTTAATTCAAATCTTTTTGTGTACCTGTAGGGAAAGGGTCTCTTCCATGTTGCCTATGGTCGCTCATCAAATACAACTCAGCTTCGAACTCGACATTATGTCCCTTATCACAAGCAAGACGATCCGATCATGTAACAATCTCATTAATAAAGATCTCCTCCTGGTGTTTTGAAATATTTCTCCCCATCGTTTGACTGTAGTTACAGTGTAAATGTAGTGACCTAGTTTCGTTTAGAGATTATGTTAGTTTTGTAAATAAATATATTGTGCAGTGTTGTTAGCGACGGTAAAAGTAGTGACGTAGACAGACGAATGACGTTTGCAGAATGCGGGTACATGGAGAACAAGATGGCTAGGGCTTAGATAAAGAAGGATATCGAGTGTAAACAACGGATAGTGAGACCAGACGAGCAGTCCCATATATCAATAAATACCGGTTGAGATCTAGATCTACATCATTCTTGATTAAGTCTATCATTGTTAATTGTAATGTCCCTTGGCTAGTTTAGACTAGTTAAGTGAAGCATTGTAAGATTTACACAACACTTAAGATCGTAGCCAGGACATTATTAGTGTTTTTCTGCGCACGCTTGGGCATGTTTATGATCACCATTGAAAAGTAAACTATTTATTCTCATCTACCTAGCTAATAATGTTTGTATAAAGATTCAGATACTCATGCTGATTTTTTAGATTTTATTACCTTTTGTTGTTTTTTTTATATCCTATTATATATCGCTTTTTTTTCTTTTACTAAATCTAATTTTATTGCTTAAAAATGAAAGAAAAATACTTTTCTAAAAAAAACAAAGTTTATATTAAGTGTATCAATTAGTTTGGATGTCATGTAATTAGATTTGTAATAAGCCTCAGACGACAATCAATAAAGGACACTAATTCAGCTTATACCACGACTTCAGACAATTACTATTTCTTTCTCTTGTTTGAGATATCAAACAAATTAATTTATTGTCAATAGTTCATTAATCAATTAGTGAATTGTTTTTTCTTGTTTCTTGTGTTGTCAGGTAAAAGAAATAATTTTGCAAAACTTCAGCTTGATCAGAGATTGGGTGTCGGAGACATAATGTGTACAGACTGTTGCCCAGACAGACACACAGACAGACAGAGCTGATTTAAGCTTTGTAAAAAAAAAACAACACGTTTTAAAAATTCAGTGTAATTAATGAGCAGATTGCTCTGATGAACTTTTAGTTTGAGAATCCCCAATATCTGTAATATAATCATACAAACTTGAGCTAGACTTTCAAATATGGGCTGACAAATGTGTCCACCGGCTCGTCATTTGATCGCACTCCCAGTCTGCAATCGTTCTTTTCTATTTGTTTCTATTTTGATGCAACTCATCAAGACTCAAACAGGGAAGAGGCTCTGTGAAATTGATTGCATGCTGCTGGGAAATGAATCAAATAAAAATTTTAAAACACAACTTCCTGCTACATTGGCGTCGTTGAAATGTTTAAATTAACCTCCCATTCAGATGGAATGAAAAAAACAAGGGAGAGAACTTTCTATAAATTCATTGCAATAAAAATGATCTGACGCAAAAAGAAAAAAAAATTTGATTTTGTAACATTTTAATTGAAATTATGTAAAAAAAAATTCAACTAGTAAAAAAAATTTTCTTAAGGCCAAATAATCAATGAAATAAGGCTCAACGGTGGATAAATTTTAAAAAAAAAAAGAACTACCAGATTATATTCCTTTAGTAAATTATCCATTAATAGATTTGCCAACAACTATTATACACCAACAGTTACGCAAAGTAAAACCACGAAATTTAAAGCAAGGACTAAAAATGAAAAGCATTTATATACTAGATACCTTTCAATGTTGTTTGTGTTTGATATTAATCTTTTAAGGCTGATTTTTATTATATTTAATATTATCTATATGCTTTTGAACTACGAAAGGACATCGAGAATAAAGGAGTTTGTGTTTCTACATAAACTTATTGTGAAGCCGACAGCTTATGGCTTATAGCATTCACAACAGTTATAAATCAGTATACTTTCTCTATGCCCTGGCTTATAGTATACTTTATCTACTGCATGGTGGACGAGTGGTAAGGCGCTGGGTTACCCAACCATGTGTGTGTGTGTGTGGGACTCAATTTCAAATCTCGATGAAGACTGGGATTTTAAGGACGCCCCCGAGTCCACCCACCTGACTTAAGTTGGGGAAAGTAAAGTGGTTTGTTAATGTGCTGGCCACATGACACACTCGTTAACCATCGGCCATAGAAACAGATGAACTTGACATCATCTACCCTATAGATCGCAAGGTCTGAAAGGGCAACTTTACTTTTTTTTTTACTTTCTCTATGGAAAAAGAAGACTCAATGTTCATAACTTTTACGATTTATGAATCTGATGTGCAACTTATAATTATATCCAATGTAGGGTAAAAGTGTTTGAAAAAATAGTTTATATGTATGTGTATATTTATTAATATTTAATTACTTCAAATACCAGGTTACGCCTTTCGGGGGGGGGGGGGACGGACAATAAGGAACCTTGATCTATTTTTAGCGCGATGATGAAGATTTGAACTCGACAAACAGACAATATAAACAGAAAAGGGGATTTTCAATAAAAGCTGCTAAAAATGTTATGTTGCTTTGAATAACAGACAAAATGAATAATCCTAACATCCCAGAGAGGGCAGCTGAAGAAGGGCACCAACAAACAGACAACGAAGTAAATAATAACAAATCCTGTTTTTTGTTTTGTTTTTCCGCTAGATTCCACTGACTTGTTTTAATCTCATCACTTCTGAATAAAAACAAAAATGCCCTAGCACTGACATATCAATAATAAGAATGTAATCATGGCGAAATATAAGAATGATATTAATAGTTATCTGGTAATGACGAAAAAAGGGGGGGGGGGGACAACAAACAACATATTGATGACAATAGTCAAGACCAAATTAACACTAACACATGTACAGGATGGTAAATCTTACTTTGTAATTACAGGGTGATTCTAGGGCGAGAAGGGGGGGGGGGTAACAAGGTGGTGAGGGTAAGAGTTGGCCTTGTAATACTGTAAACATCTTGAAAATTACAACACGTTTATTACAGGAATTATGTACACATTTTGGTTTAAAAATAACAAAACACACGTACATCTCCATACCTCAATTGAATACAAAAAAATCATTTGATTGCGTATGAATGATTATGATGGGAAAAAAAACAAAAAAAAACTTTCTTCCTTTTCCTCACAAAAAGAAAAAACGCCACATGTTAAGTTTCCAGAGAAACATGGATAATGTTGAGAGCAAAGTGAAATAATTCAAGAATAGCAATAAGAACAACGAGAACAAAGAATAAAAACTAAAAGGAACACACAAAAATATTTAGAGGAGAGAATCAGACATCACAACGGCTTTTGTGTAGAGAATAAAAATGTGTTTAAAGCTGCTAGCGCTAACAAAGCTAAACATAAAATGAGGGAAGAATTTCCAGAAACTCAGAAAACCGAGATTGCGTATGTGCCTTATTGCACAAGATGATGTGAATGGACTGACAAAGAACTCTGCTTCACAATGAGATTGCAATGGTACCACCAGTAAGGATATATGTAGAATATGACTAGGGTAAGACTGATCCATGTATCCCGACGAGCACTCAATGGGATTACGAGATAGAAGATAAAGCGAAGATGTATAAAACACCAATGAACAAAAAATG
Source organism: Biomphalaria pfeifferi (assembly GCA_030265305.1). Lineage (NCBI taxonomy): Eukaryota > Metazoa > Mollusca > Gastropoda > Planorbidae > Biomphalaria > Biomphalaria pfeifferi. The sequence continues at coordinate 2,494,147 of JASAOG010000084.1, forward strand.
CTTGAAGGTTTTCTAGAACTTGGAAAGAATAAACAGAAATCACATGAAGGTTTTCTAAGACTAGAAAAGACTTACAGAAATCGCGAGAAGGTTTTCTAGAAATAGAAAGAATTAACAGAAATTGCTTGAAGGTTTTATGGGACAAGAAAGAATTAACAGAAATTGCTTGAAGGTTTTATGGGACAAGAAAGAATTAACAGAAATTGCTTGAAGGTTTTATGGGACCAAGAAAGAAAGAAAGAATAGAAATTGCTTGAAGGTTTTCTAAAACTAGGAAAGACTAAACAAAAAATTGGATGATGGTTTTCAAGAACTGGAAAGAATGAACAGAAATTGCTTTAAGTTTTATGGGACTAGGAAAGAATGAACTAGTTAGTTATTTTCTAAAATTCTCAAAGAAAAAGCTGGAACATAGAGAAATTTATAAACCAGACTATTTCAAAACTTTATTTTCATTTCTCTTTAAGTTTATTTTTCAACTAGACTTGCTTAAAGACAAGGGGAACTAGCTTGCACCAGATCTAACTTATGAAAGATAAAGTATGAGAACCAAACAAGTTCTATACAATAAATTATAATTAAATTACAATTTTAAAAAAATGAAATAACAAGATAAGCTATGAGATTCCACACAAATAATGAATCAAGTTAAATATGAATGCTTTAACAATTCACTATGTCAAAGTGTGCAAAATATGGGTTTCAAGTGAACATATATATATATATAAATAGGTTTGTACAAAGCTATCATACTGTGAATATCACTGGAGGGAGGTAATTAAATATAAAAACAGTAGGTAACTATGGATCGAGACAGTTATTGCACCTTGTTATACAAATCAATTAGATTAAAAAATGGTAAATAAATATGCTCGAAGAGTACCAAGTTATTTTTACAATACATACAGGCTACAAAAAGAGTAATAAAAAAAGTAAACTGTTTTTTTTTTATAACTAAAAAACATCATAAGTTTAAAAAAAAAGAAATGAGACATTTCATTCATTTTTTTTTTGTATAACAAAAGTAACAAATTGTATTAAAAAAAAAGTTATTTTCTTATAAAAGGTCTTAAAAGTAAAAAAAAGAGCATTGAAGTTTTTCTTTTCTTTCTAAACTATCTGACAAATGCTCAAGTCAAACAACAACACAGGCGATTGAACAAAATTATCTTTGATTAATTAAGTCCACATAGTCAATACAAAAAATGCACAGCTAATAACATATAACAAAAATGTCAAATGAAATAATATTTATCCTATGAAGCTTTTCACCGAAATTTTACACACAAAAAAAATTACAATGATTAAAACTCTGTAGTTTTGCTATTTAATGATAAAACCTTATTATGTTTAGGGTTTTTATTGCGTGTGTATAAGGACGCTTGAAACATGTTAAGATTTTTAAAAAAAGAAAATATCTTTACAAGATATTTAATTCTAAATGTACCAATGTTTCCAATTTAAAAGACTACAATTTTTTTTATGGTTAAGAGCATAAACAAAAAAAAGCAACAAAAAAATGTTTTTAAATATTTCTTTATGATAAATAACAGAACATTGAAACTGATTGTAACAAAATGAGGTAATGCTACTTTATATCAAGAAACATTGCTGCTTTATAAACTTAACAAAAAAACTCAACTCACCATCAAACAAAAGAAAATAAAAACAACATAAAGAAAAAGGGGGCACGATGGCTGAGTGGTTATGTGCTCGGCTTCTGAACCTGGGGTCCTGGGTTCCAATCTTGGTGAAGACTGGGATTTTGAATTTCGGGATTTTTAGGGCGCCCCTGAGTCCACCCAACTAACCTAACTTTAGCTAGGGAAAGTAAAGGCGGTTGGTCGTTGTGCTGGTCACTTTATACCCCGCTTGTTAACCATTAGCCAAAGAAACAGATGACCTTAACATCATCTGCCCCAAAGATCACAAGATCTGAAAGGGAAACACTATAAAGAAAAAATGCTAAAATGTTTTAACAAGTAATCAACATCTACATTAACAGCTTGTCTCCACTCATATATTAGTCCATCCTATTTATGTAACACATGATTGATTGGAACAATCCCTTTTTTTTTAATTTTAATTTAATTCCATAAACTATTTTATGTAAAATTTTGTATCAGAGCAAAAATGAAATATATTATATAAAATACTATTAATATGATATTCTAAATAAAATTCTGAATGTAATTTGATAGTATTAATGTGAATATATCAATGGGCTTTTTACTAAACATCAAAGTCATTTAAACAATTTAAATTTGAAATAAAAAATATCCCCAAGCATGTTGTATGATTTTTTTCTATAGACTTTTCTGTACTGAGTATCTTAAATGGAGTAGAAAAAACTGCATCTTTCAAGGGGAACTTTAGTTCGAATCCTGACTCGAACTGAGCCATCTTTGCTAAGCCTCTAAAGGCAGCATGTAAATCTTCTCCCAGATACCCCCTACATCCACTGATTCACAAAAAGAGATTGGACATTAGGGCTATGAGCATGCTATAGAATAAATGTTGCAATATACAAAAGCAATTTAAAATAAAACCCAGCACAAACTCTGTGAAGATTTCAATGTTTTTTTTTTGTGTTTTTTTTTTTAATAAAATATTTTTTGATTGATTTAATTTGATTAAAAAAAAACAAAATGGACAAAAAAAAAAGATTATCAGTGTCTTAGAATTTGACACACTCGGATAATGAAGATAACTCTATGTGGAGCTCATAACTCATCATAAATGATATATAAAGTGTAAAAATTCAAGATTATGTTTTTAAAAATGTGTATGTAAAGGTATGGATAATTTTTTTTTAAATCTAAAAATGGAAAATAAAAAATTGCATTGTTTCAAAAGTTCAAGTTTACTAAGAAACAAATAAATGTATTTGTATAAATACATAGAAATAGCAAAATATATACAGATTTGATCAAATGCACATCATATATAACAGTCAGATACTATCATTTCTCTAATTCACATTCTTAGCTTTGTTTTTATATCATTGATTGTAATATTGTAACATTTGAATAACCTAAAATATTAACATACCACAATCTATACCCTTAATAATTATGAAATCATTCTTTTGATAGTATAAGAGACATTGTGACAAGAGCTTTGATAAGAACTTAAAATGTGCTAATATGTTTATATATTAAACCATTATTTGTTTTGAATGTTTTTGTGAAAAGTACTTGAAAGGTTTGACGAAATAAAATGATGGCTTTCAATGTCTACATTTATCAACACGCAGTCTTTTGTCTATTGTCTACAGTAATGTATTTCTCGTTAAAAAGGTGACTGTAACTGAACTCTTTATCTCCGTAATTATTTTTCCACGTTTTGACAGAATTGTTCACTTCTCACATGTGTACATTCTACCCTGTTATGATTTAACTTCAATAACATTTTTGTTTGTAATCAGAAAACATTACTTTTGGTCTAGAATTATAGGAGAATGCATGCTCTTGTTATACAACACAAATTATAGTTTATAACCCCCCCCCCCCCCCCCCAATAATTTAATTGGGTCATATCAACAATGTTATCGTTAATTAGGAGAGAAAGAGTTAACATACTAAATAGCTTAGACTGGCGCACAAAGAAAGTCTAATTATACAAACTTTAAAATATCTATAAACAAAATGTTTACTAAACCCTCATTGCTAGAGATGTTGAATATAAATCATGCGATAACATTATATGTTAACAAATGTTCTGTTTTGACTTTGAAATGTAAAAATATGTACAAAGAAATATCACAAACAAATGTCTAAACCATCAACAGCGAAATGATACCTAAAACTTTTGGCAACACCATACGTACATAACAATTTACTCAACAACTAATTTAACTTTGTATGTAAAAGATGATTGTCACATGTGTAAAATTAAATCAATATGTATGTAAAAGATGATTGTCACATGTGTAAATTAAATCAATGTCAATAAGTCACAATTGGAAAAAAAAATGCATTTTCTAACTCAACACTTTTCTGATAACTGAATTCATAGTGTATAAGAACCTTTTATAATGTTTGTTGATATTCTGTTTCCAAATAAATTTTAACTTATACAGACAGTGTATACTACTTGCATTAAACAATGCCACTCAAAAGAAATCAATTAAGCAGTTGTATACTATTTGCATTAAACAATGCCATTCTTCACCCAAAAGAAATCAATTAAGGCCATAAGAACACTGGGATGTAGATAGTTGCTTAGCTGCTGATAGAACATCTTAAACTTACATGTAGTTTTATACTCTGTTTTAGCTAACAACCCAGAATTATAAGCAAACAAAAGCACAGCCACTTTGGTCCAAATTACTATGCTACTAAGAATAAAAAGATTTTGTGTTTTTAGTGTTTTCTTAAAGATATTATAGTTGTGATCATGTCAGTGTTTTTGTGAAGAATTTTATTAATTTGGAGGTAAAAATAAATATGCCAAAACTTTGAATACATATCCCATCAAGTAATAAAAGCTATCTACTAGAGTAAGTACATTACTTGAAAAATATGAAATATTCATAATATCAAAATTTCAAATCTTTCTTAGCTCAAAAACTACCAAAACTCTTTCATTTATTTTGATTTTAGTGAGGCATGAGTTTTGCAGTCTTCTGTACCATAAGTCAAACTATAACCATATGAGAAATAAAAACAAGGATTAATTTTACTATAACCATATGAGAAATAAAAACAAGGATTAATTTTTTTAAAGTTTCATATAGATGTACAATTAGTTTCAGATTTAGAAAAAAAAATTCAAGGAATAGATATTAATTTCTGAACCAACTTGTGTTAAAATCAAAAGTTTTAAGTTTATAAAAAGTAGTTTAAAGCATAAAAGTCTAACTATACATGTACAAGTCATTTAGAGCATTAAAAATATGCAACATAAGTTTTAGAATAAAATACAAACAAAAACAGTTGATGACAGAAGCTAAGTCAAAACAACATCTGAAGATGCCAAGAATCTGAATGGTGCTATAAATTATGACAGTAGAAGGCAACCAAACTAACCAATAGATTGGCACACAGAAACATGGCAGTGTTAAGGTTAGCTGTGACTACAGAGCACTGACTTAGAAACCGACCAACATGTTTCAAACATAACAAATAATACAAATAAAACATGCACAGAAAGATCACGTTTTTTAAAGCTAACAGCATCTCACACACACATTGATTTAAACTTATAAAATCCAAACAAATTACACACTAATCAATTGTTTATAAAAACTAAAGCTAATCCTAAGCACGAGTTCACTCTAGTGTATTAACTAATATTTCAACATATATAATAAATAAGTAAAAGGAATTTGATCACTTTACAAGATGAATAGCATGGTCACAACAACCTTTCAACCCAAAGACAATACATTCTTAGTAGTGCTTAAACTCTAGATACAACTGTCCATAAGTGCACTTGAAATAAAACATTTGTTTTCAACCTAAAAGATACCTTTTCTAATTAAAAAAAAAAAAAAAAATGACAATTATTAAAATAAAAAGTCAAGGCAACATTCTCAAAGCAAAGTGAAATGTTGGGCGTGTATGTGTGTGCACAGGCAAAGAGTGTGGATGGGGTGACACATTTTTTTTTATTAAGCAAAGCTTGAAATAATACCTACAATTTTTTTGTATAAGAAGTCAAAATCTCATTTTGTAATATAAATAAAGCCTAGCAACTTATGGTTAAAACAAAGTCCTCTAAATAAAGCATGATAAACCTTTAAAAAAATGACTTAACATGAAACTAACATGCATCTAAATTATCTAAGAGATTTATTGTTTAACGTTGGTTATATATTTTAGTAAAGATATAAATGACATGTGTTGTTGCTGTTTGTCAGATACACCAAACTTCAACATAAATAAACAAAAAATACTTTTTTAAAAGAAACCTATTATGTTGGAATTGAATGAAATGTGCATACTAAGGCCCTTGGAATATCATTAAAAAAATGCAACAACTATAAATCCAACACACCTGGAATGGCTAGGAAAAGCTTTGCGTGTTTTCTCACTGAAATACAATGAATCAATGTTGAAGCATTTCAACCATTTAAAAAAAGCATGAATCTCCTGTAAAAAATTAATTTGCGGAACACCTACAGATATTTAGTTGTAAATACATGTAAACATATAATTTCAATTGCTAATACCATTTAGAAATCTGACCAACAGATGTCACTTATATCACTTAGGTTGAAGATTTACTATATGTGCATGGAATTTAATCCTAATTTTGTTTGTTTACTTTTCCTGAAAAGGTAAAAATCATATTTCTAATTTTTTTTGAACAAAGAGGCAATGCTCATTCCCTCGATGTCCAACACAAGAGAAGATCTCAAACAGGTTATTAAGAGTCAATTCCTTTAAAGACATCAACAGATATAAATATTATAATAAGAAGAAAAAACTTCGCTCTATAATTTGATATCCTAAACATTTCACATATAATATAGATCAAAATTCACTGTACTATGCCACTCATTTACAGGGTAAAGGGTCACATGCATATAACCTTGACATTCATCTAATAACTGATTGTTTTTCATAAAAATCCTTTGTTTATATTTTAACTTAATCGCTATTAGAACAAAATGTCTCTAATGCAAGAATTTCAACCTACATCTCATCATCACCATCTGTCGCTTCACTTTTGTTGTTGGAGTGCTGTGACAGTTCCTTGTAACCAATCCCTTCACTTTTCCTGGTCAGCAGCTGTTCTTAGCATGAGTTCAATAGAGAGGCAGGTCCATTCTTTATATTATCCAGGCAGCTTTTCTTTGGATGACTCTTCATGTTCCCTCCACTGTACCTTGAAGAATGATCTACATCTAAATATATATATAATGTTTTCAAAAGAAAATATTTTTTCATTTAATGACTTTGTTATTTTTTTATAAATGTTACAACCAAATGTTAAAATAAGTATAATTATTTAAATATACAAAGTCTCAATTTAGATGTGGTTACAAAATCAACAAATATTTTAAAATAATAAAGAACAATTTTTTTTGTAACAAATAATTTTTTGAAAGTACATTGACCATATTTTTCATTACAACGAAGAACAATAGCTCATTAAGAAATCTAACAAAAAGTTGTTAAAATAAGTAAATTAGAGACAATTATTTTTAAAAAGTTCAAATAGAAGCTAGCGTGTTGTTTTGATTAATTTCTCCATCTTTGGTGCACTAACAATAAAATATTGAATTATGGGTAACAAATGCGTAGATGTGAGGGGGGAAACAAATGTTGCACAACCTGAGTCATTCTAGCAGTAACAATAAGGCAACAGGGTGGGAGGGAGGCTAGTCAAAAGGGAGGGGAGGGTATTGTGTTGACATAGAGACAGGGCATAAGACTTGATGCTATTTATAGACATAGAACATTTGTATAAATAATTTAAGATATTTATTCACAGCTGCTGTTTTAGATATTGAGTATATAAAGTACAATGCTATAAACACTATCAAAAAGATCTTCTGTATTTTAATAAATATAGTCAATAAAAACTATTTCAAGGAGTCTGGAGATACAGGACATGGATTTACTCCATCATCAAAGTCATATGACTATAGCAGAAAACCTTAACTAAAGAAGGATTCTAAACTATTAGGCTAATAGTTGATCGATCATGTTTGCACATTCCTCTATTACAAGGTGTGAATTGTGAATAGAAAAAAAATAGTTTTTTGTTTTACAGAACCTAAAAGAAATGCAGAAGTTGTTACCCAGATCCTGTTTGCACACTCCTCTATTACAAGGTGTGAATTGTGAATAGAAAAAAAATAGTTTTTTGTTTTACAGAACCTAAAAGAAATGCAGAAGTTGTTACCCAGTTTAGGTAAGCATCTCTAAGTTTGAAAATATGACAAAGGTAAAGCTAAAGTGTGTGCTTTAATAAGCCTTGCATATCGACTGTGATTCGAAGAGTGTGTTGTGAACACAATGAAGTGACTACATACCCTAAATAATTTAACATGCATAAAGTCCTATTCATACATGATAGTGTCAAATAAGATCTCTCTATAAATATTAATAGTACTTACATTGGGGTAGAGTAGAGTAGAATAAATAGATTGTACTGAACATGATTAAAACAACATTTTATTAGGAAACTATAGTCAAGCAACTATTGATTTAAAACGTAAAGTACTTATATGCATACAAAATAAATATTATAATAATATATTCATTTATGAAAAAAAAAAAAAATCAACATAATTATCACTTTACAGTCAAAACCAAAGTAACAAAAAAATATAATATCTATATTTGTCAAACAGTCAATACTAAACGGCAAATATAAAATTTATTAAAAATATAAAAAAGAAAAGAAAAATCGAGCATAAAAACATAATAGCGAACTTAATTCTTTTTTTTTTTGGTTAGTTAAAATGTAACACTAATGAAAGTGAAGCTAATAAGCTGTAAACTAAAACATGAATGGCAGTGAGACAGAAACATTGAGAAAAAATATTTTCGCAATGAAATGGATTGTGCCATTAGCAGTCTGGATCAAATCAGGATAGTGCAAGACATGTATTATAAGTAGGCCTTTTGATCTGACATAGGCAGTTGTGTTGTGTATGAAATATGAAATATATACGTTTAACAACAGCGGACAAATGCGTGCATGGGAAGCGTGGTCAAGAGGTTAAGTGCGCTTGAACTTGGCTTGTCTTGGCTACCTAGAAGGGGGCTCGAGGTTCGACACCTGACTCGGGCAGAGTTGCGTTTACGGAGCAAGGCAGCACAGAAAACCAACTCCTAGATACCCCCTCCCACCCACTGGTCCACAAATGAGATTGGACCAAAGCGCTCTGAGCATGCTATAAGCATGAAAGTAGCGCTATACAAAAGCTATAATAATAATATTTGATGGTTATTATGTTGGTGAAACTTTGAAATCTATTTAGAGCCCATGCCACATTTTTTCTAATAAAATTTTTTTTATAAAATGTTGGCCCAGTAAAAACCTTGGTCATCAGTTGTATGTATATGTGGTGAAAACAGATATTTCATAAGACTTATAAAAGTAAACAGTAAGAAAAGAACTTCCAGTGTAAATCACACACACAAAAAAATATGCTTCAATCACTGTCAGCGATTGTCTAGTAATACAAGAAACACATTGATACATTAACTATTTCTAAAAATGTAGCTAATAGTCATTTTTAAAAAAATGTAAATATATTTCTAAATCATTTTCCAACATGTAACTAAATCATAACTATTACAGTGTCTTGTGTCAACAAAAATGGTATACAATAAAAATATAACCTGTATAACAGTTATAATCTAAATACCAATAATTAATACTAATTAACTAACAAAACTATTACAGCTTTAACTTCAATAAAACCAACTAAATTTGTATCCATTAACATACCTAGTTGAAACTAGATAATGTAATCTATAAGATAAGACTAGATTGAACACATGAAATGCTTAGGACGTAATTATCTTGTTTTTTGAAGTAACATCTGTAATCGATTATATAAGATAATGAAGAGTACATAAAAAATGTAATTTGGGCATTTTATTCCCCATGTCCAATATAAAAAAAAACACTAAAAAAATGTCATTATTACAATAAGGCAAACTACTGACTAACTATCTCTCCCGTATCGGTGTGTTTTGTGTTTTCTCTTCTTGTCTGCTGCCATTGGGAATACAATGTACAGGGTATGTACAGTCTGTGAAGTGTGTGAGTCCTCCGGTGTTGTGTTGTGCTCAATGAGTTGCAATGTGGTACATTGGAAATGAGGGTGAAATAAAATGCTCGACTCAACAGAAGATACGATGCCTCAGTTAGACAGGATCAGACGACTGAGCTCATGGAGACTGTAAGAAAATGTTAAGAATAAAAATGTCAAGAATAAAAATGCTAAGAGTAATTGCCAGATAGTCCAGTGGTGAGAAATTGATTAACTTTAAATTCTGAAGCTCAAATCCTAGTAGTGAATGGGATTTTTCATAAAATGATTTGATACATGTTCTGGAATCTCAAAGTTTAACTTTAACCTCAAGAAAGTTACAGTCTTGTCATACGACACCCATGTATACTGACAGGAATGAATGGTATAAACTCCACGGACCAATAAACTTTACTGGAAAGTGAATCTGGACAGGTCATTCCGTCCTAAAACTTGTCACCTGCTGGGATGAAATGGGATCTAAAAAAAAAGGCTCAGTAATTACAGTCCTTTATTTAACTGCTATACAGTATTTTTCAGTTTCAGGAATTCATTATGCTGCCAGAGAAACAATTATTAGCAGGGATGTTTAAGCAAGAATGATAACAGAAATGTGTTGCTCTTTATTAAGGACTTTATCTTGGGGGGAAAATGTCTTTACTTAATTACATTTTAGAAAAAAAACAAGTAAAATAGTTTTTTAAAAAGATAATTCCTCCCTTATCAATCTGATAACTGTTTCGTAAGAGCGATGATTTTACTCTAAATAACTAATGAATGATAGATTTAAACAAAAATGGAACATTTTTTAGCCCACCCCAATTCCCGATACCCACTAAAAAAATCCTGGTTAAGCAAATGTATAAATCTACTCAGAGTATATAAAATTCTTGTATAGATCATAGCCTATAGATCCAGACTTAGATGACGGTGCACAAAATCTTCCTGATCATCTATTTATTAATTAAACTATTTAATGAATGAGGCCTACAGGCTGGAAAACCCTTTGACGTCTGTCTGTTCAAGATAAAGATTGTCTAGACCTCTAGTCAAATTTAAATAAATTTTTATTATACTCTGAAAAATTATAACAGTTTAACTAGAGTTTTTCCATTGTGGCCAGCAAGCTAGTAATTCTTTCCCCAAAGATACACATCAACTGTCAAATTTCTAGAAAAATCATTAGAGACATTTTTGAGAGCTGTGCACACCCACCCTGGTTCCACCTTTTTGTTTTTTTTAACCCAAATGAAGAGTTTGCAATCTGAAAAGAGGAATAGTCAAAATCATGATCATTTCATCATCATACTTTTATCACAAAGAGAATATAATTCAGTAATCCATTATGCTTGCAATGGACTATTTGTGTAAGTCAAAGACCAAAGAAAACTCACAGCTCCACTAAGCATCATTTGAGATGTGACAGTTCAAAACTAATATTAATATAAAATTCACTATCTTTATAAAATTTATTCCAAAACTATTAATAAAAAATATTTAATTTTTAGAAAGAATATACTGTTCAAGTGGTAAATGATATCTTTCACCAAACAATTAGATTTACAATTTTTAAAAAGAATATACTGTTCAAGTGCTAAATGGTATCTTTCACCAAACAATTAGATATCTGCATGATCACCAATCACTCTCGTGTTATTTTTAGTGTTTTAATGAATAACATTAAGCTCTATAAGCTTAAATTTCATGATCTACAGACAACCAGTGGTCATACAAGCCATATCTCTTACTTTTACTAAGCAAAATTTAAAACAAAAAACATATGATAAAGGCAACAATTTCAGACGTGAGCTGCATCAGGAAAGGAAATCTAGGAGTCTGATTCAATTCTGGGTGTATGCTCTTAGTAAAGTGAAGTTCCCCTCTCAGACCTTGTGGTCTATGGGGCAGATGATGTAATGGTCATCTGTTTCTGTGGCCTATGAATAATGAGGGTGTCATGTGGCCAGCACAATGACCAACCGCCTTTCCTTTTCCAAAACTCGTGTCAGGTACCCATTAGAGGCGCCTAAAGATCCCGAAATTAAAAACCCCCAGTTTGGAAGCCAAGTGCTTTACCACTAAGCCACCGAGCCTGCCGTGCATGTTCTTACCTTCCATTAATGGATGCTCCTCCCCAGCTTTATTTTCATCATCGCTGCTTTCATCGTCCTCCGATCCATCCTCATCGCTGTCATCCTCGTCATCTTCCTGCTGGTGGTCACCCCTTGCATGGTAGTCATGTTCATCATTGTTGTTTTCATTGCCGCTGTGTTCCTCATTATCTGTGTCTGGTATCTCCTCCTTCCTCTCTGTCTGACTTCCAGTCTCACTCTCCTCCTCAATGTTGTCAAGGGCATGCTCTGTGACACGATTCTCCTCAATGTCAACTTCCTCTTTAGGCTTTGCACTAAAATATATAACATGTATAGAATTTGTAAACACTTTCCTACTAGGAAGTGAATCAGAAAGAAATGGACATGTTGGTTGCGGTAAGAACAGCAGAAAATGGAGGGTAGAATATGGAAAAGGCTGTCAGAACACTTCAAGTGCCCCATTTGTAAGAAAATTGAGAATTGTTTAAGATAAAATAAAGTTCCCTATTCAGACCTTTTGATCTTTAGGGCAGATGATGTAAAAGTAATCTGTTTCTGTGGCTCATGGTTAACGAGGGTGTCATGTGGCCAGCACAACAACCAACCATCCTTACTTTCCCCAACTAATGTCAGGTACCCATTAGAGCTGGTTGGACTTAGAGGTGCCCAAAGAAAGATTTTGAAATTTAAAAGCTCAGTATACACCAGGAGTCGAACCTGAGACACCTCATTTCGGAAGCCAAACACTTTATTATTCAGCCACTTTCCCTCCACTGTTTAAGATGATGAAGTTACTGTTGTTTTTCAGTTTATAATACAATAGTAAATTTTTCAAAGTTAAAAATTCTAACACAAGAAAAAAAAAATTGTTTTAACATAATACTTTTTTCTAATGTTACTTTTGTAAAACTAAGACAAGTTCTTTTTTTTAATAACTAGAAACTTATTTCTTTACTTTATCCTTAGCCAAAAAAAAACAAACTTGCATACTAAAAGAACAAGTATTACAAATCTAAAAAATAGATTACCTAGCCTAGGATTTATTCAAAAGAATTATTGTCATTAAACTTACTTAGCTAAGTGAGGATGGTTTCTATTGTACTGCTGCCGATTTCTAATCAAGTGTCGAAGCACCCATATAGCTAGAATAGTGATAGGAATAGCCACAGCCAGAATAGGAAGTACAATCATAAGGACAAGATCACGAGTCATTGTGGCCTCCTCAAGACTGCTGCTGTTAGCTGGAGGCCCTGAAAATTTGTAGAAGGTATATAAGGCATTAAATATTAACATAAATAAATTAATATTTTACAATGGTAAAGACCTTATCTGAAAATTTCATCTCATAAACAATTTGCCAATTTATAATTCTAATTACAGTGGAATCCAAGACGTAAGACACTCACATACCTAGCTTTATCTATCTTATAAATTACAAAAATTTCTTTAAAAAAGATGCCAATTAAGTCCTTTGTGTTGATAAAGTCATGCAAGCTTATTATAGAGACTTAGATTGGTTTTCCTGGCTGATTCAGGCAACCCATTCAATGATCTAAAAGCACTATGGAATGAGCATTTGTATGAATTCAGAAAAAAAAAGGTTTAAACTTTTTCATTTTAGCACTATGCTCCTTAATGTGGAAAAGATTCAAATGTGATTTGGAATTCTTTAACAATAATAGTGAAATAACTTTGCTGTTTGTGTGTGTTAATTTCTATATCTAATTACTGTTTTAGTGATTAATAGTGATTAATTTTAGCAATTATCAATATGATTATAAATAATTTGCTAAAGTTTAAGTACATTTTGTAATCAGCATTTAAGACATAAAAAAGACCATACTGATTCATATAAAAATTTGAAAAAGAAAAAAAAAAATAAGGTACACACCATAAATTTTTTTTTTTTAATGTGTGTATCCCTTAGCATATGAGGTCTATCCTAATGCAAAGAACAGTTCTAGGGAGATGGAGCGACAGACACAAGAACTGATCCCAATAACAACATCAAGTAATGAACAATGCTCACACAGGACAAGACCAAGCATAGGAATCAATTATTCAAAACAATTTTGAATTTTTTTTAAATGCCATCATTCCAACAGAATTCAGGATGTCAAGGACATGTCATTATATCATATCAGAGCTTATGAGGTTGTTAAAACCAGTTAATGGAACCAATTAAATGCAGGAAAACTGTGTGGTTTAACAATGATCTCTATAATGTTAGCCCCTTTTACACCCACAAACACTTAAAACACTAATACTAAATGTAATCTATTGGGCTGTTTGTTAATGTTACATGCTTGTTTGTTTTACATGTTTCAGATGTTTCTTCAGAATAGAAGATTATTACATATTAGCCCTTAGAAAAGATACTAACAACAGACATAGACAGGCCTTAGAGTGGAACCCTCAGGGCACAAGACATAGAGGAAGACCAAAAAGAATGTGGCGGTGCAGTGTACTAGATGAAGCCGAGAGATCAGGAAAGAGCTGGGAAGACATTAAAAAACTAGCAAGAGACCTTGGAGAGTGGCATGTTTTTACTGAGGCCCTATGTTCCATGCAGAACATGTTTTTACTGAGGCTCTATGTTCCATGAGGAATGCAAAGGAAAGATGATGATGGCCACACCCTAGCCCAAGCCTCCCACAGATCAACAGGGGATAAAGGTGGGCAGGGTTTGAACCTGTGACCATCAAGATGACAGTACAGAAAGCATACCACATGACCAAGCAGCCATATATACAACATGAAAAGGATAATGGTTAACAATAAAATCCAACCTGGCAAGTCCAAGTACATTTTAACAACATGATCGTAAGTACACAAAGAGGCAAAGCCTGCTATAGAACAGGTCACATCACCAGAGAAAGGAGAACAAATCTGTACAGAGCTGGAAGAGTCATCGGTCGCCACTTTGACTTCTAGTATCCTTGGAGGTGCCTTGTAACATTATAAATACAATGTTATCAGATATTACAAGTGTAAAAACAATGCTAGCCAAAAAATCAACAATTTAATTACATTACCAAAAAGCTTTTTTAATAATCTAACATTACTTTTAAATATTTTATTCTTCATTAAGCATCTCTAGAAATAAATTATTTATAACTACAAAATTAAAAATCCAATTCCAATACTACACAATATTATTCAGACTTAATTTGTAAACTCAGCAAGTATATATATATATATATATATATATATATATATGACTATTTTATAAACGTACTAACTATCACATAATTAGTTCACTTAATTAAGCACTTTCATGCATATTTGTAGTACTTTGAACATTTTTGTTAAGAATTGAGAAAAATGTACATAACTGTAAATGATTGAGATGATTCATACTTACGGCCCAAACAAATTTAGCCGGTGGATATCCAGGATACTCTATGGTGCCACAGGTTATGTTGACACAGTGTTTCCGCTTGTATGGAACAATGACTTGAGACTGGGTGAGGTTTAATTTGTTATTATGTATCATTGGACGCACTGAAAGAAGAACATACAAGAACAGGTATGCAAAGCGCAATCACAATATTCAAGCTATATAGATCTAGTGTTTCAGCTAAATAATTTGCAAAGAAACAAACTTAGGAAGCAGAACATTTTTATGATAAGAGTGCTGCTATAATACCATGAACTGTGAGATTTGTGGTCCTTGTCCAGGAATGGTGCTGATGGTCACTTGTGTATCGAGCTTGTGCTGTGTAGATACCAGTGTCATCAATGGAAATCTTCTTCAAGTAAATGCCTAAATTTTCATCAGAGATACTCAACCTGGAAACAAATTCAAGGCTTCACTAGTGCAATGCATTGAGTGCTTTCTACATGACTATTTGACTGACTTCTCACTGACTTGTTAGATGACTGACTGACATCTTGCTCTTTCATTAACCCATACATCCAGCAATTCCTAACTAGTATCAACATGTACACACTTTTACACTCTCTATTCAACAAATTCATATTAAATGTTATAAGCATGACAAGTTCACTATTTTATCTGTGACAATAATATAATGCTATAATATAATGCATAAAAGCAGCTGTCCATTCGTTGTGTTTGATTTTTTTTTCATAATATCTGTATGTCTTTTATTTTTAAGATTTATGCTTAATTTCATGAAAAAAAATAAACATGTTTGAAAGTCCCCAAAGGAAACATTAGGGTCTTAGTACTATATCACTAGTGTCTCTTATGTCTCTACCTTGCATGTTTAAAAATCACTAAAATTGGATTCCCCCACTTTGATGGAAAAAGGTCCATGCCACTTTATCCTGCAACTCTTTTCTTACTCTACAAATAAATTAAGCAGATTCTTCCTTATTTACCTCACCAGACAGATATCAGTCTTACAATGTGAGCCCAACATTCCTCAACTTCCATATTTGGAATTCAGAATTTCTGTCTTTTTGTTCATTAAGTTTATGAACACAGAGATTATTGTTGGCAACATGACATTTATGAGTTACAGTTTTTAAATTAATTCAGAAATACTCCATTTAAAAAAAACAAAAGAAAACTGTAATCCAAGTTGAAAAATAATAACTGAAGGCTACAATTAGAAATCAGCTTAGAAAATATTTTTTTTTAAACTTTTCCTACCCGGAAGTAAGGAAGAGAGCAATATTAAATGAGTCAAATGTATTTGGAAAGTTTCTAAAATCAAAAATAGGTTATATACCTGTCTACCATTGGTCTTTCTATGACTAGTTTTCGCCTGCCGTTAAATGAAGCGATGACATTCACCTTTTCACTGTTTCGTGGTTGAAAGCTTAAAGTTATAATTGTTGATTCATGACCTGACCTTGTAACCACATTCAGAGGGAGAGGAATGTATGCTGTGGATCCTACACACACATGGAATTCTTCAATTCTGTCGGGTCCTAAAACTTCAAAATATTCTTGAAAGAAATGAATTTGTATAAAATTAACAAACAAATGTAAATAAAAATCAATTTTAGGATTTGAAAACAGGTTTTTACAAATATTAAAGATCTATGTACAAATATAAATCTGAAAAGAAAAAAAAAATTCAAGCAAAAAAATAAAAACTAAAAGCCTGAAAAAAGAAAAAGAATAGGGCAAACGATGGGAGGACAGACCCCACCAACCTCCACCAGATATATTGTGGTAATCAGAGTACCTCCATCTGATACAGTCTGGTAATCAGAGTACCTCCATCTGATACACTGTGGTAATCAGAGTACCTCCACCTGATACACTGTGGTAATTTGAGTACCTCCACCTAATAATGTGGTAATCAGAGTACCTCCACCTGGTACACTGGGGTAATCAGAGTAAGTCCACCAGTTGAGGTTGTCTAAAAAAAAAGGGGGGGGGGGGGGGCTTATCTTGTAGAAGCTCCATATATACTAACTAGCCTGGACCATACATAATTGTTTGGTGCTGACAGCCTTACTGATTGGTATCTTGGGTACTGAACCAACTTATGCTGATCCATAATGCTAAAATTTGCTGATGTCTATAAATTATTGTAAATTCTAATCCTGTCCTAGAACAGAAGATCTATAGAAGGCCAGTAGTTTAGACTTATGTGGATTTCTGTTTGATTTTTGCTATGTTTGTGTCCAGGAGTTGATTTTTACTATAATATACAACATTTAATCAGCTTATTTAGCTTATTTTTAAAATAATGAGATAACTTTTTTAAAAAAAAAGATATTTTCTTTAATTTGATAATTTTACAGTATTACAGTATATTACATTGTCAATAATTTTTCTTTAAGATGCAGACTTGAATGAAAAAAAAACACCAGCAAAGGAAGAGGAAACTAACTCCTCAAAAATTAAAAAAAAAATTCATTACCATCAGCAACGACTGCCGTCCATAAGAATAGACTAATTGCAATGAAAAGATCCATTTCTTCGTTTATTTTTGAAAATATCAATTGAGGGGAGATAATCAGCTGAACCTTATAACACTTCTACATTATGATGACATAATGAGGTAAATCAGTTTGAAGACAGCCATAGTGATTTTTTTTTTCAACATTTCAGTCAGATCTAGAAAAAAAGAAATGCTCTTATTAGTTTCCTAATTTAAAATTAAGTTTCAGTTAATACCCGAAGACCAAAATTATCAATAAAGAAAAATACAGTCAAACATCTAGTTTATGGTGCATGTATATATATATATATATATATATATATAATTCTCTTTGTGGCCCAACAATGTATAATATTATAGAAAAGTCACTTTTATTTCTGCAAGTCAGACTAGAGTTACCCCAGTTAACTTTTGCAGTGACAGGGAGGAGAGCACGGCTCAGAAAAAAAAAGGGGGGGGGGGGGAAGGGAGAACAAGTAATCTTTCTCTTAATATACATTCTATATTTGACTACATGTATTTTTTACACACCTCAATATCTGGTGTCATTAAAATGGTTATGTTTTTTTTTTCTGTAGCTTTGTTTTGACTTTGCCCCTTTGTATTGCTCTTTGTTTCCTGACCAAGGCCACCGCTTCACATATATTTTGTGGAGTTAACAGGTCTTTCAATGTAGTCGAAATTCCTGCATCATGTAACTTTATTTCTATCAGTCACATATTTCTGGAAAAATGTCATCGACAAAAACTGTTACTCTTGAACTTTGCAAGATGGCTTTGTTTGCGAACATTGGGATAACTATAAAAGAATGGGCGGGCCTGCCATTGAAAGAGGTTCCATCCAAGGCAAATACACAGAAGAATGGAGAAAGACGGTCAATGTCTTTGATACACCCATTTAAAAAATTAAGATTAAATTTTAAATCCTACTGTTCATACTATACTATAGTCTAGACCTTCTAGATAAATATAGATCAATAATAATATAAAATATATCTTATCTTATATATTACAGGCGTTACTTAAAAAAAAAAGATAATTACGTCCTATGCATTTCATGTGTCAATCTAGTCATGCATGTTAATCAATAACTTAAAAAATCTGCTTGGAAGTTGTTGGTTTTCCAGGCTAATTCAAGTAACCTATTCCATTCTCTAATGGCACAGGGGAAAAAGGAGAACTAGTAAGAATTTGTTCTAGCGTATGGAATAAGAAATGTGCCTCTATCTCTGTGTCATTCTGAGTATTTCATTAGGATTCAATTATTTGTTTTTCAATTTGTAAGTTATGGATTAGTGCTTTTATGTATTACAGCTACTTACTTCTGTTCTGAAGTGTCTCTAAGTATAGTGATTCTACTAATGGTGTTACTCTAATCAAATTGGAATATTCGTTTGTTATAAATCTCACTGCTCTATTTTTTATTTGTTCTAGCTTCTTTATATTTTCTTAAGTTGAGGGATCCCAAACAGAGGATGCTTGATTTACCAAGAATAAAAAAATTAGTTTTCATTTACTTTAGTTTTTTTTATTATTCTGATAACTGACATTTTTCTGGATGGAAAGACATACTCCAATTTGATTCCCATTTCTGTAATTCTTCTAATTCTTTTTGTAAAATTTTAGTATCTTGTGTTGTTTTTATTGTTTGATATTAAATGCAATTGTCTGCAAATATAATCTGACTTATCTTATATGATACAGACATTACTTCAAAAAAGAAGATGATTAAGTCCTAAGCATCTTGCATTTAGTCATGCATAGTTGCATGTTCCTGAACTTATGCAATTTGGTAAATCATTTTTATGTTAATTTAAAAAAGTAGTGGACCTAAGACTGTTCCTTAAGGTACACCTGAATTTACTATTTCTGGTGTTTATTTGGAGCCATTTATTATTACAGTTTGTTCTCTTCCTATTTGATAATCCTGAATTCATTAATGTAATGTACCATTAAAGCTTTGATTTTAGTTTTTTAAGCAGGATATAGTGGTGAACTTTGTTGAATGCCTTAGAAAATTCTAATAAAATTGCATCTATTTGCTCACTATTATCTAATCCCTTTGAAAAAATCATCAATTAATCCTATTAGTTGAGTTTCACATGACCTATATTTCCTGAAGCCATGTTAGTATGGAATGAGGACATTATGCTTATATTTATCTAAGTAATTTATGATGTTGCTACACATTATAAGTTCTTGCATTTTACAAGTAATGCTAGTGAGTGATACTGGTCTGTAGTTCCCCACATCAGAACTTCTTTCCAGTCCCTAGGTACCCTGCCCTGATTTGGTGATGCCTGAAAAAGAATTTTGAACTTTGGTGTTAGCTCGTGGCTTAGTTCTTTGATCAATCTAGCTGGAATACCATCAAGTCCAGACGCTTAAATATTTATTTGGTTTATGCTAGCTAATAGTTTTTGGATCCCTTTCCCTTGTAATTGTACGAATATCTCCTAGATGTTTTCTAATTCGTTTAAATTTACTATTATATCTTTGTCTCCAGGAGCTGAGAATCCTGATGCAAAATATTTGTAAAGAATGTTAGCTTTAATTTCATCATTGCTATGTATTGAGTTACTTTCACCTTTTAATGGGGATACTCATGTTGTTTCAATTTTTTTAGATTTAATTATAATGTTTGTATTATTGTCTTCATATAAAATATATTACTTTGTTTATGTATTTGCTCTGCAGCTGTCTGCTAACTTTTAGGCTTAGCTAAAGGTGTTTGATTTTAGGGTACTTTTTATGCACTCTTTCCGCCCCTAATTAATCTAAATTATTAATTTAATTAATATTAAACTTAATAGATTAGAATTTAGATAGAATAATTTCTTAATTTGAATAATTAATTATAATTCTAAAAGTAAAATTAGTATAGACATCTTACGTGAGAATCTAGACCTAGATTTAATCTCAATCTATTTATATGTAAATAATAACCACACAAAATCAAATTATATAAGAAGCAACAGCACTAAATCTGTAAAACTCTATTCATTAACTTTACCCATTTTATGCCATTCATTTTTTATAATCCCGATATTAATGAGCATTTATTCTGTTGTTGTTTACACAATAGAAAGCCGGAAGTAGTAACAAAAGGAATGGTCCAAAAAAAATATGTCCATACAATAGTTGTGTCTAAATTTTAAACTGATTATTAGATCAATGTATTAATTGAACGAGTTGGAACTGTAACAAAAACAATTTTATCTAATCTAGATGAATTACTTGGAAATTACTAAAAATTCAAATTTAAAAAATAAAATTAGTATGCTTGCTCATTTTTAGTGAGACTAGTGTAATTATTTATACAGGCTAGTGATAGTACTTGTACAATACTAAATAAACTGATAAGCACTTTTCTAATTTCTCCATGCAAATGAGTGGCTGTAATCTAGCAGTCAAATAAGTCACTTGTTTCTTAGACCCCGGCTTAAACTTACTTAAAGTATTTCACATAATCTTTGTTTATTTATTCTGTATTTAGAAAAGATCTAATCTTGATCTGTTCAGCGGATAAGATGACTGGTAACTTTTATAGTATTGCCATTTTAAATGATTGTAACATTTTTTTTTCTAGAAATCTAAAACTAGAAAATAGTAAAAATAGATATAGCCGCAATATAGGAGGTTCTTATATTTTGAACACTCCATCGAATTCTCCTTTCTTGAACTTGAATTTTTAAGATTATAACACTTTTAAAACACCATACTTCTCGTGTGTTCAATAAGTTCTTAATATGTTCGATAAGATAAAGGTAAAACAGTGTTCGATAACTTAAGCTTTTGAAATCATCAACCTGACCCACTTTAACATTAAATATAAGTTTAACTTTGTGTAGTAATAGAATAAAACATGTATACTTTTCAAGAAAAATGGATGAGGAATTCATAAATACAATCATTTTTTTTCTAGGTCTAATTTTTACGGAGATACACAAATTCAAACATAAAAAATGTCGGCGACTGATCTTAACTTGTTTGATAAACGTAAGTTACTCTAGATTCAAAGATTCTAGATCTAGATCTCATCTATCAATCTTAGAATCTAGATCTATGGTAGATGCTTATAACTGAACACCGACTTTTGGGAACTAGGTCAATTTTTTATTTTATTTTTTTATTTGGTGAAGGTTTAACTTACAAAAAAACTGAAAGCAGATTCTTATTCTTCAACTAAAGGACAATAAAAATAGCTGTATTTCTTTAAATTACCACTCATAGTCAAGATTTTATTTTAAAATAAAGTAGGTCACTTCATGCTCCTATATTGAACGCAGATAAATAATATCTGGATTTATTAATGGCCTTATATCTCAAAATAGCTTAGACCTTAATAAGTACTGGTACGGTAATGTGTCGGTAATGCGTTACTGGGCTTAGCACCGTCAGTTTCTAAGCAGAGCTGATCAGTGATAGATTCCTTCGATGTGGACCATGTGAAAATGACTAAAATCTGTCTGTCTTGACATGCCGTAAAAAGAAAATGATATAAATAAAAAAAAATATAGATTATAACACTTTTGAAACACCATACTTTTCACAAGACGTTCATGAATTTGCTGAAGCCATATAAGTCTAGAAAAGACTCAGGACCATACCAAGAGAAAATATCTCAGTTTAAAGATGAATCCAAAAAACTCTTTGACATTTGCTCCTGCAAGTGTTCTTTCATATCTCAGTGCCAGTGTGAAAAGTCAAGAAAGATACCCGCAATTGAACATGATTTTCTAGAAGATCAGCGGGGTCCTCAGGGTATGATCATTGCTAAAGTTGATGAGGCCGAATCCATCAAATTGCAAAAGTGATATATTCGTAAAGAGTTGACGCAGAGGCAGATGTGTCGCAAATCTGACTTTGATGGCATCAGTGAAAAACAGTCAGATGTTTGTGAGGAGATTTCTTCTACAGAAGAGAAAACTGATGCTAGCGATGACGAATCTGATAACGATTGTAGGCCGGATCCTAATAAACAACTTAGAAAGTTGAATGACAAGCAGATGAGAGTTAAATTACCATCATTGGCGTTAGCATGTGATCGATATGGTGTATCCGACAGGGCCGCAGCAGGAATCGCCAGTGCTGTTCTTCAAGATGTCGGAATAATCCATGAAAGGGACGTTTCTAAAGTGATTGACAGAAGTAAAGTGCGACGAGAGCGTTGTAAAAAACGTGGAACATTATGTGCCAGTGTCAGTAACACAATCACTGGGCTATATTTTGACGGAAGAAAAGACAGTACAATGACCCTAATTAAAGAATGTGATGGAAAATTTCATCGAAAACTAATAACTGAAGAACACATATCGATTATATCCGAACCAGGATCCATCTATTTTGGCCACATTACACCAACTGCAAGGTCAAGCAAAGTTATCGCGGCTGAGTTAATTGCACATTTGAGTAAAAAGAATGTTGACTTGGGTGGTATAAAAGCTGTAGGTTGTGACGGAACCGTTGCTAATACAGGCAATCGAGGAGGTATCATTCGATTACTTGAAGTGGCGTTGGACAAACCGCTGCAATGGTTCGTATGTCAGCTACATGCTAACGAATTACTGTTAAGGCATTTGTTTGAACATCTAGATGGACCTACCAATGGTCCAAAAGGATTTTCCGGTCCAATCGGAAAATCACTGGTAGATTGTGAGAAGCTTCCCGTTGTCAAATATACACCCATAAACTGTGTTCTACCGTCAGGTTTAAATTCTGACGATTTAAGTACAGATCAAAAATATCTGTTCGACTTGTGCACCGCTGTCAGTGTTGGTGTTTGTCCTGTAGGCCTTTCACTTCGCAATCCTGGTCTTATCAACCATTCAAGGTGGTTAACAATGGCTAATCGAATACTACGCCTGTATATAGCCACAAGATGCCCATCTGATGAACTGAAGACAATGGTTACTTTCATCGTAACAGTTTATGCACCAGCATGGTTTGAAATAAAAAATACTGCTTCATGTAAAGATGGCGCTCGACATGTCCATAATACAATACTGAAATCACGCTACCTCACAGACGAGCTGAAGAAAGTTGTTGATCCAGTAATTCAACGCAATGCATTTTTTACTCATCCAGAAAACCTCTTGCTTGCGATGCTTACCGACGAAAAATCAGAAATACGCGAGTTGGCTCTGAGACGTATAATGAAATCCAGGAAGCAGAAACGCACAAGTTCAGTCAGATCTTTCTGTGTGCCATTAATCAATTTTGAAGCTACTAGTTACATAGACATGATCGATTGGCAGAAAACTCCAATCACAGAGCCTCCGATCGTAATGGACATTGATGACGATACTTTTTTAACCATGATCCGGGAAGAAGATACACCAAGACTGGATTTCGCCCGCTATCCTTGTCACACTCAGTGGATAGAGAGGCATATTAAGCTAGTTACAGAAGCTTCCCAAGTGGTGTGCGGTCCAGAAAAACGCGACGGATTCATAAGAGCACGTTTGAATCGAGATCGAAAATACCGAAACTGGACACTAAAGCACAACATCATTTGTAGCTATAAAAACATGTTTGATTATAGTTTTCATGTGTTTTCCTTCAAATATTTAGTTCTATTTACTTGTAACTTTTGTATAGACTGTTTAAAATGTAAACTGCTACACGAATATGTTGTCATATATAAACTTGGATTTTCAAAGAATATTGTTTTTTATTTGAATTATGCCTATACTTCAGGTCAATTGTGGAACCTCAAGATATGCTTTAAATTGTTTGATTGTTTGCCACGTTACTAATTGCATATTTCAGCAAATTTTTATACATATCCAACCAAGATATGCAAAAAAAAATTTTTTTCACTCCATCCTAATGTAGATGTAGATAGATCCGCCCTCCCTAAACCACCTGGTTGACCAAAAAAACCCACTGTATTTTAGAGCACGCTTAGTATTTGTCACACACACACAAACAACAGATCTATATATCTATCACGCCTAGTGTTTGTGACCTAATTAGCGGCTTGACTGTAGGCTCCTCCCCCTTTCCCCTCAACATTGTTCTTACTACAACTTGAACAATGTTTTGGGGCTGTGTTGGTGGCCTGGTTTACACCTGTGTGTTGGGAAATCACTGACCTTTTTTTTTTTTGTTGTGTGTTAGTCTGGTGGCTGCGTTTGAATTGAGTCTTGAAATTTACGTTGTTACTTTGCACTGAAAAAGTGTGAATGTTGGAGAGTGGAATTGCGTAAGAAGAAAGCGCGGGTAAGGGGGTGTAGGCAGAATAAGAGAGTGGTTAAATGTATTATTGTTATTGAGTATTTGTGATGTTTCAAAGGAGTGTCTTTGTTGCACATTATGAGCTTTATCATACTTTATGGTAATATATATATATATATATATAATTTTATAGACCCTGCGCCACACGTCTAGATCGAGAAGTACAACTGACTATGTATTTGAGGCTGACGTCACATTTTAATGGTCGATCAATTATTGATGATCTCTTGATACAATGTCTTGACTGTTTCTCTCCCCCCCCCCCTTTTTTTTTTACCTACCAAAGACATTTTTGATTTCAAAATGCCATATCTACATTCTATACCTCCCCCTTAGCCCTTTCGTTTTATTAATATCTCTTCACATCAAGCACATGCGCTAGGTATTTGTTTATAACACATAATTCAGAAGTTAATAGAATGGGGCATCTGAAAAAAAAAAACACAACTGGATATATTCTATATATACTTTTACGGTGCCATCACAACGATGAAAATAGCATCAAACTATATGTGTCAGAAAATCAAGCTTTTAAAATGGGTATGATTAGTGCATATCGATGTAAATCTATTTACTTAGAAAAATATAGCACATTTACGGTAAACCACAAATAGCTGATACAAATTGTAACACATGAGTAATTTATATATGTACTTTGCATTGCATTATTTAAAAAAATAACAATTAAAAAATATATAATTTAAATATTTTGTCTTCTTTGGGTTATATCCCTTTGATGTTTATTTTTAACATTAAAATGGTGTTCGATATCTTACGAAGCTACTATCGAACACCCCTATTTAAACCTCAATATTCATGTTTGGGTAGCAAAGGACACTTTAAACAAATAGTTGCAAATTATTTCTCAGCCTAATTAGAAGCATATTATATAGGTTTTGTTTAGCTGAAGCATCATTGGCATTTAAAAAAATACCCTTAACCCGAGACTCACTTCACTCTTCCCAAGAGGTAAAAAAAAAAGTGAATTTTTATACCAATATTACCAATTCACTTTGAATATAAGAAAAAAAATTATCCTTGGATGAAAATAAAATTAAATATAACTTAACTATAAAGAAATGGACAATGCACAATATGAATGGACTAGTTTCTTCATAATCATCGAAATAAAGGAGAATTTAAAAAAATACAATGTGGTGTTCGATAAGTACCTTAAAACGAAGGTGTTCGATAGATGTAAGTTACTCTAGATCTAGATTATAGATTATATTCTAGATAAACAATAAATCATAAGATTATTTAAGATAAGATAATTTTTATTGATCCAATCTAATGGAAATTTGGTTTGACTACAATTGACAAGCTCAGCGAAACTACTATACAAAAGCAATATTGATTAAAAATTCGAACAACATTCAGTGTCATTCACACTTCTTCTTCTAGCCACTACCAGCTTTATAATTTATTGCTGCTGAGCTGTGAGCTCTTTTGCAGACTGTGCCAAGGAAAAAAAGTGTGCTGTTTTCTTCAGTTGTGCAGCACTGCCGTACAGGGTGTTGGTTATGTTGGGCTGTAGTGGAAGCAGGGTCTGCCTAAGGTGGATTAGGGAGGGGCATTCAAAGAGGATGTGGTTTACGGTTTAAATAGGGTTGGGCGCAGTGTCTTCAAATTGGGAGTTGTGTGAAGTTTATTTTGTTCAGGTGGTATTTTAATAGTGGTGTGTGTCCTGTTCTTAGTTGGAAAATTGTAGATTGTTCTTTGCTGGGGAGGAAGTTAATATTGTGCAGTTTGTTAGGTGTAGTCATTTCTTTGTACATGACTCTGCCTGTGTTTCCTGATGCCCATTGGTTGAGCCACTCCTCTTTGTGATTGTTGACTAACATAGACCTTAAGGTGTGGTCAGTTAACAGGTCTATCTGGTTGTTCCATAGATGAACCTGCCTTTGATAGCTTATCTGCCTTTTCATTTTCCATGATGCCAATGTGTCTAGGAATCCACTGTAGTGTGATATTGATATTTCATTCTGATATCATCTGATGGATTATCACAATTAGTGTTGTCAACTCTCTTGGGCTGTTTGAGGTGCTGAGGTAATTTATTAGGATGATCGTCCTCCAACCTTCTGTATCTCTCAATAGCTTCTAATGCTGCTCTGTTGCGCCTTAGCTTAAGAGGTTCAATATTGGAGTCTATTTCACAGGCTGCTGTGGGAGTAGTTCTCATACCTCCACTAATTAGCTGCAAGGCTTGGTTTTGGATTGTGTCTAATGATGATTGATAGGTTTTGTTGGCAGCTACTTGTATGGAGAGACAGTTATCCATTACAGATCTAACGTATTTTCTTTTTAGCTCCTCAGGATGTTCCTGCTAGGTGTTTTATTATGTTGAATCTTTGTGATGCCTTATTTAATATTAGATTTAATATATTATATACTGTCGCAGGGAAACACCTGGTTCCGGTAACCAAATAAAAAAATCAAAACTATTCTCTTTTGCTGCTATAATATTTTAAAAGTCATGTTTATTCATCATTAGTTTCAGCTATATAAAGCTTCCATCACTTGTCTTCAATTAATCTTAGCTATCAGATTGGTGCTACCAGTTAGTAACATTTTTATAACTTTTGACAACAGGTATGCATTGGACATTAAAGCCAAGAATTTGGCATTTCCTGCAATCTTCAGCCCGTATGTACAGTACAGAAATCAGTGTTGGAGCAGACAAAACCTTGCTTAGTAAATTGAGAAAACAGACAGGATTCACATTTAGCAATTGCAAGAAAGCATTGACCAAATTTAACAATGACTATGATCAGGTACATAATTAGAGTTTTATCTTAATGCTTTTTTACTTTGTTGTTTCTTGGTTTTAATCTTAAAGGAAATCTTTAAAAAATGTTTTTAAAATAGGTAGTAACATTTTTTTTTCATAGCAGAAATGGAGTAAGGTTTGCCAGATTTCTTGCTAATTGGTAATTGGATGACATAATTTGGTTATAACAGTGGTCAGTTAAAATTCCTTTTACTAGCAGTAGACAGGTAAACCATCTAAAGAGTCTCAGTCTAATGTTAGGCCACTATCCCCCTAGATGGAGTTTGAGAAGTTTGTATATCTGTCTTGAATTAATGTCAATGTTTACTGATTAGTTGTTGTTGTTTTTTTTTTGTTGTAGGCTAAAAAGTGGCTGGTTGAAGAAGCTCAAAAAGAAGGTTGGGCACGAGCTACAAAGCTTCAAACTAGGCCCATGTCTCAAGGTCTGGTAGCTATTGTGGCTGACAATAAGCAAGCCACTATGATTGAGGTAATCAAGAAATGTAACACATTTTTGCCAATAACAACTAGTTTTGATTCTTCTTTATTTTAATCTAAAAAAAAAACATGAAGTAATTTGAATCAGAATGAATTTAAGAGGCATCTGCATGTTTCCCTCCAGGCCTAACATACATACATTAGCAAATATATTAAGAATATAGCCACTGGTAGTATGATAAAAGTAGTAAATTTCCCTTTCAGATCTTTTGATCTGTAGGGCAGAGGATGTAACATTGGTTTCTGTGGCTCATCGTTAATGAATTTGTCATGTGGCACTACAACGACCAACCACCTTTATAGATCACAAGGGGAACTTTAGGTTGTATGATGAGTAAAAAAAAAAAGGAAATATTTCTGAGTATTTCAAAAGTAATGAATCAGAACACAAACTTTTCTCTGTCCTAAGGTAAGTAAACATTAAAAGACTGGTATATTTAAGAAAAGCAGTGCTTGACATACAGAAGCATTCGTCAAACAAATATTTCCACAACTTGATAATGTAGAACTCTAATAGCATACATCTCTCTGCAGTGTCCACTCATACAGCAACTGTCATAAAATGTTCCCTTCCTCAATATACTAAATAGCCATTACACTGGAACTGTGTCTATGTCAGCAGTGCACCTCTACCCTGCAACATACAAAATAGTGAAATAAAAAAAAAACTTTACCTTAAGAATTATCAGCCAACAATGCAAACCTAAAATAGCTGCTAACAAATTTTATAAATCCATTCATCCTTACCTGGTTAGTTCCATGCATCATGATGATACAACCATTGGGAAATCTCACCTTCAGTGGCCAATGTTTTGGTTCTCATTGTAATTGAAGTAAAGTTCCCCTTTCAGACCTTGTGGTCTATAGGGCAGATGATGTAAAGGTCGTCTGTTTCTTTGGCCTATGGTTAACTAGGCTCTCATGTGACCTGCACAATGACCAACAGCCTTTACTTTTCCCCAACTAATGTCAGGTACCCATTAGAGCTGGGTAGACTTAGAGGGGCCCAAATATAAAAAAAAAATCCCAGTCTTCACCAGGATTCGATCCCGGCTTACAACAAAGTCCATGTTGTGTTTGACAACTTCTCTAAATGTTAGACTAAGGTTTATAGGTCTTGCCTCTTCATTTGACATAATGCTTAGAAGAATTCAGTGTTGTCCGCAAACACTTCATGTCTATTACACTGATGACCTTCCAACATTCTGGGTCTAAGCACATTGAGGATTTAGAATTCTTAAAAGTAAAGTAGCAATAGCACACTAAACATTGAGTCATAATCTTCAAATACAATAACAAAACCTAATAAAATACTCAGAAAGAAACAAAGATAAAGGCATATTCCTTGTTCCATATGCTAGGACAAATTTGTACTAATACTCCTTCCCTAGCCAGGAAAACCTGAGCTTAAGGCATTGATTGACAAGCATGACTAGATTGACCTAGGGACCTGCGTGGGACGAAGTCATCTGCTTTTTTGAAGGAATGTCTTTCTTGGAAAATATAAGATTGGCAGTAATTTAGGTTTAACTGATTTTACGTTCTCTAGTTTTCAAACAAATGACAAACATGATATTTACTATTTGTACTTTTTGGAGCTTTCTCCATCATTTGTTGCTCCACACCCCAGGGAGATGAATTCCTTTACTTCTGGTTGCTTGTTTTATAAGTTGAGCGGTTATCAATTTAATGAATCATACATACACATTTTTACAGGTAAATTGTGAAACAGATTTTGTAGCCCGTAATGACAAGTTTACTTCCTTGGTGACGAAGCTGGCTCAAGAGTGTAGTGCTTACTTTGAGGCTTTACAAGAGAAAGAGGTTAGGAAACAAATCTTCTTTTCATGTTTAGGGTAATCACTCAATGCTTGAAGTTTACAATCTCATTGTCCATTTATCTCTGCCTTCTTTCACTTTTGAAAAGTAAAAAAAAAAATAATGAATAGAATTTTTAAAATATGGGTTATTTTGATGGTTTTGGTTTTTCTTTTTTTTTTTCTTGTGATACTTAACTTTACTGAATACATTATCTCCTGCTACTTTTTTTTTTTTAATTTAGCTCTTTACCATTGTTCTCAAAGAAATCCCCAAATTTGTTGTATTTTTTGCATAAATATAGATCCATGGAAAAATTTTTTAATTTTTTTTTTAAATTATACATCTTTGTGTTTTTATACTTCAACTGTGAAGCTATGTGACACTGGTTTAATTTTTTATCTTTAGTATACTACATCTGTAGTAGTGTATCACCCACTAAAAATAAAATTATTATCAACATTTAGGCATTGTGATTACTGTTGGTAGCACTATTTTGTTATTCTTTAATCCTTCAAATATACAAAGCGACATCAGTTACAGGCAAAATATGGATCTTTAGAGACATGCAGATCTCTGAAATGACAAGGGGATCTCTTCCTTTCAATGCTGGCTTATTTTTTGGCACAAACACACAAACAAAGCTCTGAATCTGCTCATTTTGACTGAATTTAGGTTTCGATACACAAGTTCATTCTCAACTCCTACAAAATTAAATAATTTTCAAGCATGGGAGCTGATAAGGTAGAAAAATTTGTCCAAATGCTTTTGGAACTGAATATAAAAATAAATTAAGCTTTTGTATTTTAAAAAAAAAAAGGTTGTCTGCTCCATGCTAGAGATGTAATAAAGTATTTAGTAAAGAGTAGCATTATGGTAAAGTATTGTAACCTTTCTCACTATCCAGACTTTCTGTGACTTGCACCACACGACACTTTCAACTCAAAGAACTTGACAACTCGGGTCTCCAAAATAATGTCAAAGTTTAATGTTCAATAAATCACAACCAATACTGTACAATTGGCAACTGACTGTACAAAAGCTTCACACTCCGACGTATCAACTCTCCGCCTCTTCCTAGACTAGCACAATTCTCTGTTCCGGACCGACTTCACCTAGACTGGTTCTTGACTCTGACTTTAACTCGTACTTGTGAAGTTGCTCTTATATAGGGTCCTTGCTGTCCTTCTAGAACTGGGTGGAACATCGCCCAACCCTTCGGCTAATCTCATGACGCTCCCGAGCTCTATTCATCACACCGATCCTTCCCGAACTGTCATAACTGACTGCTGAGTGTACTTTTTCCAAACATTTCTTTGTTTTCCACTGATAATAATATTACATCTTATATGTTCTTTAAGGTTTCTTTAGGCAAAGCTGAGTTAGATCAAATCAAATCCTCTGAGGCAACAACACTAGCAGACCTAGTGGTACTTAATGTTGCTAATTTAGGAGAGAATATGTCACTACGTAGAGGAGTGTTCATCAAAGCTGATGATGGAACAGTGCTGTCGACATATGTTCATCCCAGTAAGTTTTTCTTTTAAATTACTGAGTTAAGGATAAGTCAATATATTGTATTTTCCATGCCAGTGTTTCCCAAACTGTGTTTTATGGAACACAAGGGTTCCACAGGCTGAATAGGTGTTCCATGAACTGTTGGAAAAATTATATATAGTTCGTCCATCGTGGTTCGATGATGACCACTTTGTCATCCAGGGGGCTGAGGGCTTTATGCCTCCTCATGTGGCTGGTGAGACCTATGTGAGCCCGGAATGTTCAGCCGCACACTGGGTAGGTTATTCCAGCTGGAGCTAGCGTTGTTTGCCTTGCTTTTCTTTTCTGGCGTTTTTTTTCTGCCAGCATTGTTCTTTTTTCCTCAGCAGCCTGTGCGCCAGTTTTCACAGCGCGACGCCATGATGCTCTGTCATGTGCCTCTATCTCCCAGGTGCCTGGGTCTATGCTGAACGCCTTCAGAGAAGCTTTGAGGGTGTCCCTGAAGCGCTTTCTTTGACCACCTTGCGAGCGCTTTCCTTCGCTTAGTTGGCCATACAAGAGTCATTTAGGGATGCGGTGGTCTTCCATTCTGTAGACGTGACCTGCCCATCGCAGACACGCTCTTCGAAGAACTTCTATATCTGGTATTTTGTCTTGCCATTTGACATTTAGTATTTTTCTCAGACATGTCATGTGGAAGTGGTTCAGTTTCTTTGCATGTTTACTGTACACTGTCCATGTTTCTGAGGCATAGAGCAATGTAGGGAGGATGACAGCTCTATAGACCCCTAGCTTTGTGTTTGTGGTGATGCCACGTCTGTTCCAGACAGTTTTAGACAGTCTGCCATAGGATGCACTGGCCTTGGTGATACGCAGGTCAATTTCACTATCGATTTTCCATTTCTGGAGAGTGTGCTGCCAAGATATGTGAATTTGTCCACTGCGTTTATATCCTGTCCATTTATAGTGATGCTTGATCCGAGTAGGCTTTCCTATGACTTCAGTCTTGTTCGTATTGATGGTAAGGCCAAAGTCTGAGCATGCTCTTAAGAAGTCACTGATGATGCTCTGCAGATCATTTTCAGAGCAGGCATTTAGGGCACAGTCGTCAGCAAATAGCAAGTCTCTGATTACTGCTGCATTTGTTTTTGATTTTGCTTTAAGCCGCCTCGGGTTGAATAGGCCACCATCAAATCTGTATGATATATTTATCCCGTTGTTTTCTCTATTTGTGAATGCATCTGTCAGCATAGCGGAGAACATGATACTGAACAGTGTAGGTGCTAGGACACAGCCTTGTTTTACCCAATTTGATACTTCGAAGTAAATTTTTTGGTCCCCACTCGGTACCCAACTCTCACCTGTGGCTCCCAGAAGCTGTAGCATGCGCAGCGGCCACACCCCGGAAACGGCTTTGACTGGCCGGCTAAACCAGGTAGAGGGTATCTGACGTGTCCATTGCACTCAGTACACTAAGGTTATGTCAAACCTAGTATGTGAAGTCTGGACTTGGCGGCCTGTGCGTAACGTCACAAAATTTGACTAATCGGACAAAAAGGCAAGTACCAGCACAGTGATGTGGAGCAATCAAGAGCAGGACAAGACACACAGAAAGTCCCTGGTCATCCACTGCACCCAAACTTGTCCCCGGACGTCTTGACCAAATCTTGCTTCCGGAAAAGGACGGGCTTTAGGGCGAGAGAGTGAGGTCGACGTGTAGCGCAAATCCTCCTCACTTAAATCCAAATTCCAGCGCAAGTCACTTGACATCCCCCCCCAGACACAACCAAACCAAAGTCCTGTGGCGACAGGCAAGCAGTGAAGCGGTAGGTGTGGGCACACTGGAAGCCGTAGCTGCAACCCTGCACACAGGCGGCTCAGGCCATATGGTCGTTCACCACTGACACAATTGGAAAAATTA
Organism: Biomphalaria pfeifferi; assembly: GCA_030265305.1. Lineage (NCBI taxonomy): Eukaryota > Metazoa > Mollusca > Gastropoda > Planorbidae > Biomphalaria > Biomphalaria pfeifferi. The sequence goes on from JASAOG010000084.1 coordinate 2,527,573, forward strand.
ACTAGTAGGCCTACACATGAATTATTCATTAATATATAGAAACGACAAATTGATTTTAAATTTAAAGAAATGGGAAATAACTGATCTTCAAAAAAACAACAAGCTAAGGGTTCCGCTAACTTCTCAGAAAAATGGGAAGTGTATTGTTAAAGAAAAGGTTTAGGAAACACTGTTCTATGCTGTTTATGAGAATGTATTGAAATTATTTACTGAATTCATGTATTCAATGTATTCATTGATTTCTTCTTTCCTTAAGATACCATTAAATCACAATCATCACAAAAAGTATTGCTGGGAAAGTATGGAGCCATTGTGGAGATGTGCCAAGCCAAGACGGTAGACAAGCCTGCCCTCTCTCTTAGTGACCTAGGCAGCCACCTTTGCCAGCACATTGTTGGCATGAACCCGAGGACAATAGGTGAATACATTCCAAGGGAGAAAAAGGAAGAGCCAGTCGAAGAGAGACCTCTCGGGGATGAAGACGAGGCAACATCAGACACCGAGGGCTCTAGCAAAGTGGTAGAGGTAGAAGATGACAGGTTGTTGAACCAGGAGTTTTTATTGGACACCTCCATGACTGTCGGGGAGCTTGTATCTCTTAATGAAGTGGAAATATTGCAGTTTAGGAGATTTGCTTGTGGTGAAGAATTAGAAGATGAAAAGCAATAATCAAACTAGCTTTTTTAAATAGTGTTTATCTGAAATATGCGTATGCAGCTGGCAAACTTTCAAAACAAAACATTTTATAAGATACCTAAACCAAAAACTACCACTCCTGTCTTTGTTTTATATAATTTTAATGACCAGCATGCCTGTTGCTCTACTCTACCCATAAGTGCTAGGAAAAATATTATTTTTTTTACCTATTTAAATTTCTTCTGCCAAATTTTTTTTAAAGGTTAGGTTATTATAATTGACTTTGGAAATAAATAACCAAAGAAATTAATGGGTTTTTAATTTTTCAAAAACTCACATTCTTTAGTCTTAAACTTGTACAGCAAGTTACTTCTAAATATATAAGGTTTTTTATTTTTGCTTTCATAGGATTTTAAATTTAAATGTTTTGGATGTGTCATTAAATATTCTTAAGGTAGGTTAAGATGTTTTTAATGTTTAACTGCATTGTAACTTAATGTGTCCTCATTTGTGTGAATTCATTTGCTGAATGCGATGCATAAAAACTGTAATTTTTCTGACCATTATGATTGAAGTTAAGAAGAAATAAATGTGTTATACCAATTTTATTTTATTTTTGTAGTTTTTACTTTATGTGTTGTTGTTAACTGACAATCTACAAGTATTTCTTTATTTCTTCTTTTTCATTGTTATTTTTGCACAAGGCTAAAACTCACATTCTAGGATCAGCTAGCTGAGTTTGGGAAAACCAGAAACTCACCAATACACAATGGAAATCTTCATGACATGGTTTTGGTACCCTACTACAAACTTGTTTTGACCCAGGGACCCCTAAGTGAACAAAAACTACATAAATGCATAGTGTATGTTACCAATATGAAAGAAAAAATTTTGAAGGGGTGTTTGTTGACATTATTGTTTTTGTTTGAAATAAAAAATTTAAAAAATTAATGACTTGGATGGGGTTGACCCAGAATTTATGTTGTTCTCAATGCGCACAAATTTAGTGTTGGTTTCTTTTATTTGTGATAAGGTTCCTTACATTCTACCAAATAAGAAGACTGGACAGCAGTCAACAACTTCTTTACAATGATCCATACATGCTGAATATAAATTTGGAATGTTTTTGTAACCATAATTTGTTGTATTTTTGTTTAAACATTGGATTACATTCCTAGGCTGTGGATAATTAAATAATCTTCTCCTGCATTAGTTTCGATTCATCTGTGATTGGGATCTGAGTTTGTCCACACTCAAAAGGAATATTGAAATGAAGAATGATTTTAAATCTTTGGATTAGGTCATCCTAGAATGCTACGTAATAGACATTAAACAGTAGCGTTATTATTCAAATTATACAATTGGATGAACTGGTTTTTAGCGAAGAAGTTATTATAAATAAATAGTAAAGTTCTTCTTTCCATATATCTATATGGCAGATGATGTAAAGGTCATCTGTTTCTGTGGCCCACTGTTAATGAGGCTGTCATGTGACCAGCACAATGACCAACCGCTTTAGTTTTCCCCAACTAATGTCAGGTACCCATTAGTACTGGGTGGACTCTAAATTAAAAATCCCAGAATTTGAACTGGGGACCCCCAATTCAAAAGCCAAGCACTTAACCAATCAGCCACCGTGCCTCCAAAAAAGTTATTTTAATTGATTACAATTTTATCTTTCTGTGGGCCCTCTAGGTCGTGTTGAGGACCACAGATTTAGAACCACTCCCCTACTTCAGCACTGAAAAAACAAACAAGCCTAGCAGGGGCCACTTTTACATGTGATGTATGTGAGTGGAAATCTTTCTTCAGTGAAAGGCCACCTAAACAAATGATTGATACAACTTAAAATGGCCAACATGCAATCATTTCTAGAATGTTCTAATTCTAAAAATTTTTTTTTAATAATAAATATTATAATTTAGAACTATTAGCTTATTAATTTAAAACCTCCTGAGAATTCTTAATAAACAGAGTGATCTCACAGAGTATAGAAACTAACAATCATGCTTATTAACATGTCACCTTTATTTTATTCAGTTACCGGTATAATACAAAACAGTACATTCAGACCTTTTACCTATGTGCACAAGATATAGTAACATTTGGCAGAGTTCTTTTATTCCAAGTGATATCACTGTGTGATTCACATTAATATCTAGGCAATCAGTTCTAGAATAACATATATTGCTAGTTTTAAACAAGACACACAAAAAAAGCTTAAATTATTTACTGTTAAAGATGGACATTGTTAGCATGACATCTGAGCATGATCTACATAATAGACACAAAAAACTAACAAAATACTATTGAGGTTCAATACATATGTATAAAATGCTTAATGTAATTTATGCTACTTAAAGACAGGAAAGAGCTGAGAGGCCATTAAAAAACTAGCAAGAGGGACCCTGGAGAGTGGGCATATTTTTACTCAGAGTTATGTTCCACGAAGAAGGCAAAGGAAAGATGAAGAAGAATTTATGCTACTGGCACACAATAAGTAACTTCAAGTTTAACCTAGTCAAATGTTGCTCTTTGATATTCCAATGTTGTGCAGTCTCCACTGTAGTTAATGTTCACTAAGTACATAGGGAATACAAAATGTCTAAGTTGATAATCACAGATAACATTTATAACAGTAACATTGTATAAAATGTTCACAGAATGTAACAGTGCATTGACAGAGATGTGATCTTTCATTTTTTTTTTTTTTAGATAATAAGATATGATTGTGCACTATCATAAACATGTCAACAAAAAACATCAAATTGTAAGCTATGTCATATAAGTAAGAGATTCCATAAAATAATTTTAAAAAATCAACTAATATTGTTTCAGTTCAACATAACTGGGAGCTCTAATAAAAAAAAAAAATATATTAATGAGCCAAATAATGGCTGAAAACTGTGCTCTCTGCATGCTACAATTTATTTTTTGGCTTACGTTAATCAGGAAAGAGTCAAAGAATAGTATGAAAATTGTAATAGGAGACACGTGTGTACCAATGTACACAAATCTTCAAAAGTAGCAGCTTTTTCTAACAAATCAAATCATTTTGGTCATGAATTACATTTTTGCATGTGGTAAGAAATCGCCACATTGAAAGTCACAAAGAAAAGTTTTTCAAAAGGAAATAAGTTATAGTAAAAAATGTCTCTGAAATGCTTTGAAATAATATATTGGTGATACAAATTCAAATCTAAAAAAAAATACAATTAAATAGGTGTATACTTAAACGATAAAAAACCCCAAAAAAACTAGTTGCCATGAGCTGTGCTTTTGTTTTTTAAGTTAGTGCTTTACGTATATAGTAGCAGTAGTAAATACAGATTGGACTTTTTAAAGTTCAACAAAAACATATCTATTTATTTTCTCAACAAAAATTAAACGTAACTATTTGTTTCTTATTTCCTCAAGTTATCTTGAACTTTTTTAATGTCCTGAGAAAAAAAAAAGAAAATAGAATTAATTTTTAAAATAGAAAAATGAGGAAGACATAAATGTTTCATCTCAAGACATAAATGTTTCATCTCAAGACATAAATATCTTTCATTAGAATATTTATTGATCAGCTTGAACGAATGCCTCAAATAAAGAGCCAAAGATCAAGTATTGTATAAATGTTTCATCTCAAGACATAAATATGTTTCATTTCAAGACATAAATATGTTTCATTACAATATTTATTAATCAGCTTGAAGGAATGCCTTAAATAAAAAGCCAAAGATTAAGTATTGGCAGCATATATTCTTGTATCGGGAACCAGCAGAATTATCAGTAATCCTTTCACAAATAAAACAATAAAGATGGTTATCAGTAGCTGCGTTAACTGAGATATAATCTGAACTGAAAAAAATCAAATTTAATCAAAACAGAATTTAAACCTAAAAACTTTGGTCAGCATAAGTACTTTGCCACTGACACTTTGCTTATCCATTCTATGGTTATACAGTACACCATGAGTACATTGCACTAGAAAGGCTGATCAGTGTAATGTATTGACAGAGACCTCCACAAAGGGTGTACTAGGCATAATGGTCTTACCTCAAATAATATCCCTTTTAGCTTTTCATAAGCTATATCCAGGTCATTATTTTCTATAACATGATCATAGGCACCTTTCTCTTTTGCTGCAAGAGAAATACACAATTTAAATATGTCCTAAGTTTGATAAAGAACAAGTAAAAATTCAAATAAAAAAATACTTAAACAAAGGTTATAATGAGTTAGATTCCATCTATCATATAAAATCATTACACAATTATAGCATTATCGATATTACAAAAGCTCTATACCAAAATAAAAATAGCTCAGTACTTCTGAACAATAAAATTGGAGAAAGTTTCAGGACATGTATAGGAGTGTGGCAAGGATCCATTCTCTCTCCAGCTCTTTTTAACTTATTTCTGGAGCATATTATGATAGAAACTCTAGAAGGATTTACTCCTAGCCTGACCAGAAATGAGAGGCCTATTTCCAATCTCAGATATGCAGAAGATACAGACCCCAATGGAGAAAATGCAGACCAGGCACAAGATCCTACTTCAAAACTGGATGCTGCAGCAAGAGCAGTTGGCATGGAAATCAGAGCAGAAAAAAGCAAAATACTAGTTTGTGGTGGCCAAATATTAGAAGAAATTGACTAATTTAAATACCTACAGTCAATAATAACAAAAGATGGAGGATCAATATAAGAGATATAAGCTCATTTGAGCTTGGCATCCGCTGCCATGAGGCAACTGTGGAAAATCTGTAAGTATAACATCAGCTTCCCAATAAAATAAAAACTGTATTCTTCGCTAATAATCTGTACTTCTATATGGTTGTGAACATTGGACACTGAACACTGAAGCTGAATGAAGAATTCAAAATGCTACAGAAAAATGCTGGGTATCAGATATCAGGAATAGAAGATAAAAATGAGTTTGTACTTTTACTAATCAACACTCTGGATAGCAAAAGGGAGAAACACCTCAATACTGTGAAAAGATGAAAGCTGAGCTGGTTTGGTCATATTGTAAGTCATGACTTACTGTTGAACAAGAAAAATTGGAGGTACTTGGTTATGAGCATTGTCACAGCACCCCCCACTCAATACAATACATAGCAAACTACACAAATAGTCAACAAACTTACACTGGCTTTTGGACATAATCAGAATTACATTTTTACTAAAGATTTAATTTAATATATAACTCTAAGACTTTAAAATTGTTTTTTTAATGCAATTTTGGTAATTGTTTGTGGTGTAATTGTAATGCTATGAGACCTTTCAATGTACATTTTAGTTCAATGGTACAGCCTCAAGTAAATGACTTTGTAAATGTGGTGACATAATGGAGAAGTGACATCAGAGAGCTTGGGGACAACTCAAATGTCAAACAGCATCATATTTGTATATGTTTTTATATTTTTTTAACTTTTTTTTTTCTTCAGAACTACCCTTGACTACTTTGAAGTTTGTGTTCCAATGAATATAATACTATTAGTAATGAGTACGAATATAGGGCCTGTGTTATTAGGATGTGGTTTCTTCTTGATTTTGTAACAGAGAGCCAGTATGACTATATACTAAGCTGGTATATCTTATCTTATGTAATACAGACGCTTCTTCAAAAAAGAAGATGATTACGTCCTACGAGTCATGCATTAAGTCATGCATATTAACCAATGACTTAAATTCTGCCAAGTCACTGGTTTTCCTGGCTAGCTCAGGTAACCCATTCCATGCTCTAATGGCACTAGGGAAGAAGGAGCATTGGTACAAATTTGTCTAACAAATACAAACACACTATGAGGTATGATTCTCCTTTAAGAGTATCCCTTCATATTATGCTGGTTTGACTATGTGAAGGACTGGCAAGTCTCATGCAATACATGTGAATTTTTGTTCAGCACACAATCAGAACTCCTTCAACTATGCAAGTCAAAGGTGAAGTGAGACCAGATCCTGGGAGACTAGAAAACAGACAATGTGTAGGAAAGATTTTTTTTTAAAGCCTTTTATTAATGGCTTTTATAAAACTAAAAGAGTTTAAATAGCTTACAATAATTCAAAGCTTCTTCTGCTGTGTCAAGGCGTTTCTGTAAACTTTCTTCTGTTTCTGTATTCCGAGCTGACAATCTTTGTTTCTAACAAAAAATATAAAGAAATAAATCTAAGTAAAAAGAATAAAATAAAAACAACAAAATCTGAAATGCAGGTACACCAAAAAAAAACTATTTTGAAATATGCAACACTTCTTCTAGTAATAGAAAAACACAATAAAATAAAAGTAGAAAAACTTTTTTTTTCATACCAATACTTCTAAACTTGGCGGTGCAATAAAAATATATCTTGGTGCAGGTGTTAGGCCAGACTTTTTTATACTTTTAACACCATTGATCTCAACATCTAAAACACAAAGCTTGCCAGACTGACTGATATCTTTCACTGACTGTAAACTGAAAATGTAAAAGCATTGTGTGCTTAGAAGAAGAAAAAGAAAGAAAATGTATATTACATAGGTTTTTGTGGTCAGGAAGTGTTACTTGAGCTACTTCAATGACCACACAAGTACTCTAGCTCACAAGGCAGCTTCTCTATTTGTGATTAAGCAAGTACAAATTTGCCTCTTTTACTTGCAGATTCTTAAAACTCATACAAATAACTTTATACATCAGTAACAGTACCACAAGAAAAAAAGTACAGCTGGGTTTCAAAGGAAACTTTCAGAATACCAACAGTATCCACTGCATAGTTAAAGTAAAAATTAAAGTATCCTTTTCAAGAATACCAACAGTATCCACTATATAGTAAAAGTAAAAATTAAAGTATCCTTTTCAAGAATACCAACAGTATCCACTATATAGTAAAAGTAAAAATTAAAGTATCCTTTTCAAGAATACCAACAGTATCCACTATATAGTAAAAGAAAAAATTAAAGTATCCTTTTCAAGAATACCAACAGTATCCACTACATAGAAAAGGTAAAAATTAAAGTATCCTTTTCAGACCTTACAATCTATAGGGCAGATCCAAAAATTCAAAACCCCAATCATCACTGAGATTCGAACCCAAGATTCCATCAGTTCAGAAGCCAAACACATTACCACTCAGCCACCCCCAACCCCCACTACAGGATATTTTCATATTCTATATTTTTAAAGAATGAAACTCACATTTAAAGAATGCTTCAGTGTTATAATGTAACCACCATTCTAATGTTGCAAAAAGTATAATACTTTGTTGCCTTGTATAATTTTGTTGAAGTGTTTTAATTAGTTCTACTATGAGCATTAGATTTATTTCATTGCCAACCCAAAGTCTCCCCAAACCTTTTGTCTGCTTTCCCCCTTTTAACTGAGTTCTAAAACAAAAAATTCACTTGCTGCTAATCAAAAGAACTCATAATTGTTCCACTTTTAAAAAGTCCTTAAAATAAAATATATTACAATGAAATCACTTAAATGTATTGTTTGAGTTCCTTATTTTTAAACATCTAAACAAGTCCTACCTGGTTCCATACATGTTTCCAGAAAACTCTGCATGTTCAAGGAAGGCATTACGCTGGATAAGTTCTTTAAATTCTTCATGAGTAACAAAATGATATGCTGAAAGAAGGTTTGATAAAGTTCTTTGAAAAATTAACATTCTCATTAATCAGTAAACAGATCACAATAAAAGCAAACTGACTGAACGTTTTAAAAATATCTACTTACCTACACCATTTTCTTCCCCAGGTCTTGGTTTTCTTGTAGTGTCTGAAATCATGGCAACATTTTAGCACTCAAAACAAAACAAAATTGGACTAAATGAATATTTTTCAATGTTTAGAGTTGACTCACTAAAAACAAATCCAGACAGGTTTAGGGGGGAGATAAATAATAAAGTAAATTACTGGCAAGTGAAGGGGTATGGTGGCTGTAGGGTAAGGCAACAGGCTTTCAAACTGAGCGGTCTAGAGTTTGAATCTCAGTGAAGACTGGTATTTTGGACTTCCAGAATTTTAGGACTCCCCTGAGCCCAACCAATTCTAATGGGTACTTGACATAAATAGGGGGGAGTAAAGGCAATTCGGTTTCATAAGGTTGTCATTGCCTAAAGTGGTAGTGAAAATTAGCACTCCACTACCAACAAAATGTTTCTAATGGCATAAGTCTCAAATAGCCTCTGACAACCAGTCCAACTCCTGGCCTTCATGTGTGGATCAGATACTGGGCCCAGCAGAACTATTTATCACTAAAGAAATTGACATCAAAACCAATAAGCTTCGGGCAGAATCATTAACTTTGATTGGCTATCCACCTAGGAGAAGGAATTAAACCTCTACTGTCTTGCAGCTTTACCCAAACATGGGAAAATTCTTTAGGAAGCTTGCAGCGCTGCACACAATGCTACACCAGTACAAAATGTATTTGTAAATGACTCTGTGGGATAAGGGGATGCACATTTTTCTTTAAGATCTAGCAAGTACCTGACACCTTTTGAAGTGTCGAAAAGTGGTTGGTAATAGTATGTCGCAAAGTAAACAAAAGGGAGGTGAACCAAAAGCTCAGGAGAGATCTGAATGGAAAGATTTGTTGAAGTAAGCCAGGGCCTTCTATGGGTTGTAGCGCCACTGGGATAAATGAATAGTGGGATTGAGTGAACAGACTGTTTCTTTTACTTTCACAGGCTGATGTCTAATCTATTAATAGTGTCTTTCAAATGGATATCAGTTTAAAAAGAATTATACTTCGAATACTATTAAAAGTCTATAAAAAGAATTTTTGGTAACTTACGTGAAACACTAAATGCAAAGCAACCAGGAAACTCTGCAAAGAGCTTGTTGAGAAGAGTGCTTTTACCACCACCTGATGGCCCGCTCATAACTATAGCTCTGAGTTCTGTATTCATTGTCTTCAGACTTCTGGCACAACGACTGCAACTCTGAGCTGCAACAAGCAATGATACAAGTAAAAGTATTTTTGTTTATAGGCAATCAGATTAATGCAAATGGTTCTTGAAGCAAATACAAAGCATGTGGTAGAGTACTTGGATAAAGTTCTGAAGTTGGAAGTCATTTTATGAATGTTTCATAGCCATACAAAAAGAATTAACAACACAAAAACTCCACTGGCAATCCTGCAGTAAGTATATATATTTAGAATCAACCACATGGCACATGAGATACAGCATCAAATACCTTAGACTTCAATCTTAACACACTGTATGTATGTATATCTTATACTAAACAATATACCTAGTCCTAAAAATGTCCAATATTAGTGTAAAAGGCACAAGATTTGTAACAGAATTGAGAGACTTGCTCACACAAGTTAAATTATCAGTCAACACAGTTAATTAGACAGATCATTTAAATATTACTATTATTATATTAAGTCTATATGCATTTTTTTTTATTTCTAAGAAAACAAAAAAGCAGTTGGTTGGCAGAAACAACACAGTACAGCAGACATGAATTAAGACTAAATCTGCTAGTGTACCATTGGTTCACAAAAAATATTTAGCTACACTAGAGAACATTATGATACCAATATGCCATTCTGTGCCAAAGACCCGGGCTATTGATTGGTGTTTAAAAAAATGACCTCCGTTAACACTTTACAAAAGAATGAAGTCAAATAAAAAAAAAAGAAAATTCCAGAAACATTGACAATCACTCACTAAAAAAAAAAAAAAAATTAAACTTAAAATTACTTCAGTATAGAACCAAACAACTCTTTAAAAGTGAAATAACAGTAAAAGTGAAATAACAGTAAAAGTGAAGTAACAAGTAAAAGTGAAGTAACAGTGTAAGTTTAGACTGTTTATTCAACATCTTAACCAGTGGTTACAAACAAAACAAGATGAAACACCTATATAGGAAGCATATATTCACGACTTTTATAATCTTATAATCTTGAAAAACATTTGGTTTGTTTGATTAAAAATAACTTTAAGATGAAATAAGGTCTTTTTTACACAAACATAAACACAAAAGAAGATGCATTGAACATTCCACAATGTAGTGTACCAGGTGCACTAAGCTTACCAAATTGTAACTTGTACAAAGATTTTTTTTTTTTATTTTTCAGTAAACTAATTTTACAAAATACTTGGAACAACCAGGCCACAATGCACTTCACCTAACACGCAAAAAGAAAGGCTTTAAAAAAAACAACACTTTAATAACATTAAACAAAGTCGGTCACACTTCAAGTTAGTTTTGGTTGACAATAGCTCACAGCCCAGTTCAGAGCCCCATTAAATACATAGCCAAACTCTATAGCTTTCTCCATGGTTACGCAGAGGGGAGGTGTGTGTGTGTGTGTGTCGTGTGTCACCTTGGTAACGGAAAGCAAATCGTCCATTCGTCGGTCACCCAAATAAATCGTTACTGGATGGGTCCACTCTTACGTTCTTTATGAAAATCGAATCAGACATCAGCACTCTCCATCCCAGTGGAAATAGTATTTTAGTGTGTTTTTTTTTTTTGGGGGGGGGGGGGGGGGAGGGCAGAGGAGGACAAATAGAAAAAAGAAACAACTGCGATCATTTGCCTGTAAGTACTAGACCAGATAAATCCTAATCCAGTGAGAGAGGGGGGGTCGTGAAAATATCTTTAAATGTCATGCGTGCACTGTGTAGCCTACGTGTGTACCACAGACTGGAGGCTCACGATGTCCTGGGATAAAAGAACTGTAATGTATATACATGTCTACTTCCATCTCGAGAGACGATGGACGCACGTTTCCTGGTCCTTGCAGAAAATGAAAGACGTTCGCGCACGATTCAAAGCTCGGCACCAACACATTTGCAGTAGCTGTCCGAGGGAATACCATAGTACTGCTTGATAGTCCCAATTCCTAGGGGTTCCACTTCTGATTTCGCCTTGAAGTTGACTCCTGAAGTCCTAGCACCGCTAAGCAGAAAAGGTTTGAATTCACGAGTACCCCTTCACCAAGATGACGGGTTCTATCTGCTCTAATGTCCCAGTTATGGCATAAACACAACCGTGACTGTAATTGGCTTTCATAGAACCAACATATATACATTTAAAGATCTGTTTCCAGGCAACGATTTGACAGTAGAACGTACGTCTGATTAGATGTTCAACAATGATTAAAGCGTCATTCCATGAGGATATCTGTTCGTTTTAAGTGGCCCCACCTTCAATAAGGATATACACTTAACAAGCAAAATAACAAAATAAAAATACTTTAAAAAAAAAATAATTATACTGAGTGTTTGGATCAGTCGTAGTTAAATGTGTAATAGATCTGGACTAACAATAATAAATCTTTGCGATTAGAAATATTTCTACCACTTGTTTTTGTTTAGCGCTATTTCATGCTTTTAGCTTTCTCAATACGCTATGATCCTCTCACTTGTCTGGACCAGTTGGAAAAGGGTGTGGGGGGGGGGGGGGGAGGTAGAAAGAATGGGGTATCTGGGTGATCGTTTTTTTTTATAAATGGATTAATACAAAAAACGTGAACGGCATGAAATCGAACTCGTGGTCTAAAGCCTACTCGGGCTTCTCAAGCAAACAAGGTAAACTCTAGCGAAGAGTGTATGAAAGCTACGTATAGATTGTTGTTTCTATTTCATGTTTTTGTTCACTAAGCCTCAGAAGACGACCTATAGAGGGGACTAATTCAGCTTATACCACCACTTCTATCAAGTACAATTTCTTTCTCTTGTTCGATATACCTAACAAAATAATAAATTATCAATAGTTAATTAACTAATTTGTCATTTTGTTTAACTGATTCTTGCGTTGTCAGGTAAAAGAAATAATTGTGCAAAAATGTCGGCGAGACATGACAGGACGTTGCATTGTTTGTAAACATTACGAAATAATTAATTTAAAAAACAGAAATTCTGTCAATGTCAACAAAATGTAATCGGACAGATACAACATATTCGGGAAGACTATACATGTATAAAAGAAAAGATAAAGATTTCAGCCACAGATATTAGGCTTTTTTTTATTATTATTCAAAAGATTTGTAACATTACGCGACTTTCTATTTAACTCTTTTAATTACCCGACATCGCCCTTCCTGTACCTCCTTTGTGATATTTATTAATTATTTTTTAATACTTTGTTTTTTCTTGTAATACTTGTAACTGTTCTTGTTTCAACCACATCACAGCTTTATAACATTCTCTTATCTAGGATGACGCGCGCGCGTTCCACTCACGCTCATAATGTCCAAGGCCGCATGCTGATATGGAATCATCCAATGACCACCGGCTGTTCAGTAAGATGTAATTGAATCCCAGACCAAATAGGATTCTTCGATACCTTCTCATTGGAGAGTGGAGCAGGGTCTGCGTGTCCTGTCAACTAACTAGACCATATGTCGCCAACCATATTTGAACTAGTGACAGGGATGTGTAGAACAGTTAAGTACGATTTAATGTGACTGGGCGGTAAAGCGCTTAGCTTCTGAACCGTGAGTTCCGGGTTCGAATCCTGGTGAAGAATGGGATTTTTAATTTCGGGATCTTTGGGCGCCTCCGATTCCACCTTGCGCTAATGGTTACCTGACATTTGTCGGAGACAGGTAAGGGCGGTTGGCCGTTGTGCTGGCGACACGACACCCTCGTTAACCGTGGGCCGCAGAAGAAGATGACTTTACATCATCTGCCCTATAGATCGCAAGGTCTGAAAGGAGAACTTTAATTTTACTAATTGTCCTTCAAAACTGCATTCTTTACCAAAAGGCCCGAACAAGACAAGACACTGGCCCCAAAACACCCCAATGGAAAGAAAACTTTAAACTATATAGGGAGTTCCCTGATTTGGAAACCACTGAGCAGTTCATCTCATATATTGGTCAAGTCATCTGAACGCTCCAACATAAAAATGAGAACGAAGAGGAACTTTGACTACTAGCAAGAAAAAGAGATTCCAAATAGATTTATGAAGTTCGACTTTCAGATTTAAACTGACAATAAGACCATGTGATTTGTGCTTACTAGCTTCTGTGACAGTGAGTTGAGTAGACAGACAACAAAATAATCAACTTGACGTCGGGAAGTTCAAGCCCGAAAAAAAAGGATCGAACCCGAGAACTTCGAATGGGCTTCCAAGCGTTAACCACGACTTTCTTCCAATGCTATCACGTAGGCAAGTAAATAATCTTTTAAACCAGTGCTGCGCAACCTACGGCACGATGGTTATATCTGGTCAGTGAAGTGTTGCTATCCGGCCCTTTAAGCTTTTGCCCACGATGCATGTGCTAATGAGGCAACAAGGATTAGAAGGAGGGAGGGGGTGTTCAACGATGCCGCTTTTAATGCGTGTCGGAAATATGTTTGGCCCAAGGGCCGAAGAAGTCTGACGTGCATTATCTAATTCTTTGTTGAATGTGATAAAAATGTGTAGATCTATGTTATTGAGGTTTCGGACATACCGGTATTCCAAATAAAAGTACTATTTATGATGAGTGCTAAATGCTTGCAACATTCAACATAAAACAAGTGCGTATAATCCGATAACACTAACATCTGGCTTAAATTCTCTCTCCATTAGACCGGTACCGACAAGAAAAAATATGAGTTTCAATTTTAAAATTACTATAGGGTACCATTATAATACAGTTTGTAGAAAATTAACTCAAAATGTAAAAACTATAGAGGCTATAAACGATGCTAAATGTTTTTTTTTCTTGTCTTCAGTTGGCTGTCACTTCGACATAATCCCCTTAGGGAGTGGTGACTAGAGTCTGGTGAACTTTCTATTAAAGGTCACTGGTCATTTGAAAATATCATGCTTTAAAAAACAACAACACTGGAGCAGTACTATAGTTTGCGCCGTCAGCTGCCCCACCCGACCCGACCCCACTAAAATGTACTTGAGTAGAGTTGTGTAACGTGACGTACCCGCACTCCCTGACAAACAATGTGTGAACGGTATCATGATCGCGTTGTCCGGTCGTCATCTCTTTAACCGAGATCTTTAAGGCTCTAATGCTTTAAAGAGATTGACATTTTGAACTGTACGATATACAAGTTTGGTAAGAGAATCGTAATCATCTTCTGTCAAGATTATAAGATAAGATATCTAGTAATTCCTTTATAAATATGAAAAAAACAAGTTAAGTAATATATAAAGTATGTACAATCAATGGACAGGGCAGTAACGATGACCTCAACTGTCAACCGTCAAAGAAAAGCGAGTCAAACGGAAAACAAACAAAATATAACGAATACTTTTGATAAAGAAAAAAAAAGCTTATATAAGGGGAATAACTCCATGTGTACATCCATATATCTCAATACTTTAAGACTTATTTCACTTTTTTTCGATATCAAATAAAATTAATTAATTCCCGCTATTTAATGAACTATTTGATTAATTGTTTGATTCATGTATGTATTGTATTGTTTCATTCATGTATGTATTGTCTTCGACACTAAATAACTGGGCAAACTTTCAACTACTTCTAAGAATGGGAAGTGGGAGAAATAACTGTGTTGAACATTTCTATCAGACAGACAGGCTCCTCCAACGCAGTCAGAATCTTTCACATGTGAACTAAACAATAATGCCTCCCCCAACTAGGCCTTTCTAGCCAACAAGAAATGCTGAACGAGATAAGCCACAGTTGTCTAACGAGTGAAGGCGGCCAATAAGTGCATACAATCTATTTATCTTGCATACAAACAAAAAACACATAGGTACCATGTCACAACTATCTAACACACTTACAGCAGGTCGACCTCTAATGAATCACCACAACAGTTTAGTAATCAAGTTTCCAGCGGTACGACACTCGACACGAGTAAATGGACCCATGTCGTTGCCCCCAGGTTGATAAACAGAGAAACACGGTGAACACAAACACCAGTATCGACCGCGTGTGTACCAGATTGATTTGTATCTCCTCAAAGGACTGTGCACAGTTGGTCGATTGGATTGGGGCATATAGAAACATTTACAATTAGTTTACATATAAACAGTTAGTCGATAAGATTAGGACAGATAGACACTGACAATTAGATCACCTAAAGCAGTGATGCCCAAACTACGGCCCGCGGGCCAGATTCGGCCGCAACGTGTTTCCATCCGGCCCGCCGAAATATCAGAACAAAGAGTAGAATTTTTTTTTTTAAAGTTGAAATTTTTTCCCCTTACGTTAGGATTGGAACTTTGATGAATTTCATTTAAATCTAGTGTTTAGTTATTATTTTTTTTGGCGACAAAAGTTAACAATTATTTTTGGTTCTTAGATAATTTCCTGCTTTCTTGAGCTGGCCGTGTACTTGACATCTTGTGTGTGCAACACATGGCATCCTTTAGTGAACCAATGCGAATGGTACCATACCATTTAATATTTGTGCTTTAATTAAATGGGAGAGTCGAAGAAATGAAAAGTAGACTCTGGATGTAGAAACTTCCAGAACTAGATAGATATTTACTTTTTGTTTCGAACATGATAATAAGCCAACATGTTTGATTTGTACAGAAAACATGTCGATGGCTAGGAGGAAGAAGAAGGGAGATAAGAGGCACCCCTGTCTCGATGCTAGCAGTGATGAAAGAAATCTGTCCTGAAAAGAAGAATGCATTTGAAACCGTCAGACTTTCTCGCATGACAACGCGAGTGGAAGATATGGTACAAATTTACATTGAAAACTAAATGAAGCAGATTTTGAAATGTTTTCAATTGCCACTGAGGAGTGCCCAGACAGTTCTGCAAATAAAACTGATTGACTTACAAAGCTAGACATCCCTGCTTGAGAAATTTCGAGCGATGCAAGCAATTGCTTTCTATGCCCTGTTACCTGCAGTAACGTTTGAGATTTCAGAAAACAGGCATTTTAAAAGCACTGAATAGAGTAGGGCTCCACAAACATTGTTAGTAATAAAACAGATAAACCCTTAGTACGTAACCGCTTTACGGGTGTAAGTAGAGCCACTGGTTTGTAATAAACTATTTTAAATGGTTTATTCTCCATTTCATTTTTTTTCTTCTTTTCATTGGTATGGCCCGCGACACGAGTTTTGGAAATTAAATGGCCCGCAGACCGAATAATGGTGGGCATCACTGACCTAAAGCAGTGATGCCCAACCTACAATTCGACATGCGGGCCATTTTGATTTCCGACACTCATGTCGCGGGCCACACGAACGAAAAGGTAAAAACAAAAGAAATGAAATTGAATTGAATTTGAAACTATTTAATTAGAAACCCGTGTACCTAGTACTTTCATTAATGTATTTGGATTTCTGAGTATTTTTTTTAACCCGTCAGAAAATGGGTTTATTTCTGTACTTAAAATATGAGCAACATTTTAGCTAGCTTTACAACCGACTCATTTACTTGTTCCCATCGATCCTCTAATCTGTAGGCGTAGTTTGACAATCTTTTATTCGCGGCTCAAACCAAGAATGCCGCCATATTTGTTTGATGCCGTTTACGTTGTTGTTTTTTTAAAGAGCTACAGTTTCTTCACAAATCAAATATGTTGGCTTAGTATCATGTTCCACAAAAAAAGTTAAGATCGGTTCACTTTTGCTGGTAGATTCTAGTTTTAGAGTCCCATTTCATTAACGAACAAATGTTAAAGGTCATGGTACCAATCAATTAAAGAAAAATTGAGGGCCTTAACGTAGGTAAAGATACATTAGTCAACTTTTTTTTTTGGAAAGGTGGGGGGGGGGGGGGGGGGGCCTACAAATTTCGGCGGGCCGGATGGACCGTATTTTCGGGCATCCCTGACCTACAGTATTGTTTAAGGCTTGAACAAGGGAGGGGGAAAGGGGGCCACACGTTTTCATTCTGCACTTGAGGTTTTTCATTCTAATTAACATTATGAAACTGAAGTTCAAGGGGACGTTACTGCAACAAACATTATCGCATTTCTTGCCTTTCAACAAAACTTCTATCAGCTCATTTTGTCTGCCTTGTACAAATCTTCTCGGAGCAATCAAAACGTTAACCAAGCGTTTGATTAATTCGTGGTAATTAATTATAATTTGATGTAGATAAAATGGGAATTTAATCTGCAGTATTGGGATGTATGGTAGTATTTTTGCGGTTCTTCACTTTACATTATCTTTGCTTTTTTAAAATAATATTTATATATATATATATATATATATATATATATATATATATATATATATATATATATATATATTTGTTATTGAAACGTAACCCAGAAAGAGTTTTAGCAAAGAAAACTCCAAAGCGTACAGATCTATGTTAAATGTGTCAATATAATCTTTCCTTTATTTCAAACGTTCTGCAATTTAAACTGTAATAGGATTTTTTTTTCAGCTACAAATAATAATAATAGTAATGAGTAATAATAGTAATGAGCAACGATGCGACACTTAAATCAAAGTTTCGATAACCTAATTTTGTGGTAGTCGGTAAGGTTGTGCTTGTTAAAAGTGTCACTCAACACTTAAAGAAGTTAATTAAGAAGAAAATTGCTTTCATTTAGAAATAGGGTCTTTCTCAACCAAAACTAAACCGGGTTAGATGCTAGTATGATAAAGGTAGGAGTGGAGAAGTAAGAAAAAAAAATCCTTTTGTCTTATCCACTAGTCAATATCGTTGACAAACTTCAGACACTTTATTGAACTGAGTGAGGACACTTACATGTAATAATGTTCAACTTTTAGACTCTTAATGACTATCAATGTTTGCTGTTAATCGACCAGGACAAACAAAACACACTACCATGATGTGGTCACGTGATGTTCTCATGTTGGTATAGTGTGATGAAAGTGATTCGAACTTAGAAGAGCAGCCTCTGGGTTACTTGGTACTGTGCATACTGTCTTTTGTGCCCAAGGGAAGAATGGTTTGTATACACATTCACAAAGGGTGTTACCAAGGGCAGCAAGGCTAGACTTCACACATCCCCCCAGTTCAACTGTGTACGTGATTCCATATTTGCAAAACAGACAGCGCAATGAGCAATTCAAAACGTACATAGAATGCTAGCGACGTTGACAAACGCACACTCTGCAGCCACAGGGTATTATATGTAGAGTGTTCTGATAACCATTTTGGCGACCCACATGCTCAGGCGCCCGGGGCAACTCTACCCTGCGGGTATATCACTGGGTACGATAAACCATCTGAATCTACACGGAGACGTTTTTCCATATGTTGAGCTATCAATTAACTAAATTCTCTAGAGTTTTTTTTTTTTAAATGGTCTAATGCAATGATGCCCAAAATACGGCCCGCGGGCCATATCCGGCCCCCGACGTGGTTCCATCCGGCCCGTCGAAATGTCTTTAAAAAGTGTAAAAATCCGCTTACCCCCCTACCCCAAACGTTGAAAAATATCTCTTTACCTACGCTAGGGCCCTCCATTTTTCTGCGATTGATTGGTACCATTACCTTTTACATTCGTGTGTTTATGAAATGGGACTTTTAATGTGGAATCTACCCACACAAAAAAAGGGGAGGGGGGGAAAGGACCTTTATTTCTTTGTGGAAAATGATAATAAGCCAACTTATTTGATTAGTAAATAAAGTGTGGCTGTTTTAGAAAAGAACAACATATAAACGGCATTATAAAACAAATTTGACGTCATTCTTGGTGTGAGCCGCGAATTAAAAGATTTTTTAACTTCGTCAAGACATTGGATGATTAATGAGAATTTTACTAAAAAGAGACAAGAAAAAAAGTCGTTGGTAAAGCTAGCTACACTGTTGCTCATATTTTTAGTATAGAAATGAAGCCGTTTTCTGACATGTGAAAAACTGAATGTAAGTACTAGAATAACTAGATCCATGGATTTCTGATCAAATAGTTTAGGGCCGATTATATTTCGTTTTTGTCCCTTTCCTTTATGTTGCCCGCGACACCAGTGTCGGGAATTAAAATGGCCAGAAGGTCGATTTATGTTGGGCATCGCTGGTCTAATGTAATATGTAACTTTCATAAATATACACTTTTTTTAATGTACAGATCATCTTAATATACAAAAGAGAATCCATTTTATTGATTCATTTTAAAACGTAATGAATTTTGCGACATGTTTCTTTTTACTTTAAGCTAAACTACTACTACTACTAATAATAATAATAATTTACTTTATAGAACGCTGTTAACAAATTGTAGGCTAAATGCTCTGTGATAACATTACAAACAACACGAGAGCTAAAATGACAAACTAATCTAAAAATGTCTTTAAAAAGATAGGTGTTAATATTCTTCTTGAATGTAGTGTAAAAATAGCTCTCAACAAATGCTTATAAATGAATCGTTTGTTTTATAAAGAATAAATGAACATTGCACACTGATCAAGTCTTTGGGCGCAGATGAGGTAAAGCTCATCTGTCTCTATGGCAAACGGTTAACGAGGGTGTCGTCAGGCCAGAACAACTAGTAACCAATTTTGCATCCCCAGTTGGGTAGACTCAAGGGCGTCCTAAAAAATCCAAAATTCTAGTTTCTATCAAGGTTTGAACTCGAGACCCCTAGTTTTCGCAAGACATCGCTTTACCACTCAGCCACCACAGCCTTACACAGTGATCAACTTAGCTTAATATAACATACAGCTCAATAAAGTTAGACATTAAAGCCAAAAAAAAAAAAAAAAAAAAGAATGGTAATAATAATAAAAGTGTGTATACAAAAAGGGAAGGTATTTTTAAAGCTTACACTGGTTTAGCTTGCTTGGGTTAGGGTAGGTAACTCGTGTGTGTTTGGGACAATAACGTCTGCTCCTGCCGAATAAGAATATGCAAGATATACATGAATTGAGGAGAATAGAGACTATTATTAGACACAGAGCTATATCTAACAGAAGTAAACGTCAGAAGAGAACAGATCTAGGTGTTAGTTCAGCATAAAAAACAACAATACTTTTTACAGTTAGTATTTGCACATATAAATTAGTAAAAGTTTAGTCACAGCTACATTCAGTTTTTAGAGACAGAAGCGTGTTGAGTATTCAACTGACTGAATTTGCAGGAGAAAAAAAAGGGACGGGTGCTTAAAACATGGGGGTAAGGGGGATGGCATCTTCATCTCATATAAAAAAAAAACATGAACTAATAGATTTAATAGACAGAATGACAGAAACAGAATAAAACAAAAAACAATTTTTAAAAAAACGGGGAGGAGGAAACATACAAATATTTGTGTTTTTCTGTAACAGCACTGCATTAATTACGAAACGAAAACAAGGCAAGAGTATCAGCCCTTGCTAAATATATATACATATACATATATATATATATATATATATTACAAAGCTTGTCTCCTCTCACTCTGTCTGTCTGATACAAGTTTTGTACACGTTATTTCTCCCACTTCCCAGTCTCGATCAAGTTGAAACTTCGCTCAATTATTCATTGTCCTTATCAAAACATGAATCAATCAAAACATTAACTAAATAATAATTAATAAATTAATTAGTCGTAACTAATTATTTTTTCTTTGATACAGAAAAGATAAATAAATCTTAAAGTATTAAGATTATATGCATGTAAATGAGCCGTTCTTTCCATTATGTAAGCTCTTTTTTAGTAAGTATTTATATATTTTGCTTGTTTGCATATTCATTCAATGTGAAACCTTTTTAAAATAAAGGTTACACATTTGTCCATTATATAAGATAATTTTATTGATCCAATCAAATGGAAATTCAGTTTGACTATAATTGACAACCTCAGCGTAACTACTTTACAAAAACAATATCGATGAAAAAATTCGAACAGCAATCACTCACACGCATACACATTCACAACCAGCGCTTTATGAGTTTGACTTCTATGTACTTCTCGATGACAACAGCTGATCTTGTAACACTGTGACCGATAGTGGGATAAAGTAGTTTTAAAATCTTTCTGTTTTAGTCCTAATGGAAAGGAGACGACCACTTCGTTCAGACCTTATGTAACAGTGGTTGAATGGGTGCAGGTTGTCTTTAAGAATCGTGAGTGTTTTGGAAATGCATCTTTCTTGAAAAAGCTCTTCTATAAAGTCATACTTCACAGGCTATGCCATTAATGTTTTTCAGACCTTGCGATCAATCGGGCAGATGATGTAAATCTCATCTCTTTCAACAGTCTGCGGTTTGCAAGGGTATCCTGTGGCTAGCACAACGACCAACCGCATTTACTTTCCCCTTTGAGTTGGGTGGGCGACCTAAGAGTCCAAAATTTCAAGATCTTAATTTTCTTCGGGTACCTAGGAGCGGAATGGGTGTCGAAATCGGCCTTAGCATCACCATGCAATCCAACCTACAAATAACGTGGCATATGATGATCATCCGATCATCAAAATCACTGAATCTAACTATTTTCTATTACTAAAGGTGTAATATTAAACACTCGAAAAGGGAACGTAGAAAATCATCATCATCATCATCTAACTCCATTTAAGTGAGGGCTTGAGAGGTTCAAATCCTGTCTTGCAAAAGCCCTGGACAGAACCCCCCGCTGTTATGTGTAATACATGCATGTTACCATATAGCTCAAGAAAGTTTCCCAGACCTGTCGAAACGAATAGTCGTTATCAAAGGAAAGACAAGAGCCAATCAGGGCGCTTTGTGGGCCTCTTTTGTAATAGAATAGTATACAAGTGGTAAAGCGCTTGACTTCCGAACCGGGGTCCCGGGTTCGAATCCTGGGATTTTGAATTTCAGGATCTTTGGACGCCTCTGAGTCCACCCAGCTCTAATGGGTACTTGACCTTTGTTGGGGAAAGTAAAGGCGGTTGGTCGCTGTGCTGGCCACATGACACCATCGTAAACCGTAGGCCACAGAAACAGACCACAAGGTCTAAAAGGGGAACTTTTAACAATGTAATACGAGAGCTACAGAGCTACGTTCGGCGATGCCCGCGATTTGCTAAAATACCCGTATGGCGAATCAACGCATGACGGTAAGTACTGACCATTTAGCCATCAATCTTCTATTCAAAGAGATACATATTATCAATTTTAATGGACAAAATTCATTAACCTATTGTGCTGTCAACACAAGACTAAGAGAAGCGCGAGCTATCCCAGACCCCTCCTGCGAGCAAACGGAAAAGTCAACTCCTCAATACTGTGAAGAGACGAGAGCTCAGATGGTTTGGTTATATTGTAAGACATGACTCATGACGTGTTGTACTTTTAAACAATGGCCTTATATATTCAACTGGTTGGTCTATGTAGACATAAGCGAGAGTGATCAGCTTGCAATATAAGCGACCTATCACCAACTTTGAATGTTGTAATACATTTAGGGTCATCGCTGTACAAAGTTAAGGACAGAGCTTCGTGTAATCCTTGAGCACAAGCCGCCATTTTCTATAAGGATGTGCCAACAAAAAATGCTTTAAGGTTATACATGTTACCAGTGGCGTGGTAAAGCCCTTCCCTTTCGAACCAAGGGGTCTCGAGTGAGGATTGGGCTTTTGAATTTCCGGCTTTTTAGGGCACCCCATCGTCTATTAGGTACTTACATTGGGGAAAAATAATGGTGGTTTGTCGTTGAAACTCCGTGGGCCTCAGAAACAGATAGACTTTCATCATTTTTCCTATAGATCGCCAGTTCTGAAAGGGGTACTTTACTCTTACTTAATACATTTTAGTGGCAAAGTACGAAATTCTACAAAATTTCTGGCGTTTTCCAGGCAAAGTAGGAAATAACTTTACACAGAGAATAAAAAAGAAACTTTAAAATTGTGCGTATATGGACAGTGCAATGACTACAATACAAATACACTGGTGAAACTGATTTCCTACTTCTGTCAGTAGAAATTTATATTTTGTTTTGACAACAAGTAAATTAATGTTAGAAGGACTATACTATAGAAATCTAATTTAAAAAGTAAAAATAAAAATGAGACCAATGAAGATGAAGGTATGCATTATATGACTATAATTAGTTGAAACATAAGTTGAAACTAGTCATAGTATAACAATTTAAATATTATGTATATATTATATTGTAATGAATTGAAATATCCAGGCTCTCTGCAAACACTGCACCATATGAAACATTCAGCTCAAAGAATGTGAATCGACTTCACACTGGACTAACTTTACTGGACTGCAAATAGGTAATTTCTTTACAAGGTATCCAGATATATTTTATCACATTTTGACAGATTTTCTTCTTGCAGACCATTCTTTGCAGAGTTAACATTGAAAGCTTTGGCAATCAGTAATAACAAACATTTTGAAGATTTTTGTCAGGTAGAGTCTGCTGAATAGCTGTTGTAAGATAAAGCTTTTTATTCTGGTTTCTGATGATTGAAGTTGTTTTATAAAAAAACAGAAGTGTTGAAGGAGGGCGTAAACAAGAATTTTTTTTTATTAATAATTTTTGTCAGCATAATTAAAGATTTTCTTTTGCAAACACACTGAGCCTTCAATACCCCTGATTTCATTCATTGAATTGAAGACTTCAAAGTAACATTTTGATTCCCTTTATCATGCTAAAAGAGAGCTTAAGCTTTAATTAAAACCTCTGCCCTTCTCACTTTCATCTCAAAAGAACTCTCTCCTGAATTTGGAGAAAATCAAATATCTAGATCTAGAATCTAGCCCAAATATATCTAGATCTGTAGGTAGCTTCATTAACAGTTGATTGGTTTTTAATGTGCACAGAGCTATTTAAGGTATTTTAACAATCCCACGGAATTGTATGCTCTGGACAAAAAAAAAAACGTGATATATATATATATATATATACATACAATCTCATGGCATTGACACCCTGATCTATATATATCTATGATCTATATATGATTAGCAAGAGCTAGATCTACTGTTGTTTTTTTTTAGGAGGGGTATTCAGTACAAAAGTTTTGCAATATGCGTACTTGTAGACAACTCTGAGTTAATTCTCAGTTAATTGATAGACCTCTAAAATTACTAACTAATAGATCTAGATTTAAATTTACAATATTAATTTTTTAATATATTTGATGCATAAATTAAATAAATATAAAATATATACTAGACTATATCAGTATATCTAGAATCTATTAATATAATTAGTTAAATTAGTTACAAATGACATAGATAGTATTATTAGACAAGATCTAGATCTATATATTAAATTTTAGTCATAAAATATTAAAAATTAAAGATTATCATGGAATATCTAGAAATAAATAGATCTATCTAGATATAGATTCTAGTAGAATCATAGTCTAGATTACAGATCTCTAGAATTTAGAATAATTCAATAATCTAGATATATTTATTTTATCGAAAAAAAAAACATTTAAAAATCATTCTGATTTGATTCTATCTCTCAGCAACTTGTACTCGCTTTTCAGCGCACCCCTCCCACATGTCTTGAAATGTAACTTATTTGCAGGTGGAAGATCTTAAACTTTCTTCTGCCTTATCACTTGATATATATGAGTCTTGCAATATAAAACACAAGTTGCCCTTTTTGTCAGGTATATGTCTTTCCAAGGTTCTAAAGAAGAACTTCTCGGATTGCTACCGTTCTCGTGACAAACTAGCGGAGAAGATGTAGCGAATGTCGTGCAAAAATACCTTGAAGACATTAAGATTGATTTAAATAAAATAGTTTAAAAAGCAACTGATGGAGCCAGAAGTATGACAGGAAAAAAATAAAAGGGCAGCTATGATTCTTTGGCGCAAAATAAACCATGAAATTTTTACGTTTCACTGCATAATACACCACGAAGTGCTTTGTGCCCAAACATTTCTGGCCGAAATAGTTAAGGTCATGAATTTGGTAATCAAGATTGTTAACAGCTTCTTGTCAAAAGCTTTCTACAACTGTCAATTTAAATGTTTAACGAAATGGAGATTCTGTATTCCGACCTCCTTTACAATAAAGTGTGATGGCTTTCCAAAGTTAAGGTGTTGACACAAATTAATTCACCACAGTTATAAAGAAAAATTAAAGATGAATTTGTTGACAGATTTGAGCAATTCAAAACACTCTAAACGATTCTAGCTTTTATAATGAAAATCTTCACAACGCTAATAGCACCGAAATCAACATCGAGCCATTTGGAATTGATACTGGATCTCTGGACATGCAATTGATCGATTTAAAAAGTAAAGCATTGTGGAGTGGAAAAATTGACAAAGTTGGAAGAGTTGAAGGTCCTGAAATAAATGTAACACAACAAAAGTAGACAACTTTAAAAGAAATGCCAGAGACACATATTTGACGCATGAAATAGTCTTCCAGATTGCTACAGTCAGGTGAAAAAGTTGGAATTTGAAAGGCTGACTATCGTCGGATTGGCATATTTCTGCAAGCCAGCTTTCTCTTGCATTAATATAATTAAAAGGAAAGTTAGAAGCCAACTAACAAATGAGAATTTAGAGTCGTGTTTGAAACTAAAATCAAGATATGAGCCAAGTGTATCAAAATTTTCTAAAACCATGCAAAGCCAAAGTTACCACTGAATTTGTTTGCTCAATTGTTTGTTATTGAAGTACAGGTTAGTGTTGTTTATGTAAGTAAATGTTTAAATTTTATACTTAACTAATAAGTAATTATCTGATAATATATATATATATACCTGTATATATATATCTGTCATATGCCTATTATTATCCATTTTTTTCTTATGAATTGATTAATTTTTTTCAATAAAAAATTTTTTTATTAATGCGAGTACTATTTATTGTTTGAAAGAAAAAAATCTTGTGGCTCTTTAAAAACGTTGAAATTTTGTAAATTGTCATTTTTGGCTCTTTCAACTCAAAAGGTTGCCGACCCCTGCTCTAAACTCTAATCTCTATTGTCACTATTGACTCTATTGGTGTATGATCTAGAAAATCTAGATCTATTTATAGAATAAATTCAATAATAGATCTCTAGAATCGATAGATCTCTACTATATGTATATCTATTCATTAATTCATACTAATCATATTATAGACATAGATAGATCTAGATCTAGTCTAAAATGACTAAAGTGTCACTAAAGGAGTACAGTCAAAGTGTGTAGAGAGAGTAAATAAATCTACTTAATAAAAACTAGAGTCACAGTGAGAGCTAGCTTCTATTAGCCAGCTTACCTGATCGTACCAGAATGGATGTTAGTCGAATGCAAAACAACATCTAAGAATTAGATTAAGATCTAATCTCTAGATTCTAGTATTAATATAGTTCTAGACTCTAGATCTAGAATCTATTCTAAAAAAAGACAAATCTGTATTTAGAATCTACTTTTGTGATTGTCAACAACACTGTCGTCATTCATTATTTGGATTCAACTTTTTTTTTTTTTTTTTTTTTTTTTTTTTTTTATAAGCTTGTTGCCAACTCTTATTTTCTAAAAATCTTCAAACTTCAGGTGTGCTTCAGTAACTAATGAATACGGAGGAGGGAAGTACCGTCAGGGGCGGCATTAGGCTATATGTAATTAGATGCTCTAGGCCAGGGGTTTTCAGCCTGTGGATCGCGACCCCCTTGGGGGGGGGGGGTCGATTCACCATTTGCCTGGTATTATTATTATTGCGGCCCGCCGAAGTGTTTTATGCGGCCCGCCGACGCTTAAAGAACTCAGGTGTTCTCACACATTACACATATTAAAATGCAAATATATTTATTGTCACGTATTACAAATTGAATTCCACTTTTAAATTGCTTGCCTAGGGGAACGTGACAATAGAAAAAGGTAGTTGTGTCACTTATCTTAAGTCTGAATTTAATCAAAGACTTACAATGAATAACAAACAAAAAATGACACAAGAAATCGGAAGGTAAAATATCAACTTAATGTTTAATAAAATATAACTCGAATAGTACTTTTAACTGAATCACATAAAGCAAGAAAAAAAAAACATTTACTCAATACAAAATGGAAGGGTTGACCAAAACCCTTTTACAAAAATGGCATGTAAAAATATTACAATACCAGAGTTTGAAAATATAATTACAAATACAAGCAAGGCCTTGAAAAAAGAAAAATCTTAACTTACACGATCAATTGGTATACCACGCACGGGTCACGCATTGTCTCCGCTATTCTGTCTCACGGCTGTCTCCGTATGTCTGTCCGTCAACGTTACGCGAGCGGTCTTTATATAATCTACCGCGCGTCGATATCTAGTAATTTCTAGAACAGAAAGTCATCAACACCCAGATCTAGAACGCTCTTCAAAGAGACAGAAGAAAAGAAAAAAAAAACCACCCTCCTTTCAACCAGAGGTACACACATAGGTCAAGGACCGGTCTCTGTCTGTGTGGCTTGACTCACCGTGAAAAATAAAATTAAAAAAAAACTTATTACACAAGGGGCAGACAACCTACAGGTCAAGAGAAAAAAAATAGTATCTAGGTAAAGGACTGACCCAACACCTGTGTCACTGGCGTCAATAGCTAACCTAAAAGGTTTTCCGAAGTCAGGAGCCATCAAAATGGGGAAGCTAGATAATATCTGCTTAATTTGGTTAAAGGCTTTCTGACATTCATCCGTCCAAGTAAATCGGACGTTCTTCCTCAGGAGGTTTGTTAAAGGACTGGCAATGACAGAAAAATTTTCGCAAAACTTTCTATAATATCCAGACATTCCCAAAAATCTTCGGAGTTGTTTCCGATCAGCAGGAATAGGGAAAGCTTGGATAGCTTCTACTTTGGCCATTACAGGTTTCACCTGGCCTTGTCCTACAATATGGCCTAAGTATTGGATGGAAGCCTGGCAAAAATCACTCTTACTCAGG
This sequence comes from Biomphalaria pfeifferi, assembly GCA_030265305.1. Classification (NCBI taxonomy): domain Eukaryota; kingdom Metazoa; phylum Mollusca; class Gastropoda; family Planorbidae; genus Biomphalaria; species Biomphalaria pfeifferi. The sequence continues at coordinate 2,555,826 of JASAOG010000084.1, forward strand.
TTTACAGTAATTTTTGCATGTAAAAGTTTAGTAAAAAGACAATGCAGTTGTTTACAATGGCTAGAAAAATCTTGGCTAAAAATTACTACATCGTCTATGTATGCGTGGCAATTCTCCATGTCAGCAAGCAGGGCATTTATCATTCTCTGGAAAGTGGTAGGAGCATTCTTCATGCCAAATGGCATCACTTTGTATTGGTACAGACCATCAGGGGTGACAAAGGCGGAGATTTCCTTTGCCCTATCAGTCAGGGGAACCTGCCAATAACCTGAAAGTAGGTCTATTTTGGTGATGTACTTAGCTTCACCAATACGATCTATGAGATCGTCTATCCTAGGGATAGGAAACGAATCGGTCTTTGTTACAGCATTTACCTTACGGTAGTCTGTACAAAAACGATAAATCTTGTCCTGTTTAGGTATCAAGACACATGGGGAGCTCCAGCTACTGGAACTTGGTTCAATGAGGTCATTTTCAAGCATATACTTGATTTCTGACCTAAGTATGGCAAGTTTTTCAGGGTTAACCCTGTAAGGATGCTGCTTGACTGGAGTAGCCTCGCCAACATCTACATCATGCATTATAACATTAGTCTGTTTTGGTACATCAGAAAAAATGTCATTAAATTCATTAATGAGTTTCATGATAACTGGCCTTTCTGTCGAAGACAGATGAGACAGTTTTACATCCAAATTCTGTAATACAAAAGAATTAGGTATTTTGTATTGTCCAAATTTCTCCTTTACAATATCATCATCAATAGGAGAAACATGGCTATTTGAACAACTTTTGACTGTATTTAAAACACAATTACTCTTCTCTGAGTGATCTGGCCGAGACACATAAGGCTTCAGCATGTTTATGTGACATAGCTGAGTCTTTTTCCTACGGTCAGGGGTTTTGATTGTGTAATTGAGGTCACTAATTTTGGTCTCAATTTCATAGAGACCAAAGTATCTGGCTTGCAAGGGTTGACCTGGTATGGGCAAAAATACAAGCACCTTATCCCCGGGAGAAAATTCTCTAACACGGGCCTTTCTATCATACCAGCGTTTCATGCTGGATTGGGTGTTTTGTAAGTTATTTTTGGCCAGAACACAAGCATCATAAAGTCTAGTTTTAAACTTACTTACATAGTCTAAAAGTCCTTCAGTGGCTGTTGGTGACAACAAAGTCTCTTTTATACATTTCAAGGGACCGCGCACCGAATGGCCAAAGACTAAGTCAAAAGGGCTGAATCCCAACGATTCCTGGACGGATTCACGGGTTGCAAACAGCAGCATGTGGATTCCTTCGTCCCAGTCTTTTTCGTGCTCAAAGCAATAGGTTCGGATCATGTTCTTGAGAGTCTGATGGAATCGTTCAAGAGCGCCTTGCGACTCGGCATGATACGCACTCGACATGCAGTGTTTGATGCCCAACTGAGTCATGACTTGCTTGAAAAGATTGGCCGTGAAATTCGTTCCTTGGTCCGATTGGATGGACTTTGGTAGACCAAATAGAGTAAAGAACTTGATTAAGGCCTTTACAATGTTTGATGCTTTTATGTTCCTTAGAGGAATAGCCTCAGGAAAACGAGTTGAAGCACACATAATGGTCAACAGGTATTGATTGCCAGCTTTTGTCCTTGGGAGAGGACCAACACAGTCAATAAGTACTCTGCTGAAAGGTTCTTCAAAGGCTGGAATCGGCTTCAGAGGAGCAACAGGGATCTTTTGATTTGGCTTGCCAACCATCTGACAGGCATGACAGGATCGGCAGTACTGGATGACATCTTTCTTCAAACGTGGCCAGAAGAAGTGTGACATAATCTTGTGGTATGTCTTGTGGATGCCGAGATGACCTGACATTGGTGTGTCATGAGCCAGATTCATGATGTACGCTCGGTATCTTTCTGGTACCACGATTTGATGGCATATTCTCCATTCTTCTTCGTTGGATGCGTCTGGAGGTTTCCATTTCCTGAAGAGCATATCATCTTGGATGTAGTAGCACGTTGATTCTAGCTCTGCCTCTTGTGATGTCATTGCGGTTTCTCGGAGTTTGGCGAGCTCTGGATCCTTCTTTTGGTCCTCAATCAACTGTTTTCGAGTTGATGCCGGCTTTTCAGAATTTGGCGTTGGTTCTTCTTCAAGAGAAGCAAAGAATGTGGTGCTCAAGTCCACATCATCGTGGTTACTGTTGGCTTTGATAACGTTCTCTTCTTGAGATGCTTTCAACCTCATTGCCCTTGTTACTGCACACGCTGGATATAACTCTATGTCTTCCTCGGGTGTGGCAGATAAGTCGGGTGTTTGAGTGACGATGGGTTCGGCTATCACCTTTCCACCTGCTAAGTCATTGCCTAACAGCAACGAGATGCCTTCCAATGGTAATGTTGGTCGGACACCTACAACAACCGGTCCAGTAATGAGATTTGACTTTATGTCGATTAGATGTAGAGGCACATCTATACATCCAAGCTCTACGCCTCGTAACAGGATGCTCTTCCCAGTCGATGATGATTTTGACAAGGGCAAGATACCCTCTAAAAGTAGCGATTGTGAGGCACCTGTGTCTCTCAAAATGGTGATAGGTCGTAGACTTGTAGAATCACCGGGTAGTGATACGAATCCTTCCGAAATGAAAGGCTTAAAATCCTCTAATAAAAAATCAATTTTAGTTGATGCAGACTGGACTTGGGTCGAACTCTCGCTGGAGTCATTGACATCTCTAGGAGACGCAGTGGAGAAACTCTTTCTTGAGTCAGTAGAACATCTTTTGGATGTATTTGGAGAACTCTTGATGGAGTCATTGGAACATCGGGGTGATGTCTTATGGGAACTCTGGATAGAGTCATGGGAACATCGGGATGATGTATTATGGGAACTCTGGATAGAGTCATTGGAACATCGGGGTGATGTATTATGGGAACTCTGGATAGAGTCATTGGAACATCGGGGTGATGTATTATGGAAACTCTGGATAGAGTCATTGGAACATCGGTGTGATGTACTAGGTAAACTCTTGTTTGAGTCATTGGAACATCGGCTTGATGTATTTGAAAAACTCTTGTTTGAGTCATTGGAACATCGGCTTGATGTATTTGAAAAACTCTTGTTTGAGTCATTGGAACATCGTGGAGACATTTTCGGAGAGTCTTGTACAGTCAATACATTTGAAACAGGTGGTGTCGAGTTATTCTTGATATGACTTGATGATGAGGGAGTAAACCTCGACGACCACTGTACTGTGCAAGCGCTGACTTTCGAAGGAGCTTTTTCGTTTCTCTTCCTCAATTTCCAGCAATCGTCAATTTTATGGCCTTCTCGTTTGCAGTAGGAACAAGTAGCTTTACTTGTAGTAGGTTTTCTGTCATTTGTAGTGCTGTTCTTGATGGAGTTGCTAGCAGTGGACTCAGGCTGTTTGACTTGTTTTGGCTTGACATCCGTCGTATACTTGGCAAATTGATGTGATATTATATAATCGTCTGCCAACACTGCAGCCTTGTGCACATCTTCCTCGCCACGATCAGCTATATGCGTACGGACGTCCAGCCGCACACAACTCTTGAACTCTTCCATCAGCATTAGGTTCTTGAATTTTGCAAAGTCGGTGCCGATTTCCCTGGAAGTGAGCCATTTCTCAAAGCGTCGCTCCTTTTCCCGCAGGAATTCTACATGGGTTTGGCCATCCGATTTGCGACAATCCCTGAACTGCTTTCGGTAAGCTTCCGGAACAAGTTCATATGCCTTAAGAATTAAGGCCTTAACAACATTATAATCTTTTTGTTGTTCAATGGTCAAAGAACAAAATACCTCTGCAGCTCTACCAGTCAAAACTGTTTGCAGCAAAGTGGGCCACAAAGTTTCAGGTACATTAAAATTTTTCACAGCAAGTTCAAATTGTGGAAAATAATTGTCAATTGTGCTTCATTAAAGCGTGGAATTATTTTCAAAAATTTTATTGCTTCAGCAGTATGACTGGCAGGGGAAGAATCTGGTCTTACATTAGCAGCTAACTCTAATTTTTTTAACTCTATTTGTAATTTCATTTCCATTTCTTTCTGCTCTCTAGCCGCTGCAAGCTCTAATTCTTTTTGTTTAATTTCTTGCTCTCTAGCCGCTGCAAGCTCTAATTCTTTTTGTTTAATTTCTTGCTCTCTAGCCGCTGCAAGCTCTAATTCTTTTTGTTTCCCCAAGATAATTTCCTTCTCTTTTAAAGCTAACTGGGCTTCTATTTCCATCTGTTTTAATTTTATCTGAAGTTCTAAATCTGATTTACCCTCATCGGGTCTAAGGGTTTCTAAAAGGTCTTCAGAAAACACTTCCTCGTCTACATAATGGATTACAATGTTATCTCTGATTTCTTGTTTAAGGGCATTTGATTTTATTTTTAACCCTAAATGTTTAGAAATAAGGACCAGTTCCTTCCTAGTAAAAGCATCAAGCTCTTCCACAGAGGGATTTGCAAGAAAAACCTGAATATCCATGACTAACTAACAACTATTACAAGCAAAAAAATATGTATACAATGTAAATATACAGTACAAAATCAGTACAACAAAAAAACCTTAAGAGAGTTTGGTCAATACTATTGATACTTTACTTCCGACTCTTTGACACAAAAAAAAATTTTTTTTGTTAAAGTCAACTTCGCCTTTACAAAATTACTCAAGTAAGACGAAAATAGGTTCAGAAAAATATCCCGGACGAAAGCCCTCAAACTTCTTTTGTCACGTATTACAAATTGAATTCTACTTTTAAATGGCTTGCCTAGGGGAACGTGACAATAGAAAAAGGTAGTTGTGTCACTTATCTTAAGTCTGAATTTAATCAAAGACTTACAATGAATAACAAACAAAAAATGACACAAGAAATCGGAAGGTAAAATATCAACTTAATGTTTAATAAAATATAACTCGAATAGTACTTTTAACTGAATCACATAAAGCAAGAAAAAAAAAACATTTACTCAATACAAAATGGAAGGGTTGACCAAAACCCTTTTACAAAAATGGCATGTAAAAATATTACAATACCAGAGTTTGAAAATATAATTACAAATACAAGCAAGGCCTTGAAAAAAGAAAAATCTTAACTTACACGATCAATTGGTATACCACGCACGGGTCACGCAATGTCTCCGCTATTCTGTCTCACGGCTGTCTCCGTATGTCTGTCCGTCAACGTTACGCGAGCGGTCTTTATATAATCTACCGCGCGTCGATATCTAGTAATTTCTAGAACAGAAAGTCATCAACACCCAGATCTAGAACGCTCTTCAAAGAGACAGAAGAAAAGAAAAAAAAAAAACACCCTCCTTTCAACCAGAGGTACACACATAGGTCAAGGACCGGTCACTGTCTGTGTGGCTTGACTCACCATGAAAAATAAAATAAAAAAAAAACTTATTACACAAGGGGCAGACAACCTACAGGTCAAGAGAAAAAAAATAGTATCTAGGTAACAATGCCTAGATACGTAACATTATATAAATAATTGTAAATATCTATAGATCTAGAAATAATTGAAACTTCTTATCGATTATCATAAAGAGGCTAAATAAACATTGTCTTTAAACGTCATTCTAAAAAGTTTAAAGTAAACGAAGATTATTCTTACTGGCAATATTTCGAAACATTCAGTCAAAGACAAACACAAGCCAGTATTTATTCAATTCCATCAAAAACTGTGTTGAAAGAGTTGGGTCGGCTTGTACAACTAATAGAGCTCGTGCTTTGACTAAGAAAAACAGGCTTTGTAATAAAATAAAGCATTGAATATCAAATATATTGTTGGAATTGATTTCTCAATGATCTAATTATTGGCACAGGGACAGCCTTAGGCATAGACAAAGTGCGCAGGGTCACCAATTGGTAAAGGGCCTTGCAATGACTTCCTTCTTATGAATTCAGAAAAGAAATAGCGAAACTTGTCCTCAATGTTATTGTTGAAGTACAATATGTTTTTAATAAATTTAATAATTTTACTGTTGTCGCTTTTTTATTTTATTTTATTTGAGGCCACCAAATTCACTTTGCCAAGGGCCTCCAATTATCTGCCGGCCATGACTGGCAGTTCCGAGAAGTATTTGAAGATTTGGAAATAAAAATTCCGATGTTCGGTAACACAGTAGTATTCGCTGGCCTATAAGAATATGGAATCTCAAGGAAGAAATAGTAAGGTTCATTGGAGGACAATGACTGTGACTTTGTTACTAATATTTCTAATGAAGAGTTGAAGACAGACTTCATGTTTATCACTGGAGACATTGCAATGTTTTGTTTGCAAATGAAATGTATCTGCATCTTGAATCTTTTCAAACTAAGTTATTCCACTTCTTGAGGCAGCGAGTGAAATCGGTTCTAATCATTTTCCTTATCTGAAAGGTGAAACTATTTCTAGTGAAATGGATGAAATTACAAGACTTATTTGGATTTCTTGATTGTGGAATTTGAAAGCAAATTTTAAGACGTCAAGATCTTGGAACTAGTTTTCAATACCATCAGCTCACCATTAATGCAGAAGCTGATTTAGCTCCAGATGACATACCTCCAAGCAAATTATAACCTGAAAGAGTAAATCCAATGACTTCTTCCACAGAAGTTTCATGACTGCCAGAAGCTGTATTCCCATACTTAAGAAAGCTTTGCTGCGAAGCTTTCACATTATTCGGAACCCAATTCATCCGTGAACACTCTTTATTTCGTTTGTTTGAAAATTATGAAGAGTTAGAACAGGTCGATGCTCACTGACTGTAATTTGACAGCAGTCGCAAGAAAAAAAACAACTAGTAAGCTAGTTCTATAGATACAGAACATTATGCACGAATGTAAGAATGTAAACAGTTAAATTCTTCACATTAAGTACAATTGTACATTTGTGGTGAAATGTTGTGATGTAAAAAGACAATAACAAAATTAAAAAAAAATTATTCGTAAAATTAATTCAAGAAATTGCTAACTGTTGTAATTCCTCAATTGGGAGTAAAAAAAAAAAAATTTATGCGGCCCTCCAGTCCCCAAATTTTTTTAATGTGGCCCTCGGTAGAAAAAGGTTGCCCACCCCTGATCTAGACTATATAGGTCTACCTAAATCAATATTGGCATAAATTCATATAGATCTAGCGCAATTTCCCTGGCGTTCAATTTACTTAATCATATTCGTACAGATGTCATAAACCGATTTTTCATCTCAATCCAAGCTACTATAGCACGAATGTGCTTCATGAACGATTCATCACCAAACTAGAAATAACGTTTTGACATTTCACCAAAAGGGAGAAACAATGGTCTTCAAACATATGTAGTCTAACAGTAGCATTGCAGTTTAGCCTAATCTAAGTATTAGTGAATAAACCTTGAATCATAATAGAAACTTAGAGCTAGGCTAGAAGCAGAGGCGGCAGTGCGCGGGACACTGAGCGAATGTCCTTTGCTGGGCCCTGAGCCGTAAGGTAAGACGTGTAGCCGGTGTAAGCTACTATATAGGCCTATATATCGTACCACTTCACGTTAAAGGGATCGTCCGCCTTTAACGCTGAATGCCTTATTTTCGTTACAAAAAACAGCAAGTAGGCCTACTGTGCTATTGGCCTTTAAACTACATAAACTCGAAGTGTTCTTCACAGTTCTTCACCATGACTTCTGGATCTGATACGTCCACAAAACGCTATGTAAAAGACATCTGCTCTCAAGCATGCAGTCAAGGAAGACGGGAAAGTATGCCATCAACTTCACAAGCTTGTTTTGAATCCTGTATCCGAGGATCTGGTCGTGGGCCTCGGCGTTCTAAATTTGCCGAAGGTGTTCTTGCATACAGAGACGGACTGGCTATGTGGTCATTGCGGGATAATACCCGTTGGGCCGGTACCTAAATGGGACGGTGATACTGCCGAATGGGTCACTTAGAATGATAGCTATTCCCGTTAACGTGATTACCCATTATAAAAATCATATTTCTTAACAGACTTTACTATGCGATACTGGGCACAGTGTCTGTGAAAATGCTTTAGCCTGTACCTTTATACCGTGCGTCTGGTAAACTTTGATCCATTTATACACTCTAAGCCTAGGGTGGGCAACCTTTTTCTATCGAGGGCTGCATTTTTAAAAAATACAAATGGGGGGGGGGGGGGCGCTCATATATACATATTTAATATGTACTTACAACTTAGAAAAATAAGCTAGCTAACTGTGTATAATGTCTTTTAAATCACATTTATACTGTATTTTACATTTACATTTCATTTTTTTAAACTGAGAACTTACAACAAGAGTTAGCAATTTCTTAAACTAATTTTACAAATTTTTGTCTTTTTACATCACAACATTTCCCCACTAATGTACAGTTGTATTTAATGTGAAGTCTTTAACTTTACACTCGTGCGTAATGTTCCGTATTTGTTAAACTAGCTTACTAGTTGTTATCCTTGGGACTGATTTCAAATAACAGTCAGTCAGCATCAATCTGTTCTTACACTTGGTTATTTTCAATCAAAAGCTTGTTCACTGCTAAACTGGCAAAAACAATGTGAAAGTTTAGCAGCAAATTTAGTGTTGTTGTTTTTTTGTGAAAACACAGCTTTTGGCATTAATAGAACTCTCGCGGAAGAAATTACTAAAACTGCTCTTTTAGGTCATAATTTGCTTAGAGGTATGTCATCTGGAGCTTAATCAGCTCTGCTCAAAATTGTGAGCTAAAGGTATTGAAAACCGGTTCTAATTTCTTAATGTTTTAAAAAAATGCTTTCTAATTCCACTATCCTGGAACCCAAATAAGTTTTGTACTTTTCAACCATTTCACTAGAAATAATTTCAACTTTCAGCAAAGGAAAATGACAAAACCTGTTTTCCCTTGCTTGCCTGGAAAGCTTTGTTTGAAAACATTTAACATGCACACACGTTTCATGTGCAAACAACCCATTGCAATACTCCCAGTGAAAAACATGAAGTCTGTCTTCCACTCTTCATTGGAAATATTACTTACAAATTAAGTCACATCCAACGTCATTCAAGGAACATAACAATGTCCTCTTTAAGAATACTTGAATTCTTGAAAAGTTTGAATAACTTGAACTCCATTTCTCTATTACCTCGCCCATGTTAGGCCAGCGGATTGTGTTACTGAACATTGGCTTTTCCACCAAATCCTCAGTATTTCTTGGAACTGCCTGTATGATGATTTTGATCACTGAGATTCTGAAGTTTGAATATGTTTGATATTCTATGCAGCTTTGAGCAAACTGTCTCGTTAAGAATGTATGGTTGGGATATTGTTCTTTAATTAAAAAATAACACTGTTTTTCTTAATCAAAGCACAGGCTCCATCAGGTGTTACACTTGCCATCTGCTTCCAAGCCAACCCAACAGATTCAACACGGTTATTAATAGCGTTGAATAAATACTGGCCTGAGTTTGTGTCTTTGACTAAATATGTTTGGGAATATAAACACTAAAAATAATCTTCAATTACTTTTAAAGTTTTAGAATTTTAGAATGACTTGTAGAGACAATGTTTCTTTAGCCTCTTCCTCATAAGTGATAAGAATTAGAACTTTCAATAATTTATATAGATATCTAAAATTATTTATTTTTAATATATTTGCATTTTTTAATACGTGTAATATGTGGCCAAAGCTGATTTCTGTAGGTGTCCGCGGACGCATAAAACACTCCGGCGGGCCGCATGTGGCCCGCGAGACGTAATTGGCTCACCCCTGCAGTCTAAGCGATTGCCAAACAACATAGGCTAAGTCCTATTTTTTATATACCTATAGATGTCGTGCTAGTGTGAACCTACTTGGAAGAATCTGTTAACGGGCCCTGAACTTATAAATGAGTAGGCCTACTTCTAATTTTCTTAAATCTTGAATTATTTCTTCACAGTAATTAGAGGTAGGCTCATCAAATTTCGTAATATCTTTCAGCAATTTATCTGGCTTCTTTTGTCTCGAAAGGCGCCCAGATGAGTCACTGGTTTTGGTTTAGTCTTTCAGCAATGGTGTAGTGCAAAAACTGTATGAACAGCCCAAGATCGAGCTACTTCTGCAGCTTCGTTTATTACTCTCTAAAAGTCATTTCTCCAAATGTTTAACTTTAATCCAGATCTTCTTCAGTTGACTTTCTGTATTATGTAGGTCTTGCTCACTTTCAACCATTTTGGACACAACTCTGACTGCGCTTACAATTGTGTACTAAACAATAAGCTGAGCGATATTATTGAATGTTTCTAATTTACCTCTAAGTATTTTAACTTCCAGACCTTTTTTTTTTTTTTTATTCAATTGAGGAACACAAATTTGTGTTAACAGCTTTATTACATCAAAATACCTTAATCTTATTGTTGTTAGAGAACATCATTCCTTGGTGACCACCTAGACTACCCTATTGGAGTCAAGACGCGCCCATCTTGAAAGCTGTGAGCGAAAACACTAAGTCATGGAAATCCTGTCTTTCCCTATTAAAGTTTGTTATAATAACATCTGTTGTGGAAATCATTTAAACTTGAATTTTGAGAAATTTTGACAAAATGTCTTCCGAATGCAGTAAACTACTGTAAAACGATTAACGTTGGTTGACATTGATATTGACATTTATAGGTCTTATTAAATAAATGTTTCACAAGGTTGTTATCGCTTAGTTGGGTAATAAATATAAGCACTCCAGTGGCGTAGCTAGGGTGGGAGGAGAATTCGAAAATCCACCCGGGCCCCCACTTGAGGGGGGGCCTTAAATGAGCATTTTTTACATTTAAAAATTAAATATTACGCAAAATGCAGGGGCCCCCAAAGAGGACGAGCCCCAGGGCCCCCGAACGATGGAAAATTCCTAGCTACGCCCCTGCCACTACCTATATAATGCTTCCAATAGCATGCGTCTCAAATAGTTTTTGACAACTAGTCCGGCTTCACGCGTGGTTCAGGTGTTGGTGGTGGCGAAACTGTTAGAAGGGGACAAAGTCGAGCAACTGGCGCCTAATTAAGTTAGCCTCCTACTTAGGAGAAGGAAAACTCTGAATCCAAATATCTGCTGCATTGCTGCTATAGGCTACACAAAAATACATGGTAAGGCTTATAGGTCTTTTGGAGTCAACCCTGTAGAAACAGGAACCTATGGCTATTACGCAGAACACGGTGCAGTGCTACACGTAACCTGAGACGACGATATCACGCTGCTGATCCCAAACTGTTTCGAACAATTATTCGTTTACCTTCACTGCCGTTGTCCTAGACATATCAGCTGCGTAGACAGGAGGAAACCTGGCGAGCCGGTGACATTCTTCTGGCCGAGGCTAATATAAAGTACCTAATAACCAAGATTTCATTTTCATCTCATTCGGCAATAAGACGAAAAAGTCGCGTTGAGACTGCAGGAGACCAAGGAATATTATATAGAACTTTATTATGTAGGCTAGGCTGCGATAGGGGAAAAATCAAGGTTATCTAACTATAAGTTGTCTCATGTTGATCTAGGCCTAGCGTCGTGTGATCAGGATCTATATTCTATGTGCGCTCAGTTGCTAGGAATTAGAAATAGAACGAAACTTATGGTTTTACAAATCAATAAAAATAGATATCAATTTATATTTTAAAAAAATGGGGTTTTCTCTTGTTATGTTTTGAAATAGCTGGGTTTATTTCAATTGTTTTAAAAATTTTAATTGGCAACAAAAAGTTATGAAACGAAGGATGGTAATTAGTTCAGTTGACGAGGAAGCGACCCTCGCTAAACTGACTCGCTAAGAATGACATTTATTTTAGATCTAGTTCTTGTTCGCGATACATTTTATTTTCCCATCGCGATTGATGTCATTGTATTATATGCGTACACTTTAGCTATTGTTGAGGGTAATTACACGATAATTCGAATAATTAAACCTACTTTGTAACTTGAATTTGAAAAAAAACAAAATAAACATTTAATTATTAATTAATTATTGATGATATAATCTAATTAGGATTATCATTATTTATTTTATAAACATACACACAATACTATAAAGTATATTTAGATATATATATTATAATATATAGTAAAAAGTCCTTATTATACTGACTCACTGAACATATTTAAAACTATTTGACTTTTAGTTTTACTATAAGATCTAGACTCCAGCTAGATCTGACACATAAATTAATGGTAAATGTTGATGTTACTCACTAAGTCACTTGCTCAATTTACTGTCATTGATCTATAATCTATAAATTATAAATAGTTACCATCTTTCTAATACTAATAGATATAGATCAAGTTAAAATCAGAAATATGTCTACTAGTTACTAGTATTATTTATTATTATTATTGATATATACATTAGTTCCCAATTACCATTTATAATTATATTTTACTGTATACAGTTTATAAATTAGTAATTAAAAGAACTCTACTTCCTTTATATCAATCTAGATTTAGCTAGCTTTTTTTTTTTCTAAAAGGTAAGAGAAAGTGCTAGATCTCAATGAAGAAAATTTGGCAAATCCTAGAAATTTGGTGCGTTGTTAAAAGTATACATTTTATGAAAGTAATAATAATAATCTTTATTATCCCATAAGGGAATTTGTCCTACAATTTGTGCATTACACCAAACAAAACATAACTATAGAAAACCAAAATATACATTCACAGCAGAATCACTCATAATTTACATATATATATATATGCAAAAAGTTTATATCAGACATGTTATTAAATTATAGGCTATTTAATATTTATTTTTTTGGGGGGGTTTTATTTCTAAATAATTGTAAAAAAAAAAAAAATTTTCTTTCTTGACGAAAGAGTTAAAGTTGAGTTAAAAAAAACAAAAACAAATAGTAGTCAGTGAGTTGAGATGTCATGTACAATCGAGCATCATTAATTGAAATATTTGGCTGTATCAACTTCTAGCTGTGTATGTAAGTTTGTGGAGAGATGTAACATGACACACAATTTGTTTTACATTGTGCATTGCAATCTTAAACTTTAAAGGGGAAAAAAATGTTTTTTGTTGCTACAAATTTGTATAAATCTTATTTTCTAGGAGCTATTCATGATAAGCTAACATACCATGAGGTTATCAATATCCACAATTCACATGTCCGGCACAAGCGCAGCACCAACAATGACATGTCAGAGTTCATTAAAGAGTTTCATTTTCAAGCTTTTAACAGGTAAGACAAAAACACAGAAAGGTAGACGTGAATTCTCAGTCTTTAGAATTATATTATAAAAAAAGCATAGTATCCCCTTGCAGACCTTGTGATCTATAAGGAAGATGATGTAAAGGGCATCTGTTTCTGTGGCCAATGATTATTGAGGGTGTTATGTAACTCACACAACTGCCTTTTCTTTCCTCAACTAATATTAGGTACCTGTTAGAATTGGTTGGACTCATTGGTGTTATTTATGGTATTCAGAATACATGTCATTTGAACCACAATTTGGAAGCTAAGTACTTTGCCACCATGTCACAGGAATCTGAATAAAACTTTAGTAAATATCTCACAGAAACAAAACAACACTTTTCCTTTTGAAAAGTATCTAGTTGTTTGCCCACATATTAGCACACTAGTACCTTGTGCATTGGTCTGAGTGATTGCAGGCAATCATGCTATACTTATAAACTAGATCATTTAAACAGAGCGAGATGTGTAGCTTGTATGGGGTAGCTTCTGATTTTGTGCTGAAAATGTCAAAATCTGTCTGTGTACATGTAATGCTGACCAGTGTTACTTTGTAGTTTGGCTTTTAAAAAAAAAACAAATCAATTCAGTTCACAATGTTTCTCTTTTTGCAAAGAAAATAAGTGTGTTGTCCCAAGTAGTCTAGCATGTACAACTAAAGTAACACAAAGGACTAGATTTTCAAACTGAAAAATTTAGAGCCAGAAGTACATTCATTAATATTATATACAGATGTAATACTACTGTGAACTTACACATGGTATTAAAAAAATATTTTTAGTATAAAATAAATAATAGAAAAAAATGGAATAGAAAGGGTCTTGGCTATTTTGCACTAAAATGTTCAGAGTTAAAATCCAAAAGTAGCACGGTTATTTTCAGTTCATATCATTCATTCACATTTTTGTCTTTTAACATAGATCATTCACATGTAACTTAACACCTCGCTTGAACTTTTTCTCGCCAAACTTCATTCTGGCTGTGTATGGTGAGAATGGAAAGCCAGTCGAGCACAGCTTCCGCAGAGATCAGATTTATTTTGGCAAGTGTGATGGTAAGATCTTGTAAACTATGCTGATAATTGTGCCAGGCTTTTACAGCTGTATTGCTAAACATAAAAAATTCCATCTTTCAGACCTTGCTTTCCATAGGACATGCTATATAAAGCCTCATCTGTTTCCATGGTTAATACTGATTGGTAATGAGGATGTCATGTGACCAACACAACAACCATCCATCTTTACTTTCCCCAATTATTAATAGAATGTTGGGTAGACTCGAGCATCCTTAAAATCTTGAACCCTAAAATCCTAGTTTTCACTAGTTTAAAAGCCAAGCACTTTATCACTTGGAGGCCATGCCCCTCTATAGTACTGCAATGCTAAAAATTATTGATGAAAAATGTTTAAGCAAAGAAGAGAGAATTTTAAAAAGTGAAGTTTTTGTTTGTTTTGGATTCAAATAACTTTGCTTTTATTGACAATGCATAAGTCTAACATTCATATAGCACACATACAACATTTACACTAAATAGGCTTAAAGGTAATTTATTTAATGAAATGTCTTAAAATTAAGAAAATATCTTTTTAGGGACAAAGTTGCATAACTTTTCGTTTCTTAATGAACTTTGCTACTTGGCTACTTTCCTTACTTTAAAGCACATTTGATAATTTTTTTTCTCATCAGTAAACTGAAATGAAAACTTCAAATATTTGTCTATCACAGGTGATCCTGACTCAGAAATCAGGGGAACATTCAAGGAGGGAATATTTTCAGGGACTGTTCATTATGATGGCGAACTATATGGTGTTGAGGTATTATTACTTACTACTTAATTATAGTTACTATAGTTATAGTTACTATTTTCAATGTATACTATTAGTAGGCTAATAACTAATAATCATTGACATCCTAAATATTTACTACTATTACTGCTATGAAATAAAAATACCACCATCATCTTATCATTATAGATTATTTCATGCCTTAACAGACTTCAATAATTTTAGAATGTTGATATAACCCTGCAAATTTACAACGCCAGTTTCATAATTATTTTAATGTCTAGTCCTGTGGCCATTTTTCTCATATTCTTAAAAATCACTTTTGTATATTGCATATGTCATGCTTACAGCATGTTCAGTGCACTATGGTTCAATCTTTTTTGTGGATATATTGGCTGAAAGGGTATCTGGGAAGTTTCTGTACTGCCTTTAGGTTCTCAGCATACAATTCAGCTCAATTTGGGTCTCAAACTCAAGCCCCTCTCATATGTAGCCAATAAGCGTATTTAACTTCAGAACTCCACCAGTCTCAACTGTTGATGTGTGGTAATTTCCTAACTCCTCTACAGTTGTACAGATAGTGTAAGGTCAACACTTTCTGTGCAAGATGTTTGCCTGGTCATGTGGTGTGCAACCTAGATTGTAGTCTGGATGGTCCCTGGTTCAAATCCTGCCCACTGTCATCATCCCCCCCCCTCCCAATAATCTTGGGTGGGGAGAGGTTTGGGCTAAGATATAAGTGACATCCTCGGGCTTCTTCAGGTCACATTTTACACACTGCTTTAATGCTTGAGCCATTTCCTTTTAAAAGAAGATGAAATTAACATTGGACCCCAGATGGCAATGAAGAATGTCTGCCATATTTTGAAACTGCTTTGGCTTGGTGAGAATATGACTTTTTTCCCTTCAGAACGCTAAATTTCATATTCAAGCAAGCTCCATAAATGATGACAGCCATATGCTGGTGTATCGAGCAAATGATATTATTTGGCAAGAAGGTCAGAAGACACAATTTAGGTCAGTACTAATAATCTTATCTTATATAATACAGACGTTACTTCAAAAAAGAAGATAATTATGTCCTACGCGTCATGCATCTAGTCATGCATGTTAACCAATGACTTAAATTCTGTCAAGTCACAGGTTTTCCTGGCTGGCTCAGGCAACCCATTCCATGCTCCAATAGCACTAGGGAAGAAGGAACATTTGTACAAATTTGTCCTAGCATATGGAATGAGGAATGTGCCTTTATCTTTGTGCCTTTCTGAGTATTTTATCAGATTTTGTGTTTGTATTTGAAGATTATGGTTCAGTGTTTTATGTATAATTGCTACTTTAAAATTGCTAGTTAAAAAGGGAAGCAAAATGTATTAAAACAAACAGATCTTACCTTCTTATATGAACTTATTGCATTCTGATTGTCCTTCTGTCCGGTAGTTGTGTTCATTCTTAATTCTTAAATATTTTTTTCACTTGTGTCTTTGTCCTATAAATTATGATTTGGTGACAAATGAAAAATTGTTCCCAAGTTTCATAGCACAAAAAATCTGTCATTATTTCCTTCCACAGTTTCTTAAGTCATTATAACTCTTTCAGCTCATTTGAACTCTGGGAATGAGGACTTAATGTTCTATTCCTACTGCCAAGTCACTGGTTTTCCTGGCTAGCTCAGACAACCCATTCCATGCTCTAATAGCACAAGGGAAGAAGGAGCATTTGTACAAATTTGACCTTAAGCTGTTTTCAGCCAGGGGTTTATTTAAGTTCTGTTTTCAAGATCTGACACTGTCATTATAGGATCTGAAATATAGTCAATAAAACTTTATTGTTTTCTTTTTCAGTCCAAGTTTCTGTGGAAATATACATTTGAATATTTCCAAAGATGATTCTCATACAATAGTAGATCATGCAACACAAGGTGAATACCTTTTACTTAGGGGACTATACAAACTTTGCTGATGTATTATTGGGAAGGTTTTTAAAATATTCATTAAATCTAAAATTATGAAAATAAAAATGAAAACGTATAATTTTTTACATGTGCGGTTTTATATCATTTTATTCTTTTATTTTTACAATAAATCAGCAAATTACCAAATATGGCTGTTCATCATTGTAAGCAACTTTGAGAGCTCATCATGCCAAGTAATACACAACTTACCAATCCTTTTCTAGTTAAAACAGGAGTTAGTTAGGGATATATACTTTGGCCCTTAATATTTTTGTTGGTGATTGATTGGGTCATGTCACAGACAGTCTCAGGCAACAAAAGCAGCATTGAATGGACACTAACACAACATCTGGAAGGCCTGGACTTTGCTGACATCATCTGCCTCCTCTACCATATATGCAACAAAGTGCTCAGGCCACACTGACCAGACTCTCAGAAGTAGCGAAGAAGAAGACCGAACTCCAAATCAACAAAAAAGAAAACAGAAGTTATGAGGATTAACAATAGGCAAGAGAACCCAATCTTGCTACAGGGGGAGAACATCCTTGATTCGGTCCACTTCACCTATCTGGGAAGTAGGGTTAGTAAAAATGATGGAACTGATGATGATAGTTCAAATCACATTAGAAAAACTAGGTTTGCCACTCTTAAAACTATCTGCTGCTCTAAAGCGCTACAAGATCCGAAACTTTAACACAAATGTTAAGTCAATTCTTTTATACAGTTCGGAGACATGGAGAGTCACTAAAACAAATATGGGAAAACTTTCACTAATAGCTGCCTACACTGGATATTGGGAAGTAGGTGGCCTGAAAAGATATCTACTGTCAACTTGTGGGAAAGAACAAAGCCAAATCCCATAGCCCAGGATATTAAAAAGTGAAAATGGAGCTCTATGCTTCTCTAGGACTCCATAAGAATTATTAAGAAATCCTTCAAGAACTATTAATTTTTCTACCCAACAAAACACCACAAAAAACCCTGATTTGGGGAAAATTAACCTCAGCTGTTGCCTCCTTGTTCTATGCACAAGGTAAGTAATAAAAGATTACACTTTCATCCAGCCCAAGTGGGAGAATGAGTAATGAGACAGTCAGGGCTATATAATAGAATATAAATCTATTTTGTACTGGGTCTTTGCATATATGCTAATAAGAAAAAAAAATGAATCTTGCTAGTTGTATAAATGTATCATTGGCATTAAGATTTTCAAATATGTTTAGAAACTTAAAAAACTTTTTCTAACAACAGCGAAACCTTCTAGAAGGAAAAGATCAACAGCTACAACTTTGAATACATGTAAAATAATCGCAGTTGCAGATTACAAATTCTTTCGAGGAGTAGGCAGAAATAATATTTATGACACAGCTTTGTACATGGTGAGCTTCTATTTTGTCATTTGTTGAAATTATTTTTAATAAGTTAACTCTCCATAGAGAGGTAAACCTTAGAAGACTAGTACATATGCCTGGTCTAGGGCTGAACCTTCTTAATGGTAGAAAGGCAAAATTTCTTTTATCATCAATAATGCTACACACTTTATAGTTATGATATATGTTTTTTCTTTGTAGTCTGTGCAATAAACTTATTAGGAGAATAAAATTAATTTTTTTTTTGTGACAGGCCAATGTTATTGACAGAGTGGATAATATTTACAGAAAAACATTTTTCAATTTGGAAACATCTATGGATGGTTTTGGATTTGAAATAGCCAAGGTATGAGGCACATGTTTGATTACTTATTTGTAATCCTATTATGTCATACTGTTATTGTTATTTTAAATATAATTTTTTAAAATAATAACAATAATAATAACAGAGACTTTGTGTTTATACAAGTAAACATAGAAAAGTATACTTTTTTATATTATGTCACATCCTACTTTCTCACAAAACATTCACAACAAACAATCACGCACTATAAACTAGGGGTGCACTGGATAGTCGCTCCGGCTTCTGCTGAATATGTGGCACTTTTTCACTATCTGGCGATATTCTGCTCCTGCCGGATATCACTACCGGATAGTAAAAAGTACACCTATTAATATCCATAAAGTGGACCTCGTTCCATTAATGTCTGTTGTAGAATGTATTAATGTTTATATTAAAACAAAATAATGTGCTTAAAAATAGAGCTATTATGAATATGCACCAAACATCCGTTTATTATAAAGACAAGGCGTGTTAATATAAATAGAAATAAAACTTTACAGCATAAATGCGCTTTACATATAGAGCAGCAATGGCTGGCACATTTTTTTCAATTTGTCTTGACCTTTCAGTAGGTTAGTTAACATGTTAAAATGCTACATTCCTTGATTACGTCATGCTGACCAGACGTCTGTCTAACTGTGCGGGTACAACCCCCCCCCCCCCCCCTTTTTATTTGTTTAGTCCATCACATTGAGTTTATTTATAGGCAGGTGACCACAAGTTAAATACAATAGATGTATTGACACTTTCTAGAGGTCACACCTTTCAAGGGAATTGAGTTTGTTAACTTAGTAGTTAATCTTTATTAGGGGAGCTGGACTACAAGAGCCACACCCCTACTAAGGTAACCAGGTATATTTCCAGATGAACAACTCCCTCCCCCTTTTATTTGTTTAGCCCATCACATTCAGTTGATTGACTGACAGGTGACCACGAGTCAGATACGATGGACGTAAGCACTCTCTAGAGGTCACACGAGGGAACTAGGTTTGTTTACTTAGTAGTAAATCTTGATTGGGGGTTGGACTGGATTTCAAGCCAAACCTCTATACGGGTATACGGTCAAAGAGTTTGCCTATTTGGAGAAAAATCTGAATCATGTGAATGGGCTAGAGGCCACACCTTTTCAAGTGTACCGAGTTACTTGAACATAAATCTCAATTAGTAAGCTGGGCTAAAGATCACACACACCTAAACGAGTGACCTTTAGCTACACAGAACACAAACCGCGAGATTATATAGCCCAGTAAGCCAGTAACTAATTATTTTGTAGAAATAAATCTATATTAACGTAAAAGACATGACCAGGGCTATCTTTAAATGTAGAGCTAAACACCCCTTACTCTTTATTTTATTTCTTTGGTCCTTGACACCCAATTTATTGATAGACATTGACCATTTTCAAGCTAAACTGAAAAAACACAATGTGCTAACAAAGGATATTACACTGTCAATAAATATTACAGTTAAATACTTTTTCTAACATGTTAACTTGAATATTACTCCTGCAGATAAGTGTCTTGATTTGATAACGATATTCTTAATAATTTGTCACAGTCAATTAAATCCTTGTTATTACAATTTTTTTTTACTTAAGAGGCGTTCTTAGCCACTATGTATTAGGCTAGGACCACTTTTACACATCTGACATCCATAGGCTTACTATCGTTCCCTTTTGTAACAGTTACTGAAACCACGAATAAAATAATTAATAAGTTAAGGAAGATGTTTCTAACATACGTTCTTTGCATTTAATGTTTCTTACGTATGTTCTTTGCACAATAAAATAAAACAAAGATGTGCATGTCTGCGTGTGTGTATTTTTTTGCCTTGTAATAAAACCTTTAGAAAGAAAACTAATTTCATTGTTTAATTCTTTTGATTTAATAAATAACGGAAAACCATACAGTAAATTCTAAAATTGCATAAAAGAAATTGAATAATAGTACCGCAGTTAGATCTAGCAAACAAAGAAACAATATGCTGGAGTGTAAAAAAAAAACAAAAAACCTTGACCTCTGAAAGTAGCGGACGGGTATAATTTATCTATATGCTTGACTGACCATGCCAATGTGTTATCTTTTTTGACTGACACCCAACTCTATTGGGTGCGTATGCGCTAGGAAAAAAACAATGCGTGATGGTTAACACAAACAACTATACACACTACACTACGACTACATGTGTCGGTTCACTTGATATATCTGACCAGGTTGTTGGTCTGAAATTCATGAACACATACATCCGATCACTATACAAGCCAGATTGCACTTTACTTATGAGAGATTTACATTAGTAACTAGTTAAATATATACTAACACATTTTACATCCTACACACATCCTTTACAGTTGGTGGCATCATAGATACACACAGACACACTCATGCTCTACAGATTTTTATAAATACTGTTAAGCTTGAATAAATCAATCAGTAACAGAGTTAAAAACAACAAGAAAAGATTTATTCATGTATACATTTTTTTTTCTGTTTCTAGATGGTAATTTATCGATATGCAACAAATGGTTTCAATGCAGAAACTGACAGCTGGGATCCACTAAATTTGTTACAGGTAAATAGGAAAGTGTCTTAAGATCTGTTAATTAATCATTGTAATATAATTGATTAGTCCAAGGGTAAAAATCAGCCATATAATTTAAGAAATATTTATATTCACCTTTTTATCTTTACGTTGTGAATAGTTATGTTTTGGCTAATGATAAACTATGGTATGCCTAATGTAATCTTTTGTGATAAGCTTCAAGAGGACAGAGTAACATGTGCTTTCTGGAAGTGTTTCTATTTAGATGTCTGTATTATCTGATAGCAGCAGCTAGCTTCAGAAAAGTATAGTTGGAAAACTCTTATAAACATTTTAAATCCCTTGAAAT
This sequence comes from Biomphalaria pfeifferi, assembly GCA_030265305.1. Lineage (NCBI taxonomy): Eukaryota > Metazoa > Mollusca > Gastropoda > Planorbidae > Biomphalaria > Biomphalaria pfeifferi. Next base: position 2,577,307 of record JASAOG010000084.1, read on the forward strand.
CCTGCAGTAAGAGAATGATGTAGAGAGATCAAATTCCCAAGCAGACTTAAGCTTGATCTTGGAAAGATGTGACAATATATGTGACCTTGCTGATGTGATGTAAAGATGCTTTGCATGACATTCAGCACCAGCTTAAATGCAAGGGATGTTTAAGGGTATAGATTACTTAATGCTCTCTACTACTAAAGGACTCTTTTCCTGATTTTTCCATGTATCATAAGATGAATGACCTTGTTAGGCTGAAAGATGTAGGTCCCAGCTTTTGTAAAATTCTGTAATCTTTATTTATAATAGATAGAGCCTTAAATAGTCAGTTGGCCATTGTAATTCTGTAATACACAAAATGTAAACATATGAATTTTAAAAATGTTTGAATATTTTGAGTTATTGATCATTATGCATATTGACAAGCCTGTAAATTAACATGATATAATTTACTAGTGTTAGTACAAGGATTGTCTTTATTTTCATAGACACAGTCCTTTCATTACTAGTAAGACAGAAACATAGATATTTTTAAATATTCTTTTTTTTTGAATAGCTTTCACTAGTAGTAAAGGGCTTTGCTTCCGAATCAAAGTCCCTGGTTCAAATCCTGGTGAAGACTGGGATTTTTTATTTCAGGATTTTTAGGGCGCCTCTGAGTCCACCCAGCCCTAATGGGTACCTGATATAAGTTGGGAAAAGTAAAGGAAGTTGGTTGTTGTGCTGGCCACATGACATTCTCATTAACTGTGGGTCACAGAAACAGATGACCTTTATATCATCTGCCATGTACATCAATAGGTATGAAAGGGAACTTTTATAAAATGCAACTGTCATGCTTACACCTTGCTCAGAGTACTATGGTTTAATCTTTTTTTTTGTAGACCTTTGGAGGTATCTGGGAGAAGACTTTCTGTGCTGCTTTTAAGCCTTCAGTTAACATAGCCCTACTTGAGTCCAGTGTTGAACTCAAGCCAGGACAGGCAGCCAAGTGGTTTTAAGCCTCTTGGCCACACATCCCATCAAAGCATTTAACTCACTTAGCCCCAACTCCTGTCTACAGATGTATTTTGTTATTTCCATGTGTTTGCAGCTTTTTTATTTTGTTTCTATTGTTCAGGCTTTTAGCAGAAATACAGAGTATAAAAACTACTGTGCTGCTCATCTCTTTACACATCAGTCTTTTTTTGGCAATGTGCTGGGCCTGGCCTATATAGCACCACCCCGTGAAGGACAAGTAGGAGGCATTTGCTCACCTCGTAAGTGTTTTAGACTTGTTTTCAGTTTTTAAGGAATTATATATAGCATAAAATTTGATTATGAAATTTTATTTTTTCCTTTTGTTTGTCTTCAACTTCACCTATCTTTTACTCTGTTGGACTGTTGGGGGCACTTCACAAGATTTGTCAACTGTCTATTCCTCTCTGTCTTTTGCCTTGGATAGAACCTCTATCAATTTTAATTAGATCCCTGTCATATCCGCCTATTCGCAAGGATTTTAATTAATTCTAATGACACTTGTTCAAAGTTTTTGTTGATAAGTGGTTTCATGTTGTATTTGAGCTATTTTCCTTTGTGAATTAAGATGTATGTTTTTGTAGTTAGTAAATCTCATATGGTTGATTATGAAATCCTGCATATTTTAAAATTGGTCTTGTAAGTGTTGTAGTTTTACTTATATTGCAGAATTTATTTACATGTTGGAATGCTACCTAATCTTTTGGTGCCCTTGATAAATTTATAACAAGATTACAAAGAGAGTTTGTGTTGTCACACAAACTCAGAGGCCGACCCTATCAGAGTCGGATCCCTGTCGGATCCGCCTATTCGCAAGGAATATTCAAGACGTGATTTTGTTTTGATTGTCAAAAGTAATAATGTTTTAAAGATTCATTTGGCATTGTAAAAAATATTGTTTTTTTCTGTAAAATGTTTTACATGTTTTGGATGTTTCTTCAAAGTTAAAGATAATTTACTGCCTTATACAAATCTTCAGCTGGACGACAAGGGATGGCAGCGACCATGGTATGAAACCGGGACCGTTGAGATAATCAGTCCAGCATGCTAATCACTTGATCGGGCATTGCTGTTAAATTAATAACAAACTAATAGCCTATTATTGATAAAGAGATATATTACACATTACAGCATGACAAATACTGGATATGTACAATAATCTTTTGGTTTTGATTTGTAATTGAAAAAAAAAAGAAAAGAACAAGACATCTAGCTTGTACTTCGGCAACGTCATTTAAATGGAACTAGAATGAGGATGTAGATCTCCTAAATTAAACTTCTGATTTAGCATTCTTAAGATCTATATCTACTTGATCTAGATCTAAAATATAAATTTGGAATAATGTAGATGTAATTTAGATAAGATTTATGTTAAAAAAAAAAGCCTAGATAATTTATTAATAGACTGAATGCAATATTAAATTTTAAAAAAAGGTTCCCGGTCATTTCATCCCCTGGTCACTTCATCCCCGGTCATTTCATCCCCGGTCACTTCATCCCCCGGTCACTTAATCCCCGGTCATTTCATCCCCCAGTCACTTAATCCCCAGTCATTTCATCTCCGGTCATTTCATCCCCCGGTCACTTAATCCCCTGGTCACTTCATCCCCCGGTCACTTAATCCCTGGTTATTTCATTCCCTGGTCACTTCATCCCCGGTCATTTCATCCCCTGATATTTTCATCATCAGATCATTTTTATCTAACAAATTGTAATTTTAAAAATCATGAAATGAGCAATATTTAATGTATTCATTTTTTATTTAAATGATAAAATTGTAACACGTTAATGTTTAAAAGGAATTAAAGCAAAACTTATACAGGCGACATGATATCACGAGGATGGGTGAACTCCGCCTTTATTAGAACAAAATAAAATCTTATTTCAAGGCTAAAAATGAAAGTGAAACATATTCGTACTTTCACCACACCTTGGCCTTTGATGATAAGTTATCAGCGGCATGATCATAATTATTCTAATCGCACTTCTATCTCTCAAATGATTTTTTACTACTTCCACCAAACCTTGGCCTATGATCAGGATAATATTATGATATTACAACCCCCACATTCAATAGAAGCGCTTTAGCTAAGTACACACCCAGATTTACAATATAATATAAGATTTCTCATTAAGAATACAAACTGAAAGAGGAAACACTGTAAATGCTTTAGTAACAAGTCATAAAATGTCAAAAAGCATTCTACATAATCATATTTATATATAAAATATTTAATTGGGGATGAAGTGACCGGGAGTATTTAGTATTTCATAACATTGCAATATTGATCTAGACATTTGAAAATAAAAATCTACACTTTAAGTCTAGAAATTGAAATTATAGAACTTGATCTAGTCTAAATCATGGCTGCCTAGTCATGCGGTTTGCGCGCTGGACTGTCGTTTGGATTTATCAATGGTCCCAGGTTCAAACCCTGCCCGCTCTCATCCCCGTCGTCCTGTGAGAGGTTTGGACTAGGAAGTAAGCATCTTCAACTCTGAAGGAACATCCGAAACATGTAAAACATTTTACAGAAAAAAAAATTTTTTACAACAATGTTTTGCTGCTGCTTGTTACGCTACTGCATGAAAGCTGCTGCATAAAAAGTCCATTTTAAAAAATGTGCATGATATTTACATACAAAATGCATTTTTAGCCTTTATAAACAAACATAAATGTTTTCTTTTAATTTTAACAGCTAGTTGACCAGAAAAAACACCTTTAACTAATATTTATATTGTTGTGAGCATTTCTTGTACATTTTATTAATATATTTGACTTAGTGATACTGAAAATACACAACAGATTGTCGTTCTTTGTTAACATATTGTAACATTACATCCATTACATTTATGTAATTGTTTTAGAATTGGTGTTTTTTAATGAAAAAATCGCTTGCATAATTAATTTTATAAATCAAACGGTTTGCTTTTAGAAAACCAAAACTAGCTGTTGCACCTAAACTTTTCAAGCTGCATCGCTCGGGAAAAATATTTTTCATTTCCCTTCTACTTTTCGAGATCTAAGTGTGACAGACGGACATTTTGCATAAACCTATTATCGACTTTTCCCCTTACAGTGCCTGCTAAAAAGAAGAAAAAAACTTTTTATAAATATTTTTTTAGTTCTAAATATTTAAGCCTTTTACTTAAATTTAGCCTTGACTTTACCAGAAATATATATGGCCAACTATAAAAAGTGAGATTGACACTGAGACCAATATATTAGATTCTCCTCATAATTTATAGGTGAGGTGTGACATAGATCTATTTTTTTAAAAAGAAATTAAGTGAAAAATAATTTACATTAGCTACATTTAGGCACTTTTTTTTTATTAAAGATAGTTTTTTATTTATTTTATTATTTATTTTTTTTGCAAAAAATTGTTTGTAAGCCAAAAAGGATGATTGATGGGTCATGTTGACACTGTTAGCTGTCCTAACTGAGTGGTAACACCAACCCTAGAATGTCCTACCACATTTTGACACCTCCTGTAACTTCATGTGGATGTTTCATTATAGCTTTGCTTGACATTCTTAATAATAGTCAAGGTTTGTAAAAATAAAAGGGGTTAGTGCACATTCGAAGGTCAGATTAGACTAAAATAATAAATGACCACTGTGCTAAAATGTTGGCACCAAAAAGTCCTGTTTCCTGTTGGCGCAATAGATGTTAAAAAGTATTTTTCAGTCTTTAGTCTGTTCTATTTAGAACAGTGTTTGATACAAAAAAGAATAAAAAATGCCTTGTTGAAACTCACTTGCTAAGGTCAGCATATTAAAAAACAATTAAAAACATTTTTATTCATTAGTGATTATTTTCATTATTTTCATCAGTTGCTCGTTTAAATGACCACATGTCCAGTCTCAACACTGCCTGGAGCTCTACGAAAAATCAAAATGGTGACACTGTATTGCTTCAGCAAGCTAATCTTGTCACTGCTCATGGTAAGCTGATTGCTGGCGCATTCATTTAAATATTCTTTTGTAGTCTACATAGTCATTGCAGGCTTCCATTAAATGAACTAAAAAAACTACAAAATTCAGTTTTAATATGATGATATTGTGATGGCTTAAGCTTCAAAGCCTTCTTGTTTTCTTTTTTTTTTATTTAAATTATGTTTTGTATAATTAAAGATCTTTATTTTATTAAAACATTTTGCAAAGAACTTTAAATGTTTTTTTTTTCTTTTTCTTTGTTTCATATTAAAATGAACATTCTTTGCTGTTCAACAGAACTTGGTTAGTATTTTGTTTGCATTTATCTTATCTTATCTTCATAAATAATAATTATCTTCAATTATTTCATTGGTTTCTCATCTCTGTGATATTTACTCAGAGAAACAGAGACACTTTTAGAAATAGGGACACTTATTTAGAAACAGAGACTTATATAGAAACAGAGACACTTATATAGAAACAGATAAAATATAAAATTATCTTAAAAATATTTTTTTAAACCTAGAATATGGTGAAAAATAATGGTCTGAAATTTTTTATAATATCTTATATTAAAATATCCAAGCAAAGAATTTTTAAAAAAATTCATATACAACTAGAAATTAAACATCAATATTTCTATAATTTAAATCTGCAAGAAAGTTTTGTATCTCATTGTATGATTTCCAGTAACACATTTCTACTATGGTAAAGAATTTAACCATTATTGCCATGTATATGCAAATTATAGTTAAATATTTTAGGGGCTAGACACTTTTCCTGCTGTCTGACTTGACACCTTGTTTTTAGGTCACAACTGGGGTGCAGAACATGACCCAGAGACAAGTGACTGCTCACCATCGACAAGTAGAAGTGGTAAAGGAAAATATTTAATGTATCCTTATTCAGTGAGTGGCTATGATGCTAACAACTTGGTAAGTATCCTTTAAGTGTTTTATTTTATGGCACTTTATATGCACTAATAAATAATGCCTAAAACATTTTCCACAATTAGCTTTTGAGTAAATGTTTAATTTCCATTATACTTTATCAAATATTTAACTAATTTTTTTATTCTTAAGAAGTGTTGTCCATTTTACAGAAATTTCTTTCTAGTTTTGTCAGAACAAATTAAAACTTCTTCTGCAGGTATTTGTTATGCTATCACCAATAAATTAATTACAAATCCTGAGGTTTCAAAATGGACTCTATTCTTCTTTACTTGAATAGATGACTGAATGCAAAACAAAAAGTATTAAGGGTCCAGTCTATAAGTAGATGTTGTGAGGCAATAAATTGTCAGGGTGTGCTAGTTGTTGACAGTTGTTAAAAACAAAATCATCACATTTGCTAAAATTCAAACTTTAAATCCAGTAAGTTAAGACCATAATAAGTCAGTCTTCAAGTCTAAAGATAAAAGAAACTGCAGAATTTTACTTAGTTGTACAGAGGATTTTAATGAAGTTGTACAATTCGGCATCCAACCACTTGCTAATCCACATTTGAGACCCCAAGAAAAGCCCTTATTGAAGACTGGGACAGAACACAAAAAAAAAATTTTAATTGGCTTTCAGCAGACAATGCAGAAAAATATGCAGGTCACAACTGGGTTTGTGTGGTCATAGGAAACAAACACTGCACTAATTTGTTTGGAATAATAGACATTGCCATTATTGTTATTATATTTCTTTTATTATCTGTCCCAATGGTAGCTCTTCTCACCTTGCAGCCGTGAATTGATGAGCAGAGTTCTTAAGCTTAAGAGAGACTCATGCTTTTCAGGTAGGTTTCAATAATCATGACATTTATCCTTTTTGCTACAAACATCAAACTTGACAATTTAATTAGTTTCAAAAATATTTTTTTAAAAATTAACATGTACTCAAACAGTCACAATTCTTTCTGACAGAACCATTCATTTGGAAAAAAATCATCATCACCTATCTGTTAGTCTTTTCGACCACCATTCTTAATCAGAACTAAAGTTTCTCTGCTACTTTATGAGATCAACTTGTCTTAATTTTTTTTGGTTTTATTTTAGAGTTTTTTTTTCTTTGTGTTTTTTTTCTATTTGCACATAACAGAGTATTGTTTGTGGAGAAATGGTTAAATTATTACAACTGCAACAATCTTTCCTGCATATATGATTAGTTGTGACAGACTAAGCTTTATTTAGATAAAATACATATATGATTAAATCGTTGTGACAGACTAAGCTATATTTAGATAAAATACATAAATGCTTAAATAGTTGTGACATACTAAGCTTTATTTAGATTAAATACATAGATGATTAAATAGTTGTGACAGACTAAGATTTATTTAGGTAAAATACATACTTGATTATACAGTTGTGACAAAGATTTATTTAGATTAATGTTTATCACAGAAAAAAGTTTTGATACTAACCAAGTGTGTGGCAATGGTATCATTGATGAAGGAGAGGAATGCGATGCTGGTCTGTTGGGGAGATTCAACTTGGACTCTTGCTGTAACAATAACTGTCAACTTATAGGGGATGCCACATGCAGGTAGTGGTAATATCTTTACTGTCTTTATATTTTATTTTTTTTATCATGGAGTGAAGCTGTGAGTCTTGGAGTCTCGAGATTTGAAGCAAGAAGAGTGGCCAGGGTGACGGAGTGCGAACCAACAAAAAGCCGAGAGAACAAGCAGGCCTTTCTGCATCTGACCAAACATGTTCATGCCACGAATGCGGCCGGCTTTTTAAAAGGAGGATTGGATTTTACAGTTACTTCGAGAACATAGGATATGAGAAATGTGCTCATTTTTAATCATATATATATTCTATATTTTAATGTCATAGATAATGGATTATATTTCACAGTTCTAAGCAGTACATAATTATTGAGGACGGAAATGTATACTTTGAAATATTAATATGTGACTGTTTTCTAGCCCTGCTAACCATGAGTGTTGCATGAACTGCACTAAAGCTCCAAGTGGATATATGTGCACACAAGACAGTGATGTGGATTGTTTTGAGTCGGCCTTCTGCAAATATCCTTTTATCCATTCATGTTCACTTCATCCATTTTTGTGATATTGTTGTGGGGTATTTCATGTGACTATGCAGACCTAGCCTATTTAGGAACTGTCGACTCTTGACCAATCTTATCTTTTTGCTGTCCACACCTGTAAGACAGATCTCAAATGCATCTCTCTCTGCCTTCATAAGAGTTCACCAACTATCATTTTTGGAAACCACTTCTGCCAGGTGTTCTCCTCTATGCCAGTTTAGGCTAACTTGTGCCTGAGCAGGGTTTAAATTGTTTTAGGGGAAATAAGCGCTTCAATAAATTTAGAGCTGTTTATGTCCATGTTCCATTTATCAGTGAAACATTATGAACTGGTTGAAATCAGTAAAAAAATAAAGAAGCTTGAGCAAACATTTTTATTTCTGGTTAATTCAGTTGTTTTTGTAGAAGAAAGTATACAGACGCTAAATAGAGGTAACTGTTTCTACAGTAAAAATGTTAATATATAATATATTAATGCAAACAAAAATATTATGGCCTATAGTTGGTTGACTATAAAGGTTTTCATATCTTTTCCTGAACTCCAAAAACTGGTTTTGATTTGACTTGCCCAAAACCAAGCTTCAAGAAAGATAACTCATCATGCCTAGACAAGTTAGTATTGGAAATATTTTTACTTCGATCCCTGTTTGTTTTTTTCTTTGATATTGCTGTTTGTTTTTTAGCGGCCCCCGAAAGGGGAAAAGATGCTATTAGTTTTGTGTGAAATGTCTGTCCGTCCGTCCGTCCCGTTTAGATCTCGTAAACTAGAAAAGATATTGAAAATCCGACATCACAATATTTTAGACCATTCAAAGTTCTGATGCAACGGCTACTTTTTTTTTCTGAAAGCAAAAAATCTAATTTTTAAAATCGGTTATGCAAGCAGTTTTTTAAAGAGAAAAAGCTAATTAGTATGCATCATAATTTAGACCTAATTTAAAACGAATAGTAATCTTGTAAACTTCATTTTCCTCAACTTTTTTTCTTTATGCAGAAATAGAGGAATTTGAATAAGAGATTCAGCTTTTTCAAAACAATTAGATCAATCGTAAGACATCAGATAGGCCAGGGGAGGCACGGTGGCTGAGCAGTAAAGTGCTTCACTTCTGAACCGGGGGTCCTGGGGAAGACTGGAATTTTCAACTTTGGGCGCCTCCGAGTCCACTCAGCTCTAATGGGTACCTGACATTAGTTGGGGAAAAGTAAAGGCGGTTGGTCGTTGTGCTGGCTACATGACACCCTCGTTAACCGTAGGCCACAAAAACAGATGAACTTTACATCATCTGCCCTCTAGACCACAAGGTCTGAAAGGGGAACTAGTTAGGCCAGGTTCACATCTAACTTTACATTCACTTTTGCCTATCCTTTGATCTGCGGGACCGGTGGGGCACTACACAATATCTGTTAACCTTCTTTCTCCATTCTTATTTCTCATTTGTCTTTGATATAATTTCATTCGGATGTTCTTTCTGAAAATATTGAAGCCTGCCTGGGTGGACCACTTCGGGGGCTGATCTTGAGTTTGTGTTTCCACACAAACTGTCTTTTGTAACCTTGTTATTATTATTTTTGTTTCATCTGCAAACTATAATGGCATTTCCAAGAGTTAGTAGTTATAAGTTAACATTTCTGTATATTTAAAAAAAATTTATGTTTTTATTAATGACTAATTCATTTATTTATTAAAATTCTAGAGGTCAGTGCCGCAATGGAAAGTGTATACCTTTTTGTGCTGCTAGGAATTTGACAGCTTGTGCTTGTGAAGAAAGTAAGTTATTTGATTAAAAATGTATTATTATTATAACTTTCTCTTTTTTTTTCAATAGATTCTGGTTGTATTCTTGAAATATGGGTAATTTTAAGTTTGTCCTATTGATGAAACTCAATATTTGTTTACTTTTCTAATTAATTACAGTATATATATATATATGTCTATTCTTTGTATTGCTGGTATGACTATGAAATAAGATTAAGCAGACTTTCTTATGGTTTTGAAACCACAACATTTTAATATGGCACCTATCTATCTACTTCAAGTGTCGAACTCCTGTCAGAGGTGTTGCCGTAAAGACAGTTCATCCCCATGCATTCCATTTGATGGTAACAGTCCACTGCCCAATGGTCGACCTTGTATTGGAGGTTACTGTCAAGATGTACGTACACGTTTAAGTTTGGTTAAAATTTCATGTTTCTAGAAATAAACTTTCATTTTGGCTTGGTGGACAACTTTTTGTGTATTGAAAGAGTCTACCATTTATATCTTCTAAACCTTGTTGAAAAATTTAAAAGTGTATCCTGCCTTAAGAGAAAGTGTTAGAACTTTGGATATCAATGTGAAATGATAGTTTTCTGTGGTTTATTTTTGTAGACCTACATTCTTTATATTATCAGTCTTGATAATTAATAATAAAGTAAAAAACATTTCTGTCCATCGTGATTAAAAAGAATAGAAAGGATTTTACGTTGGAATACTGAATGATATAATCTATAGTAGAGTCTTATAAATTTGAAGTGGTATGGAACAGACCAGATAATGTCTTCAAACTTATAGGGTTTGAATAACATTTCACCTAGGGAATTATGTGAATAATAGAAATAATAATTTTGCTAGTTAGTGAATTTCACAACCCTGAACACTAATTTCCAGACCTTATATTTGATCAGTTATGCTCTTAAATCAATGGAAGAAAGTTTGCTGACCTCATCCTCACCAGCAAGCAAAGTCAGTTCAAAGGTCAACCTCTTACAAGCAGTTAAATTTAGGGCTGGCAGCTGACAAAAAATGAGCAGTGAGACTATTTAGACATGTTTTTCTTACTGCTGCTTTAATTATTTGATTTTGGAGTTGGATGTTGGCATGCCAATTGAATGTGAAACGGACAATGGAAATTTGTAACTTCAAGAATTTGTATGGATTGATAAAGAGCTTTAATGCTATTATAAAAATGAAGATTTCAATGCAGCAACTGTTGCTTATATTATAATAAAACACATGACATCAGAAGACCAAGAAAGTGATGGTGATGCCCTTAATGAGTTGGCACAAGTAACAGTGCTGTATGTTTGGAAATGCATTGAAACTTTGTACATCTATTTCATGCAGGAGGGATATGAAAGCAGTCCCATAGATGTTTGAGGTGCTTTAGTTTAAATGCATTCCATCACAATAATGTGTCAGCATAATGAATTGTATGTAATCAGACCAGCCAGTTATTAGTACCAAAACAATAGCTACTCAATATGGTTGGTCAGATTATTTACCATATTCAGCTGTAAATAGCTTACACATCAAGTCTCATAGTTCTAAACAACTTAATTTATTTTGTGGCGTTAATTTGAAGTTTTCATTAGCAAAATTTATATGTCATGACAAAAAAAGTAATAGTCCATACTGGGTACGATTAAAAGTTTTTAAAATATTCAATTCAATTATTATTGATATTTTTCTATGTCGCTGACCTTACCTTGACGTACGTGAGCTTCTATTTATGTTTTAGAATCTACTCCTACTTTCTAAAAGTTTTTAAACATTTTCTTCAGCTGTATCCATTAGATTTCTACTGGAATGTTGAACACATGATCTCTTTCAATTATTTTATCCATAACAGTCCCTGTCAATAACATTTTTTTCTCTATTCATTGGGTTTAAAGAAGATTCCACATTTTTTCTTCCTGTCACTCCTAATCCAAGATAGAGGTTTACATTTGGTTTCAATTTTGTTTTTCTCAGAATGTTTGTAAGTCTAGTAAAGTCTCAACTATACAACGGCTGTTTCAAATATTTGAGAACCTCAGTGTAGACAAAATAGGTAAGAAGGGAAGTAGTACTCTATTCCCATGTTGTCTTATCCCAGAGAATTTGCATAAAACACTTGAAACTGTTCATATGAAACCAAAATGCAATGATTTTTTCAAGGAGTATAGGCTTAAACCTCAATAGATAAGCAACAAAAAATGGAAAATGTAATTCTGGTTCAATTCACCTTTTAATTAGTTAAAAAAATAATAATTTAATAAGTAAGCATGATATCAAAATCCCAAATTTTATGATATTGGTTTCAGAGTTTACTGGTACTAATGTCTTGTTATAACTTGTTCCTTTTAAAGATAACAGACTCAAATATATTTAAAAACTATTGCCCTCTTCAAGACTCAACCATGTGATTATATTCTTCAACCAAATGCTGTGCATATCATTATGTAAAGATATGCCAGTCATAAGAAAATAATTTGTATAAAATTTTGGTGAAAGGAAACTGAAGCTGCTAAATCCATAACCTTAGTCTTGCTAAAAATGTTTCAAATAACAACTTAATTTTTAGATTTTTTTTTCTGATAAAATGTTTGATCATCTGTATTAATTTTTTTTTTATAAATGTCTACTTCTATATCATCTCAGTACAAATATTCCGAACCAATGTTGTGGGTTGTGTGATAGTATTTTCTTTGATTTTGTGGATTCCTGCTACTACTGCCATATGGTGCCAGGTGAGTAGCTAAATCAAAATACAGTTAAACCTTGTTAAGTTGCATTTGTCATGAACTTAGTGACTCAGACCTTTGTTTTCATCAGGAACTTTGTCATGTTAGTCTCAGACCTTTGGTTTTATAATGAACTTAGTGATGTTAGTCTCAGACCTTTGCATTCCTCAGGAACTAAAAGCTTATTTTACTTTCATTTGAAATTTCATATTAAATTATTATGCTTGTACTTCAAAACACATTTACATTTAATAAAATCACTTTAAAAATATAACGTTCGTGTAACTCTCCTGGATACATTTTGTTTCCATCTCTTTTTGTTCATGTCCATCACTGGCATACAAATGTTCATTTAAAAGGAGGGCTATTCATTATCCACATTTATATTGTCACACATTACTCCCAAGCTGCTTATACATTCGCCTTGATGCTGTGAAAACTTTTCATCATAATTTTTTTCTTGTTTCTCTCAGGATCGGAAAGCTAGGAAGCAGACAGAGAGATGGGAGGACACAGAGATAAGAACTGTAAGTGAAAAAGAATATGGCCACACAAACATTTCTATCCACTCTATAACTTTTCAAAATTTTTTTTTTTTTTTAGCCAGCAATAATTAATTAAAAGAATAAATTGTGAACTTGGGAGAAAAGGTCAACCAAAAGGAAATTGTCTTCTTGTTGATTGGTTAACTGGTGTTCTTTCTTTTCATAATACTGTCAGGAATTTTTTTTTATAGCTGATTTCACATATAGTCCTGCACATGTTAAAATTAAGTCACTGTTATAATAAAATTATAATTCAATTTGAAACATGTTTCCATATAATTTTTTTATTTTTTTTTATTTTTAAAATCCATATTTTGTTTTTTGTCTGCTGTGATACTAAACACTGATACAAAATGTTAATAGAATTTAAAAAATCATTTCTCTGTTGTTGTTTTTTTATATTAACTTATACTTTCCTTTGCTGTTTTTCTAAATATATAAACATAACAAGATCAGAAAGTTTTCTTGTTTCTTTTCAAAAATAATAAATTCGAATCTTTATCTAACAGATATATATGGTATATAACAAAAGCTATTTCTTGTTCAGTTCTTGTGTGTGTTGATTTTTACTTATATGTTGAATCTTTATCTGATTGAGTTTGTCAATTAAAACTACATTTCTTGATTTCAGACCAGCCTTTCAAGTGTAGACTAAGTAGGTTGAAACTTAAGTTATGAAACAATCATTCTTTGCATGAACTGATTCGAATCATGTCATGCCCAGTTGCCTATGTTGCTTTTGAAATTTGTCTTGTTTTGTGATTGTTTTTTTGCTGTCAAGTTGTCTGTCAAACTAACCACTTTATTTTCTGACTTTTTTCATTTAACATAAATGCTTTTTTATCACATGGCTTCTCAAACATAATAAAGTTTGTCTCAAACATAAGTTTTTATGAAATAGGAAATAGATGCGAAGGCTGAAATTGTAAATACCAGTTTGTTAATGTTGGAGAAGCCTTGTCACTTTGCTGCCTTCAGCCTTGTATGTTCCAAACCTGTCTTTAACCCTAGTATATCTATAAAGAATGGTCTGTTCAGTTCTTTGTTTTTAAATAAATTTTTTTTGCAGTTTTTGCCAGAATGAGCAATGCTTGTCTACCAAGTAAGAATCACATATCTGCTCAACAGAACACTATTTCAACTGACCATTTCTTCTATTAAAGCTTTCCATAACACTACCTAACTTTCAATCCATTTCTACAATGAACAGGACTTGCACCCAAAATATAATTTTGCTTTACCCTAACTTTGGATCAATCTATTGTTATTTATATATATGTATATATATATATATATATATATATATATATATATATATATATATGCATATATATATATATGTATATATATATATATATATGTATATATATATATGTATATATATATATATATGGCTCCTTCTGTCTCGTAAGACAATGGATGTGCCCAGATGAGTCACTGGCTTTGGTTACGTCTTGAGACGGGGCAGAATCTGGAGTGGCTGATCAAGCCAATTCTGGATCGGCAGAGTTTGTCACAGTTTGAGCATTTACATTCATCTGTCCTAGGGCTTACTGACAAGGCAGCTTTCTTTTTCTTTCTCTTGACCGATGCAGCTTCATTTCTTTTGCATTCAGCAAAGTTCATACCAGCACATACACTCTGTCTCCATGCTGTCCGGTCTTGGGCTATATCTTCCCACATACTTTGGTCCATGCCCAAGGCTCTCATGTCTCGCTTGCAGACATCTCTGTAAGTTAGTCTTGGGCGGCCCTTGGGTCTGGCTCCCTCTGCTAGCTTAGCGTACAGGATGTCTTTAGGGATCTTCCATCTGGCATGCGAGTGACATGACAGAGCCAGCATAGTCTTCTCTGTTGAAGGATAGCATAGATGCTGTGTATGTTGGCCCGTGTCAAAACTTCCTGGTTGGTGACATGATCCCTCCAGGAGATGCACAGTATGCGTCGCAGGCAGCGTAGGTGGAAGCTATTTAATCTGTGCTTTTGACGCATGTAAGTTGCCCAGCTCTCACTGTCATAGAGAAGTGTTCTCAGAATGCAGGCATTGTAGACAAGGATTTTTGTTGCCGTGGTCAATTTGGTATTTTCCCACACACGCTTAGAGAGTTTTGCCATTGCTGCAGAAGCCTTCCCTGTTCTTTTGGTCAACTCAGTGTCTAAGTTTAGGTTGCTGGCTATTTTGTCACTTGTCACTAGTATATATATATATACTAGGTGAACATGACTCGTGGCCTGCTGGACTTAGTTTGGGTATTACTGATCTAGTAGATTGGATTTAGATCTATGTCAAACATGGAGAGTTTTCTCTTAACATTTTTTAAATATATTGACACAAAAATGAAAGTAGAGTGTGAAAATGTGTATAAAAGTTTAGCTGACATATTCATATCAAATAGAAAATTCTGTGAAAACTGGTAACCCGATTTGTTAAAAGTTGCATTCTTTAATAGAGATGGATTTTTTTTATTTTTAGGGCTTTCCAGATGTGGGAGGGACATTAAACATAAATTATGGTCTTTGCTATGATCTAAGGAATATTTATGCCAAGTTTTATCAAAATTAGTCAAACAGTTTTGATTTCTTTGCAGGACATACATACATACGTACTCCTTACATTCTACTTTATATATTAGATTATATGAAATAATAAGGAAAGATAAACTGTTGGTCTAATTAACCGAATTTGTCTGTATTTAAAAAAAATTGTCCTAATAATGGGAGTGATTAAAAATTTTCAACTAACATTATGAATAGATCAGTTGTAGTAAAATGTAACAATTTGTAATATTTATTAATGTTTATGTACATTTGAAGAAAAAGAACTGGTGAAATATAGAGAGACAGATTCGATAAATATTAACCTCTTAGAGCCTCTTAACAAATAACATTGCTTAGCAGTCATTCAAACAAAAAAATGGCAGCACAAATTTGTAAGATATTTTTTCAGGAGAGGATTGGAAAGGAATATTTGGTGAAATGTGAATATCTTTTATATTTCAAATAATGTGTTCATGCCAATATCAACACAAACTAGGATAGATAATAGATGTTAAAATTTCTTAAACTGTATTGGCACTGCCGTTCCTTTGGATACATCAGCTGCATGGAGAAGGGGGAACTAATGTGTGGACGACATCGTTCCAACCACAGCTAATGCCCATTTCCATGAGATGATCCATAGTCGCCTTTGCAACTGAAGGAGGCCATATCATATCATATATCACATTTCTCAAATATTTTGTTTCTGTATTGCTTGAAAATTTTGCATAATAACCTAGAATATGAAAGTAGTAAATCCACCACAAAAATATTGATTTTAAGAAAAAAATAAAGGAAAGAAAAAGTAATGTCTCGAAAACCAAACAAACAAAACACGTCTTATGTTTCAGACCATTGATGCCTTTAGCTTAACTAAAATATTCATGAAAAGATGAAGGCTACATTTAATGTTTGTCAGCTTAAACTTTATGTTGTTGCAATTAAAATTAAGATAACGTTAGCTCAACATTTCAACAAATTCTTTTTCTCTCCATTCACACAATATTTGGATTATAGTAGCGCAATAATGATAGAATGAGAACAAAACATCTTTAAAATCTTCAAGTGGTGCTTCTCCTTATTAGCCTTTTCTCTTGCTTTTTTTTAACATCCAGTCTCTAAGAGATAGACCAATATATACTGGGTCCAGGATAAAATACTTTTATTTTGCTATAACTATTTACTGTATATCTATATAATATTATGTATTAAAATTTAGAACTTTTCATTATCATAGATATTGTCCTTCCTTGCATTCCTATGAAAAAATGAACATTGCCTTAAAAATAAAATTGTACCTCATTTTTTGGAGGGCTCAAGAGTAGCACTTATGTTGAAAGTTCAGTACATTACCAGTAATGTTCTGTATTCCTCAGCATTTTTCACACCTACATGAAATAATCTAATCCACGGTTTTCCAGTAAATTTACAAGTCAGTGTTATTAAAATTATGACAAAAAGGCCTACAAGGCAAAGCATTATCATTTATCTTTGTCATCAAAGATTAAATATACTATTAAATCAATTTCCATCACACTTGGTAATTAGTGCTGAAGAGAATCCTACCTACATCTGTTGGTCTATCTCCTATTTAAATATAAATATTAACATCTTTAACATTCTTACTAAACTTTCTACTCCCCATTTTTTAAAAATTTCAACTATAATTATGATTAGATTACACATTGTAATTAATAGAATTAAGTATCAAATTAACTTTTTTTTTTCATTCAATACCAAATTAAAAAAACATTTCAAGTATTGCCTTATCAGACAGAAATTCAAATGAAGAATTTCCTATTGAACTATTACTAATTACTATGAACTATTATAAAAAACTCAGATATATTTTTGTCATTATAAACTGTTCATTCTGTGGTTCATTTCAATTAATTCTTTTCCCATATCTGAATAACCTTTTTCTATGCATGCCAAATGAATGCTGCACTCTTGAAACTGATATATTTGTTTTAATTGAGAGCCTATAGTGGTAACTTAAAACGCTTATCTGCTAAATAGGGTTTTGGAAGTAGAACTCTATTCAATGTGTTTTTTTAATTCTGTGTTTCAAAAAGTATTTAAATCTTACTTAAAACTCTTGTTTGGTGAATAACTTTGTATGGATGTGATGTTTGTTAACAGCGCTCTATAAATCAAATTATTATTTGATTACATACAAGGATGACTTGGCCCACCTTACCCACTCAAATTATTATGGAAGATTAAAAATAGAAAATCAAGAAATATAAACAGGTTTCATTTTATTATCATGTTTCAGTTGCATCTTGATTTATGTTTGCAAAGGCCAACTAAGAATATGTCTACTTGAAACAGAGTTGTTAGGATAATGTATGATCAGTTTTGACGTATGCATATGTTTCTTTAACAAACTCTTTGTCTGATTATTTAGCTCTCTTTGATTCTTCTCTATTTTCATATCTGCTAAAGACTTTGGACAGAAAGTTGTTTTTTGTCTTTTTTTATTTACTTTGATAATAATTATCTATATTTTTTAAATACAGATGTTTCAGTTAAATACTTTTTTCTACATTTAAAAAAACAACAACTTTATTTCTGAACAAGAATTGGCATTTAAAAAAGTTTACATTCACTGAATGTTTAACTGTCATATTTCTCAACAATTTTTGGCTAATCAGATCAGTAAATAATGTTGATTAAAAATGTATTTATTTTGTGTCCGACAGGATCGTAACCTCCTTCATGATGAAGATGGCAGGCTGGTTGCCAAACCAATAAAGAAATCTAAAGCTGATATGGAAACATTGCGACGCCGTAATGTCTACAGTTTATTTTCCACTTCAGAAGTCTAGACGAAAAGCTATCCTTCTGATTCAGCTATTCAAATCATGTCACTAAAGTGAAGACCAGTTTAAACTGGAATTCAACTTTCTGTTAGAGAGTGACATCTGACTTATGGTACACCATATTTGAAATTATTTGCTGACAAAAAAGTGCACTTGATAATGCACTCTGTGATATTTTTCACCAGTTCATGCATGTACGGTTATTACACAATGTAAAAAAAAAAAAAAATCTTTCCGTCCATTTCATCATTATTTTTTAGGAATCAGTATTAAACCTTCACATTTTCATATCTTTTGTCAAAATAAGTTTACAAGGAGTGAACAAATACAGAAACTTTACTATGATTAATTTATATTTAAATACTTATATATTTTTATAACGTTTCTTTACACACACTGTTTCTTAACTTTTACATTCAAATCTGTTTTCAATTTTCTTGTACATGCACTGGCTTGAATTTCAGCACTTGAAAACAAAAATGTTAACCTTGATATATTTATGTCATAAATGTGTTTTATTTAAAATTCAGATAACTTTTGAGATACTTTTGTCTACATTTCGTTGTTCAATTATTTCAAAACAGGTGCAACTTTTGTTTGTCATAATGCACAAATTGTAAGACAAATTTCTTTATGGATAGTAAAGACTATTATTATTAACTTTTGGCAATGTTTTAACTAGGTTAATGTGATTCTGTGATCAATGAGACAACAAGGTACCTTTGTAAAACTTGTATACTAGAGCTCTATATATTTCCAACTATGCAAAAAAAAAAAAAAAGAAAGTTGAGAGTGATCTCATGGCATATTTGTTGACATAACTTGTACTTGATCTTTCATTATAAAATGTTTCATTTCAAATAAATTTTTTATATTTTCCATTGTCTGTGTTGTAGGTATTTTTGTGTGTGTGACTGGATGGTTCTGTTCATGTGTTTTGTGTGTGAAATAGTAGGTTCTGTTCATGTGTTGTGTGTGAAATAGAAAGCTCTGTTCATGTGTTTTCATGTTTAGTTTAAAGAGAGGAACGAAAGAAAAAAAAGTTTATTTCAAAATGTTTTTCAACAGCACTTTAGTTTCAAAGTTTTAAGATTTGTTGTAACTGTACCTTTATCTTTTATACATAACTGATACCCTTGCTATGCTATGGTGAAAATAATTGGAATACCGGTATTTGTATTCTGTCCAGAACATGTTTCATCCTCCAATAAAACAGCTTGGAATTACAATGTTCCCCCATCCCTAACACAATGTAAAAGAAAAAGTCAAGTTTCCCTTTCATATCTTGTGGTCTATAGGGCAGATGATGTAAAGGTCATCTGTTTCGGTGGCCTACAGTTAACAAGGGTGTCATGGCCAGCACAACAACCAACAGCCTTTACTTTTCCCTAACTATTGTCAGCCAGTCAGGTATCTATTAGAGCTGGCTGGACTCAAGCGCCTAAAGATTCTAAAATTAAAAATCCCAGTCTTCACCAGGATATGAACCCGGGACCCCGCGGTTTGGAAACAAAGCGCTTTACTGCTCAGCCACAGTGACTCCTCAACACAATGTAATGGGCCTCAAATTCTAGTCTTCTTTTTTGTTCTTCAATTGAATGGCCAACAATTCCAAAAATGTATAGAATGCAGAAACATTTCTTAGGCCCATTAGGTGTTACCTTCTTGTAACCTGCCTACCTGCATTATAATGCCTCCATCTTTTTGAAAACACAAGACATTTAGTTCCTAAAACACAAATGCCTAATAAAACAAAATAAATGATGTCAATTTTATTTAGTTCAATAGAAATGGTTTTAATTTTTGGAAACAAATATGAAAGCAGTGTATTTCAATCAAGTCTACCAGACAATAATAAAACCCTTATCATGCTTAAGTTGTGTACTAACAATATACAATAGTACAAGATATATTGGAACTCCTGTATTTTGCTGAGGACAGAATTGTAGAAGCCAATATTACTAGCATATACAAAATTAATGGCAAAAACAATATAGCGTTATTCAGAATTGTTGATTTAAAAAAAGTAATTATATTGTGTTTATATTTGGGCTAAAATAAAGAAGACAAAACACATCTTCAGTAATTCTTCTTAAAACAATATTTTCAACTATTTTAAAATTTAGAATCACTTAAACACTGCCAATGCTTGAGGTATAACATAAACATTGGATGATACAAAGTGTAGGATGTACAGGCTGTATCACCAAACAAAACTAAGAACATATGTCTAGGTCAATAATGAAAGTACTTTGCCAATGCCACATAAACTAAGATGAAAAATGTCAGGACTACTTGAACGCACAGCCATACATCTGACTTGTTTGCAAGGAGAAGCAATGGATAAATACAATAAATTTAAACAGCAGCAATGTGCCAAGAAGATAAAAAAAGAAATGTTCCCTGTGTTTATATACAGAGTGGAGTGAAACCCTTGTCAGTAAGTTTGCTATGTCAGTTAAGAACTTTATTGACCAAGTGCAACCTGGTGAACATGTTTTCAACACTATGACCAATTAGTTAATAAAATAGATATAAATTTTCTTTTTCCTTGCATGTTTCCCCACCCCAAATGAGCGTCATGCTACCAGCCACAATAAAGATGCTTTGTGAATGACTGTTACCAGCACTTAAAGGTATTAACTATAACTATTGTTAAGCCATGATGCCAAAAACAGGATTGTGGCGGCAGATGCTGGGGCCATGTTCGTCATAATCTGCCTTTGTGTGACACACCTGGTAAAACTCAGGCTGTTTAGAGATAAAAAAAAAAAAATGATTAAATTTCAAAGAAAATATAAAAAAACTACTGCATATCATTAGATTAACAAAAGAAAAAAAACTGGCATATCATTAGGCTGTCAACATTCCCCCCACATCCCTGTACATTTTTTGAGGACCTTGGGCTTAATTAGAAAAATTATTTCATTATCAATATCAATATGAATGTACAGATGTAGAGATACTTTGCCAGAGTGTGACTTTGTTGTCTCTAATATCTTTTAGTCATAAAAAATTTTTTCACACTTTGACTAATAACCTAATCTTTATTAGCCAGGTCGTGCTAAGTTAAAAAAGCAATTTTATTTTAAATTTTCAGTTATACAAAAAACAAAACAAAAAAAAACAAACATATTTTTAGTAAATAAAATTATAAATAGTTGTAATAAACTAAAAAAAATTTTTTTTTGTTTTCTGTGATCAAAATAAGAAATTCTTATCAAGCTTTATTTACAAAAGTTTCAAAGAAAATATTGTGATTATACGATGGGTATTTTAAAAAATCCCTTCAAGGTAAATGTCAACAGTATTCTTGATAAACTGTACAAATTTTAAAAGCTACATTAAGATTATAAAAAAAAAAACAACTATCAAAGCCTAGAAATGGTAATCTTAATTCAATAAAGCCTCTACCGGTACTTAAATATGATATCAGTCATACAGAAGACAAATGATATTAATCTTACCGTTGAGGCCAACATGGATCCACCAAACCAGACAGCGTACCTCTGCATATGATGTGTGATGACATTGACATCTATGGGTTTTGGCTGAAACAGCAACACTTACAGTGGTAAAAATGAACCAAGTCAATTGACTTTATAAAGAACGAGCAACAATCCAGAGAGGAAGCTTCCTTACCTTGATTCTTCCTTCGCTGAGGTCCTCACTGACTTTAAGCCTTGCATCCACAATGCGCTTCACATCTCGCTGCAACTTGCGGCCAAAGTCTTTGAACATTGTTGAGCCTCCAGACAGGACAATATTCTAAGCGAGGAAATAATTTAACAATATAAAAAAATATGAATGATTTAAATCAATTCCTACTTTATGTTTCCATAACACAAGTGAACTAAAGCTTCATATTCTATTTAGCATTGAAAAATAAGGAGGGAAAAAATGTGCGAGGATTTAACTCAAAACATTCTGTTCCTATTAACTGAACAAACCAGCTATACAACTATGTGTGAACTTTAAAATTGAAAGAAACTATTCAATTTGTTTAAATTTTCAAATCCACATTCTTTTTTTTATTTTTTACTATCCATGAAGAAAGTATAAGCTAATACCATGAAATGAAAATTTATTCTGATGGCTCAGTTCCAAAAAACTAAAACTAAACATTTTCAGAAAGAGCCTATTAAAGCAATTTCATACAGCAGTAGATTCATTAACAAAACTTTTGAAACTATTGAGCTGATGAAGGGTACTGATGACTTTGCTTGAAGTGATCAACTTGGATCTCAGCTGACATGCCAGTTTCATTAATATATATATAAAAAACACAACTAAGATACAATAAATGACACAGTGTATATATCTTTCTTAAGCTAAATTCTTTTAAATTTGAAGATAAAATATATCAGATACAGGGAACTATAACATTAGTAATGATCAAATAAACAACTATTTACTTTAAACTGGTGACATCTAGCTCTCACTCTCAGAGTCCCAACTTTAACTGACGCTGACTGCAATGGAGTACAAATGACCACAAAATCCTCAACTACCTTATTTATAATATCATTCCAAAAGCCTCTATACCCCCCCCCCCAAAGCTATCTTCGACTTTGGCCTATTGTTTCCCTTTTTTAACACTTCACTTAACTCATGCACAAGGATCTGCACTCATGATCACCTGATCACGCGGCTCACACATTTTTGCAACTAGACTTGACATTGTGTCCTGTTTTCAAACTTATGTGACACTATGCACAGACTACTATTCTATAGGGTTACCTTGTAGAGACCTCTCCTGACATCAATAGGACAGTTCTGTACAACATCGTCAACAACTTCTGAGATTGGAAGCTCAAAATCTGGGTTACAGAACTAAAAGAAACAAAACATGTGCAACTACATTACCCAATGTCAGAAAAAACAATAAAAACCTTAAAATTTTATTTTGTAAGACAGATGAGTTAAATATAAAGACACACTCACCTCAGGGTGGAAGAAAATTTCTGGTCCCAAAAACCTCTCATATCCTACATCAACTGAGAAAGGAGCTTTGGTTACAGCATTCACACCTTCAAATTTTTTCAGCCACTTGGCAGGGTCAGCGTCATATTTAGCAAATTCTTTAGCAATGTCAGGACAAACATAACTGAATCTTTCCTGTATGGAGATGATGCGAGATTTACATTTATTGAAACTTTGTTTATAAGGGCTGAACCTACAGGACTGTATCAAAGCAAACATTAAATATTTATTAATTTGAAACACATTTGCAAGATTTAATTTGACAATTGTAAATGAAAGAATGTTAGCTATATGTTGATACCTTAATGGCTTTGGCTGTTTCCAAGGACTGCTCTGGAGGAATGCCCACCTCCCTTTCTCTCAACAGTTGTTGGATGAAGTATGTGATGTCTCGCCCAGCAATGGGGATGTGCTTTATACAGCTGCCAATGACATAACCCTCAGCCTATTCATGTACAAATGAGCATAAAGATTTAAATTTATGATGACTATAATTCTTAAAAGAGTTGAAGCAAATATAATAAAATTTTTTAAAATATGTGGCTTCATCTTCATCTTTTTACAATATCAAATCATTTCTACACTTACAACTGGAATAACATGGGTGACACCATCTCCAGAGTCAATGACTGTGCCTGTCAAGGTCCTGTCACCCACTTGTCGTGATGTCCATGAGGCAGCAAGGGCCAGTACAGCCTGGTGTAAGAAAAACAAAATTAAGCTCAAAACATAAGCCAAACTGATGAAAAACAGTAGGTCATGAGCAGCAGAAAGAGTAAACTTGATAGAAATATAATTGACATTTAAAAAAAATGCATTAAATATTTAAAATTTACATATTCTAATAAATTAAGTTTACAGTTGTCTTCATATAAAAGACATTTTAGCACTTGTTTGATTTTAAATATGCTTTTTTTAACGATTCAATTGTTTAATCGCGCATACCTGAACTGCTATATAAAGCCCTGGAATGTTGAAAGACTCAAACATAATTTCTGCTGTGTACTCTCTGTTCTCCGGTGTATTTAGTGGAGGTTCTGTCTGGTAGATGGAGAGAAAAATTGAATAGTACATTGAAAATTTATGGAAATTCTAATCTGTTTTTTTTTTAAATTAACAAACTTATAAATGAGGGAAAAAAACAACAACACATATTTACCAGTGCAAAATATTTAAGGCTAGTTAAATCAAAGACTTGAATATTAAATTGTAGTTAATCATGACTATGTCATCAATATAGATTATAGATAATTTCAACATACAAATGTGACTGAACATAGGATGGGTTTGTAAATAAGTGAAAACTTGGTTTAAATGTCACACCATCTGATAGACATTAAAAAGAAGAAAATTATTATGCTTAAATGTCATTTTAAAAGTTTTCAAAGCCAGTGGAGTGTCAATAAGAATAAGCTCTACTTGTCTATAAAATATCTCTACTTCTAAATGAAATGCACCTGATAAAATAAATTCTGTTATCACAGCACAGCATTTGGCATGGAACTATGCATAAATATTAAGCTTGTTAAAAACAATGAATCAAGTAGAAAAGTACTCTGAATTTAAACCCCTTCTGCCTTGTGGTGCTAAGGCTTCAGGAGTAGAGTTCAAGGAAAAATCATGAGTAGAACCCTTTAGATGTAGAATATCAACAATTGCAAAGCATTCTAATGGATCACATAATCAGCATCAGTAAGGGTACTAAGATCCCTATATCAGAGGCTCAGGATTATGCCTTAACGAGGAAAGTCAGGTCCTGAGCAAAGCGGCTGGGTCAGTTGTCCATCGAGACTCATTTATCATCTCTCATCTCTATAAATATAGCCCAATGTAAATTTAAGTCATGTATAAACCCTTTAGAATGAGTAAAAATTGATGAGTACAAGTTTGTTAGTACCACAGTGAATAGTTACAATAATTGCAAAGTTTTTAAAAATGTCTAATAATACATTTCTTGTCACAAAGGTAACATTATATCATTTCAAAATCAAGAAAAAATAATTGACAAAGCTTAAATATACTATTGTAATTAGCTGGATTTTATACTAAAACATTTACAGTTCTTTTTAGGCAAATAAAATTTAATTTAAGATCATTAGCAGAGTCAATACAATTACACTTCTAGCTTACCAATAAAAAGTAATGATCCTCAGGTTCTGCCCTAAGATATTTGAATATAGCTTGTTCATAAAACCTTTCCATTAAGTCCCAGTCTTCTATAATTCCATGTCTGATTGGCCACTTTAAAAAAAAAAAAAAAAGAATTATACAATATAAACATTCATTCAAATAAATTATCTCATATTTTAGAAATTTTGTTAAATGACTAAATCATTGGAATGACAAAAATGTGTTCTAGTTGTTGTGTAATAGAAATAAAGTTTCATTTAAAAAACTATAAAATGAAACATAATGTTGGATTAACAGACAACATGCTACACTACATTCAAGAAGAACATTTGTCCTATCTGTTCAAAACTTCTTTTATTAGTTTGTCATTTTATGATAGTTTTGTTATCACAGTGCCTTGAGCTTACATTATTTTTCTTAACAGTGCTCTATAAATAAAATTATTCTGAAATTGATATTTGAGACTAAATCAATGTCACATCTCAACAAAATTATCTGGTAGCTTTAAAACATTTTATAAATAGAAAATTAAGGCAGCAAATGAGTATGTTCTCAACACTGAAATGTTGACTATTTACAACAAATTAACTACCTTGGTAGCATAGGAGGGTTGATTGATTGCTTCATCCCCAATGTAAAAATCAAGATCTTCAATTCCTTTCCCAAGTCTCTTCTGTGATTGATCTCCAACACTGGCAGATTCTTTTATGGCTATTGCAGAAGGAATAATAAACTGAGGCTCTGTGTTGCCAGCAAATCCCATCTTCGAATAACTACAAAGAAAAAAGTTTATTAACAACTGCACTATAAAGAAGGTTAATATAAAATATTTGAGTGCACATAATATATAATTTCTTATTTAATATATTATAAATATATAAATAATTATAATAAATATAATATCTTTTTATCTTATAATTATATTATATAATACAGACATTTAAGGAAGTTCAATTCAACAAGATGTCAGCCTTACTTTTTTATCTAGTGATTAATTCTAAAATATTGTGTACAATGAATTATATAATAATTAACAACCAAAGTAGGCCTGTTACTGTTAAAATTGTTTTTCATTGAAGAAAAAGTAAAAAATCTTGACATACAAACAAAGTTTGGATAAAATATTATGGTATTTATAGACCTAATAGTGGAAATACATTTAGATATAGTATTTAGGGAATATAAAGTACATTAACTAACTCAATTCTCATTATTTAGTGAACGGATAAGTAACGCCCACCCCTCCTTTTTTACATTCGGTCAGTCATTAGTTTTCGATCTTTAAAAAAAGTAAATAGGAAATAAACGTTGTTCAAAAGAATATGTTTACCCTGTGCCATTGTCAATGACAACTGGTGGCAGTCTATTTGCCATAACACTTTTATTTAAAATAAATACAATGTTAAGTCCAAACCAAAATCAGGAAGTGGAAAGTATTGTTTTCTCATTTAGCTATGACTGTTTCCTTTGACCGGAAATAGAAGATTACCCCGGCTTGTTAGGAACTTTAAAAACTAACAGCACGAAGATCCGAAATAATTTTAACAAATAAAACTTGGCATCAAGTCCGAAGATCAAGGAGGAGTGCAGTATTTCACGTGGCTACGCAGTCGTAGCTGTGGTCTAGTCCCGTCTAGACTAGATCAACATATTTTGCCACATCCAGTTCAGACGTAACCGTGTTGAGGTTCTCTTTCCGCCGTCTACATTTGTCCTTAGCTGAAATAGGCTATATAAGATTTCTTTTGGCATAAAATGACGATGTGCGTCCTGCGGCCTTTCCTTTGTAAAATATATCTCCAGCTGTCCCGTTATGAAACCGCCTAGTTGCTAACAGGTGCTCTCTTATGTGTCGGTTACATCAAGCTGGCGTCTAAGTTGATCTTTTAAGAGTATTTTTGGGGGCGGGTGAGGTTGGGGGAGGGAGAGGGTCACCCCGGTACCTCTGTTACACCGACCACCTTTCAGCTGACCCCCCCAAAAAATACATTTTTAAAATTTTAATTTTAACATATCTCAATGCTGTAGGGCTTATGTCCCTTTTCAATAAAAAAAACAACTAATAATATTGTTTAAAAAAATATGTTTTGTTAGTTACATTGAGTATTGTGCGAATGAGACGTATGAACGTGCAGGCCTACACAAACAGACAGACAGAGTTGAGTTCATTCAATCTTTATTGTAACAAAAATATAATAACGAAATTTCATGAGCCTAACCAGATTGTACCAGAGAGGTATTAAGGTTCTACCCTCCCCCCCCCCCCCCCTCCCAATAAAAGTCGCTGGATTCCATTATATATTAAAGTAGCCTATTCGAATAAGTCATTAAATTATTCAATTAGTCACTAACTTTCAAGATTCAATTGTCTAATGATAGAACTTTAATAAATTTATCTTTCTATTCAGCTTTCATACCTTAATCCCTAGTTGTATGTTAAAGCAAAAATACTGATTTGCATCTACTGTCCTAGTTCATCAATCACTTCTGTAATGAATCAGTCTGTTGAGGATAGTCGGAACATTATCCACTCAACTTCTCTTGGGCTGTCCTCACTTGTTCTCGCCTAGCACTATGCCCATAACATCAAACTTCGTTGTTGTTTTTTTTTCGTTGACAATGCTCATTGTCGAAAGGACCAAATTATAGGCCTGCTATTTTATTACCAGATGGCCAGTTCACGTGGAGCAAATACAGTAAAACAACAACAACAAACAAACAAACAAACATAACTAACAATAAAAACAAAAAAAACAATAACAGTTATAAAAACAAAATATTTTCTTTTTTCCCCCCTAAGATATAAGTAAATGTTATTGGTCTAAACAAATTGAAATTCAGTTAAACTACAGTTGTCCGCCCCAGCATTAATCTACTATAACACTTATGCTATAGATGCAATTAAGAACAGCGTTCACTCACAATGATCCATATACAGCCATTGCTTTATTAATTATAGGCTTCTATGTAGTCCTACTTTTCGGTGACGATCAATGGTTTTTGACCTTCATTTTTTATACTAGAAGAGTAGCTGGATAATGCGTCGTAGATATCTCAGAATTTTAACGTTTTAAACACCGGAAATAATGCTTCACCCTGGACCCCACTCGTGAGGGTGGGGGCTCACAGCGCTTCCCCAGACTCTCTAACTGGCAAGGGCGGGGTGTCTACTGTCTTTCCACTAACTTAGGGAAAGAGCCTATTCTAGGGTCCAAAAAAAAAAAAAAAACGTCTGAAAGAGTAAAGGGTGATATAATGAAGATTAATTACGTATACACAAGCTGACATATGTATATATATACACCCCCCCCCCCCCCGCAAAAAAAAAATCCAGGCTACGCCCATGCTTAACACAAACTAGGCTTAAGTTAACTTATCTGTCTGATGTTCTCTTTCGAGCCAGAAAAGAAATGAGCTGCGCTGGGTTGAAAGCACGAGAAATCGGATGTCTATGCAGAAATGGGAAAATCGATGGAGGGTTAGCATCTCGTTTTAAATAAATGTGTTGATTGTTGATCCCGTGAGGGTGGGAGGAGCCTGACATGTAAATACATTTAGTTTCAATATGCAGACGGGTGTTTTTTGTCATTGTATTGTACAAAGAGAAAAAGTAAAGTTCCCCTTCCAGACCTTGCGATCTATGGGGCAGATGATGTAAAGGTCATCCTTTTCTGTGGCCCACGGTTAACAAGGGTCATGTGGCCAGCATAACGACCAACCGCCTTTACTTTACCTCAAATAATGTCAGGTACCCATTAGAGCTGGGTGGACTCAGAGGCGCCCTAAGGTCCCAAAATTAGATATCCTAGTCTTCTCCAGAATTTGAACCAGGGACCCTCAGTTCGGAAGCCAAGCGCTTTACCGCTCAGCCACAGTGCCTCTATATTGTTGTAAAGCAGTGATGAAATTTGCTATTTTTGTGTCCCAAAAATATAGTCTGGCTTAGAATAGATAGCATATGACAACAATGAATGAGAAGTTAATAAATCTAAAAAAAAAACAAAAAAACATTTTTTGGTCCATTTTAAGTTTATTATAGATAATACAAGAAGACCAAATGTAATGAAATAATGATCTAATGATATTCTGTTCCATGACAAAGGTCTCACAACAATGATACCTCAACATTACCAATTAAAGAAAAGTTTTAAACCAAAATTCAGCCTTCATATGTTTTTAATTTCATGTATAATATCTTGCATACACTCTTAATTTTAAAACAAAGAAAAACCAAAAAATAGTTAAAAGTTTGTATGACTTAGCATGAATGTAAAAACTAAACTAAAATAAAAAAAAAAAAAAATTAAAATGAACACATTAGATTAAATTTGTATGTATAAATGTGGCTTAAAAAATGTAAAAAAAAAAAAAAGCAAAGGAAAAATTTGAACATTAAAATACAGTTTCATCTTTGTAAGTTCTTTTTTTAAGAGATTAAAAATAATGATATTGTCCCTTGAAATACCAAACATGTAAATTAGTAGCTTTCTTCCTATATTTTGAGTTTGACCTGAAGGCCCTCTATCTCAGCAGAAGTCAACTATCAAATGATGAGAAGAAAAGTCCTAACTGGTACAAATATACTTTTTTTTTGAAAAGAGTAAATACAAAATAAATTAAAACCTTATTAAATGTAAGTTGATCTTAAGATAAGTAAAAACAAGTTTAAGTGGTAACTAGAGTTAGTAGCCTACTAGCTGCCATCACAACCAGTAATTAGCCTGTTTAGGGCTGTTTTTTGTTGTTTTTTTTAGATAATTTATGTCACTGATAATTAAATAAGCTGTTGATATTTTTTAGTTGAATTTGGCCAATTTAGTTAGACCTGACAGTATGGAATAGAAATCAGCTACATTTTTAATTATAAATCATGTTTAGTAATGTGGTTTAGTCAATACTTAGGTAATGTATCAATACATGTACACTGAACTTAATGAAGCAGCATATACATGTGTCTGGAATTAATTGCTGTCATAAGGAATGTGGGAAAATACTTTCACATGGTTGTGACATAAATCTCATATTTCTATTTTTATCAAATAATATTTATACACAGAAATGGAGAAACGAAAATAATTGCAAAATAAATGGAAGCTAAGATGTTTTAAGCACAACCAAAATATTAAAATAAATTATTTTTTTGAGAAAAATAACTGGAATTAAATGGAACGACTGCACAAAAGCAATACTATTTATTTAGACACAAACAATATATTCGATTAAAAACACATAAGGAAAAAAATATTTGTTAATCAATAATTTAAACAATATCTGATTTATTTTTGTCCCACAGCTCAGATCCCAAAGGAACATAATGATTATTAAAATTACAACATGCAGGTACATATTGGGTTTTCTACTCAGGAGTGCAACTTTAAAAATGCCAATAACTTATGAAGGCGTTAATGTAAAGGGGAACTTAAGGAGGCCAAAACTTTTTGCAGATCCCCCGGGTCTCCAAATGAGTCTCTTCCATACTAGCTGCTGTCACATGTGGTGCGCTGTAAAGGCACCAACCATAGTGCCCACCTTTTTATGACACAGAATCATTGGATGGCTGCCTGGTCGTGCGGTTTGCGCGCTGGAATGTCGTTCAGATTTATCGATGGTTCAGGGTTCAAACCCTGCCCGCTCCCATCCCCTGTTTAATGTCAAAATGTTTATGATGTTAGAAACTACTTTTTCATTTCTAAGACATTTCTTATTTATTATTGGATACGAACAAAAAAAAATAAATTAAAAAGCCAGAAAGTTCTTCCATTAAAAAAAATGTACATTAGCATCCCCACACACAACATCTTAATATTACAACGAATTTGAATCAAAATATTTGTTGCAGAATTGCTTGGAGGAATGAGCTTTGCTGTCAGATCAATTCAATCAGTTCAATTCAGTTTCATTGATTACAAAAAGAATGGTATTGGATGCAAACCCAAAAGTTTTGGGAAAAAAAAGATATGGACACTTTTTTGGTGACCAAAAAAAATATTTAATGACAAAAAAAATATATTATGGCAGTGAACTCAAATTATGTTTTAAATGTTTTTAGAAAATTTAAAGCAAGTACAAACCTAAAATTTGAACACATATTATTGTCATGGAAAATGGACAATAAAATCAAAAACACATAAAAAAAAGGTATTTTTTTTAAATAGTTTATACAAAAAAAAAAGGTCATGTTAAATAAATACAATCACCCCATCCAAATTAGAATAAAAATAAAATATATTTCATGACATTTGACTGATACATAAAAGTCACATAATGAACTCTGAATAAATGATATCACACATGCGGATATACAATTGTATAAATGGACTATTGCACGGGCATTAGAATTAAGAACAGAAGTAAATGAGAAACAATATTAGAAAGTGGTTTCATCAATATATCAGTTGACACTCTTTATGGTGGCAGCATTTATATCTGTTCTTTATCAAATTATTATGCAGTTAGTAATTCTAGCTAGCCAAGGTTTTCAAATTTGTTTCTTTACCAACGAAGTAAGCAGAGATCTATAACCATGGCTTATCATATAAATTACAGACGCTCAACGAAGAAGATAATTACATCCAATCCATTTATTGCCAGTAGTTATCAATATTATCTAAGAGCAAAAGTATTTTCTATTGTAGGTGAGGAATCAGCAGATGCAACAAATGATTTGCATGACATATTAAGACCCGTGCTGTGCCACTAGAAAGCTTCATCTAGGATTGTGCATGAAAGGAATCGCTGAGCTATGC
This sequence comes from Biomphalaria pfeifferi, assembly GCA_030265305.1. Taxonomy (NCBI): domain Eukaryota; kingdom Metazoa; phylum Mollusca; class Gastropoda; family Planorbidae; genus Biomphalaria; species Biomphalaria pfeifferi. The sequence goes on from JASAOG010000084.1 coordinate 2,609,537, forward strand.
TGATACACTTTCCATTCTTCTCACCCCGCCTAGCTTTTATTTTTTTCAAACAGTTAATTTATGTTAAAAGCTATGTTCAAAAAGTACACATCAGCTCTAAACACTCATTCAGAAGGATGACAAGAGAGAACGGTTCAACACTGGTGGAAGGGGATGTGGGTCAGTGACCTCAACTTTCTTTTATGTCCTCAAACATCGCCATTTATATTAAAATTTTACTAGACATTCATTTTCATTTGTTAACTAAACATTTCGACCAAATTTTTTTTTTTTGTATATATACTGAGACTTACTGCCACAACTTTAAAGACAGTTGACAAGTGACCAGAACTAATTAAATAACTGAATAACTGAAAAAATTCCGAGACAGATTAAAAAAAAAAATGAATGTATGGATGTATAAAATATACAAAGACTACAAACAAACTCTTAATAAAAATGCATTGCAACAATCTTTTAGGATCTTTTCTTGACATTTGAAATCAACGCAACCTAATTCTTTCTTTTATATATATATATATAAAGGGAATGTATTATGAAAAAAAAAATTCACATTTGTGTTTATTATGTAACAAAAATGTACAGAACATGTCTTAAAGATATTTCTGTTTGAAATGACTAGAAGAAAAAGAGAGTAATGTATAAATATTAATTAATGTATTGTGACTTAGTATTTCACTCCTCTAAGTTTATCCCCAAAAATATCTTATAAAACATTTTATTCCATACAATTTTATATTTTTGCTTTATATTCAGCCTTTTTTTGATGTGTAAAGTCTGCCACTGAGGTGACACATTTAAATTACATTTTCTTTGCTTCATCTTTAGAGGCAAATCAATCATTAACATTCCTCTAGAAGTTTTACAAACCTTATTTTAAAAAAAACAATAAACTAATGATGCTTTTAGTTTTGATAGGTCATTAATTGAGAAAAAACTAAGAAATTAATTTTTGTTTGAAAATATAAACTGTTTTATGTTGCTAAAAGCTAATTTTGTTTTTTAATTCGGAGACTGGGACTAACATTAACAAAGACTTAACTAGACACTATTCTATTGGCAGCATCTCAAAGTACAGCAATAAGTTATTCTTTTCCTTTAAACTTGCACTAAAAGCTTACTTTATAGAAAACAGAATGACATAAGATGTAGCAGTTGAAACTAATCTACAACATTCGTTTATTAAAATAACACACACATAAAAACTGATCTTTTGATGTTAAAGAATAGGCAATTACATCAAGAGTAACACATCTGTATATTGTATACCTACTATTCATTTTATCAATGGTGAAGATCCTTTAAATTTAAAATAAGATTTGTCTTACTGAATGTGGGTATGGAAACAAAAACTCACCAAGAAAAAGTTAATGGAGAACAACATGATAAGAACAGTTATTAATCCTCACAAAACAATACCATCACAATGTGATGCAGATATATAGCACTATAAATATTTTGAATGTTTCAAAGATCAACACACGGGTCTATCACTACTTGACATGAAATTCTTATGACGACATCAAGCCGCCCCATGGTTGATGGGTCCCAGATATTTTTTTATGCATCTGTAATGTCATCTACCTTTCTACCAATGGCATCTGGATTTGAGAGTGGGTCAAGGTCAGCAAATAAGTTGAACCATGCAGACATATCAGATTGTTGACCGCCCTAAAAAACAAAATAAAAAGGTTAAATGCTAAATTTACAAATTTTATTTACTTCAGCAAGGACATATATATTTGATTTACATCCATTTAAATAAGGTGTTATACCCCTACATAAAAAAAATCAATTTAGACAAACTCACATACACACACAAATATGTTTCCAAATGAACTTTCTTTTTAATGCTAGATGCTATCTTTTTTTTTTAAAGCACTAATAATTTAATTTCTTGCAGTGAAAGTTTTAAAAATGGAATCAAATGAACTAAACAGTGGTTCCTAGTTTTTTTTTTAAATTACTTTTTTTTTTAATTTAAAAAAAGAAGAGATCCTAAAATGTACCTTCGTTAATGGTTGAGGTTTCGTTTTTGGTCCTTTTTTCGCTCCCGCAGCTGATGGCGCTGTCTGAGGCTGTCCAGAGGAAGTGTTGTTATTGGAGACATTGGAACTTCCAAAGGTGGAAATGTTGGCGCCAACTCCATATGGCGATAGATTACCTGCTCATTAAATAAAATAATAAAACTGTATTCTCCTTTATAAATAATAAAGTAAGTTCATCTTTCAGATCTAACTATAAATGAGGAGAGTGATGTTAAATGCATTTTTGTTTAGGCCAACAAAAAAAGCGGAGAACCAAAATGCCCAACCACTTTTTATCTTGGTCAATAATTTTGGAACTATTAGGATTAGGTGAACCCAATAATGTTCAAATCCTGAACTAAAATTTCAAATTACCATCAGCATTTTTCTTAAAACCCTAAGTTTAACAAAGATAGGCTGCCAATAAGATAAATAAGGAAAGAATATTTTTGTGGTCCAAACAAATGAAAATTCAGCTTGACTACTCAACTTGTCCACCTCAACATTACTTATATGGCTCCTTCTGTCTCAGAAGACAACGGATGCCCCCACTGGCTTTGGCCCCTTTGCAGCAGCACCAGACTTTCCTCTCCGGGGTGCATTCCTGGGCCTTAGATAAAGGGGTCAAGAGTGGCCCATGCGTCATGGTACCTCTCTCGACATTGCTGATATGATCCAAAGGGACGCTTTGCATTACATTTGGCACCAACTCAGTTTGCAGAACCTGCCGGAGGGAATTTCATAGTTGATACTCCCAACGTATAAGGGGTTTCAGTCCTGATTTTTTCCTCTACTATAACAATAACAACATAACAATGCAAACACAAACAACATACAAATGACATCCCCAAAAAACAGAAACACATAAAACCAGGGCTTGATAACTTGGACTTCTCAGTACTTCTCTGTGACAACAAATGATCTTAAGATACTCTGATTGAGCCATCCGAGTCCTAATAAACTGTGGTTTAATGGGTGCAAATTGCTTTTAAGAACTTTATATGTTTCAGAAAAGCATCTTCCATGAACTAGTCCTTCAAAAGATGGAAGATGTGTGAGTAATTTAAGATACTGTTCTAATTAGAGTATTTAATTGATGTCTTTGTGCCAATGAAGTATTACCAGACCCGAAGCTGATGGCGAAGGTCAATTAACTATGGTACGGTAGCTGTATAAAAACATTGAATTATTGTTTTATCAAATTTAAATGTTCCTACGATGTAATACATCTGGAGCATGAATAGGAGATGGGGTCAGAGTGGTAAAGGGATAGTCTTCCATATAGAGCTCAACATGCTGTGATGAATGGGATTTTGAAATTGGAAATTCTTAATCCATGAGTTCCGCCAACTTTAATGGTACCTGACACATACGTTCTGGAAGTAAAGGTGGTTGGTCAATGTGCTAGACACATTACACCCTCAGTATCTGTTGGCCATAGAAAAAAATAAAAATGCTTTACATCTGCATCACCCATAGATCACAAGGTCTGAAAAGGGTACTTTTACACCCTTTCCTTTGAAAAGAAGTCTTCTAAAAAAAATTTCTTTAAAACAAAAATAAAGAAAAACCCCCCCCCCCCAAAAAAACACCCTTTTTCCCCAATATTAAAAACAAAAAAAAGGTGGGTTCACTCTGCTTCATCATTCTCACAAACCTTTAAGTCTGAAAGGGAAATTACTCCGACAAGTTCAGAATGAATGCCATTTTGTTTATAGAACAAACAAGGGTAAGCAAGATATTTTACATACCCATGCCAGAGGTCAAACTGGACATTTGGGTGTCCAGCAAACTGGATGGCAGGAAATCTGACCTCTGCTTGGCAGCATCTGTCTCCTGAGGTACCACATCTGGTATGAACTGGCTGGGGCCACTACCAAAAACAGCAGTCCACTGTTGAGCAAATTCATCTTCCCCCTGGGAAGGAGCGTTGAGGATCTCGTTGAGGAGAGCCATGTCATCTTTGTCTGCATCATCTTCCAGCTGCAAGCTCTCTGACAACAAATCTCTTTCCTTCCCTGCAACAGAGAAACAAAAATACATTGCCTATGAGACACTATCCCATTTGATCTGCAAAGGTCTATCTACACTCATTCTTTATCTACTTATCTTCCTAACCCACCTTCTATTTACCCTTCCAGTCTGCAGAGGCCACCCTTACCTCTTATAGTCCTAGTCTTGAAGGCAAACTTAGTGCCTTACCTGAGATGAACTCTGACTGTGAACAGAACAGGAAGCACTCCTCCTCCTGTAGTGCTCTGTAGCGTAGGTACAGATTAAGTGGCCTGCCAGACATATCCCCCCCCCCCCTTAACTCTCAGAGTTAGGGACACTCATACTGTCTCCTTCGATGGTACCACAATAATGGCATCAAAGTCAAAGTAATGTTTTAACATCGTACTGAAGCAATGTCAGCAGTGAGGGACAGCAGAAAGAAACAAATGAAAAGTTCACTTGAGGGAATAGAGGGGAATGAAGGGGAAAGGGGGAGAATACAATGTGTGTGTGTATGGGGATAGACAGCAATAAGGGAGCAAAAAAAGATGGGAATAGTACAAATGGAGGTAAATAAAGGAAGAAGGGGGGGTGTGTGAAAATGCAATATGGGCGAGGATTCTTTTACATATGGGCGAGGATTCTTTTATATAGAGCTTGCTATCAAGGATTAGGATGGGTCAATCATTTGTTTCATATTTTAAAAAAAGTAACATGAGACACCATAATAAGGGTTTTTATTACTATTAACACATTACAAAAGAGACCATAAATGGGGGGGGGGGGGGGAGAGAAAGAATGTATATTATATATACTATAGTATAGTGAAAACAAAAATTTTATTATTCTGTTATAAAAATATTTTTTTTTCTATACATTAATGCCAGTCTTTTGTCTTAAAATGGGTGTGCCAAATGTCGAGAATCCCATTGATTTAAGGCAGAGACGGCCATTGTTTCCAACACATCTCCTCTATTTAGGTAGGCCAAGTCGTTAATAAATATGTTTTTTTAGGGGGTATTTTCCAAATGCACTGAGTAAGCGTCTGCATGAAGTTTAATCTGCATGAAGCAGTAAGCGTCTGCATGAAGTTTAGTCTGCATGAAGCAGTAAGCGTCTGCACAAAACAGTCATCATGACCATCATCAAACTTCATTTGAGTGATGGTTTGAGAGGCTCAAATCCTCTCTTGCAAAACCCAATGAATCAGTAAGCTTCCTTCTGCATGAAGCAGAAAGCGTCATCATGAAGCAGAAGCAGTAAGCGTCAGTTAATCATTGCACCTAGCAGTACACTTCGTTCGCCATTTATACCATAGAGCCCATCAGAAAATTCCTATATAACGTATCACAAGTGCACCCAAGCAGATAGCTAACATTTTCCCAGTCCCTGCCCGCAAACACTCAATGACTAGAGCGCTGACTTGAGCAGAGAAACAAGGGACACAATCTGGAGTAAGGTAAGCGATCATTGCCTGTCTCCCTCACCACCTCTAAGCTGTATTTATTAGTCTATCTTGTATATCAAGACTTCAGTTCAAAAGGAGAGGATTAAATGCAATGACTTTTCATAAAGTCCCATTCCAAAGCTATTCAGCATTTGTAAAGAATTCGCCGACGATATTCGCAACCACACCCCTCCCTCGCCCCCCACTTTTTGTTGTCTTTTTCTACATCGCAAAGAGAAACCATTGAATCCTCAGATTGGCTGGCCACGGCGATACGCGGTCCTCTGTTTAAAAAAAATATTGTATAGGTCGGTAAACAGCTCGTAACTAGTATGAACAGAAAATGAAACGACACTTGGATCTGAGTCTTGTACCAAGGATTAACCACCAGCCGGGTTCAATGTAAAATTGTAGACGCTATGACTTATATGATATCGGAAAATCAATACCGTCAGGTCTACTATACCGTGTGAGAATACGAATTGTGTAATAGATAGATCTGTGTATTTCTTTTAACTGCATTAAAATGATCTCACTCGAATGGGCAGTTATCAATTAATTAAAGAATACAAGCTTTTTATTTTCTAAGAGCGTTAATAAATGTAGAGCTATATAGTCATTAGCAAGCTAGAACATTTTGTTTTTAGGCCCAAATTCAGGCAGAACAAAAAGAAAAAAATGGTAGAGGCTTTTGGAGCCATGGTATTTTCATAGGCTTGGAACAAAGAATGAGCGAAACGCTATGAATTATGTTGTACAGAGGCACTTAACTAAAATGCGGGGCCCGAACCTTGGTATGTGTGAGCGTAATGAAAAAATAAGTAAATTTTATTTGCGTGCTGGCTATACATCATGAGAACCTCTAAAATGTCCGCCCGCTTACCCCTCCCCTCCCCCCCCCCCCAAAAAAAAAAACCACGCCACTATGAGCTATACTTTACAAAATCTTACAAGCTCTACGTCATGTTCAGCTATTCATTCACACACACACAGTTCTAAGAGCACCACTACAAGGCGTCTACGCTTCTGGCTCGAGAGAGAGAGTTCTTGGTGCATTATTTCCCAGCAGTAAGAAGCGAGATGTGTACACACTGACAAATATACGTGTTTATTTTCTTCAGACAACTTTCTCCTGATCGCATTGCTGGAAGTTGTTGCAGTTTTTTGTTCTGACAACTAGTTTGAAGAATCAGAGATACCTGGTAAGTGGTCCTCATCTAGACTATTTTTACCAGACACTTTACCATCATTTACAACATGGTCAAACATCTATTTTTACCAGATACTATCATTTACAACAGGGGTCTCAAACTCATATCAGCATGTGGGCCACAGTGGAAAGTAACAATCAGTCAGCGGGCCACACCACGAAAAGAGAATGTTTTTTCATTAAATTTTACAAACACTACTGTCACTGCAGTAAAAAGCTAAAATAAAGTTTTTATATAATTATTAATTACATTTATTGTAGTTTATACATGCACAGGCAGTTTAGTTTACTAAAATAAGTTGACGTTGCCTCTATCACTAATAAAAAAAAAAGCAAAAACTGTAGTTCCCCCCCCCCCCCCCCCCAAAAAAAAAACACTATAATTACTAGGCCTACTGCAGATGGCTCGTCACTCATGTCTCTGTCCACTCAGCTGAGAGCATTTGGCAGAGACCAGACCATCGACGTTAGGCCTGAAGTCGCGTGTAGTGGCAAGCCACAAGGTTGCTCTCAGATGCTCATCAGTCAGTCTTGATCGTAATGCTTTTTTGTTGATCTTCATTCTGGAGAAAAACTGTTCGCAAACGTACGTACTCCCAAACATCGCAAGAATTCTAGCAGCTGCGCAAAATAAGTTTGGAAACTTATCTCTGGGATGAAACTGGTAGAAATCTGGAACGCTAACATCAGCGTATTTTTGCTTCAGAACAGTGTCACACTGCAGGTCCAGTAGTTCAATCTGGACTTCCACTGGAACGTTTTTCACGTCAACTGCGAACGGAGTGGCAACAAGGAAAAACTGTGGTTCGAGAGCAGTGAATTGCTGAAAGCGGTGTTCAAAATCTTCAAGTAGTCTGAAGAGGATGTCTACGTAGTCTTTCAGGCGCTGTAGTTCAACCGTTATGCTCTGTGGAAAAGAGAAATGACCCAGGTTTCCATCTGCCAGCTGAGTGGCCCACAAAGTCAGCTTTCATCTGAATGAATCAAACATCACGGTAATCAGCTGCTTTGTGCCCTGTATTTGTGAATTGATTGCATTGAGATGTTGCGTGATGTCAGTAAGAAAAGCAAGATCCAACAAAACATTAGATCACTGAGCTGAGGTATGTCTCCGTCTTTCATTGCCATGAACAATGCTATTTCACGTCTCAGTTCAAAAAATCTCGGCAGCACTTTTCCACGATTCAACCATCTGACTTCCGTATGATAAAGCAACTCTCCGTATTCCGTTTCTAAATCAGCTAAGACATGACACAAACTGTCTGTGGTTGAGACCCCGTGCACGTATGAAGTTCACCGTCTTTACGACAACATCCATCACGTTCTTCATTTGTAGACTTTTGCCACAGAGTGCTTCATGAAGCAGAATGCAGTGTATGGCTGCAAAAGGTCCCGCCAAGCTGAGCTGATTCCGTTTCTCTACCATTAATCCAACAACACCAACCTTCTCTGAACACATTGCTGGTGCACCATCCGTAGCTACTGCAACAAGTTTTTTCCCACGGTAGCCCACACACCTGTCAATACAAGCTTTCAGTTCTTGAAACACGTCGCGTCCAGTCGTCGTTCCTTTCATGGGTAGTAAGTCCAATTGCTCTTCAACAATGTTCAAGTTTTCGTCGACCCCACGAATGAATATGGCACAGTATGCGGTGTCTGTTACACCAGTAGACTCGTCCAGTGCAATGGAATATGCTACAAAGTCTTTTGCAGCGGCACTCAGTTACTGTTGAACATTTGTCGCAGACTCGGTGATCCTGCTTGCAACTGTGTTCGCAGACAAACTTATGCCTTCGAATGGCTTCTTTTTCTCGGGGCAGATAATTTCACACGCCTGTAGCATACACTCTTTTACAAACTGGCCTTCAGTGAATGGTAGTGATGCCTTTGCTATCATCTCGCTAACATTTCACAGAATCTTGACACATGTACCCCATCCCTCCCCATTTCCCTTTCTTTCTCCTGTTTCGCTAGCCGCGTGGCCTGATTAGCCACACGGCCAAACGGTCGGAGCAGTGATATAATGGTGGCCAGATTCTAGCCGCTATCGGCCAGCGGTAAGAATCAGGCCACCGTTCACCCAGCTGAAAGCCTAAGCGGTCGGTGGGCGACAGTGACACCTCATTTACTGATTTGTGCAGTTGTAAATCATTTCACGGCTTATATGTGGTCATTGTAAATTTTATCTAATTTTTTATTAAATTCGCGGACGTGGTCGCGGGCCACACAAAATAGTTTCGCGGGCCACAGGCCACGTGTTTGAGATACCTGATTTACAATATTGTTAAACATCTATTTTTAGCTGACGCTAATCATCATTTAAAACATCGTTAAACGTTAAATAATAAATTCAGATGTGACCTTCTGCCTAATGTTAGCAGTAATGTCAACTAGACAAATGGTTAAACGAGATGAAAGAGTAAAACTAGATATCTAAGGCTGGCGGAAAAATAACGAAAATCAAGGCATTGTTGTACTGACTTAGTGACTTCTTGACGCCTGCTAACGTGGTTAGTTCATACAGGACAACCACACAATCAATTGGACTGAACGTCTAAATGTGAGATAGAAGACTTGGAAGTCTAAGCTCAAGTTACTAAGCAAATAAAGCCAACTAGTTTGACTTCCAATACATTTTCTTTTTAAAATTGATTTTTTTTCTTTCTTCTACTGATAAGGTTTGGTGAAGATATCACATGGACGTATTGGCAGAACTGGAAAAAATAAATCTACACTGATACTCTCGGAGAACACTTGAAACAAGCTAACACACTACACAATACATATTTGCAATATTGACACGATTTGTGTAAAAGAAATTTTTTTTTTACCTTTCCGAGACAATTAGCTGTTTTCATTTGGGCATTATGTTGGGACTTCGTAGAAGCAAAACGGACATGACTATTAATTTTACTAATAAATATTTTGGATAAAATTACAATAGAAAAAGACAATTTATTGTACAAGTTAATGTTAACATTGCATTCTTTATTTCAGTCAACTAAGAGAACCTCGAGGAGAATGCCTCCAAAGGCTAAACTGCGATCAACATCCCAGTCCAAACTCACACTAGCCGAGCTCCTGGACACAGAGATTGTGCGATGCGGTCACTGCAAGAAACTTTACGACCAGCCACTACTCCTGCCTTGCCTTCACACGCTGTGTGCCCAGTGTGTAGTGGACACAATCGTGAGCACTGCCAACAGTGAGGTCTGCGAAGATCAACACCAACATGAGTGCACTGATCACCAACGCACAGAAACCACGAGTTCCGCCTGTCAGGCCCCGGCTTGCTCAGCTGAGGTGACAAAAGTAACACAGTGTCTGGAGGCAAATAACGCAAACCAAGAAGAATCAACTCTGAAACTTTTACCTTACATTTATTTCGATTGTCCTTTGTGTAGATCTCGGGCTAAATTAAAAAAACATTTTGATATTCGTAAGAATGAATTATGTCATCCTTTTGAAGATTCAAATAATGAATATAAATTTTCAAGAGTCAGTAACGACATACATTTCAAAGGACTAGAAAAACAACAGATGGTATCGTTTTCAGATGATATGCAGCATCACGTGAGAGCATTGGTAGAGCTTAGCTTAGCTAGAAACTACTTCTTACAATCTTTGACACAACTTCACACTAGAAAGCGGATAGAGTCAAGAGAATGTCTCTACTGCAGATACGAAGGGAAGAGTGTTCCGGCGTCCAGCTACTGCCTGGACTGCAAAGACGACATGTGCAAAGATTGCTGCAGCGCTCACCAGAAAACCAAACTGACCCGCAACCACCAGGTGGCCTGGGATGAAGGCGTACACCGAGGTCTATTCGACTACGACATCCGTTCCCGCAGCTTTGTCCCTTGCGGCAAACACCCGTCCCAACCAGTCGACCAGTTTTGCTCCCAATGCCAACTGGTCATGTGCGAGCTCTGCGGCAACAGCGAACACCAGGACCACAAAGTGGAAGGCGTAGAACCAACTTCTAAAAGACTTCTGTCTGAGATTCAGCACATCCAGCAAGCCTTTTCCCGCACAGCATCAAGTCTGGCAGCACATAGCCGATTACTTAAAGAGCACCAGGATAAATTGCTTACATGCAAAGAGACGATTATGACTCAGATAGCTACACAGACAGAACAGCTTCACGACATGATCAACAGAGAGCGAAACAGGCTTGCACGTCAACTGGAGGAAGACTTGGGGAAGGAAAAAAACGCCATGGACAAGAAACTCTCGGATGTTCAATGCTTAGAGTCATCGCTGGTCGATGCATCCCAGCTATTGCTGCATGTGTCAACTTGTGGACGACCCGATGAGATCGTGTCTCTCCACGAACACGCACTGTCGCGCTACACCCAACTGGTCAATAGCACTCCAACTTATACGCTGACCAAGAAGCTGGCACCTGTTTACAGGCCAGGGGCCTGTACAGAACGCAATGTCAGCATTCTTTTAGGTCAGGTCTCAACCCAGAGAATAGCGATAAACAATGAGGCGAAATACAGGGTAAGTTCTTCATTAATAAGAAAACAACAACAACAACAACAAAAAGATTCCTCCTTTACGAAGCTTCTAGAGCGCTTATTAGCTGTTAACACTAATGAATGTTACAATTCAAAAATTTTAACGGTTTAACTAGAGTTTCCCCGGTGTGGCCAGATAGCTAGTAATTCTTTTCCCAAAGATATCCCAACAACTGTCAAATCTCTAGGACCGTCTCCAATCAACCAGGTGTTTGAGCCTAAGAATTAGCTAGCAGAATTGAGGAATTGTAACATAAAACTAATGAATGTTAGATTTTTTTGCTCTCGAGAAAAAAAATCCTGGTTAAGGAAATATATAAATCTACTAGTGTTTAAAAAATTCTAGTGATAGGTACATAGATCCAGACTTAGAAGACGGTGCGCACAAAGTTCCTGAGCGTCTATTTCTTTATTCAACTCTTTAACAAGGAGGAACTACATGGTTAACTATATCTGATGGTACACAGTTGATGAGCTTTGTTGGGGTAGAGGAGGGGGAGGAGGGGGGGGGGGGGGTAAAAAAGTTGCCAAAAAAAAGAAATTATTACATGAATCAAAATACAAATTTATATTCGACATACTATAAATTGTAGTGAATACTCTACTTCTATCACTTGTATTTTTTATACTACATACTTTAACTTGAAGTGAATACTCTATTTCTCTAATTTGTATTTCCTCCCTAAAACGTGACATTTGTTTCAGTCGCCAATGCCTGTCTCAACACTGATGCCCACTGTGCTTCAACCACCCCAACTATGCCACAGCTTCAACGCCAGCTCACCACTGGACACTAAGCCCATCTACCCCACAGGCCTGGCCTTTCATAAAAACTTGCTGGCCGTAGTGGACAGGGCTAACGCCTCGGTGAAACTGTTTGACCTCAGCAGCAAGCTGCTGAATGAGTTGGGCCACGGGGAGGGCCAGGCCAAACTACAGAAGCCTTTCGATGCAACGTTTTTTCAAGACGGGACCATAGCAGTGACAGACACTGAAGGAGGGAGTGTCAAAATGTTTGACCGCTCAGGGCAGTTTCTGAAAAGCTTCACGGGAAACTTAAAACACCCAAAAGGAATAGCCTTAACCCATAGTAAAGGGGAGATAACAGTTATCGACGGCTTGCTGAGAAAATTGACCATTTTTAACGCCAAATCAGGAGAAATGGTCAAGGAACTGCAACCAAAGGTCTGCGACCAAGAAGATGACCAGAGCTCTGAAGGGGATATCTTGATAGAGCCCACTTACATAGCAGTGGGTCCAGCGAACAACTACGTTATCACAGACATGGCAGCACCGCACATTAAAATTCTGACCAGCCAAGCTGACCTGCTGACCTCGAGCATGACCTACGGCACGAGGCAGCACGAACTGTTGCACCCCGGAGGCTTGTGCGTGGACAAATTTGGACAAATCTTCATCGCAGACACGAACAACAGCCGTGTTCACGTGGGGCTGCCTAATGGAGAAATGACCGAACTGTTGGTCACAGCGAAAAGCGGCATTTCAAAGCCCACCTGCCTAACTATTACAGACGAAGGACATCTTTGCATAGGCCAAAGTGGAGGGGACATTAAAATTTTTAAATATCTTTGAAGGGTAGATTATGTTGAAAAACTGAAAGTATGTAACTTAGCTAAAGTTGATAAGATAATGTATAGAGTTGATCTGTATAGTAACCTACATTATGGATAAAATATTTAAATGAACTCCAAAAAATTGCAATCTAACAGTTCATCCTTTCCGAATTAAAATGTTTAAAAATGTGTAAATAAGAGATATTAAACGGATAGAAGTGATAATAATGGGATGTAATGCACAACAAAATCTAGCGCATGATAGAGATAAAGACTACATTGATTGCAGTTATAAATGGGAGTGTGGTGGCTGAATGATAAAGGGCGCGGCTTCAGAACAAGGGGGTCAAAGAAAAGGTCATTATCAACCTGCTCCACCACGTGTCATTTATTAGAAGCTGTTCCAAATATTAGAATTTAAAAAACAAAATAGGTATGTGGGCGATTTTATGTGGGCACAGACGACTTTTTTTTTGGACACCAATGCTTCCCATTAAAATTTGGGACATTACTTTTGTCCCAGCATCATGTGTGAATATATATTAACAGGAGAAAGGTATTTCAGATCTCAACTACAGCCATTGCAAGCATTAACTATTTTGAGAATGATCTAAATAGCTGTAAGTAATGAGAATTATCAAGATTATATATTTAAAAAGAGAATTATCATTAACTATATATTTACAGAGTATCCTCTTTTTATCTAAATGTATCTTTTTAAACTGCTTATAAAGTTGCTGTTTTTTTTCCCACTAGAACATACATGCTGCAATGTATATATGCATATGTAAATTAATAGTAGTCATTATTTAAAGCTACAGAGATAAACTAGATATTTGACATATATTTGTAAAAAGGTTTGCAACTTCTTGGTAACATGATACATAGACAAGGATGATGTAATAACATGATACGTAGACAAGGATGATGTAATAACATGATACATAGACAAGGATGATGTAATAACATGATACATAGACAAGGATGATGTAATAACATGATACATAGACAAGGATGATGTAATAACATGATACATAGACAAGGATGATGTAATAACATGATACATAGACAAGCATGATGTATGGGGCAGTTGATGTAAAGGTAGTCTGTTTCTGTGGCCCATGGTTCATGAGGGTGTCGTGAGGTGCCCTAAGGATCCCCAAATTGAAAATCCCAGCCTTCACCAGGATTTGAACCCGGGAACTTCTGGTTAAAATGCCAAGCACTTTATCACTCCCCCGAGCCTCATATATATATATATATATATATATATTATGGACAAAGCCAGAAATCTGCCATAATTGCTTCACATTGATCAGCTAATGTCCAGCCATGATTTAATTGGTAATTTTTGAAAACCTTAATAATAATTACATGATATACTATTACTAACGAATCTGTCAGATTATTTTAGAAAATGATCCATTTCTATCATTACTTGCAACAACAAGGTAAAAATGTATGTCATTTGGAATTACACAGTAGACATTTTAAAATCTGCATTAAGCACTAAGAGGTGTAATTGCATAAGGTGTAGCAGGCTCCACTAGATTGTTATTGCCCAAAGTGGTAATGGATGTAAACACTCCACTACCTATAAAGTGCTTCCTAATAGAAAAGGCTTCAGGAGTAAACCCTGAGTAAAAATCATACACCAGCAAAGCCACTGACCCCAAACTACCTTTGCTGCAGCCATAGTTCTGCAAACTATAATTGGTCTAAGATTGAGATTATGATACAGACATTTCTCTTCGCCTTTCATATATTGTAGGCAAGTTGTGCCTATTATATAGCAGCAGATAAACTGAATCCAACGGATAGGACACAGGAATCTAATGCTTACTGGACTGTCTTGCATCAGCACATGGGTATTGGCCAAAGATTTCCTGAAGTGGCCAAAGTAGAATAAACACTCATTTTAAGTAATGTTAATAACATCAGCCAGTTTATGAAATAGCCCACCAGTTTGAGAACTGACCATGCTGTGTTTGGCTCTAACACACACACACACAAAACACAAATGCACACATACACACACATTTTGCTTACAAAATATTACTATTTCTTTTAAAATGTCAAAATGAAACTTTGGTAACTGTTGTACTGTGCAATTATACCTGATGAGCCTAGCATTAACAACCACTTAGCTACTGATTCTATTGGAGCTTAAGAAACAAAGTGTTAGTCTGACAGTAGGACCTATTCATTCCAAAACATTAGCTATATGTAACATAAGACCTCTTTGATGATTTAACACAAAACTTGTTTTCCATTTGCTGAACAGTAAGTAAACAAACTATCAAGTGAGCAGGGCAGCAGTACTAAGCTCTCAAGTCTCAATCAATAACTAAGTAACATTATATGAATAAGAGATGAGCCACGTGCTGTGAGAGATCACTAACAATGTCAATGTGACTTAAGAGAGATATGAACAGTTTTTAGAAACAGTTCATACAAACTAGGTGTTATATTCAGAAGAACGAAGTGATCTGTATGCAACTCAGTAAATATAAAATTACATTTTGTTAATTAAAGGTGAATAATGCACTCACTTTAATTTATAGCTATGTTTACATAGTAGTCAAGGAATCATAATAAAACTAGAGAGAATCTAGTTAACAAGTCAACGAAAAACTGTAAGTTATTAGCCAACAGGAATTATACTACTTCTAAAATGTAAACTCTTGTACATAATGAGTAATACAGCCAGTAGCAATGCTCTGGTGCAGCTGTTTTAACACAAGAAATTTTGCTATGAAGTTATGAAAATTATTTATACTATAGCAGTGTTTCCCAAACTTCTTCCTTAACAGAACACTTTGCAAACTCATAGTATTTAGCAGAACACTTCGCTTTTTATTTTTTTTTAGAGAGAGATCAATTCATGTGGTGGCCTACCAGTTAATTTTTCAGTAGTTCTAGGAGCACCTATATAGGCCTCGAGGAACACTAAGGCTCAGCAGAACACCGTTTGGGAAACACTGTACTATAGTATATAATGACATCTATCAGTCTTCTGTTTCTTGCTTTAATATTTAGTTGGAGATACCATAAATTAAGTAAACCATTTTTTTTAGTGAATAAAAAATTGCATCAATTTTTGTTTCTGTCTTTGTTTCAATTTGTTCTAGGACATAACCAACGCCCCCCCCCCCCCCACACACACATTATAATGTTAGTAACATAACAATAATTAAGCAACAAACTTAAATCCCAAATCCTATGGACAAAATAACTATTGTTCTTAATCCAGTCTTACATGTTTTATTATATAATACATAAGTGTTAGAATAGGCAGAGGACTCTCATCACAAAATCAAAGTCTTATATTTTGGTCAGGTGATACATGAGGAAACCCAATGGAGAACTCACAACAACCAAGAAATATACCATCTCTATGAAGACCCCTCAATAGTTACATAGTAACGAAAATAAAAAAGAACAGATTACATTAGCAGGTCAAGTAAATAAGAATGCTGGAGAACAGAGGAACAAATATTCTTCACCTGGAAAAAACAAATGGCAATCACCCCAAAGGCAGACCATGAGTATGATGGCTTGATGATGTAGCTGCAGATCTAGAACATCTAAGAGTCCAGACATGGAGATGTAAAGCCCAGGATAGATCAGATTGGAAAGATGTGCTAGAGCTGGCCAGGGCCCTTCATGAGCTGAGACACTGAGACGAATGGATAGATACATGCAAATAAAGCAAAAAAAATATTTTTTTTAAATAATGAGAAGCTTAAAATTGAACAATACCTTCAAACTTCTGAATCTCTTTATTCTTGGCAGCAGCTTCCATAATTTTCCCAGTGAAGTCGTCATCGTCGTCATCTTTCAGAAGAATGTCATCCTCAGTGAAATCAAGGAATGGTCCGAACTCTGAATTCTTCTCTCCATCCTTTGGTCTTGCTGTAATAAAAACAAGAAAATTGATCAGTGTCATGGTTGTGTTACAGCCCAACACCAGTACCCATAGAAACTACATATTCTTCAAACAAATATGAGATGACTTGATTTACTACGCAAAATGAAACCAATAAAATAGTGAATAGAGAAATGACTTTTATTGTACAGCTTTACCTTTGTGTTGGTTGTTTCCTTTTAGTCTCAGATCAGACAGCAGAGCATCATCATAAGCTGTGGACTGCTTGGCATCTTCTTCTACATTGATCAGGCTGGGAGAGTACAAAGAGAATTTTGAGATGGTACCTCTGTATGTCCATACACTAACTATTTATTGCTCAGTCGTAACATTTTATATTTACATTAAATACATTTCTCTTTCAAGCAGTAGTGTTTTACATTAGCATAATGTATAGGTTTAAGAAATACTATGTAAAAGTATTTGTCCAAACGTTTGACTGAAGTTACATTTTTAGAAAACTGATCAATGTAAGTCACAGTATATTTAGTGGCTAAAAATTCTTAAGTAAAAGATCCAATCCAAAACACAAATTTTTTTTTTACCAAAAAGCCCATTAAGAAAACAACTAAAAAAACATTTCAATGTAACAGTAGAAAAAGGGAAAGAAAATTCATGCTGAATGAGGAAAAAAAAATGGAAACCCAAGAAAATAAGTAGTTTCCAAAGTACTAAGTAGAAAACAAAACTGTTGACACACTATAACAGAATAGAAGAAATAAAACAATATTCATGGACATTACACAGAGTCTGTGCAGTAGAGAGTGCTTATTAAGTTATTAAAAAATAATTATAATTGTATATTAAAATTTCAATATCATTTAAAATCAAATAACAATCTTAGTCTTATCAAAATACTCTTTTGTGCACAGACTTTTGCATAATCAATGCATTATAAGCTCTTAGAGTGTTGTAAAGGAAATTGTTATAAAATTGTTATTTTATAATATTGTAATTTTAGAATGTAAAATATTGTAGGTACTTATAAAATTGAAATATCTTTAAAATTAAGAACAATTTATTTAGAAACTTAGAATAGAAATAAATAAAATGCACCATTATATAAATAATATATTTTTAAACGAAAATACTTTTAAAAATTATATATAAATGTATATGCTATATATGTTTATATTGTAATGACATTGAAATACAAATTACTTTAAATAAATACAACCGAATGATAAACGAAAATATAGAAAAATAAATTTTAAAAAAGCCCTTTGAAATATAAATTGAAGAATTGCTGAATGCAGAGCTGGACTGGGTGAATCAAGTTTAAAAAAAAAAAGTTACTCAGATCACCTTTCATCCTCAGAATCATCGACATTATATTTCTTATATCTACTGTCTTCGTCATTATCTTGATCAAAACTTCGGAGTGTACTTGTGGAGGCTCTGTCAAAACTGGCACGGGATGACGAGCTTGTCTTCTTTTTTGAATCATAGTTTGATTCTTCACCTGAGTTGTCTGACCCCAGTCCTAAGAGATCATCCACATTTGATTGTTTATTTCCAGACTCTGAAGCCAGACCTGAAGCTTTTTTCCAGTAGCTGGCAGAGGAATCTTTTTTAAGCCAGGGGGAGTCTGTTTTGAGTTTTTGATCTGACCATGACCTGGAATCTTTTGAACCCACACCAGAATTGGAAGAAAGGTTATCTGGGTAGAAATCTCTATGGGCATCAGGTTTTGCTGGTTTGTCTTCCTCCTCGTCGCTCGAGCTACAGTTTGTTAAAGTTAGTACAAAAAGCTTGTTTTTTAAACACATAAGACATAAAACACATAAAAAAAGCATTAAAATTGGAGAAAGCAATTAATTCCAAAAAAAAAAATATAAAGAAGTATAAATATATCAATTGTGTTAGCTATTTTTTAGCCAGTCAATACTAATTAAAAGTTGCTGGAGATTAAAAGCTTTAAGATTTTTTTTGGCATAGTCTTTAAAGTAAGAAAAGCAGCACACATTTTTGCTTCATCATTCAAAATCCTAAATTCAATTTTTAAATGAGATATTTAATTAATAAAATCTTGAAAACAATTATTAATTCGTTGACTTATTCAGAAGTTATGAAAGGCCAACATTATTAAAAAAAAAAGAAAATTTAAAAATAGTAAAAAAATGTTAAAATGTTAGTCTTAAAAATGAAAGCACCATTGAAACTTGAAATATTAATGTTAAGTTTTTGTTTTTTTTACTCATATTACAGGACATAAAAAAAAAAAAAGAAGATATGCTGTTAAGTGATTTCTACACAAATATGTATTTCTACAGATAGGATCCAGATTTACTAAGCCTCCAATTTCAATCCAACAAACTAACTTTCTAGATGGATAATAGTAACATAGAAAGTATTAACTTAGAATAAAAATAGTCTATTTTTATATCGTAAATGTCAGGGTGGGTTTTGCCGATTAACTAGGGTATGATATTACGGTCCCATATCCCCAGCCTGAACAGAGTAACGACAAAACCTAACGGCAACAGCAATGTACAGTATTTAACAACAAGATTGCACGTTTACCAATTTAATGAATGTATGAGATATGATGACATGAGTGACAAATAAAAGTCAATAGTATGTTCAAAGGAAACACAAAGTATACATATTAGGCAACGAAACATAGCACACCTTCACTCGAGGCCATAATTCAATCACGACGCATCCTACACTCAAGACCTTAGATACACGGGCCATTCAACAACACTGTAACTCGAGCTTGACTCCAACAGAGTCCCAAGCTTGCGTCCCTATTACAGAAAATACGTATTTCTTAAGATCGCCGGCCACACGATCGTAGGAACAACGAATTTCGAGCTACACTACGAAGACTAATACAGTAAATAAATAACTTACCCAATACTGGGGAAAGAAAACCCATAAGAGACTCACAGGAGATCTAGCCTCATCACCCAACAGAAGCAAAACAAGTAAACAGAGATGACATCAACAAAAGCGCGTTCCTAGAAACCAAAACTCGCAATCTCTTATGGTATACAAAAGAAAGCACCAAAAGAAGATGCGCATGACAGTAAATACATGAAAACAATCTTGAAATACACTCTACATTTACTGTAAGGCTCTTTGAAAAGATAATTTCGTTGACATTTATTTTTAAAAAGACATTATTTTTTTGTTTGTTGATCCTAGGCTAAACATTTTAATGTTTAACTCTAATAGGTGCATAAAAAAGCATAATTATTAAGCAAAAAAGGTATTGCCTCTTATATTGAGTGTTGGAATGGCATGTTAGCTCAATTCAAGATAGCATTTCTCAAACTATGGTGTGCAGGTATCATTCTGACAATAGGGACCAGGAATACATGGCGCCATGATTTGGAAGCAGATAGGCAAGACGTGGGAACAGTTGGAGAGACTTGTCCAGACAGAACCAAGATGTCTGGAGGAAGCTGTTTGGTGGCCTATGCCTCTGATGGGACCACAGGCAGAGATGAGATGAGATATTTGAATATTAATCAAGTAGAAATGATCTTATTACAAATGTTTAAATACTTTTCTACATTAATTTAAGATTCGTTGCTTCCTCTTCTATTTAGGGCATTTAAAAATTTTTTATGTCTTCACGAGAGGCGCATCCAACAAGATTGACATAAGCCTTTTGTATAAGAAGACATTTCAATTCAATATGCTTGCTTCTTTCTTTGCCTTAATTTTTCTACTAGGATGAAGTGTGCCCACTCCAGGAGCATGCTGAAAAACACTTGACAACCTTACAGTGCTCCCGTAGACCCAGAGTATATTATATTTTCATCTAGATAGCAGTGACAGGTTTGAGAAACAACATAGAAAATAAGTATCCAATAAGTTGAACATTTTGTGGCAAAAAGAACAAAAGATGCATGCTTTTCGTACAGGATTACTTTATTCCAAGAGAGTCGATTGCCAGAGTTAAGAATGGAGGCTGAGTACATCTGAATCACACTTAAAACACAGAAGTGACATCTGATAAAAAAATTTGCACAAAGAAACATTTAAAAAAAGTTAAACTCTACCTATGGTCTTGATCATCTATTTCTTTATCTGACTGATCTTTATTGGATGTCTCTAGCGCTAGTTTTTTGCTAGTTTCTGTCAGCTCCTTAGTAAACAAAAGAAAACATTGCTTTCAATTATTACCTGAACCATTTTTTTTATTTTTTCACAAAATATATTTAACAAAATGTTAAAACATTTAATGGGATATTTTTTTGTAAACTGATTAGAAGTCTATTGATTTTCATCTTTGCAATTTATTCTTTGATATGACATGTCAGACAAGATCAAAGATCTCTGCTCTGAGCAAGCTAGCTGATGGGATCAATATAATATCTTTTAAATAAGCTTTTTTAAAATGACAAATTTCTGATCTTTATGTTTTGTAGATCAATAGAAATAACAGGGCCGGCCTTAGGTGGACAAACTAGGCAGCCACCACAGGACTCAGGAACAATGTTTTTAGAGGAGGAAGTGAAGCTTGCGACCAACGTTATTGTTGGAGCACACTAGGTTTTAAATAAATTGCTAAATTCTATTTTTTTGCTGTTTATTTTATATTTTTCTAATTTATTTGGGGCCATCAAATTCACTTTGCCTAGGGCATCCAATTATCTAAGGCCAGCCCTGGTAATAACCTAGGCTCATTTCTGTCTTATTATTATCTTGATAATGAGAACATTCTATATTTTTTATGGTTCAAACCAAAATTAACTTTTCTAACTTGAAATTGAATTCAGCATAGGCTTACTAACCCTTAACATGTTGAACTCATAATACTGATATCCTTTGAAACTCTCTGCCACGGCCGACATGGTCCTGGAGGTCTTCTCCCAGTAGTGAAGCAACATAGTCTGGTAGTTGGCCAGGACATGAGAGAACATGTTGCACCGGCTAGCAGCCAGAAGGTCTACCTTTTGCATCACATCCAGCTTTAGCTTGTCAAACCTGGCTTTGGTTTTACGCACTTGACTTTGAACCTTGGGAAGGCAAAAATTATTTTTAAAGTTGAGCCACTTCTAACTTTAAAGAGTTAAATACATTATATAATATGATTCAGCTAAACTAAAAACAAATACTTTGATCAACTATGATATTAATAATAAAGGGTTAGGATTTATATCTTAAGACAGTAGATTCTAAGCCCTTTTTATGAAGTCCAGACTATATTAGTAGCTCATAATTTCATAAGTAATTTCAGAAAAGTTTGATAACAGAGCCACAGAAAAAGAAAAAAAAATCTTTAGTCTGCCTTCAGTGGGTCAGAAAGGTTTGATAACAGAGCCACAGAAAAAGAAAAAAAAAATCTTTAGTCTGCCTTCAGTGGGTGATACAAAACAGTATGTTGCATCTACAACACTACAAGTAATATTGTTAAATAAGAAATTAAGATATCCATTTTGATGAATCAAGTATACTCAGTAAACAGATGAAACAACACGTCTCAAACACAATGTCAAACATGGGGAAGAAGTGGTAGAAAATTATTCAGATAAACCAAAGAAGTTTTGATTACCAATGTGAAAAAGCATTTTGTTTAAATACACTCTTAAGTCAACCAGCTGTAAGTAGCTGACATCAGATGTGTTATGGCATGATTAGGAATTTAGTTATTTGTTTCCGAAATAGAGGAAGTTTTGACCTAGAGACAATGACGTGACTAGTAAAAACAAGACTAGGTTTTAGGGGGGATAGCGAAATATCAGAAGATGAATGAGACTACTTTAGGGTGCATTAGAGATAGGAAGCTTGTTACAAATGCAGAGAGCTGACATTTGACAGTTCCCTTTGATGCTATTAAACTTCTTGATCAGTATCAACGTCGACTAACTTATATTGATTGTTAGGTCTTTCGCTAATGTTATTGGATTGCATTGAGTGTTACCTCCGTTTTGGTTTATCTGCATTAGACATCGCAGAAGCGCCTAACAGTTGGTATAGGCCCAAAATCATAGAAAAACAACTGAGCTTAAGTTTTTAAACTATATTGACCTTAAGGTTTTCCAATAAGACTATGTCATTAACAAAGTTATATGTAATAAGTGATGGAACAAGACAAAGGCACTCAAACAACATTTTGCCACAATTTCAGTCATGCCATTTATAAATGTATTTACTTTTCTAAACTTTTCTAGCTGTTTAAACATGTCTGGATCCAATTCCTCAGAGACATTCTTCATCCACAGTAGCGCGCCCCTGTACTCAGTCCTTGCACTCTCCATTCTATTTATAGTCACCAATGTGTCAGACACTGCTCTGTAACGGAACGTCTCAACCTCCTGATACAATCGACGCAGGGGATTGTGTAGAGCTAGCCTGGTTATGGAAAAAATATTTATCCTTAATTTGTATCATGAATTCTGAAGGAATATTTGATAATCCTTATGGGTAAATAAAAAAAACTTTTCTAAAAGCTTTGAAGTAATAATTTTAGAGATTATTACAATCGCTAATTTGAAGTCATAAAATCATTATTGCCAAGTCAAGAATTGTATCTCGATTTGTTGAACTCAACACCATGATGATCAAAACTTGACAAATACTTAATGACTCTGCTAGTGTCAATTTTGTTATATCTTGAGTAGAAGTCATGTGAAATGTGGCAAATCCCAACTCAAACTGAGTTGTACCTGAGCACCTACAGGCAGCACAGAAACCTTCTCCTAGATAACTCCATCCCACCTGTCTACAAGAGAGATTGGACCATATCATACTGAGCATTCTATAGTATGAAGCATGGACTATACAAAAAACTGTTGCAGAACAAACCTTTCTTGGGCTGAGTTGCTCTCTGCTTTACCAACAGCTCCCATCATTTTGCCTGCCCTTGTTTTATCCTTGTTGCTGTGAGCCTTGAGTAGTCTACCCATGGTATTCTCTTCTTGAGAAACAACTATAATTAAATGAAAAAAAAACAAAAAAAAACAATATTGATTTGGAATATTTTACAGTGACTAGTCAAGAAAACATTTTGAAAGGATATTATACTACATTCAAATTTACATTCTATGGCTTCTATACAATCAAATTACCACAAAGCCTGTCTTGATATTTTTCTATGACACGCAAAAGTTCCATACTTGATCTTTGAATGGCTTTAAATACCTTGATAATAGGAAATCAATATAATTTTAATTGACCAAAAACAAAACAACAAAATTACAGTATGTCATGAGTGAGTCTATGTCAGTACTTTTACTGTTACTAAAAACAATCTTGTAAATTGGGGAAGACAGCAGTGTCAGCAGAGAAGCCAGCTGCCATTGTTGCTGATGTGAAAGTTTGCCTTGTAAACTTTTAACAATTGAAGTTTTAAGCTATGTTATTTGACTGATTCATATTAATGTTTGAGGTTGCATTGGGAAGTTAGGATATAGATTACATCTCATCCTAGATCTTATTGTCTTAACAATGTTAGGTGCTTCCGTGCTGTGTAGTATGAAGCTAAGTCAAACAAAGGTAACACTCAAATAACGAAATCCGATAACATATGCGAAACGCCAAACTAATGTCAGGTACCCACTAGAGCTGGGTGGGCTCAGAGACACCCAAAGATCCCGAAATTAAAAATCCCACTCTTCATCAGGATTCAAACTCAGGACCCCCAGTTGGGAAGTCAAGCACTTTACAGCTAGGCCACCGTGCCTCTAGGAAACAAATAACTAATTCCTAATCATGCCATAACAATCAACCCCTATGGCCTACCTCAAGTTTAGCATCCAGCTGGGAGTCAGAGGCCACTACATGCTCATCCTCCTTCTTGCCCAGCTTCTTGATGACAGCTTGCTTTGTGGTCCAGTAGGTCTCCTTCATTTTGTGCAGAGTAGACGTGTTGGTATTCTCCACAAACCTGTCATAATTAGAACCAGAGTAGCCATACATCCTGAGGATAGAAATTATAAGAGATCTATCAAAAAAAAAAAAAAAAGTAGGGGAAAAATCTTGATGAAAAAAAATCTATAATATAAAAAAAAAAAAAATATAATATATAAAAAATTTGGGTCATCTTTAAGTGAGCAAGGTAAAGATAAAACAAGTAATAAGATCACTTGATGTTGAAATAAAAAAAAAAAAAATTTTTAAGAAAAATTTAAGAGAAATGATTTTAAAAATTAATCTACATAAGAATAATTAAAATGTTCTATTCAAATCCAATATCATTACAAATTCACACAAAACCAATAGGTTTATTTGTTATTCTAATATTATTCTCATAATTAATATTATTGATGCTGGCTCGAACAGGTCTTCCTAGAATCTTTACCATCTTCAGACAATGCAGCCTGCGCTGGACTGGTTATGTCCACTGGATGGAGGATGAACATATCCAGGAAGTTATTCTTTATGGACAAGTGAGGACCATAAGGAAAACTGGTCGTCTCACCTCCAATATGTGGGAGTAATCAAAAAGGATTACAAAGCAGTGGACATTGATGTTGACTACTGGGATGCGATAACAACCCTCCAAGGCTTGCAAAACTCTGATTCCTCTTATATTAAAAACCTCAGAACAGCACTTACAAAGCTCAACAACAACAGCAAAAAAACTGTTATTCAATGGATCCCAGCTCATATAGAACTAGAAGGAAATGAGAAGGCTGACACACTCGCCAAGAGTGGGAGAACTAACTCACTAATAAACTCTGCACTCTAACCAGAAGAATTGAAAAAATTAATTGTAAATAAAATAAATGAGAAATGGATGAGCTCTCATCCAAATCACGAGAAAGATGACGTTTGCTATAAGCTGTCCCGACAAGACCAACGTGTAATCTTTCGACTCAGGACCGGACACAACAGAATGCGACAACACATGTACCGGAAGCTCAAAATTGGAACCAGTGAAATCTGCCCATGTGGAGTATCACCAGAGAATGCCGACCACATACTCCAAAACTGCTCTCTTTACCAAGAGGCTTGTATAAGACATTGGCCCCAAATCACCTCAATAGAAAGAAAACTATATGGAGAGCTCCCTGATTTGGAAACCACTGTGCAGTTCATCTCATGTATTGGTCTAGTCATCTGAACACTCCAACATAACAGAACGAAGAAGAAGACTACTGGGAGACATAGCCATAGACTGCACTATATGAACAGAGATAGTGACCAAAAAAGCTACACACAGTGGTCTCAGTTCTATTAGAAAAGCGGGTCAGACGAATACCACCTTCATATGCGCTACATATGAACAGAAATATTTCTCCAGAATAGGGCTCTGCAGTTACATGAAAAAAAGTATTGTACAAAATGAAGTCGAGAAAGAGGTGAACAATATTCTCATTTTATTACTTAAAGAAGGTGCTAATCCTTGAAGTGCAACAACTGTAAAAGCTTATGGTGCAAATTTTCTTTTGTCCTCTCTTGAAGTAGTTTAAAGTTGGTTAATGGAACTAGGGGAACTTTACTTTTGCTTTACTATTGCAAGGGCACAACACTTACGACATTGTGAGTTAAGGTCTCCCTCCACACTTGAACAAGTATGACAGGTGTAAATATTTTTAAAAAATCAATTGTCCTTTTGTATTGAGAAGTCACTGATACCTTGGGGATAAAAGAAACTGAAAGTCTATAAAAAAGATCAGAATCAATCAAAATTATATATAAATAACATATTGGTATTGATTTTTGTTGGTGATATATTTAAAAAATGTTTATTTCAATTTGAGAAAAAAAAAATTATTAAGGAATATGAGTAATTTTCTCCAAAGCTGATTACAGCCATCATTATATCTTTTTATTACAAAACATTTGTAAGTAAGACAGAATAAAGTTTGATCATATTCATATTCCATAACACTAATAACAGGGTAGTGAAACACCAATAAGTAAAATGAATATATATACTATACCGGTAATTATAATTCCATCGAAATTTGGAAAATAATTATGTAGAGTCTCTACTAGAGAAAGAGTTAAGTTAAGTTAAAATCTAGATTATAATAATAAGATACTGATAGTACTAATAGTAGTGATAGATCATAGAAAATGAATTCTATCTAGAAATAATAGAATAAATATAAGATATTATAATATAATATAGATCTAGATCTTGAACTAGAGATCTATAACTATAAGTATAATTAGTTGATCAAAATCTGATAATCTGTTAAATAACAAATAATCATTGAAAATGGATGTCATGTTTTCAATTTTCATGAGTCAAGTCAACTGTCAATCAAGTCAATGACTTGAGTAACTTGAGTGAGACCTCACTTCAGTTAAGGTCAACTGACCCAGGCCAGCTAGACTCAGAGTTAGACCCAGCTGGTAGAGTGACGACTAATTTAGACTATGATTCATACTGAGTATGATTAGAGAATAATAGAGTAGACTTAGACTTTAGTAAACTCAAAGACTGTCTGATTAGATAGACATCATAGACTTAGATGAGAAAGTAGATCTCGAAAATATGGGATTGATCTCTGGATCTAGCAGCTAATCTAGATTCTATACTAGATAAATTATACTCTAGAATAGTATGATTAATTTTACTTTGAGCGACTTAACGCTAGTGCAGAGAAAAAACTTTATTAATCTATAATTTGACTTGAAAATATAATAATCATTAAATAGTAGCCATGTTTTCAATGACGAGAATTTCCGCAATTTCGCCTTTTAACAATAAATTAGGTACATTATATTGCAAAACATTCGCATTTTAAAAATTGTCCTTATGATAAAAATTTTTCTTTCGTAAAATTGCGCTTACCAGAGGCGTAGCTAGAATAGCTGTCGCCCGGTGCACGGCACTTCATTGTCGCCTCCTTTTTTCATTGAACCCGGGCCCACACGGCACTTTAAAACAAAGTTGAAAAATAAAAGTTGTTATAGGCCTATGTATCAATTTAAATGTATCAAATTCTTATATAATTTTACATAGCATTGTGTTATTATATTTCTCTCTCTCTCTCTCACACACACACATACATACATACATATGTATATATATACGATTAAAATGCGAAATAAGAAATCGATGCAACTTTTTAGTTAAATGCAACAACCTTTCATTTGGTGACATTTTCAAAGCCTATCATTTAGGTGACACGACTAATAATGAATATTTTTTTTTAGCTGTGATTTAGGCCTATTTGATTTTCAAGCATGATCTAGTGCATGGGTTCTCAACCTATGGGTCTCGACCCCTTTAGGTGTCGATTGACGATTTGCCAGGGGTCGCCTAAGACCATCGAAAATATGGATTGTTTTTGTCTATTCTTCGTCGCCGCAGAGTGGGGATTGCAAAAAGGGGTCGCCGAGCTTAAAAAGTTGAGAACCGCTGATTTAGTGTGAAGAATTTTTAAACAATAGCAAAATTACACCCTTTCCTTCATCGTCCCAAAACGAGGTCACAAACATTAAGGGCGATGTAACTGTTTCCGAAAAAAAGAATTTCCAATTCAACTCCTCACCCAAGATATAGACCTTATTGTTGAAATCAACCAGTACATAAAAAAATATTGATTAGATTAGCATATCTCTTCTAAAAGCCTACTGTTAGTTGATCTATGTTGACGAGATACCCAGGGCCAGATTCAGGTATGCTAGTTTAAGTCCCAATACTAAGTCCCAGTACTAACGAAAAATCTTAGATTTACTGTAGGTAAATGTTGAGAAAAGGCGACAGGAAAAAATATTTGGTTTCAGAACTCATCTCTATTGTTACTCTTATACTTAATATTTTTTTAACGAATAATACATTTTCCAAAACATAGTCTTTCTTCAAATAATTATTTCAAATTCTTGCACAATTACATAAACTCTGTCACCATATTTTACTATTCTGTTTTAAAAAATAGTCTTTTTTTTTTCAAGGGGTCGGTAGAATGGAAAGGATTATCATGTGAGAGTCCAAGATACCAGATGGGGAAATACATAATATATACATGGGTTAAAATATATTTCAATAAGTAGCTTATATATTATAGATATATAACTAATTAAGTTATGTTATGTTTTCTAAAAAAAAATAAATAAATAATTGGTTCGCCCCCACCCCACTCGAAAGTTAAGGGTTGGAGGGAGGCCGAGATTGATGCAATCGCCCCCCCCCCCAACCACCACTAAATCGGCCAATAATACTAGAAAAGGGGGAGAGGGGACATAATAAAAAATATGTTAAAATATCAATGATTATATATAGTAATTTTAAAGATCCGCCTTAGGCATCGGAGGTGGAAAACATTCAGCTTTTTTTCCTGCCATGAGTAGGTTGACCATGTTTCACTTCCGTACAGCAAGGTGCTCAACACACAGGTAGACTAGGGCTTTAGTACTGTTAGTCAGCAATATGTTGTCCCAGACTCTTTTCTGCAGCCGTGACATGGTGGCCATTGCCTTGGCTATCCTGCTGTTTATGTCTTTATCCAGTAGAGTGTTGTTGGATATGATGGAGCCAAGGTAACAAAAGTGATCAATGAGGAAGTGCTACAAAGAGCAGGGTGCCAGGACATCCGCTCTGTTATCAGCAGCAGACGCCTTGGCTGGCTTGGCCACGTTCGTAGAATGCCAGAAGGTCGACTTCCACAGGACATCCTGTATGGCGATCTAATAGAAGGCAGGAGAGCCGCTGGTCGCCCACTTTTACGTTGTACGGATGTATGCAAACGCGACATGAAGCTCTTCAAAATCGACACTGGCAACTGGGAAGAGGTGGCACTGGACAGATCCTCATGGAGAGAGAGCATAAAGGAAGGGTCAAAGATTGCAGATGTTATACACAACAGAAGCAGGAAGAAGGGTGAAAATGCAACGGCGTCTGGCCATTATATATGCCCAACCTGCGATCGCAGCTGTGTATCAAGGATTGGCCTCTTTAGTCACACAAGAAGTTGCAAAGGGAAAAGATCGTCTCTCGAGACGTAAAATGCCACAGATATATAGTATGTATCCTTATCGTAAGTAAAGAATTCGTATATAAATAGTCGGCCGAGTGGGGAGAGGCATCGCCCATACCCCCCCCTCCCCTATCCGCCAGTGATATATACAATATGGTTCCTTTTGTACAAATATACAAATGGCCCCTTCTATCTTGGAAGGGCTTTCGTCTTGAGACGGTCTCGGGGAAGAATCTGATGTGACTGATCAAGCCGAGGCAGAGTTTGCCACAGTTCGTGCATGTATATGCATCTGTTTTAGGGCTAGCCGACAGGGCAGTTTTCTTCTTCTTTCTGTTGACTGATGCAGCTTTGTTCTTTTGCTCTCGTACCGGCACGCATAGTCTGTCTCCATGCTATCCGGTCCTGGACTGTCTCTTCCCACATACTTTCGTTGATGACTGGTTCTCGCGTCTCTCCTGCAGACATTTCCATAGATAAGTTAGTCTTGGGCGGCCCTTAGGTCAGACCTACACACACATATATATATAGGCCTATCTATCGAAAATACAAAAGAAATTGTATAATTCAAAACAGGTTATTTTCATTTACTATTCTTTTCATCAAACAAATAAAAACATCTAACTGTATAGCCATAGATAGGGCCTACATTTCTTTTTTACTTTGCTACTCAGGAGGACAGAAAAACGCAGTTTTGTAAATTGGTGTCCTATCAACTGATAAAAAAGACATTCGATAGCAAGTGATTAAAAATTGATGGATACGAAACTATATTGTATCAATACTCAACATTTTTCAATTATATATGTTTTTGAAATTAAAATTTTTGTAACAAGACAGATATAATAGTACGTTTATTTCTTAATATGAAACGCTCGATAATCTTCAATATTTTAAAGGAGTATAAGCTAGCTTCCAGCGCCATGACACTATGATATTACATGTGTGTAAGAAACTGTATCATTTATGAGTTTTGTGACACTTCTATTTCTAAAAGGTAGCAACAGCATAAATATGTCTTCCTTTTTGAAAGCTGGTGTTGATGCATATATGATGACTGGATTTGTAATTCTTATGCCTACCATCATATTCTTGAACTTGGGCCCACGTGTACCTTGCTATACCATTGTTTATAGCTATCTATTGTTAGTCTTAGTCTCAAAGTTTAAGCGACGACCTAATTCTCTACACAAAGTATAAAAGGGCTATTTCACATATGCCGCCACATTTGTCAAGTACCATTTATTTCCCTTGTTCGATACCCAACTAACAATTAATAACCAATGATCATTTTTAGCTGCCCCCGAAACGAGAAAAGACGCTATTAGTTTTGTGTGAAATGTCTGGCCGTCTGTCGGTCCGTTCGTCCCGTTTAGATCTCGTAAACTAGAAAACATAGTGAAAATCCGACATCGTAATATTTTAGTCCATTCAAAATTCTGATGCAACGGCTACTGTTTTCTTTTCTAAAAGAAAAATCTAATTTTTTAAATCACTTATGCAAGCAGTTTTTGCATAAAAATACAACTATTCACTATTAATAGTAACAAACTATGGAGGCTCTTTAGTAGGGTAGATGACTATTTACCATATTTTTAACTTATTCATGCAAACGGTTTTTGATTTTTTTGTAAAAAAAAAATTGGTTTACATTTGTATTGCTAATTTAAATAAGTTCTGTCATACTAACTACTACATTTACGCGAACAAAATGTTTACTTTTTTTAAAGAGAAAAAATCTATTTAGTATGCATTTAAGTTGGACATAGTTTAAAACAACAATTAATAAATAGTTGTTCATATTATCGCATGAACTGCAGAGCCGTCTATACCGTGTATATCGAAGGCGCCGGTTGTGCCCATTCAACCAATATGGCTGTCTACCGCTGGGAGTCCTCAGACAAGACACGGGATGGGGAATCCCATGTCCAGGCCTGGTTGTTGGATAAAAGCCTTTCTAACGACCAACGGGATAATGGCGCCCACGGCGCCGACATCCTACCGGACTTCACTGAAGTTACTAACAGCTTCCCTTTTTTTTTTTTTATATAAAAGTATTTTCTATCTTGAGGATTAAAAAAAAAAGATTTGCATAATTTCAGTACGTTAAAGAAGATAAGATACCGAGCATGAATGAAAAAAAAAAGTTTCATCATATGTTTCCGCTGGGTTTCGAACCCAGGACCTTCTGCGTGTTAGGCAGATGTGATGACCACTACACTACGGAAACTCACAATGGATAGTAACATTTCATTTTCGCTTTTCTACCTTTTTGTTTCTTCTTATCATTCCCTACGTTCTCTAGCCTTTTTTTGTCTCCTTTTTTAAACAATATTTTGGCCTGCTTTGGAGTGCAAACTCAATTTGAGACTCGACAGCATGGGCCGTTAAGACTATCCACTCCCGTGGTAAAGTGCATACGCTTCGAAAAATTTAGTATCAGTAGGATAAAGGATATTGTCATCATTTATTTATTTGTAATTTATAGGATTTATTTATATGAAACGATATTCATTTGTAAAATCGCTAAATTTAGAGACTTTTCAGAACAGAAGACTAAAATGTTAAGTAGCAATATTGCATAAAACACTGAACTGTTTGATCGCTCACTGGACTGTCGTTCGGTCGTCTCAATGGGTTCATACCCTGCCCGCTGCCATCCCCCGTCGTTCTGCGGGAGGTTTCACTAGGTTGTAGATTATCTTTAATTTTGAAGCAACATATCGAAACAAGTAAAACATATTTACAAATAAACATTTTTAACAACCTGAGAAAAACTAAAGTCAACTACGTACATCAAATTCCAGGAAAGGGTCAACCCCCCACCGAAATCCATCTTATTTTATTTTTATCTTATAAAATACAGACGGTACTTCAAAGAAGTAGAGGATTACGTCCTTCGCGTCATGCATCTAGTCATGCATGTTAACCAATGACCTAAATTTAACCAAGTCACTGGTTTTCCTGGCTGCCTCAGGCTACCCATTCCATATTCTGATATAATTAGTGAAGAAAGAGAATTTGTACAAATTTGTCCTAGCATATGGAACGAGGAATGTGCCTTTATCTTTGTGTCTTTCTGAGTACTTAATTAAATTTTGTTTTTATGTTTGAAGATTATGGTTCAGTGTTTTATGTATAATTGCTACTTTAATTTTAAGTCTTCTCTATCTTCTTCTATCCTGAATGTTTTCTAAATTGAGTGATTTTACAAAAAGGTGTTACTCTAGTGAAATGTGAAGTCTCGTTTATAATGAATGTCACTGCTCTTGTGTCTGTTCCAGTTTTTTAAATGTTTTCTTGAGTTGAGGGGTCCCAAACAGAGGATGCATATTCTGTTGGCCTAACCAAGGTTAATAACAATTTAGTTTTATATTCCTCTTCGATTTATAGAAATTTCTTTTAATAAATCCGTATGCTTTACTTGATTTTTTAATAGTTTCATTAATATGGGGATTACATGACAGTTTTACAATTATTAGGCCTATAACACCTAGGTATTTTGCGTTTTTAGTCTGTGTTACTGGTTTTGCATGGATAAGATAAATGGAATTAATTTGTTTTAGTTTTTTGTTACTCTTAATAACTAACATTTTTTTTGGGTGGAAAGACATGCTCCAATTTGATTCCCATTTCTGTAATTGATCTAATTCTCTTTGTAAAATATCTGTATCTTGTGTTGTTTTTATTGTTCTATGTAATAACTATAAGAAAAATCATCTCATCTCTGCCTGTGGTCCCTTCTGGGGTATAGGCCACCAAACAACTTCCTCCAGGCATCTCGGTTCTGGGCGAGTCTTTCCAACTGTCCCCACGTCTTGTTCATTTGCTTGGCATCTGCTACCTGATCGCGGCGCCATTTTGTATTCATGGGCCGTCCCCTCTTCCTGTTTCCTTGGGGATTCCAGGTTGGATGCAGGCTTGCGAAGGGTGTGACCTATTCATCTCCAGCGTCTCTGAAGGATATCTACTTCAATGGGCTGCTGTTTTGTTCCTCATTCGATATCTTGTCTGGCCAACGGACCATAAGAATCTTCCTCAGGCAGGTATTGATGAATACCTGGATTTTTTTCATGGTGGTGATGGTGGTTCTCCAGGTCTCTGCTCCATAAAGTAGTATCGGCTTAACAATGGTGTCACAGAGCCTAATCTTGGTGGTGGTGCTTATTTCCCTAGATCCCCAGGTGTTCTTCAGCTGATGGAAGGCTGCTCGAGCTTTACCAATGAGGATTCTGACATCTGCATCTGTTCCTCCATGGTGGTCTATGATACTGCCGAGATAGGTGAAACTTTCCACCTCTTCCAGCGCCTCACCTTGGACTGCAATGGGTGTATTGTTGGATGTCTTTATCTTGAACACCTTGCTCTTCCCTCTGTTTATGGTAATATAAGAAAACTACAGCTATTAAATTCCATAAACGTAGACAGGAAGGTTTTGTAGTTTACACAACTGCTCTCCGAAATAAAATATTTTACACTTTGATCTGTATTCCTACCTATTGCTCGGCCCCATTAATAGGTCTAAAGTAGGTGCACAGTGATCAGCAGACTTGATTTCACATGCACTTTTTTGTTAGGCAAATATAAGGATATAGAACAGTATACTCCCCAGAACATTCATTTTTGAATGTCAGAAGGCATGAAAAAAAACTTTGCGCAGAGACTCCGCCCAAGACCCCGCTGGGCGAGTTCCAATATGGGTATAAAACGGATAAAATTACGTCGGTCTAGGCATATTGAAATGTCTTATTAAAATAAACTTTCGAGTGCAGGTCCTCTATCCAAATCTAGTTATTTAGTTCAGCTTTAAGAGTATAGGCCCCTTTTAGTTTGCATTGTGCAAATATGTGCATTGGCAGTAAAAAAAATATTGAGGAAGTCAAAGAGATGAATGGGAGCACACACAAAAGAGAGCATGGTTTGGGTTTGAAGCAAGTAGCATAGTAAATAGACTGTTAGTAAAATATCGAGAGATTTAGAGATATCTGACGATCATCTCATTAAATAAAGATTGTTGAAATTTTCACCGATCTTATCAAGTGTATGACTGTGTGGCGTTGTTTGTTGAATGTATCGAACTTGTACTTAGTATTAAGTAATAAATAATTACCAAGTCATTGCAGTCAGTAATCTTGTGACATCAAGTCAAGAACATTAAACAGACACAACCACATTCAAGTCCTGGACCTTTTGTCTATCTATCTATCTATCTATCTATCTATCTATCTATCTATCTATCTATCTATCTATCTATCTATCTATCTATCTATCTATCTATCTATCTATCTATCTACCTATCTATCTATCTATCTATTTGTCTGTCTATCTGTCTGTTTTCCTAATTGTCTGTGTCTCTGTCTCTCTCTCTATCTATCTATCCATCTACTTATCCATTAATCTATCTATCCATCTACTTATCCATTAATCTATCTATCTACTTATCCATTAATCTTTCTATCTATCTATCTATCTATCTATCTATCTATCTTTCTATCTATCTATCTATCTATCTATCTATCTATCTATCTATCTATCTATCTATCTATCTATCTATCTATCTATCTATCTATCTATCTATCTATCTGTCAAGCCATCTAAAACTAAATATTTTATTTTGGAGTTTTCTTTAATTACATTAAGGAGCATTATATTATAAGTACTTGGTGACCGAGCCAGGCTCGGTTGAATGAATTTTCAAGAACGTTAATATTGACACGAACTCATTTTAGAAAATTAGCAATAGGGAAACCGCTTCCAATTCAGAAAAATTGCGTAGCTTATAAGCCTATGTTTTGTTAATTCTGAATGTCATTGTACAAGGCAATTTGAATAGAAACTATTTTTAAGTACCCCTACAGTCTAGAAAAACTGTTGCTTGCATCAAGTCGTTTTCCATCGTAGATTTTTCTAAAACAATTGGCCTATTATTGGCTTGAAAGAAAGTCTTTGGAGTGTAACTTCTCAAATGGTTACGTTCAGATGTTAAATATTGAGCAGCTAATGCATGGAAACAACGAACGTTTACGAATTTCATTATGGCTTTTTTTTTCTCCGTTAGTCATTATGGCTTTTTTTTCTCCGTTAGTCATTATGCCTTTTTTTTCTCCGCTAGTCATTATGGCTTTTTTTTTCCTCCGTTAGTCATTATGACTTTTTTTTCTCCGTTAGTCATTATGGCTTTTTTTCTCCGTTAGTCATTATGGCTATTTTTTTTCTCCATTAGTCATTATGGCTATTTTTTTTCTCCGTTAGTCATTATGGCTTTTTTTCTCCGTTAGTCATTATGGCTTTTTTTCTCCGTTAGTCATTATGGCTTTTTTTTTTCTCCGTTAGTCATTATGGCTTTTTTTTTCTCCGTTAGTCATTATGACTTTTTTTCTCCGTTAGTCATTATGGCTTTTTTTTCTCCGTTAGTCATTATGGCTTTTTTTTTTCTCCGTTCGACTCATCTAACATCAAATGATGCTAAATCTATAGTTCGCAGGGCAAAGCATGGATTTTGTAACAAAGTAACATAGTAACAAACTCCTTGATTGACCTGAAATAATTGCCTTAGTGTTCTAACTAGATGTCACTAAATCCATTTACGAACTTAAAAGTCGTAGCATTAAAGTCTAAATGTAAATGTAAAATTCATTTTAAAGCTTGGATTTCTATTGGACAAATTTAGTATCAAAATAGAATAGTTACACTGCATAATTTTGGAATACATCTGGACTATTGTATAAGTCATTGACTTTTAAAGTTCAATAATGTTATTATCTTACAAAAATAGATTTTCAGCTCCAAGTAGGGCCTACATATGTAGAATATGTGTTAATTGTGTGATTAAAGCTGCAGGAGGATATTATTATCCTACTAAAATAGATTTTCTGGTCCATGTAGGAATTACATATGTAGATGTAGAATATGTGTTAATTGTGTGATTAAAGCTATTTAAATAAGTATTGAAATTAAAAACAATTTTTCGTTTGAATAGCCGGATAAATATTTAGAGGATAAACTAAGGTACACATAATATATTAGTTTATGAAATAATTACATTAATGGGATGTAAACAATTAAGTCACGTCATGCTTAAATGAAATTCATTATCGTAGACCCCCGTGGACATCTCTTAGACTCCCAATTTATTTTTTCACTTTCGTAGACCCCTTGGAAGCCTTGGTAGACCCCTGGGGGTCTGCATAGACCTTTTTGGGAAACACTGCTCTATATTGTCCATACCGGCAGTATGGAAACCCCAGTTTCTCTTTAACAAGTACATGCGCAATTTACAACAGTTTGTTAATTATTGTTCAACGATTTAATTGCTAAAGGAACAAAAGAATTTTTGTGTCAATTTGTTTTTGTGATCTGTGTCTTATATCTTCTTTGTGATGATAAAATGTTAAAATCTTGATGAAGAGGATGATTTGTTTATGTTTAAAATCTTTATAGCTTTCTTATGAATGTTTGTATCAAATAGGTGTCCAAGTGGGGTTTGTTTGTTGCCTATGATTTTACTAGCAGCATTTTTACCTTTCTTTCTTTACCTATCCCTTTGTTGGACCGTTGGGGCACCAAGCAGCATTTACATTTTATAAAGTTTATTTTTATTTATGTTCAGATTGCAATACTATAGGCAGTGATGTTGAAACTTTAGATTCCAGCAGATGTAAGCATGGTAAATGATTGACAATTGCCTTTTTCGCTATACTTACTATATACGCATAAAAAAATTGCTCATTTAACTCTTTCTCTCCTAACTGACGATACCAACGTTGATTTCAACAGAGGTGTTAAATAATAACGGAGAGAAAGAGTTAAGAGTATAGGGTGTTGACGGAAATTCCTAAAGAAAATACGTCATCCTATCTGGCATGTGTAAAAAGTTAGGCCTGTCTTGCTCTTTTGCATTCGGGTCAGATTGACTCTGTAAAGCTAGTCGAAGGTCGCATAAACTAGGACAGCTAATACAGTTAACAGGTCCCTAATCACTTAGAATTTGGCTTATAGCCTACTTTAACGGGATAGGTACAAAGGAGCAGGATACAATTTGTGGAAATACCGGAGTATACTAATTTTAATGAACACTATATTATGGCCTAGATATATAGATCTACTTTTAAGTCAACAGAAGGGTATTTTGATGTGGTATTCAACTCTGACTTTCATGGTTAAAAAGAATTGCTTATGTATATTTGACATAAATTAGAACAAAAATAACAAGGTTACAAAGACATTTTTTGTGGAAACACAAACTCAAAATCAGTCCTCGAAGTGATTCACCTAGAGTCTTCATCAGGATTCGAACACGGGACTTCCGGTTCCAAGTACGTTACCCCTCAGCCACAGCATCCCCATATATTCATTTAACGTACACTTATATTTTTAGCGACCCCCGAAATGGTAAGATGCCTTAATAATTTTTTTTTCAAATTATTAATACATTAATAATAATATATATATATATATACTAAATAGAACCCAGATCTAGATATAATATATAATATATAAAAAAGACTATCTAGATCTGGGTTCTGTTTAGTCTTTTTTAGACTGTCAAGTGTAGGCTCCTATAATGAGGATATGTCAAGACTGCGCGCTATAAAAGTAGTTCGTTATTTTTGAAACTTATAACTAAAACGAAGTTCTTATCAAAATTCTTTTTTTAAAAACAACATTTGAATCAG
Source organism: Biomphalaria pfeifferi (assembly GCA_030265305.1). NCBI lineage: Eukaryota > Metazoa > Mollusca > Gastropoda > Planorbidae > Biomphalaria > Biomphalaria pfeifferi. Next base: position 2,647,749 of record JASAOG010000084.1, read on the forward strand.
TATTCTATTTAATGAGTTAGTTAAAAAAATGGAAAATATATATTTTAAAATGATCCATTGACACTTTTACCATTGTGACCTTAGATGCCAATTTTTTGTACCAATGCGCGAATCTATGAATGAAGCTTGAGTTATTAATGAAGAAGTCCATGACCTTTAAAAAATTACCTCCCCTGAAGTTTTTCATTGAAAAGTGGTGTAATTTTGTGAAAAATCTGCTTACGATATAATTTAAAAAATTAGATGGTTCACTTTCGAAAAAGAAAAAAGTAAATATTAAAAATAAAAATATTATGATGTCCAATTTTCATTTTCTCTTCTAGTTTCTGAGATCTAAACGTGACAGACGGACGGACAGACAGGCCACACAAAACTAATAGCTTCTATTCCCCTTTTGGGGGCCGCTAAAAATTAATTCTGGATTACATTTCACCCAGCACACCACTGGATCACTGAAACATTATTAAAATAAGCAAATAATTAGATATAATCTTGTTCTGACCTTAAGAAGCTCAAGTAGACATTTTTCTTCTAGAAATTTGATAAGCATTTGTAAAATTAATGTAGGACCTAAATTTTTCTCTCTCTTTCTCTCTTTCTCTCTCTCTTTATGTATTTCTTTCTCCCCCTCTCTCTTCTCTCGTCTATTACTTTGTCATATTTCCCTTCTTATAAAGCAGGACCAGGAAGCTTGTTGTCTAAGTACACTAATTTTGACCGAAAGGTAGAAAGGTTATGGTTAAAGAGTTTAGATCGCATTGACCCTGATCTCTGATAATCTTTCAAGCTTTTATGAGCCCTTGGTCCGGTCTGAGGCATAGGGCATCAATCAGCGTGCTCTAGGCGTCTCGGTTCTGTCTCTCCAACTGCCCCCCGCCTTGCCCATCTGCTTCCAAATCGGGGGGCCATACGTCTTCCTCTTTCCTTGTGGGCTCCAGCTGGAGGGCTTGCCTTGTTACGTTGGATGCAGACTTGCTAAGGGTTTGACCTATTCATCTCCAGCGTCTCTGAAGGATACCTCTTCAATGTGCGGCAGCATTGTTCCTCTTTCGAGATCTTATCTGGCCAGCATGAATACATGGATTTTTTTCATTGCATTGATGATGGTTCCTTAGGTCTTTGCTACATAAAGTAGTATTGGCATAATGTTTTTTAATTTATGCATACGCTTCTATGACTATGTCATTTCCCCCTTCCAATAATCACATTACATTCTAATCTTATCTTATATAATACAGACGTTACTTCAAAAAAGAAGATGATACGTCCTACGTGTCATGCATCTAGTCATGCATGTTAACCAATGACTTAAATTCTGCCAAGTCACTGGTTTTCCTGCATATCCTTTCCATGCTCTAAAAGCACTAAAGAAGGAGCATTTGTACAAATTTGTCCTAACATATGGGACGAGGAATGTGCCTTTATCTTTGTGTCTTTATGAGTATTTTATTAGATTTTGTTTTTGCATTCAAAGATTATGGTTAAGTGTTTTTTGTATAATTGCTACTTTAATTTTGAGTCTTTTCTCCTGTAGGCTTTTCTAAATTTAGTGATTTTACTAATGGTGTTACTATAGTCAAAGTGAATATCCGCTTGTTAAGAATCTCGCTGCTCTATTTTGTGTCTGCTCCAGTTTCTTAATGTTTTCTTGAGTTGAGGGCTCCCAAAACAGAGGATGCATATTCTATTATTGTCCTGACCAAGATTTAATAACATTTTAGTTTTATGTTCTTATTTGATTTATAAAAATTTCTTTTAATAAATCCTTATGCTTTGTTTGATTTTTGTATAGCTTCATTAATATGGGGATTTCATGACAGTTTTTTTTTATTTACCATAACACCTAGGTATTTAGCGTTTTTGGTCTGTGTTGGTAGTTGTGGTACTAGTTTGTTGATGAAAAATTCACGTGCATCTATGACATCATTGAACAAGCGATTTGTCTGCTATATTTAAACCGAAAGATGGAGGGGTAAAGATTTTAGAGTTTATAGTTCATTGATTCTGATCTCTCCAAATCTTTTGAGCTTTTATGAACCAAAAATGAGTTTTAACAAAAGCACCTCAGAGTGCGTGATAAGTTTATGTTTGTTAATAATCCGGCGTCACATATAACATTTGTCGTTCCTGTTCAGTGGTGGCCAAAGAATACAAACACAATAAAGCTTACGTGTTGATTGGCTCAGATTAGCCCATTGGCAATTAGACCTACTTTAAAAAAAAATGCATGTCTGCACGCACTGACGTCAGTGCTGACCTACTCCTTGATAATTCCTAGCGTATGATCTATTACTTCCTTGGTACTGCTGCAGGAAGAACAATACGTTCAAGAGTTATGTAGTTCTAGGGGCTCTCCTTCCATGAGTCTCTTTATTGAGCGATTCAACCAACAAGAGCTCAACATTTAGTCAGCATATATTTGATCTTCTGAGACAGTAGCTAGGGATCTTAAGGGTCCCTACATTTTGGCATTTGACACCATGACAGGAGATAATGTACTTAAATAATTAACAAAAAAATAATCATTAAGACTCTTTTAAAGAATAATACCGTTGTTTATTGACGAGATGACATTACTGCACAAACTCAAAAATTTTCCTATATTGGCCTATATTAATGCACAAACTAAATGTTTGCCTATAATGGCCTATATTAACAACAATGAGTCTGTCCCCTCATATTTCCACCGAATTGCGGTGGGACAACGATAAAATACCCACGCTCACTTATGTGAATTCCCAGATCAAATTTCCTTTTTTCCCGCTCTATTGTTGTGATCACAAACAATACTTTTTTATTCTACAATGTAATTTTTGTTTTGTTTTTTTGTTAAAAAAAAAGCCTATGATATCAAATGTAGAGTCTCAGATTTCTAAAACATCCGCCATTCTCAATAGGATATGTCTCAATACATTATATTGTATCGGATTTATCCGGTGACAATAAAGTGACATCATGGGATCCTTAGCATTTATCCAGCTCTATTTCTTCTTGGTAATTGGGTCACATGACAGGTCGAAAATAGTCATGCAATACCCAGATGCAAAGCAGACATGGCTTTTTTTTATAACCTCTACTTTCGTATACCTAAACATTAGATTTATGCACAGAAACAAACAAAAGTACACACACATCTACAATAAAATCTTTTTAAATTCCTGATCATTATCTTCATTATTATTATCACATATCTATTAGTCAGTTGGACCGTTGGGGCACCACGCAAAATTAGTCGACTGTTTCTCCTTTCACTAATCACTAATTTTCACACTTGCCGTTGACCATTAAATACATTTAATCTGTTATTACTTAACATGCACCTAGCGCAACTAAGCCATTTTCTAGATTAACCGTAGCGGTTAAATTTTCCCAAAAGATTTTTTATTCGCGATTTCGACCCATTATGTTTTTAAAGCCGATATTTAAATGTTTAATAGTACAAAGTTATTTAGACTTTGCTGGAGCATAACATTCTTTCGTTCCAGTTGCTTTATCTATGTTTATTTCTACACAGATCTAGATCTAGAAATAAATTCATCTCTAGATCTAGATAATTGTCAGAATTATCCTTACGCTAGTGCGCTTTTCAAATGTGTTTTTACAAAGAAAATGGAACATCTGTAAAAAAAAAAACACAAATAAAAAACAGTGTGTGTATGTGTGGAGAAAATTACCACAGTCAGCAATGTAAAGACTAGTTAATGATAATGTGGGGGCGCGGTGGCTGAGCGGTAAAGCGCTTGTCTTCTAAACCGGGGTCCCAGGTTCGAATCCTCGCGAAAACTGGGATTTTTTATTTCAGTATCTTTGGGCGCCTCTGGGTCCACCCAGCTCTAATGGGTACCTGACATTAGTTAGCGAAAAGTAAAGGCGATTGGCCGTTGTACTGGCCACATGACACCCTTGTTAACCGTAGGCCACAGAAGTACAGTTTTAGAACTACTAGTGGTACAAGTCTAAAGCAAAAATAAAAAAATTAAAAACAATTGTCAAATGGCCAATTAAAAGTGCGAGTGTTTTTCTTTTGGGTAGGGAATGGAGATGTAGATCAAGAATTGACTAAATAAAAAATAAATGTGTAAAGAGTGGACCATGAATAAAAATGTTTCATTTTTCTAATAGTTTCGCGGAAAGAGCAAAGCTTCAACGATTAATTTATCAGTACTTCTATAATTTATAGGTAAAAATGTGTTTAGTGCGGGAACATTATTATATCCAAGGGTAAAGAGTGGACTAAGAATAATAATGCTTCTTTTTTTTTTCAAAGAGAGAGAGAGAGAGAGAGATGACCAGTAACAAGTAGAGCATAACAGTGCAGTGTTGCACACGGCTGATTTTGTTGTGTCAAGACTTCCTTGATGGGAAAAGAAAAGAAAGCAGGATGCTTCTATCATTGAGTATCCCCTGACGTAAACATTTCCACGAATCCTGTGATCTACTTGTTTTCACCTGAAGAGCTTTATGAGAGGGTCGTGTTGCTCCGAGATGATTCTACGAATTCCTTTTTTTTGAAGGGATGAGATTTTAAAAAGAAATGAATTTCTTGTTACCTGAGAGCTAGAACTTCCTTTTTATTAGTTGGTGGGCCACAATACGGATAACTCGTCTAGCTAATAATTTTTTTAAAATGTGAGAACTATTTGATGTTCATTGAGTGATGGTTGCGGTCGGGTGGATTGCCTGGTCGTGTGGTATGTGCTATGGACTGTCGTTCGATGGTCACGATGGTTCCGGGTTCGAATCCTGCCCTCAGATGTACCCCGCTGTCCGAGTAAATATCCTGGCCTTTCTTTAAGAGCACTGGGTGTGAAAGTATTTCTTGTAAAACAGCAAAGGAAGGTGGTAGGGTGCTTCAGTGCTACGGTACATAGAGAGCTCACTGTGCAGATCAGCGCATCCCTCAAATATTATCGAGTGTTTTCTAACCTATTACCGTGTAGTAAAAATAAGTTCTATCAGTTTCCGTATCCAGAAGGCAATGTCGACATCGTGAGCCAAATGGCCATTCTGTCTTTGCTGCCTCACCTCATTCTACTTATTTGGGCCTTTTAAGCTCTTCAACCCTTCCTAGCCTTGTTTTGTACGCTCCCAGCTCCTGGCCTATGTGACAATATTTTCAGCTCCTGGCCTATGTGACAATGTTTCCAGCTCCTGGCCTGTGTAACAATGTTTCCAGCTCCTGTACTCCTTAGTTCTGCTACATTCACAAACTATCTCACATGTAGACTATGTAGGCCTAAAAAGATTGAAGACCACTGCTCTACAGCTAACGTCCAAAGAACATCTGAAACCACAAAACACTATCAGAAACGACGGTCCACTTTTCCAAAGATGACCTTCCACAAAACCAGCTGACACTAACGATCTTCGAGACTTCCTAGTTCATCAACTTTCTACTGGTCTATTTCTTGTCTGCCAACTGCTTGTAGTGCAGGGTGGATGTCGGTAATGCTCTTTTCAATCTCTGCTTTTACTATTGGTCCTGAAAGGTTGTTGATTTATGTCAATGCTCGGTCGTTGGATTGCAGCTCTAGACGGCTAGTACAACATAACCGATGTAGGTGTATCACAATGTTTCTCAAACTGTGTTCCGCTGAACCCCTATTGTTCCACGAGGCCTGTATAGGTGTTCGACAAACTACTGGAATAATTAAATTGTAGACCACCATAGGAATTAATTTAGAAAAAAAAGAGCAAAGCATTCCCCTAAATGCGAAGTGATCTGGTATGGAACCAAGTTTGGGAAACACTGATGTATTATATTTTTCTTACTGTAGAGCTTTAAATAGCTAAAACAAACTTTTTTGTGTGAATAAACCCCTTACTATAACTTTTATTAACACTATACACAGATTCTATGCTTTGTTTTGTAAAAAACTAGGTGCCGGTACTCAGTGATTAGGTGCCGATACTCAGTGATTGATTGTCTAGCTTTCAACTACTAATAAATTAAAAATATACGTTACAATACAAGGAAAGTAATAATTTTTTCCCCACATTCAAAAAGGTGCCGGCACGCCGTACCGGTGCGTACCGTCGCAAAAAAAAAAAAGCCCTGACAGATTCAACTTGAGATGAGATATAGATCTAACAGTAAGGAATTGAAACAAAATCTAACTCCAAATACTTGTCATTATACTTTCACGTCTTTGGGTCGTCTTCCTCGACTATCAAACATCTCTTTTATACTGACATACATTATGAGAGACCCAGCCGTGGTTTCATCATACTACATCACCAAGTAGCCAATCACATTCTTGTCTCACTGTAACCTAGGAAACACACACAGATGTCATAACAAAGGTGCACTGGAGTACTCTATGTGCATTGGGAAGACCAACATGAGGCATAGGGTCATGGCATTACAAGAGAGACGTGATTAAACACATTAGAGATATTCAATTATGTCGGGTAATTATAAATAGCTGGCTTTTTTGGTGTTTCCGGTGTACACAATACAAAGAACGTGTTGATTTGCTATGTAACTTCAAGGCATACGCTAAATCTCGCAACTATAGACTTAGCCTTCATCTACTATATCTAGACTGGACATGGAGAACTTTTAACACTACAAAAAATGTCATGAAAATTTTTAAGAAAGTTGGATCAAGGCGTTGTTTTGTAAAGTAGTTAAAAGAAGTAAAGTTTTTTTTTTCAACCCTAACCTATGTAACATATAATTTAATTTTTGATCTAGATCTAGTAATTGAACATCAAAAATAAGAGTACCATCTTCTCATAATTATTATTTTGCAATTTTTAGATACATAATCTAGAAAGATCTAGGTAATCAATCTATTTAAATGTATATAAGATGATTTAAATCAACATGAATTATTTCCATCTAGGATTTTTGAAACATTATCTCAATGGAAACAAACAGGAAATGGCTTTGTTTCATATATTTGCGTGAATATCCGAAAAAGGATTTTGCATTATTTCTAAACTTTGAAAACTAAAGATCATTACTTTTCTAAGACAGAAAAGATTGATTGGGGCGACTCTCCTTAGAGCCTGAAAAAAGAGTTTACGTACATAAAAATCTATATGTATATAGGTCTGTGAATCGCGGATAAGAATTTATTTCCGGTTCCCAGTCTAGTATAATATATACTATGATCGCTAATCATATTTCAAATCAAATCAAATTTCTAAGCTCTTTTGATTGTAGCACAAGTTGGCAACAGTGACCTTGACATTGCCTAGAATCGAAAATCTGTCGTGAAAAGACCCAATAAATAAAAAAAAAAAAAGAAAGTGTTCTACAGTTTTCAGTACGGAAAGAAGTGAAAGCTCGCCCCCGTATAACCTGCCACGACATGTCACTTATTCTATTTCCGTTGGTGTTCGCTATAAGGAGGTGGCGGTGGAGTGAAAAAATTGAATTTGATTCTGACTTTTCATTTTTTTTTTTTTTTTACTTCTACGAATGACAAAGTCTTAGAATCCTTTTACCAAGTTGGGGCTCTATCATTTATTTTCATTCCCTATTGTGATCCAAGTTTTTGAAGCGGGGACACAATATAATAATAGAATCTAAAGAAGCAATAGTAGAAATGAGTATGTTTTAAAATGTTTTACATTGTTTCGGATGTTCCTTCAGAGTTGAAGATAGTTTACTTCCTAGTCCAAACCTCCCGCAGGACGACGGGGGATGGGAGCGGGCAGGGTTTGAACCCTCGACCGTCAATAAATCCGAACGACAGTTCAGCACGCAAACCGCACGACCAGGCAGTATTTATGGAAAGGAATTTAATACTTGATGTTGCTTATGTATTATCGAGCATCTCCAAGTATTCCGCTTTGATAAAACCTATTGAAGCCTACACACATGCACAATGACAACATTGGCTTGACAGCAAGAAAAAACAAACACATCATGGTATTATTATTATAATAATATGTGTATGGCTCGTCTTTCATTTTCCTAGAATGATCTAAATACGTGATTCTCAAACTGTGGTTCGCGGAGTCGCTGGGAGTCCTCGAGACAACCGAATGGGTCCGCATACAAAAATTGTATACAATTAAAATAACTTCTTCGCTAAGAGCTGATTAAATTATTTTAATAATAATCAACTCGCCCATCACTGCCGTTTTAAAGGTCTATTACGTATAGGTCTGAACGTAAGTAAAGTTCACCTTTTCAGACCTTGCGACCTATAGGGCAGATGATGTAAAGGTCATCTATTTCTGTGGCCTATGGTTAACGAGGGTGTCAAGTGGCACAACGACCAACCGCTTTTACTTTCACCAACTTATGTCAGGTACCAATTAGAGCTGGGTGGACTAAGAAGCGCCCAAAGATCCCAAAAATTAAAATTCCCAGTCTTCACCAGATTCGAACCCGGGACACCTGGAAGCCAACCTCTCAGCCACCGCGCCTCCTACTTAAAAAGTCTATGACAACCTAATCCACAGATTTGAAGATATGCTATTCTCGACTGGGTGCTGGTCGCTTTATCGCGTGGACAAAGTCATATCCCAATTACACTTACTAAAACAGGAGCAGCTTATTGAAATATTCCTAAACGAGGATCGAGAAAGCTAAAAGTGGTCAGTCATGTAAATTAAATTTGTAATTGATCTAGACTAACAATAATAAATCTGTGCGGTAAGAAACATTTTTACCGATTGTTCTTTTTTATTTTTTGCGATTTCATGCTTTTAGCTTTTTCAATGCGCTATGATCCTCTCACTTCTCTATACCAGTTGGAAAGGGGTGAGGGAGAAAGAAGGGGGTATCTGGGTGATCGCTTTTTAAATGCATTTATGAAGAAAAAAAAAAGAGTGAACGACCTGAATTTCTACTCCAGGGGTAAAGCATCCTCAGTTTTCTCAAGCAAAGGCACTAACCATTATTATTTTTTTCTACAAAGCATAAAGGGGACTAATTCAACTTATACCACCTTATCAATCAAGTGCAATTACTTTCTTTTTTTCGAGATACCAAACATTATAATTAATTACGAATAGTTAATTAACAATTTGGTTCATTGTTTATATTCTGGTGTTGTCAGATAAAAGAAACAATTGTTCAAAATTTCAGCTTAATCCGAGATTGAATGTGGGAGGAACAACGTGTAATTAATTAATGAACTATCGGTAATTAGTTATTTTGCTTAGTATCTTGATCAAAGGAAAGGAATCGAGCGATGAATGAACATTTTTTATTCATTAAAAAAAAAAAGATCATGTAAACATTCTCTAAGATATTTCCTTCTTCCCTGGCTAAAAGCTAAACAAAAAAACAATTGGTAAAAATATTTTTAATTTCACAGGCTTTTTATGTCTTCGTCGATCTGTAATACCATTACATGACTGATCCAAACTAATTGATACAATTACACTTAAAAGCTTTTGTAAAACATATATATTTTTTATTTATTTATTGAAAGATTAGCATGCATCTACTACTATGCAGGATGAATATAAAAAAAAGGGTAAGTAGTGGAATGCTAATATCCATTACCAATTTCGCCAATGACAACTTGCAGAACCAATTATACGGACATGTAGCTGTCATGGAATTCCCATATTAATGAAACTATCAAAAAAATAAAACAAAGCTTTAGGGTTGAATAAAAGAAATTTCTACAAATCAAATAAGAACATACAATTAAAATGTTATTTAACCTTGATTAGGCAAATAATGGAATATGCATACTCATTTTGGGACCCCTCAACTCAAGAAAACATTAAGAAACTGGAACAGACACAAAATAGAGCAGAGAGATTAATAACAAACGAATATTCACATTTGACTAGAGTAGCACCTTTAGTAAAATCACTAAATTTAGAAAGCCTTCAGGACAGAAGACTCAAAAGTAAAGTAGCAATTATACATAAAGAACGAGAGAGAGGAGAGAAAAAGAAGGAAACAGAGGAGAGAGAGAGAGAAAGAAAAGAGAAAGTAAAAGAAGAGAGAGAAAAGAATAGAAAGAGAGGTGAGAGAAAGAAGGAGTGAAAGAAGGAGACAGAGAGAGAAAAGGAGAGAGAGAGAGAGGAAAATAGAGAAAAAAAAAAGAAAGGCTGCAGGAAATGTACGAGGAGTAGGAAAAGAGACGAAGGCTATATTTGGAAGACAGAGACATACATCATTAAAAAGTCAAGTCAATCATTTCGTGTACTTAATTGGACTAATCATATTTCTTGACAGACTTGATCCCTCCCAAACATAGAAACAAAAGTGTTCGTGTTTGAAATAACTACCCCAACATGCATTCAAACTTTTAATGTTAACGTGTGTATTACACTGTATTCACGGCACCAGAAAAGTCTTTAGACCACGGAAAGATAGATCGGGTCATAGCCAGATCCAGTTTGTTTTACTTGCTGGATACCAAATACGCTCTGGAAACATCAAGCCAACCAGGAAGAATCAGGGTACTGATCTCTGAATAGGGGCCTTTCCCGCAGCCACAAGTTAGACATAGTCTCATTTCTCACTGTGCAGCATTTTTTTTATTATTTTGAATGTCACTTTATCCCAATGTGATTTTGAACTTTACTTAATTTTTGCCCCCCCCCCCCCTACCCAGCTCCACATATTTGCCTCCCGCCCTCCCCAATGCGATTGGAACCGGAATATTCTGGACTTGAAAGACGTGGGTTTGAATGGTGTAATTATAGGTAGACACTATATAAAGTGGTGCGACTTGCAGAATTATCCATGATAAAGTTCAAGTCCAAGACTTTCAGATCTGAAAATCATCGACACTATCACCAACTCTATCATAACAGCCTAGAGACTTTGAGTTGTGAGCATTTTCTGTATTTAATATAAAATTTTTCAAATTATTATTAAAAAGTTGTGTTTTCTTGAATTTTTTTGTTGCAAAAAAAAAAAAGAATTTAATTCTTATAATTTATTAGAAAATGAAATAAAAGAGATATGTAAACAAGTTTGTAAAAAGTAATTGCATTTTTTTATAAGTAAACAAATCTGGTTTCTAGACTTTTTTTTTTTTTGCTTAAATGTTCATTATTGAGAAAAGTCTATTTTTACATAGACATTTATGAATTTTTTTTCTCCAGCTTTTAAAAGCCCGTAGCTTAGAAAGATGTGGAGTCCTGCAGTGATTCTGTGTTTCGCCCTTGTGGTATTGACCAAATCGTGTCAAGGTGAATATATGGGAATATGGCTGTTTAGAACGTTTTGAGATTCTCATTCATTTTTGTTTTGGTTACAGTTTTTTTTAAACGTTTCATTACATTTTCCTATACACCTGCATCTTTGTCTAGCGAGTATGACTCTGGACTTTCACTTGCTATACATCTGAATCTTTGTCTAGCGAGTATGACTCTGGACTTTCACTTGCTATACATCTGAATCTTTGTCTAGCGAGTATGACTCTGGACTTTCACTTGCTATACATCTGCATCTTTGTCTAGCGATTATGACTCTGGACTTTCACTTGCTATACATCTGCATCTTTGTCTAGCGATTATGACTCTGGACTTTCACTTGCTATACATCTGCATCTTTGTCTAGCGAGTATGACTCTGGACTTTCACTTGCTATACACCTGCATCTTTGTCTAGCGAGTATGACTCTGGACTTTCACTTGCTATACATCTGAATCTTTGTCTAGCGAGTATGACTCTGGACTTTCACTTGCTATACATCTGCATCTTTGTCTAGCGATTATGACTCTGGACTTTCACTTGCTATACATCTGCATCTTTGTCTAGCGATTATGACTCTGGACTTTCACTTGCTATACACCTGCATCTTTGTCTAGCGATTATGACTCTGGACTTTCACTTGCTATACACCTGCATCTTTGTCTAGCGATTATGACTCTGGACTTTCACTTGCTATACACCTGCATCTTTGTCTAGCGATTATGACTCTGGACTTTCACTTGCTATACACCTGCATCTTTGTCTAGCGATTATGACTCTGGACTTTCACTTGCTATACACCTGCATCTTTGTCTAGCGATTATGACTCTGGACTTTCACTTGCTATACATTTGAATCTTTGTCTAGCGATTATGACTCTGGACTTTCACTTGCTATACACCTGCATCTTTGTCTAGCGATTATGACTCTGGACTTTCACTTGCTATACATCTGAATCTTTGTCTAGCGAGTATGACTCTGGACTTTCACTTGCTATACACCTGCATCTTTGTCTAGCGAGTATGACTCTGGACTTTCACTTGCTATACACCTGCATCTTTGTCTAGCGATTATGACTCTGGACTTTCACTTGCTATACACCTGCATCTTTGTCTAGCGATTATGACTCTGGACTTTCACTTGCTATACATTTGAATCTTTGTCTAGCGATTATGACTCTGGACTTTCACTTGCTATACACCTGCATCTTTGTCTAGCGATTATGACTCTGGACTTTCACTTGCTATACATTTGAATCTTTGTCTAGCGATTATGACTCTGGACTTTCACTTGCTATACACCTGCATCTTTGTCTAGCGATTATGACTCTGGACTTTCACTTGCTATACATCTGAATCTTTGTCTAGCGAGTATGACTCTGGACTTTCACTTGCTATACACCTGCATCTTTGTCTAGCGAGTATGACTCTGGACTTTCACTTGCTATACACCTGCATCTTTGTCTAGCGATTATGACTCTGGACTTTCACTTGCTATACATCTGAATCTTTGTCTAGCGAGTATGACTCTGGACTTTCACTTGCTATACACCTGCATCTTTGTCTAGCGAGTATGACTCTGGACTTTCACTTGCTATACACCTGCATCTTTGTCTAGCGAGTATGACTCTGGACTTTCACTTGCTATACACCTGCATCTTTGTCTAGCGAGTATGACTCTGGACTTTCACTTGCTATACATCTGAATCTTTGTCTAGCGATTATGACTCTGGACTTTCACTTGCTATACATCTGAATCTTTGTCTAGCGATTATGACTCTGGACTTTCACTTGCTATGCAATCTGCATCTTTGTCTAGCGATTATGACTCTGGACTTTCACTTGCTATACAATCTGAATCTTTGTCTAGCGATTATGACTCTGGACGTTCACTTGCTATACATCTGCATTTTTGTCTAGCGATTATGACTCTGGACTTTCAGTTGCTTACATCTGCATCTTTGTCTAGCGATTATGACTCTGGACTTTCACTTGCTATACATCTGAATCTTTGTCTAGCGATTATGACTCTGGACTTTCACTTGCTATACATCTGAATCTTTGTCTAGCGATTATGACTCTGGACTTTCACTTGCTATACATCTGAATCTTTGTCTAGCGATTATGACTCTGGACTTTCACTTGCTATACATTTGAATCTTTGTCTAGCGATTATGACTGGACTTTCACTTGCTATACATCTGAATCTTTGTCTAGCGATTATGACTCTGAACTTTCACTTGCTATACATCTGAATCTTTGTCTAGCGATTATGACTCTGGACTTTCACTTGCTATACATCTGAATCTTTGTCTAGCGATTATGACTCTGGACTTTCACTTGCTATACATCTGAATCTTTGTCTAGCGATTATGACTCTGGACTTTCACTTGCTATACATCTGAATCTTTGTCTAGCGATTATGACTCTGGACTTTCACTTGCTATACATCTGAATCTTTGTCTAGCGATTATGACTCTGGACTTTCACTTGCTATACATCTGAATCTTTGTCTAGCGATTATGACTCTGGACTTTCACTTGCTATACATCTGAATCTTTGACTAGCGATTATGACTCTGGACTTTCACTTGCTATACATCTGCATCTTTGTCTAGCGATTATGACTCTGGACTTTCACTTGCTATACATCTGAATCTTTGTCTAGCGATTATGACTCTGGACTTTCACTTGCTATACATCTGAATCTTTGTCTAGCGATTATGACTCTGGACTTTCACTTGCTATACTTCTGCATCTTTGTCTAGCGATTATGACTGGACTTTCACTTGCTATACAATCTGAATCTTTGTCTAGCGATTATGACTCTGGACTTTCACTTGCTATACATCTGAATCTTTGTCTAGCGATTATGACTCTGGACTTTCACTTGCTATACATCTGAATCTTTGTCTAGCGATTATGACTCTGGACTTTCACTTGCTATACATCTGCATCTTTGTCTAGTGATTATGACTCTTAGACTTTCACTTGCTATACATCTGAATCTTTGTCTAGCGATTATGACTCTGACTCTTAGACTTTCACTTGCTATACATCTGCATCTTTGTCTAGCGATTATGACTCCTCTAGACTTTCACTTGCTATGCATTTTAGGAGAACTCATTGTTTGTATTGAGACTTAGCAGGTAGTACAAACATATAAATGATCCACTTATTAAAACAAATCATTCATTAAGTTAAATAAAATTCCGAAAGCGTCATTATTGATGTATGTGTGTGAGTGTTATCGCGCGTGTGAGGAGTGCTTTTGTCAGTGCATGCTGTCAATATACAAATCAAATTCTGTTCTAGTAATTTTTTTATGCTTATTTTACAAGTTCCATTTTTTATTCATTCAATTTGATGACATAATAACAGAAAGAAGACGCATGCATTATAACCATTCATACATGACAGATTATTCGTCGTTATATTAATATTTTTATACCGTAAAGACGCATTATACGTTGAATGCGTTTGAAGGCCAATGGTTGAATAATAGAAATCTGGCAACGTTGCTACGTAACAGAACACAAAAGATTTTATGCATGCTTTTGACAGTTCCAGATACATAAAATGTTTTCTTTAGGCTAATATGAATAATTCTTGTTGCAATAACCTTTAAACAAATAATAATAAAAAAAAAAAAAAAAACTAAAATTTATGGTTTTTTTTATTCTTTAGGTCAAACCTACGTCCTGGAAGCCTACATTGTGGTAGATGATAGTGCTGTACAGAAGTAAGTCTTTATTAGTCCACTATGGTCAATGGTCATTGGTATTGTCAACTATTTCACAACATTAATATAAAAAGAAAAACAGCCTCTGTTATTTAATTAGCGACATATTGTCTTTAGATATCCATGATATTGATAGGTATGCTTCCGAGTCCTATTTTTCAATGCAGCTACTGTTATTGAATTTTAGCGGCCCCCGAAAGCATTAGTTTGTTAGTACAACTAAGCTAATGTAGGCGTATTATATTTTAAACATAGAACTACAAATACCTTGAGCGAAATTCCTTCTTTAAGCAAAACTAAATAAAACTTTTATTAAAAATATAGAGATGTTCAACTTGAGATAAGTTTATAGAGCGTCAGATGGTCATAATATAAAATGTTATATATAATATAAAATTTTATTGTAAACAAAATCTAACTCAATACAAAAAGATGTCCTTACTGGCCTAAATAAGAGAAAAAAATCAGCTCTCACTTTAATTGCTGTCGTAACTCATGCAGCTAATTAAAATAAAAAATCTTTTAGCATTCTCTTGATGAAATTTAAAGACCACATGATCGAACAGTTCAGTAAATATCTCTGGTGGAGCCAAATGCAGTGCGCAGGGTCTCAGGCACACTCAATGTTAATTAAATGTGGTACACTTTTTAAATACATTGAGCAATAATGAATGTTATGGACATAAGATTTGAATGTAAAAATTTGAATGTTATTTTTTTAGCTTGTTATAAATTACAAGGGAATGTAAAAATGGGAAATAATGATAAATAATAATAATAATAGTAATAATAATAATAAAAAAAATAATAATAAGAGCATGGATATGCACTAAACAGAAACAATTGGTTAAATTCTAATCGTAGAGTTTTAGTCTAAATCTATTACTAATTTAATTAATTGACTCATTCAAACTAATTGATATAATTACACATTGTATAAGCTTTTTTTTCAAAAAAAGTATTTTTTTAAATATGTTAATTGTAATTGCTATATTTATGTACAACAGCCAGGTCAGGGAGATAGCAACAACTGAGTCCTACTCTGTTAAGTACACCAAGGCCGTGGCCAACCTCCGCAAGGACATTGACTACATTGTAACTCAGGTGTGTTTAAGACTCTATCAAGTGTCTCTAAAACAGCGTTTTTTTTTTCGTCTGTATTAGAAATAATTTAAACGCTTCTATATTAATGGTAATGATTATCATGATAATAGTCATCACTATAATTTAGGACGAGTGCAGTGTTTGATATAACTACTCAAACCCAGCTGCGACCTGCATATTTTTTCCCCATCTCGTTCAGACAAAGCAGTTGTCCGCCGGCGATCTGTTTAAGTTTATATTCCGTTTTCTGCGCCTGTCTTCAATTTGGTTTTTTTTCTTTAGTCTGAAATCTGTGTCCTTCAGCCTTCTGGGAGCGCTCAAACTGTCTCTTTCAGAGGCCCATTGCTGCCAGCTATATTCATCTATGCCAGTGTGGGCGAAATGACAGTTATCCCCCTATGGAAGACGACTCCATGCCCACAGCGGACTTTTTTGGCGAGATTAAAAAAGGACGGCGTAACTGAAATATATTTATATATAAAATATAATGTGGACTATATTATACACACGATTAACGCTTCGTTGATTAATACAAAGTTGTATTATTCGGTTTCCACCAAACCAGAGTACAATGGTCGTGATTCATAAAGTAACTCATTAGGCAAATTTTTTTTTTATTATTATAGTTTTGGTATTAAATAATTCTTAGATTTTCCATGCTGGTTTAAATAAAAGGAGCTGCATAATTTGTCCTGATATTTCCAAGCAGAGTAATAATATTGAATCGTGATGCTAAAACAAGGGTCTGTGAGCTATATCCGGCCCGTAATGCAAAGCTTCTGCACCACAGTGCATATTGAAACCGAAGAGCCTCTGTTAGACTCAAATATTTTTTTGCGTGTGGAAATTGATACGTTGACGGTCAGAGAAAAAAGTTTGGATACCACTGCTGTAGAGTTCTTGCATTAACAGTGGAATTTTTCATACCAATCCACATCCAAGTATTTAACCTCATTACCAATTAGACCGAAACAGAAAACGAAAATGAGAATTATGTCACCATTTGAACATTTTAAAATAATATTCATCAAATACAGCTTTTAATACTTGATTCAAAAAATATGATTCAAATATGTTACTACTGTAATAATTGAAAATGCAAGCAGTTGTGCAGCTAGGTACCATAAAGTCCATGTTCGAGAATGTTTTTATACCCCTTCCTTTTTATTTGTTTTAAAAATAACAAAACAAATAAACTCCTCCTTGGTGTATTTGTACGATCTTTTAAGATCAATAGTTTCCTGAAACTTAACAAAAAATGCGTTTGAAAAGGCAGCAAGGAAACCTTCTCCCAAAACATGCTCCCAACTGTCCATAAAAGTGATTGGACCATAGGGCACTGAGCAATTACAAAAATATTTCCAATATAGAACTGTATTATTATTAGTGTAAATAATCTGTTAAAAACTAATTACATGAGTGATTTGAAATAATTGATGCAATTTCCCTAAATATAAGATTTGTTATTTTTAAATATATTAATAGTTTGATTAAATTTCTTTAGCTGAAGAGTGCGAATTTCAAAATATGTATAGGGCTAAATGAATTAATGATACTTTCTTCTTGCTTTTTGTTACCGAATACTGCTTGCGAAAAAACAACAACAATAAAATCTGCACTTCCAATGGTTTTCCACAATACTATCCCTAACTTTCATTACTTTTCATGATCTTCAGGTGAATGTACTCCTGGGCTCACTCAGTCAAAATGGGGTCACAATGGAAATGCGTATTCGAAGGCTGGATATCTTAGTAAGTATCCGATTGTTTAACTGTAGATTTTTGGTTTATCAACTATATAAAATCATTTCATTCGTGGCTTTTTTCGAGATAGATAAATAGTTAAATATGATTATAAAGATTATTATTATTTTTATAACAGGATAAGTAAGAAAGAAATTATTGAGAGATACAATAACAAATTAAGATACCAAAATGATCCATCCCTGACGCAGACGCAAGAAATGTATTATGACTATGACATAGCTATCTCATATCTAATTCTAACTTTCCACAGAGCGGAAACATCATCACGACCTTCATGCCAGGTACCTCGTACGTTGTGGATAGCCTTGTTGCCAGGAACTCTTTTCAAAATTGGTTAAATCTGCAAAACGCTTATGCTAACATCAATTACGACTTTGCTATGCTTTGGACAGGGTGAGTAATCCATATATATATATATATATATATATATATATATATATACATATATATATATATAATGATGACGTGGCAACGAGCTATTGGTCTAAACTGTCCACAGCCACAGGTTGTGACGTTGCAGGTCAGTGTAAAGGCTATAACGATTGTTCTAGGTGTCTCTGGACCACGGTTAACGATGGAAATATGTGGCCAGCACAACGACCAACCGCCTTTACTTTTCTCCAACCAATGTCAGGTACTTATGAGAGTTGGGTGAACTCAAAGGCACCCTGAAGATGCCGAAAGTAGATGTCTTCACCAGGATTCAAATCCGGGATCCCCGTTTCAAAAGCCAAGCGCTTTACCTCTCAGCCAACGCATCTCCAAATAGCCTTATTTAATTATAAGATGATTATATTTAAAAAATCATAATTTTCACAGTTTCTAATAAAGTAATATTTTTAATTTCAAAGATAGACATGAACAGTCACATTTCTAAAAAATATATAATTGTTAGAGCCGTTTTCGAAATCCGTGTCCATCCATGAAGAGATGCAAGCTAATAAGAGGCTTTGTAACAAGAATGCCAAAATAATTCCAGTTCAGTGCTAACCATCTTATACTATAAAGTAGAAAAAAAAGGCGTATTTAAAAAGTATGTCCCGCAAAGAATTAAAATCGTTTGACCAATCTTGATTAAACTTGGCATAAATGTTCATTGGGTACTAACTGAAACCGTAACGTATGTATTGTAGCCCTAAAACAAACTTAAGACCCTCAAAAAAAATGTTTCCCAACTCTATGAAAGTATTACTATTTCATGGATGTAGGCCATGTTTAGATCAAAAGGATCTAGATCTAATTTTTAAAACTACACTGTAACAGAGTTTTTTACTTTGGCACATGAAAGTATGATATATAGTCTATTGATTTCATTATTTAATAAAATTAACCTTCATATTTGTGTTTCAAAAGCATTTGTACATAAATTCATTCCTTATATCTGCGAATTTAGATGTCCTGACGAACTTTATAATCTCATTCATTTAACAAATCGGGTAAACCCGTTTTAATTTTACTTTATATCTTATTTATCTCGAACTCTTTTCGTTTTTAATAGATATGAATGCGTCAGCTTAACGGGTAAACCCATTTTCGGAAAACTACTTTTTATTTTCATGGCGAAAGAAAAAAACTTGAAAGGATGACTAGCCAAGTTTAAAATACATCTAAATCCAATCTCTAGAATAGTAAACACAAACTAAGGCTTGCATGCCGCGGGTAATGTCCGGCTAGCAAATATATATATATAAAAAAAACTTATTCTGTTTAACATTATTTTTTTATTTTTTTCCACAGATTTAACCTTTACGGAACTAGCGGTCTTGGAGACAACAGTAAGGAACATATATGTCT
This sequence comes from Biomphalaria pfeifferi, assembly GCA_030265305.1. Classification (NCBI taxonomy): domain Eukaryota; kingdom Metazoa; phylum Mollusca; class Gastropoda; family Planorbidae; genus Biomphalaria; species Biomphalaria pfeifferi. The sequence continues at coordinate 2,667,280 of JASAOG010000084.1, forward strand.
TAGAGAAATTAGATCGATTCAGTTATCGAATATGTCAAATTATTACAGCCAGTAAAGCAAACCATAAAAATTTTAACATGCTGTCCAAATTTTAACTTGTGTTTTGTTGTTTCTCTCCTGGAAGGTATAACAAACGTTGCACAAATGTGTGGAGCAGCGGGTATCACAGTGGTGGAGTTCGATCCTACAGCCAGAGAAGCTGTGGCCACAGCACGTGCTATTGGAAATCTGTAGGCTCGCTACTTACTTTACTTACTTTAAATTAATTTACTTCGAGCCCCTACATAATCATTGAAATGTTATAGGCATACTTATTCCTCATGAGCTGATAGAATCTTTAAGTGGTTTAGTTGGAAATCTTTTCTATATATTTTTTCGGTCCATGAGACCAAAAAAAAATTACTACAACCATCCTACTACTGTAAGGTACTCACTAATAATAATTAAAATACCTTTATTTGCCTGGAAGAATTGCCTTCCATTTAGCGAATTTGAAAAAAAAAAAGATTAAGGATGAGTACTTCACTGATCCAGTTGCGAACTTCTAATTTTGCCATATATATATATTGTTGTAGCTTCAGTGGCGGACTGAAAGGGTTAATGTATGTGCGGCCTACTGATACACACGACTCAGGCCAACCACACAGGTCAACGGTAGTTGAACAAGGGACATTATTGCTAGTACTCGCAAATATGACCAGTATTATGGTCACGTGACCTAAAGCTTTCAAGGTCGAGAGACAGTGTGTTAAAAAGGACAGTTGAGTCCAGAACAGATAAGCAGTAGGGACTGTGTGGTACATTTGAGTCTTCGAGAATGTAGAAGTACGAGCTAGAGAGACTTGTAGTGTTAGTTAGGCAGTTCTGTTAAGTAGAAGAAAGCATTTCAAGTTAGTGTAGCCAATTGTGTTTATTGGCTGTTGATGTATTTGTAAATAAAACCGCCACATTGTTTATTGAAGCTCTTGTTGTCAAGTTCTTGAGTTAGATGTGCTGTGTTGTGTTTAGCATGATAAGGAGAGAATCGTAACAATAGATAGATAGATAGATAGACACTTTATAAGCTTATGCAAACTCCCTTCTCTAACTTTCCATTCTCGGATCACTTATAATCACACTTATGCATTGTTGGAGACTAGGCATTAATCAATAATAATATAATAACCAATTACTTGATTAATTAGGGTTAATTTATGACTTTTTATATGAAAAAGGGAGATAAATCTTGCAGTATTGAGCGATATGTCAATAATTGTGCGTTGTTTTTGTTTTTAAAGTATTTTATTTTTACATTTTGCTTTTTTTTTGTCTCTAGACTTGGAGCCAGCAATGATGGGGCTCTGTCTACTTCAATTATGGCAATTATCAACGCCCCCGGAGATGTCAATCGTTGGTCTTATTCAACCTGCAGTGCCAGCAGTATCAAAGACTTCCTAAAACTCCCCAAGTACGTAACATGTTAATGTTTCTTCTCCAGCACAATACATTTCAATGAATGCAATTCTATTTTTTTTAAAAAGTGACTAATTTGAAAACACAATTCTTTATTTCAATAACTCTGTTCAACTTGTACCTTCTGGGTGGAAGGGCTCAAAAACCTGGGTGGACACGGATCTCAAAAACGGCTCTAAAGATTTTCCGAGAAATTTAAAAGTTGATTTGTATCGTTTGGAAAAGAATTACAGGCTTTGTTGCCTACACTGACAAAATTCTAGTCTGACCGTTATAATTGTTTAATGTATAAAGTAAACACATTTAAATTTGGCTAGAGAATTAGAAAATACTTATCAGGACTAGACTACTTCTCCACAATGTCAGCATTCATCCAAGAGTTTAATAAACTAATGTTCAGGAACATTCTGTGCATCGTTGTCTGGGTAGAGATATAAAAGCCTATCTTTGGAATATTATAAAGTCTAGTAGATCTATACATTCGCTTTTTAAATCTAGCATAATAATATTATATTATTATTATTATTATCATTATATATTTTATTTATTGTTTTCAGCATTATTGCTTGTTACTTACTATTTTGCTCTCTTTTCTTTTATTCTTTTATAAATAATATTTATCTTCTGGGCTCCAAAAAAAAAAATAAGATCCCAATCTCAGCATCAACTCCTCGACTTTAGAAGTAGGGAAGCTTTGACGGTTCGCGTTTCCCGTTCAGCATCTGTACTTTGCAGCATACCAACGTCCTGTCCATTCTTTCACGTTGAGTTGAAGTTTTGAGTTTTTGGCACATGACATCGGCACACTTTAGGCGATGTCGTGCCCCTAATCCTTCAAGGATTACTCTCCCTTCATATCACCAGAGCTAACCTGCTTTTATTTAGACGACCTTTTCTCTTTCCATTGAAGTAGATCTATGAAGGATGATTTTTTTTCTGAAAGAATCCTATCTTGCAGCCTGCTTCAAACTTCCTTCTCATTACATAAATGAAGAGTTCCTCCATTTTGCAAGCTAGAATATTGATTTGTGAACGTCCTGGTCTCTGATACGTGGAGATTACACACAAACCGTAAAACATTGTTTCCAAAACTTTTCCGTTACTGAAACACTTCGCACATTCTGAGTATTTAGCGGGACGCTTATTTTTCAGAGAGATTAATTCATGTGTGGCCTGCTAGTTAATTATTCCAGTAGTTTGTTTAGCACAGTTTGGGAAACACTGCAATAAAAGATGATGTGATGCTGTTCCTATTAATCTCACAAGGTTGCTATTCCCATTTAATGCGTATTGTGGCCTAGAGTAAAGTAACAATACATTTTATGTTGCAATTGTTCCCTTGTAGGGCCAGCTGTCTTCTGACCACCAACATTGCTTCGACCAAGCCTTCAGTGACCTTCTCTAGCTACACTGGCAACCTGTTTGACCCTGACATCATCTGCCAGAGAGCTCTTAATGACTCCAGGACTTACATGTGCAAGGTATGTCCACTACAAAAGATATACAACTATAAAGTTCTATAATCTCATAACAAAATTCTAAGGGCAAAATTGATTCGTGATATTTAATGAACCTTAGAGAAAGTGTAGAAATATAAATAGTTGTGCACTATCCGATTCTCCAGATTTCCTATACTTCTGGCCCGTGAATTCTAGTATCCCTCACATTGAAATAGAGAATAGGTCATACACATACCTTTGGCCCGTAAATAGATTAATGGGGGAAAATAGACCTATGGTCGTTTTGAAATGTAAATGTTGACTGTATTTTTAAAATGTTTCTGCTTTTGTCCCATGGGCCCGTCCGCACCATGCGGGCCGTCCCCCTCATAACGCTACTTATTATACTCAGTCCTCTTTGTATGTTTCAGAGTCTGCCTCAGATCTACAAGAACTTGTTGCCCAAAGGTAACGCTGTGTGTGGTCAGATCTACTGCAGAATCCCTAATACCATGACCTGCACTCCTGTCTACACCTCTGACGGAATGGTTTGCGATAACCAGAAAGTAAGACTCGTTATAAAGTCTAGGTCTAGGTCGGGTCGAGAGCTACATATGGCCACATGATGACAGTGTCTTGCAAACGGAAATTTTAACTTTTGATATCTGTCCCTAATGTTCAAGTAATGGTAACTGAGTTTCTGAATAAATAATATAAGCGTTTTAAACAGGGGGAGGAGCTGTTTGTGTTGTTAACGAAGTCACGTGATTATATTTTTATGAGAATTATAAAAACACTAAATTCTACACGTTGTAACTTTAACCAATCAGAGCATGAGTTTATAATCCTATTTGTGTATCTTTGTTTGATATTTGGGAATTATTGATATAGACTTGAATTGCGCATTTCACTGAAAGTCTACACTTGCAAACAGTCAGCAGGTTATAAAGTTATAAAGACGAAAAAAGGTATGAACATATATATTCTACTGTAATCTCAAACGCATATAAAACGGTTCTTCAGCCAACAAGACCACCCAGCCGTAAACAATTAAACATTCAATATCTTTCATTCAAAATAACGTTTGAAATGAAAATAATTGTATTGAGGCACATTTCTTATTCTATAATCTAGAACTATTTCATACAAAGTGCTCCCCATTCCCTTAGAGGATGAAGTGTGTTGTTTGAATCAGCCAGGAAAACCAACGACTTAGCAGAGTTTGAGTCATTGATTAACATGCATGACTAGATTGACACATGAAATGCGTAGGACGTAATTATCTTCTTTTTTTTTGAAGTAACGTCTGTAATATATAAGATAAGATACAAAGATACGAAAAACAATTAGAACTAACAAGTAATTAACTAGTCAGTTGTTTTTTTTTTAGCAGAAACAAAATGTTGTCGCTGCTCCTATTCAATTCGAAACAAACAAATCAACGCGCAAAAACAATTATACACAAATTATAATAAAACAATTTATATGCACATTTCAGAGATGTTCTGTAGGACAGTGCTCCTCCTATTCCACACCAGTCGTTGACAGTAAGTCATTCTAATTTCTTGTAACCATTTCAGAAACAAAAGTTTGTTTATTTTACATGTTTCGGATATTTCTTCCCGGTGGTAGTGTATTTGAAAGTCCAAACCTCCCGCACGACGAAGGGAGGGGGAGGGGAAGGCAGGGTTCAGAGTATGAACCCAGGACCTCGACAAGCTCGAACGACAGTCCAGAGCGCATACCGCACCACCAGGCACCCACCCACAGCAGACACAAAAATGTCTCTTAAACTATTAAGTACATGCCAAACTTTCATGTGCCAATTTGACTGACTGAGACAGGCTTTGGGATCTTCTTTATTCCCCTTAAATTAGTAATTAGTAGATAACCAATACTAAGTATTTCAAAATGTGTATTTCAAAATGTGTATTTCAAAATGTGTATTTCAAAATGTGTATTTCAAAATGTGTATTTCAAAATGTGTATTTCAAAATGTGCATTTCAAAATGCGCATTTCAAAATGCGCATTTCAAAATGTGTATATCATTAAATAATAATAATAATAATAATAGTATTTTCAATGTTTTCTTTCACTGTTTACTATAAGCCGAATTCTTCTAATATTTTGATTTTTATTAATATTACTAATGAACCTAAAATTTTCTTCATAAAGTACATTGTGACCCACACCTTCCTCTGCATTAGGACGTTTGACTATTTCCAATGCATTTGTAAATCTACTATGACGCTCATTGTTTCCTGGTTAAACCTCTCTGTGAACATTCTTTGTGTGTGCGTGCATGTGCGTGCGTGTGTGTGCGCGCGTGTGCGTGTTATCTGGGAGAAGTTTTTAAAGCTCTGCCTTTAGACACTCAGCGAACACAACTCAGCTTGAGTTAAATTATTATTTCAAGTAAGTCTACAACGGGGTTCGAACTCGAGCCCCCTTCAGTTAGGTAGCCAGTCACACGTTCTGTTATTTCATATTCTCCTTTGAAGGTTTTAACTATTCAGCTTAAAAAATTATTGTCATTTAACAATCTGTAACTCTCTTACAGCCAACTGTGTATTTGGTGATCAGAAAAAATTGGAATTCCCAACTGTCCCCTTCTATGGGACATGCCAAGCCTTTATCAGCCTGTACGGCGCTCTGAACTGCTACTCATCTCCAATCAATGAATCCTGCTGCAGCACGTGCAAGACTTACACTAGCGGAAGAGTTGGTAAGTCTCCCTGGCTCATGTAAACATTCACACTGGCGCCGCGTCGTAAATGAAAAAAAAACAGGTATAAAAAAAAGCAAATGTAAAAAAAAAAATCCTTTAAAAAACAAAAACAAAAGATAAACAGAGTTTATCTAAGAGAAAGAACTTTGCAATTTCAACTATATCACTCAAGAATGTAGAAGTTGTTTCCATTATTCGGTATCAAAGGAAATTATTCATTACTAATGATTAATTAATTTGAAAAGTATTTAATTGATTCATGTTTTGTTAGGTACAATAACTTTTTTTTTTTAAGTTTCAACTTGTTCTTAAAATTGTTGTGGGAAAAATTAAGTGTAATTCTTCTTAAGTAGACGAAACCCGACATATTTAAGCATAACTATGAATACTGGAAGATTATTTTCCTTGTTGGTATCAAACACAATAATTAATAAGCAGTAATTAATTGACTAATTGATTAATTATTTTTTTGATTCATGTATTGTTTACGCCACTGAATAATTGTGCAGAGTTTCGACTTGATCAAGGATTGGGTGTGGGAGAAATAACGTGTTCAAAGGTTTTACCAGACAGACCGAAAGACAGACAGAAAGTGTTAGTTGATATAAGCTTTGTAATAACGTGATAAAGCAAACATGGAAAATAAAGATCTCCCGAGTTTGTCTAGTGAAGAATCGAGTACGTGTACACAAGGCAAGGAAGACATATACGCTCGCTAAAACGTTCGTCCATGTACAGTGGATAACTACCACATCACCTCGCCTCAGGCTATATCTCACTGCTTCTCCATTTATGAACCTCCTATCTTTACTTTCATTATTTAGGGGTGACTTTAGCACCCAATACAGAGATTTTGACTTAAAAAACACATACTCACATTGAATAGGTTACACTTAGTACATCAATATCATCTTTTGTGGCAGATCTAATTTTTGTTGCAATTCCTCTTATTAGCTTCTGAATTCTTCGTCAATAAAAAGGAGAAAGCTAAAAACAAAAACCTGAACATGGATCTCGAAAACGGGTCTAACTCTTCTTCTAGAAATCTTTGGAAAAAGAATTACTAGCTAATTGGCCCCACAGGGGAAACTCTGGTTTGACCGTTAATAGTTGTAGGTACACCGTACAACTATTTAAGTACTGACTAATCGTTACGTAAGTTTTACACCTAATATTGGTTTATTTCCGTAGGCTGTGAATATGGTGACAAATCCTTTGACTGTGTGAAGTACACCAAGGCTTCCATATGCCCCACATATAAGAACACTCTTTGCTGCGGATATTGCTAGTAAGTTGGGTTTATTTTGAGTAGCAAAAGAATAACACTAGATAAACTTCTAAACCTTATTATATTTTTTTCTAAGTCATTTCATTCGTCTATTGACATGCTTATTTTTACATGATTTTAGTTATATTAGCTTGTGAACAAACATCTATCTATCTATCTATCTATCTATCTATCTAAACTTATTTAATTTAATCTAATCTAATCTTATATTATCTTATGCATGTTATCTTATCTTATCTTATCTATCTTATCTTATCTATCTAATCTTATCTATCTAATCTTATCTAATCTATCTTATCTTATCTATCTTATCTTATCTTATCTATCTATCTATCTATCTATCTATCTATCTATCTATCTATCTATCTAAACTTATTTAATCTAATCTAATCTTATCTTATGCATGTTATCTTATCTTATCTTATCTTATCTTATCTATCTATCCAATTATCTTTCATTGGTCTTTCTATATGTTTAACCAAATCCTTAAAGGCAACAAACCTTTTTAAATTCTTGCGTACGCCTCCTCTAGTAACTACGTCGGCAAGAGATCCCCATCGGATGAGCCAGTTCAGAAGTTAAACACCACTCTTCCAAATATAATCGGTCAGAAGCTAGACATCATGTCCTTTGAAGAATTCAACAGCCAGCCCTAGTTCCTTCATTGACTTCTTGTTCATGTATACAAAGTTTAATTTGTGGTAATATGCTATCTCATAGTAAGCAGCGTAGATCTTGTATAATGACAAATTTAAAATATATATTTCTTTTCTTTATATAGTAGGGATATTGGTAAATATGAACAAGAATGGTGATGTAGACGAACGAATAACTTGTTGTTGCTAATATCTGATCATGTTGTATTTGGTTAATATTAAATAGTGCATTCTGCCATAACTATTATAAATTGTTACAATGTAAAGCTTTATAGTAATACTAATAGTTTCTGCTTATGTTTCCGTTCTACGAAATGTTAAGTATTTGGAGATTTGTACGATAAACTGAACAATGTCCAGGATGAACAGGATGTTAAAGTGAACTTTGATGTTGTCAGCAGTATAGAGCTATAGAAGGAAGAGCTTAGATTTAACATAAGATAATAATTGTGTTACTTTATTGTAGCATGCATTAATTTTCAATTATATATTTTATTGTTAATAAGCTTTTGCTTTTTTTAATAAATAAATATCAATAATTAATATCCTCTTCATTCTTTCGTTTATTCATTCATTTATTATTAATAGTTAAGTTCCCCTTTCGGACCTAGTGATCTATGGGGAAGATGATGTAAAGGTCATCTGTTCCTATGGCCCACGGTTAACGAGGGTGCCATGCGGCCTGCACAACGACCAACCGCCTTTACTTTTCCCCAACTAATGTCAGGTTCTCATTAGAGCTGGGTGGACTCTGAGGCGCCCGAAGATCCCGAAATTAAAAATCCCAGGATTCAAGCACTTTACCGCTCAGCCACTGCGCCTCATTATTATTAGTTACAATATGATTATTTGAGTAATAATGGAGTAATTGTCCCATGATAATATATCCAATATTTATTGCTACCTGTCAGATTATTTTCAGACGATTTCATAGTATATAGAACAATAAAAACAACACAAGATACTGACATTTTACAAATTAGAAGAATTACAGAAATGGGAATTCAATTGGAGCACGTCTTTTCACTCAGAGAAATGCTAGTTATTAAGAGTAACAATAAAAAAAAATAAAACAAAAAAAAGCTACTAACTTCATTCATGGTAAACCAGTCACACAGACTAAAAACTCAAAATATCTAGGTGTAATAATAAATGAAAAGTTATCATCATATTGATGGAATTATTTTAAAAATCGAGCAAAACAAATTTTTACATAAGAAACAAGAGCATAAACTTAAATGCTACTAAACTTTAGCTATGCCAATATTAGAATATGCATCCTCTCATAACAGCAGAAAAAAAGAAACTAGAACAAATACAAAATAGTGCAGTCATATTTATAACAAACGAATAATCAAACTTGATTAGAGTAACGCCATTCGTAAAATCACTACATTTCAAGACACTTCAGGACAGTCGTATAGCATAGTAACTGTAATACCAAAAACACTAAACCATAATTTACAAATAGAAAAACAAAACCTAATGAAACACCCAGAAAGAAAGAAAGTTACATTTCCAATTCCATAATTTAGAACGGATTCGTACAAGTGCTCCTTCTTCCCTAGTGCCATTATAGAATGGAAAGAGTTGCCTTAATCAGCCTGGAAAACCAACGACTTAGCATATTTTATGTCATTGATTAACATGCATGGCTAGATTGACACATCAAATGCATTGGACGTAAATGCCTTCTTTTTTTGAATTAACGTCTGTAATATATAAGATAAAATAAGATAATAAAATAAGATATCATAAGAAAAGAAAAGAAGTATAAATCTAATGTAGCTGAGCTCAGCTCTATATGTTCTGCATGTGTCCAGCGTGTCAGAAGGTCATGTCCAATTATTAATTCACTTCAATTTATTGCTCATTCCCCACAAGATTGACAGGTATCTGTCTCCGTTGGGTTTTCTTTAGCCGGTCTTCACTTTGTATGCACTGAACCAGGGACGGACTGGGTGTCAAAATTAGCCAGGGCATTTCTATACGAGCCAGCCCACAGATTATATGCCATGTAATGAGAATTTAATCATTTATTTTACATTACATATCCTCAAATTTATTATGGTATGTTTGATAAAGTATCGAAAACTGGGTTCACGTAACATATACAGTATTTGTAGATGTAGGTATCCTGAAAAGCTAAACATATGATTTAACTTTTGAAACTATTTGAAATTATTGTATAGTGTGTAACACTTGAAATTGAAACTTTCTTGGCGTGAAAAAATCATTTTACTACTTTATTGTACATTAACATATAAATGTGCATGATATTTGCATACAAGTACATATTTAGCTTTATATGTGAATACTGGAGGATTATTTTCCCTTGTTAGTACAAAAAATAATTACCAGTAATTAAAAGACCATTTTTAAAATTGATTCATGTTCGGCATCAAAAAGTTAAGTTCCCTTTCAGGCCTTGTGGTCTATAGGGCAGATGCTGTAAAATTCCATGGTGCCATGTCACCAGCACAGCGACCAACCGCCTTTACTTTTCCCCAACTAATGTCAGGTACCCATTATAGCTTGGCTTGGGTCAATGTTGAGTCGTGAGAGATATTCGAGGCAGAAGTGTATGTACATTTGTGAATGGCTTGATGGCCTTCTAATAATGAACCGTTTTGTTTAACACTAGACATCAACAGAATGATGGTTAACACTCTAAAGAAATTGGCTGTTCTGACATAAAAAGTCGGATACACTGTTATGGTGTGTGTGTTTGTGTTTCCAAGGTGATTATGAAGAAAGGAAGTTTTTATTGTTAGTTGTAGAATGAGACCATTAATTTAATGTTAGTCTTGTAGAATGATGTTCTCCAAGACAATGATGTTCTCTAAGACTATGATGTTCTCTAAGACTATGATGTTCTCTAAGACTATGATGTTCTCTAAGACTATGATGTTCTCCAAGACTATGGTGTTCTCTAAGACTGATGTTCTCCAAGACTATGATGTTCTCTAAAACTATGATGTTCTCTAAGACTATGATGTTCTCTAAGACTATGATGTTCTCTAAGACTATGATGTTCTCTAAGACTATGATGTTCTCTAAGACTATGATGTTCTCTAAGACTATGATGTTCTCTAAGACTATGATGTTCTCTAAGACTGATGTTCTCCAAGACAATGATGTTCTCTAAGACTATGATGTTCTCTAAGACTATGATGTTCTCTAAGACAATGATGTTCTCTAAGACTATGATGTTCTCTAAGACTGATGTTCTCCAAGACAATGATGTTCTCTAAGACTATGATGTTCTCTAAGACTATGATGTTTTCTAAGACTATGATGTTCTCTAAGACTATGATGTCTCTAAGACTATGATGTTCTCCAAGACAATGATGTTCTCTAAGACTATGATGTTCTCTAAGACTATGATGTTCTCTAAGACTATGATGTTCTCCAAGACTATGATGTTCTCTAAGACTATGATGTTCTCTAAGACTATGATGTTCTCTAAGACTATGATGTTCTCCAAGACTATGATGTTCTCTAAGACTATGATGTTCTCTAAGACTATGATGTTCTCTAAGACTATGATGTTCTCTAAGACTGATGTTCTCCAAGACAATGATGTTCTCTAAGACTATGATGTTTTCTAAGACTATGATGTTCTCTAAGACTGATGTTCTCCAAGACAATGATGTTCTCTAAGACTATGATGTTCTCTAAGACTATGATTTCTCTAAGACTATGATGTTCTCTAAGACTGATGTTCTCCAAGACAATGATGTTCTCTAAGACTATGATGTTCTCTAAGACTATGATGTTTTCTAAGACTATGATGTTCTCTAAGACTATGATGTCTCTAAGACTATGATGTTCTCCAAGACAATGATGTTCTCTAAGACTATGATGTTCTCTAAGACTATGATGTTCTCTAAGACTATGATGTTCTCCAAGACTATGATGTTCTCTAAGACTATGATGTTCTCCAAGACTATGATGTTCTCTAAGACTATGATGTTCTCCAAGACTTTGATGTTCTCTAAGACTATGATGTTCTCCAAGACTATGATGTTCTCTAAGACTATGATGTTCTCCAAGACTATGATGTCGTAAGCTATATTAAGTACGCGAGACCAATCCAGGATACCAGAGCGTAAAAACGTGTTTTTATTGTGAGTTAGATTTGTTTAAATATCAGTTTATTTGTTTTCATCTCTAGCAAATTTTTTTTATATATATTGTAATAAAAGCTAAATTTAGTTTTGTTCACAAAGAAGTTATTGGAATTATTTCAAGTTTTATAAATTAAAATATAAAACGCCTACAGCAGTTAAGCTGTCTAGCAGCAGTCCACGATCGTGAACAACATACACCCTAGAACAGCATTCCCAAGACCTTTAGCTGTCTAGCAGCAGTCCACGATCGTGAACAACATACACCCTAGAACAGCTTTCCCAAGACGTTTAGCTGTCTAGCAGCAGTCCACGATCGTGAACAACATACACCCTAGAACAGCATTCCCAAGACGTTTAGCTGTCTAGCAGCAGTCCACGATCGTGAACAACGTACACCCTAGAACAGCATTCCCAAGACGTTTAGCTGTCTAGCAGCAGTCCACGATCGTGAACAACATACAACCTAGAACAGCATTCCCAAGACCTTTAGCTGTCTAGCAGCAGTCCACGATCGTGAACAACATACACCCTAGAACAGCATTCCCAAGACGTTTAGCTGTCTAGCAGCAGTCCACGATCGTGAACAACATACACCCTAGAACAGCATTCCCAAGACGTTTAGCTGTCTAGCAGCAGTCCACGATCGTGAACAACATACACCCTAGAACAGCATTCCCAAGACCTTTAGCTGTCTAGCAGCAGTCCACGATCGTGAACAACATACACCCTAGAACAGCATTACCAAGACGTATGCCAATGAACATTTTGAATTGATTTTGTTGCAGTAGCTTCCAGCCAAAACATTTTTAAAATGTCCAGCTTAGGCCACGAAATGTTGACAAACAATTTAATGATTTATTTTATTGAACATTGAATTTTAAAAACTTAATTAATATTTAATTAATAATTAATTATGGATTTATTTTATTAAAATACAATATGTTTTTGTACTTCAAACAACAACAACAACAAAAAAAAAAAGACTTCGAGCCCTTTCTTGTCAATACATGTGAGAAAAGCTCATCTAGATCTTCTATATATTAAAAGCATGTTTGGGTATCTAGATACAACTACTTATTTTATAAAGCAAGCAAAAACAAGTTTATAAAAAAGGATAGAGCCGCACAATTACTTCCATTTATCTCAATTATGCATCTTTGAGGCCACCCAGCTCTACTGGGTACTTGACATTAGTTAGGGAAACGTAAAGACGGTTGGGCGTTGTGCTGGCCACATGACACCCTCGTTAACCGTAGGCTACAGAAACAGATGACCTTTACATTATCTGCCCTTTAGACCACAAGGTCTGAAAGGGGAGCTTTACTTTTTAAAAATCTCAATGCTGCAAGATTCACCTCCCTTTTTCTATGTAAATCAAAACTTATTAATTACTACTAATCAATTAGCTAATTGGTTCTTTTTTTTTTTTTTTTTGGATTATGTGTTATTATTAACAATGAATAATTATTCAATGTTACAACTATATCCCAGAAGGGTAGTGGGAGAAATGACTTTCACACTATTTGTAATTAGTGACAGACAGATTGAGTTGATATAAGATTTATGAAAATGATCTGCATTTAGAAAGTTTTTTAGCCCACTTAGTTGTATTAATTTATGACCAATATATATATGAATGTTTAGTTTAATATATTATTTAAACACTAAGTAGGGATTGGATTTCTTATATATTACTTGTTTTGATTTTTCAATGCCAGGCTACGAGTCAGAATTCCCTTTAGCCTCGAAGCAGGATGTTGCATTTCCTAAGGCTTATTGTTACTTCTGTTCCTGTTTGAATACGCTGCCATCGGTTTAATGAACTTTAAAAACAAGCATATAAACAAAAAACTAAAAAGGATTTGTGATGACATGTTTGATTACCTTGAAACATGAACATTAAAAACAAAACGTCCTATCGGTCGATTGTAGACATGTCTTGGACGTCTGCCAGTGAGTCGAGAGAATACATTTGTGCAGCCATGCGTGAAAGAGAACGTGTAATGGGATATTCAGGATATTTATGATTTTTTTTTTCTATCTTTACAATTAGACATTATGTTCAGTTGGTTTCCAGGAACAAAGAGTTAAATCTCTTCTTGGTCGAACTTTTAACCATGGCCTACATTTACATCAGCTTAAACAGGCTCGATAGATTAATGTATTGACCAATAAAAATATTTGTAAAAGTTGTAATAAAATCGCTGTTACTTTTTTTAAAGAAAAAAAAATTACAAAAATATTTGTTTACAAAAAGTTTCCTCCCCTTACTCCCTCCACACACAAACACAAAAGATTGAATCACAGTTCACTGATCAAAGTACTGGAGCTAAAAGGATGCGCAAAAAGTAATAATATTTATAAATACTATTATGATAATAATAATGATAATAATCATAAAAAGGCTTGTCTTTCAGTCCGAAGATTAATGAGAAATGCAATATACCAAGTGGCTACGCAGCTCCAGCTACGACCTAAATATCTTGCCACATTCAACGCAGACGCAGCCATTGTTAATAGTAATAATAATAGTAATAATAATATTGAAACCATTACATATTTCCGAATTGAAATGGAAAAGAAAAATAAGAGCCATCTTTAAAAGCAATGCATCTGGATGAGACAGAAGATGACAGAACCAGAGACCTATGTCACTGTGGAATGAACGTAAAATAGAACACTCTTCAAGGTTGCATATTTTTATTACAAAGCTTATATCAACTAACTCTGTCTGGTAAAAAAGTGTGTACATGTTATTTCTCCCAAACTAATTATCGGATCAAGCTGAAACTTAGCATAATTATTTACTGAATAAGACAAGACATGAATCAATAAAAAAGTAACCAACTAGACAATTAATTACTGGTAATTCATTATTTTGTTCCATAGCAACAAGTGAAACTAATACTTCAGTATTCACAGACTTTGTTGGGCTTAGTTCCCTTAAATAACTGTTAACGATATTTCTCCTTCACGCATTCTCAAATCAAGTTGATACTTAAAACAATTATTAAAACAATGTACCTAACAAAACATGTATCAATAAACAAAAATATTATTATTAATTATTCAATTAATTATTGGTTATGAATTATTTTGCTTGATAACGAATAACGGAAATAAATTGTACATTTTTGGTAGATATATTGTTAAGGATGGGGTTCTTCACCTTTACATAGGCTTTGCTTTTTATTGAAATAATATGAATTTTTAAAAAATATTTTGTTTGTTAAGAGTTCTGACCTGAAAACATTTCCCCGAATACCTCCTCCCAATGACCAACTGCTGCGCACCGTCTAACCAAGAGCCATTCATAACGGATAAAACATTTTGAAACCATGGCGCACTTGTCACTATCATTCAATGATTTCGCATACTTCAACAGAAACGTATTCCATTCTGACACAAAAGAGTTCTGTTGATTAAGCTCTAGTAAAATTTCGTTAAGACAAAAGTTCCCCTAAAAGTGTGGAAATATTCAATAAGTATCTATTAATGAAATCAGTTTGTTTTCAATAGCCTATATGTTATTCAAGATAGTAGCGAGGAAATGATAGTTATTCCAGTGGCGTAGACAGGGATTTAAGGTTCGGGGGAGGGCTTGGCCTTTTAAAGGGCCCCTGCATTTTGACATTGGACATCATAAAATGAGATAATGTACTTAATAAATATATAAGTCTAATGTGTGGAATGCATGCAACATGATCACTAATTTACAAAACATGAATAGCAAGATCATGGCATTGGGTTAAAAGTTAATGTAAAAATGTGGACACTCATTTAGGACCCTCTCCCCCCACCCTAGCTAAGCCAATTACACCCTAGCTGAGCCACTCACACCCTAGCTAAGCCACTCACACCATAGCTACGCCACTCACACCCTAGCTAAGCCCCTCACACCCTAGCTAAGCCACTAAGGTATTCAAAACATAACATAACTACGTCGTTGTTATGTAGAATATATCGTGGTAGTTGAATGGTAATGCGCTGTTGGCTTTCGAATCGCTTGTTTCGGGTTTTAATCTCGGTGAAGACAGGGATTTCCAATTTCCGGATTCTTTAAACGCCCCTGAGTTCACACAGCTCTAATTGAAGCCTGACATTCGCTAGGGAATGACAATGCGGTTGGTCATTGTGTTGGCCAGATGACACCCTCGTTAACCGTCGGCCAATGAAACATGAGCTTCACCTCACTTGCCCAATAGATTCCAAGGTCTGAAAATGTTACTTTACTTTTAAAAAAATGTACACTATAATTCGTCCAAGTCATTGCTTTGAAAACACGCTATTAGTAGTTTTTTTTTGCTCTACTAATTAAATTTCTGTCTGGTTTATGATATAGTTGAATTTGTAACATAAAAGTTTCGCTTGAAATACACATTGTGAAGTACATATTCGTAAGGGTGAGAAAGCAGAACGTGGTTCAAATATAGAATACAAATTTTAGTTTAAATTCGGTGATCACAACATGGCTTCATTCTGTTTCTGTTGCTGCTAAACAGCCTCACAGCAAGCAAGAACACGTGAACAATTAGAGACAACGCCTTCGTACAGAAATAGAGCATTGAAAGTTCATTTACTAAATATGGAATACGTTAAAACACTTATCAAAACTTGTACACTTTTAAATGAACTATTGTTGATGTTTTTTTTAAAACTTTCATCCAGACTTCGAAATTTGAAATTTAAAAATAAAACTCTATTTTTACTGTCACGCAATCAACACAAGTTTGAACGAGATTTTTATTCCCTGCGTTTCGGGAAGGTCACAGAAAGGTTTTGAAAAGCGTATCTAATGAGGCCAATCTTTCAGAACTAACATCGACTACTGAGCTCAGGAGATTGAATCTTTCAGAACTAATATCGATATCTTTCAGATCTAACATGGACTACTGAGCTCAGTACTTAGAGATTGAATCCTAATCGTGAGGCTAGAGCAGTTCACTCGACAGCAACACTTTGATCATTGAGACTTGTCTTCGTGTCCTTGAAGAAGCTTTGCGTAATTTCCATAGGCACTTTTTTTTCTAGTTCTTAATACTTTGTCTACATATTGTTGTTTCAATAAGTATCTAGGCATCTTCAGTTTTTTGAAGTAATGTCTGTATTTCATAAGATAAGATAGGCATCTTTAAAGTATGTATTTAGTTTTTTAGTTACTATAGCAATGTGCATTTGAGAAGAGAAAAAAAATGTTCTAAGCTTCTTAATTTATTTAGTTTAAAAGCTGAGAATGGTGTGTAGAATTGCAGTCCTTCTCTGCCTGTCAGTCTTGGTAATGACTTCGTCTTGTCAAGGTAAATATATTTCTTCTCTGGCATGCGTTCGTGTAGGCTATTACCCCTTGGGATGTTAAAGTAACATAGAAACACTTTTCTTTCTGTAGTACAAAACTTAGTGGCGGAGGTGTACGTAGTGGTGGAAGACAGCACAGTACATAGGTAAGTCTATGTTTGTGAGTTGAATTTTAAATAAACTGTGTAATGAATAATAATAAAAATAATATTATTATTAATAATGCCAAAGAGATCACATTTAAATGTTGTTTCTCTTCAAACGGAACTCGACCCTGGCAGCGCCAGAGAATGACTACTCGTTTGTTTCTAACATCATCATAATAATAATAATAATGATAATAATAATTGTTCAAAATAACAATATACCCCATTGTTATATCAAGCGAGGGGATAATAACAACTGAGCTCACAAACACCTTCAAGGCCCTTAACATTTCTAGGAACATCCTCGTTGCCTTTCAGAGGGCAGTACTGCTGCAGACCTGCCACATCACCAGAAAATTCCTCAGTGGAAACTGTTAAAGGGACTACGATGAATTTTGTTTCTCTTTAGCGAAGCTCGACCCTCGATAATAATAATAATAATAAATAATACAATGGCGAATTTAATTTTTAATGAGCCGAAAAAAAAAGAGAGAATTATGGGATATTTCGTTTCTTTTGGTTTATTGTTTAGACCCGGATGTAACCGAAGAGAGAATCTTTTATTTCGATAACTCTATGTGATGTAGGAAACATCTAGCTTTCAATAATGAACAGGCACATTTTGGGTGCATGTATGCCTAAGTTGTGGCAACTGTTTTTCTTTATAGATCAAAATTGATTTTTATAAAATTCGCTACTACCTTAATTATCAAAGAGAAAAAAACAACCTTTTTTTTTTTATTTTACATTTTCATCTTGGTCAGAGTTGGTGTTTTAATCATAAACTCAACTGAAAGGTGGTGGGCGTAACAGAGGGGCTCGACGAAAACGCTTTTAAGGCCAACTTAGGCGCAAACTTGCTTTAGACAAATAATTTCTTTGATATTTGATGTCCATCTTCTACAAAGCAATTGCATCAGAGCATTTGAAAGCTGATAGTAAAGTTCCTTTCAGACCTTGCGATCTATAGTGAGGATGATGTAAAGGTCATCTGTTTCTGCAGCCCCGGTTAAGGAGGGTGTCATGTTGCCAGCCCAATGACCAACTGGCTTTATGTTTCCCCAACTTATGTCAAACAATCGATCAAGTGTTATATCATTGCTAGTGCAAGACATTTTACGTTTTATAAATAAATAAATACATACATTTATTTATTTGATATTACTGATAAAACTTTTTTTAGATAAAGCCTTTTAGTTATTCTTCTTTTTAAACCATTTGTCTGTGTATTTTAATCTAGCTACGCCCAGCAATCATCACCTGCCCAGATCATAGCCGAAGCTACAGCCTAAGGAATGACATTGACCTTGTTATAACGCAGGTATTCTTCATTGGATAGTGTCTTATTACAATGTTTATTGTATGCTACTTTGTCTTATAAAATGTAACGTTTACATTTCTGAAATATCATATAAATACAGGATATTAACGAGAAAGAAGAGTGTATCTGTTTAAATGTGACCGTGCATTTATTACATTTATTAAATTATGCAGTGGGTACCGAGTCACATAGGTGTGGCTGGCAACACTATTGCAGATTCCTTGGCTCACCAGGGAGGGCAAACACAACCCACCGAACAGACTGCGGGTCTTCATCATGCTCTGGTTATAATTAAAAAAACAGAAATGGAAAAGTGGTTTGAGTGCTGGGACAAGTCCCTAAAAGCCCGTGGAGTCTGGGAGCGCATGAAGAGCACTGACCGCACTTCCCCCTGGTGGAGGCTGTCTAGGCCTAAGCAAGCTATTATAGCACAGTGCAGGACAGGCCACTGTCCTGCTGGCTCATATTTGTCACGGCTATGGCCAAATTTCGATTCACGGTGCCCCCTCTGCTGGGAAGAAGAGGAAACTGTGCCTCATATTCTGTTTGACTGCCCCAGACTTGCTGATCACCGTCTCGACAGGTCTGGGAAACACAAATTCTTGACCTGTATGGTGACGTGTGTGCACTACGCAAGACAGCAGGGTTTCTGTCAAAAGGGTTTTGCAAGAGAGGATTTGAGCCTCTCAAGCCCTCACTCAAATGGAGTTTGATGATGATAAAAAAAAATGAACGACTTGAATTCGAACTCGAAGATTCAAGCCTCCTCAAGCCAACATACTAACCACTGTGCAAGAGAAGTGATTACTAAAAACAGAAGATTTTATAGTTATCTATTATAAGTCTACACAAAGTATAAAGAGGACTAATTCAGATTTCCTTATTCCTTGTTCAACACCAAATAAAATAATTAATTACCAATAGTTAATTTAATAATTGATTAACTTTTTAAAATTAAATCTTGTTTTGCCAGATATAATAAATAATTTTGCAAAGTTTCAACTTGATCCGATAATTGGTGTGAGAGAAATACCAGAAAAACAGACAGACAGTCTAATAGACAGACAGTGAGACGATATAAACTTTGTAAAATATAGTAGTAGGCTACCCCTCTGTATCCTGCTTGGCTTTCCTGTATCCTCTGTATTCTACTTTCAACTGATGTGTGTCCACATAGTCATTATTTCATTTTTCACAAAATCTATATTTCCTTTGATGCGTACTACTATCGATGTGCATGAAATATATTTATGAGCATAACTATGTACTCAGATAGCTTATAAAAACTTGTTATTTGAGTTTATGTCATTCACAGACAAACGTTTTATTGTCGTCTCTGGTTCAATATGGTATCAATATAGAGGTGCGCAAAAGAAAGGTGGACATCTTGGTAAGTAGATTTCCTACTGTGTACTCTGTTGTAATATTGCTTGATTTCTATTGCTTATAGGCCAGTAGCAGCCTTAGGTGTGGCAAATGGGGCAACATAACCAGGCCTCGCAATCGTTTATTTCCTTGTCACCTTCAGCTTCGCAATCTAGTTCAGTTCACATTAACTAGGACTTGTTACTCAATATTTTGGAAGCCTTCCCGGTATCTATATGATACCGATTACCATGCAAGTTCTTAACATGACATTTTTGGTTTCAAATACCGTGCAGTCTCGGTAAAGACAGCATCTTATGACCTGTCGATTCTACGAGGCTATCACTGTTTAATATTTCACCTTGGCATCAATAAAAAAAAGTAGCCTGAAGCCACCAATTAATATCCTTTAGTTCGTAAATAAACGACATCCAATTGGATTTGAATAGGAAAACGAGTAAAATAAGATAAGATAATCTTATTGATCCAATCAAATGGAAATTCAGTTTGACTACAATTAACAACATCAGCGTAACTAATGTACAATAACAGTATAGATGAAAAATTCGAACATTCACATACGAAACACATACACATTCACAACTAGCGCTTTATAAATTAGACCTCTATGTACTTCTCCATGACGACAGCTGATCTTGTAACACTCTGACCGATAGTGGGATGAAGGAGTTTTTAAATCTTTCTGTTTTAGTCCGAATGGAAAGGAGACGACCACTTCGTTCAGATCTTATGTAACAGTGGTTTAATGGGTGCAGGTTGTCCTTAAGAATTGAGAGTGTTTTGGAAAGGCATCTTTTATGAAAAAGCTCTTCAAAAGATGATAGCTGTATTCGAGTGATATGCGATGCTTTTTAATTAGTCTATTTAGTCTAAGTCTTTGTGACAGTGAAGTATTACCATACCAGATATTTTGGCAATGACTCTACTGCGCATATATATCGGGTTGCCGTGGAAAAACCCGTTTTTAAAAAAAAAAAAAACTTTTTATTTTGAAAACCCGTGGTATAGCCTTTCCTCGAAAGTCGGACAACTGGAGCTGCTCTCGCACACTTTGTTCTTAAAGAACATCAATTTGGCTTCGGCAGTCGGACCGCGCATCGGGAGCTAAGAGACATAATATTATTACTGCAAAGCGACAAAGCCAGGAAATCAGCCTGGGCCGTCTAAGCAACTAGTTGGTTATTGTAAGTGTTCTGGTTCTTCTCTGTAATTAATAGTTACTATCCGATTCTAGTGTACTTAGCAGAAATTAATATTATCTAGTTCAGTGATGCCCAACCTAATTCAATCTGCCATCCATTCATCCATCCCAGTGGAGCTACAGCCCATGGAGGGCTCTGGCCTGCTTCAACACATCTTTCCATTCAGATCTCTCCTGGGGCTTTCGTCTCCACGTCCTAACCCCAAGCTGTTGCAGATCTGCTTCCACATCATCAAGAAATCGCATTCAGGGTCTGCCTTTGGGTCGCCTGCTTTTTGGTTTTTGCCTGTATACGATTTTCGCCCCTCTGATGTCTGACATTCTTTCAAGGTGACCTGCCCAACGTAGTCTGTTCTTTTTTTTTTATTTCGCTCACTATTGGTGGGTCTTGATACCATTGATACATCTTATGATTAGTGCGTGTCCTCCATCCTTTTTCATCATGTATGGCATCATAGATGTTCCTAAGAATTCAATTTGCCGGCCATTTTAATTTACAACACTACTTTCGCGGGCCACATGATCAAAAAGATACAAAAACTTAATGAAACCGACCTGAAACTATTTTATTTGAGATCCGAGGATATAGAGCTTACATTAATTATTGGTATATTTTAATTCTCTGTTTATGTTTTGTTGTTGTTATTTTTGTAAAATAGACACACTCTATCTTTATAAAACAAAAATTTTGGCTAGCATGTTATCATGGTCCACAAAAATTTCATAAATGTTAAATACCTAGGTAGTAATTAATTAGAAAAACAATTTATGGCCCTTTCGGAGGTAAAGATACATTTTCAACAACTTTTTGGGCGGGGGAAATTTCTATATTTTGAAACGATATTTCGGCGGAAAGGATGGAAGCACGTTGCAGGCCGGGTCTAGCCCGCGGGCCGTATTTTGGGCATCACTGATCTAGTTTGTTTAATTTTAATGCAAAACTTTTCTGAATCATTAGTTACGTTTATTAACCTAAAAAGAACAATAACAATACAGCATGTAATTAGTGAAAGACTACGTAAAGTACTATGTTAAGTAGCAAAAATAAGGGACCCGCATAGGCCCCGCGTTCTGCTAAGGCAGTCTCTGCTATAGAATATAGACTATATAGTATAGATAATAAAAATTTCTTTGATATTTGACGTCAATCTTCTACAAAGCAAATGCATCAGAGTATTTGAAAAGCATTAACTTGAAAGCTAATTGTAAACTATAGGACCGGCATAGGACACTCGCCCATTCCCCCAAGTTCTGCTAGGGCAGTCTCTGCTATAGACTATAGAGTATAGACAATTAATTTCTTTGATATTTGACGTCAATCTTCTACAAAGCAAATGCATCAGAGTATTTGAAAAGCATTAACTTTAAAGCTAATAGTAAACTTCCCCCTATAAGACCTTGCGATCTATAGCGCAGATGATGTAAAGGTCATGTGTTTCTGCGGACCCGGTTAACGAGCGTGTCATGTGGCCAGTACAATGACCAACATCCTTTTCTTTTCCCAAACTTATGTCAGGTACCATTAGATCGTGTGGACTCAGAGGCGCCCTGAAGTTCCTCAAATCAAACATCTCAATCTTCTCCAAGATTCAAACCCGGGGCTTCCACTTCGGAAGCCAAGCGCTCTACCAATATATCAATGCGCCTCTAATTGAAAGATGATATGTTTATTATATACAATTTCTGTTATGATAACAGAGTTAAAACATGAATTATAGTTAATTTTTGACCTCCTTCAGTCATAGAAAGACTATGGCTCATCTCGCAGAATTCTTTTTGATGTGCTTGTGAATCCTTATTCTCAAGAGACATTCCCGTTCACATATAACACAGGTTCAGGTGGCATTCGCTTGGATAGTAGAGGAGCCAGTCATTTTTTTTGTTTGGCTTACTTTTCTTCCAGTGCTGAAGCCGAAATTATTTTTTGCCCTGTCCATAACTTTCATAGTCATCATCTCTCTCCACATAGTGGCTGTTTAGGGCTTTGATAATAGTCTTCAAACACGTAGCACATTACAATTTACACAGATTTATCAAATAACTCATTTTCAACAGAGCACCAACATCATCAATACCTTCCTCCTTGAAACTACCTACATCGCAGACAGCTCAGCGGCAAAGGCGTCTTTTCAAAGCTGGTTGAATCTCCAAAATGCTTACAGTACATTAAATTACGATTTCGCTGTACTGTGGACTGGGTGAGTAATGCGGTCATTCCCTATTCACTAATACAACTTCCTTGTCAGCGTCAGAAAAGACGATGGACATTTTCAAATAGTCATGTTTTAAAGAAAGATCCTAGAGAAGTGTTTTTTTAATCCACTTGTGTTTCAAAACTAATTGCGATAACATTGATGCAAGAAAGGTTTCGATGTTTCTATTAAAGTAGTAATTAAAATAATGTACTTACACACACACAGCTAAACATTAACAATTTTTCTTTAAAACTATTATCCTCGTATGGAGACGAACGTCGTACCCCGTCAAAATAGCGAGGACGAAATAGCGCCGACAAAATAGCGCGAACAAAATAGCGCCGACAAAATAGCGCTGAAAAAGAGGGAGACGGGAAGTTGATTCAGGCCTACAATCCAAATGGACACTCTTGAACTTTGATATCTATGTGATGGTGTTAGACAAAGACGGACAGGAAATAGCAAAATCAGTGAGTGAATTGGTCAGTCACTGCCTGAGATTAAACAAACGTTTGGTGAGATAAGAAATGTGATCGCCATCTTAACTAATCTAACATACCTAAGTTTGCCAATGTTGCGGCAAATGACACTGTTTTGATCAAAGAAAGATGTCGCAGATTTCTGATTATAGTAGAACACACTTTCGTATTTTCCTCTCCTATTCTGTCGGGTCACCACGCTTCAAAATCCTTTTTTTTTTAGCAAGTTATGCATTTCAATCAATGAATGATATAAAATTTAAAGTACTCTTGTTCTATGCAAGTATGGCTTAGTTTCAAATCTTTTAATATTGAAAAAGATAGAGAAATCAACAAAAATGAGGCCCGGACATTAAATTACTAATAATCAGGTACTTTTATACATGTCATATATACGTCCGCGCTATTATGTCTTGCGATATTTTGTCGGGAAATTTCGCGCTATTTTGTCGGCGCTATTTTGTCCGCGCTATTTTGTCGGCGCTATTTTGTCCGCGCTATTTTGACTGGTCACCGACGAACGTATATTAAAGGAGGTCCATGTTTTGCTTAGCTGAAAGGTTGTGTGCGTAACAGAGGTGCCCGACGGAAACGCTTTAAAGACCAGCTTAGGTACCAACTTGATTTAACTGACATAGAAGAGAACACCTGGTTTCAGACGCTTCAGAACGAGACAGCTGGAGGTCACTTAAAAAGGCGCGGTATACAAGTTTGAGACCAAAAGAAAAACCGTTTGCCGAGGACAGACGCAGACGGCCGAAAAGATACTCTAAATTGACCACCGTCGGACAATGGTTATGTCTGCGATGGAAGTAGCTAAATATCTAGGTCGCAGCTGGGGCTGCGTATCACGTGAAATACTGCACTCCTTATTGATCTTCGCAATCGAAGACAAGCCTTATTACTAATTACTTCTAATAATATGAGTGAGACAAAGCTACACACTCTGAGAGCCATTATTGCACATTAATTCATGAGTAATCGCTACAAAAAAAATTAAAAAAAAATTTTTCTTAGTTTTTTTTCTGTGAATTATTTTAAAGTCAACATCTTTGGTTACTGCTAAAGTCAAGGATTTGGCCCCACACTCAAAAAGAGTTAAACAAAAGATTCTTTTACAGCCCATGTATTGTTTTACATCCTGTTTGCGTAACAGAAGATACTTTTTGGCTACATTCCATCAAGTCTTGCTTCTTTTTAATATAAACTACGGAAAGGCCTATTTATAATTTAAACCTTTTTAAAATGATCCCTTTACAGTGGCGTAGCTAGGGATTTGGTGACCCGGGAGGGCTTGACCTACTCTTTAGGGGCCCTTGCATTTAGACATTCGACATCATGACATGAGATAATGGCTTACTATTTTATGTAAAAACTAATTTCGGACACTCCTTCGGGGCTCCTTCCAGTGGTATCCAGGGAGGATTTTCCAAATTGGACCCTCACTCTCCCACCCTAGCTACGCCACCGCCTCTTTAGTTATAATAGTGAGGTGGAAAAGTAAAATGAACCGTTGCGTTCAATGGCGCAGGGCATGGACAATTAGAAACTGATTAGGATAAATTGGTTAACCATGTTTTAGCTGACTTAATAATTAATAATTAATTTAACGTCTAAGACTCTCGTTAATCAGGAAACATAAAAAGGGTGCAGATGTCTGTGTGTTGTCGCTCAATGTCTGTGTGTTGTCGCTCAATGAATTCTTCATGTTGCGTCTGTTCTATTTATATGATTATTCTTGTTGTGTTGAATACATTTCAGTAACCGACATGATATAATTGTTCTCATTCTTAAGTATACTTCGGCTACTATGAATAATTTAATTTAAATATTACACATTTTTTAAAGAAAAAATATTTTTTACTCTATGAACTTGTACTTTCAGATTCGATCTTTACGGGACATCTGGTATTTTTGAAAACAGTAAGAGCTTTACATTTTTACTATTTGTTTCAAAGTGTTGCTTATTAATCTATCGGCCACATAAAAAAGGTCATTGCTAGGAAAGTGAATCAGGTAAAATACGTGCATTGGTGTCACAAGTCTCTGACCCAACAACGAAACTTCTTCCAATCAAATTTTACTTCTCTACAAAGTCTTCTTATATAGCTAAGCACTTCTCCTATCGATGTTCTCCAAACACATTCCCCGGTCCAAGTAATAGGTTTATTTCTCGAATCTTCTAACACATTCCTCGGTCCAAATAATAGGCCTATTTCTCGAATCTTCTAAATCATTCCTCGGTCCAAATAATAGACCAATTTCTCGAATCTTCTAACACATTCCTCGGTCCAAATAATAGGCCAATTTCTCGAATCTTCTAACACATTCCTCGGTCCAAATAATAGGCCAATTTCTCGAATCTTCTAACACATTCCTCGGTCCAAATAATAGGCCAATTTCTCGAATCTTCTAACACATTCCTCGGTCCAAATAATAGGCCAATTTCTCGAATCTTCTAACACATTCCTCGGTCCAAATAATAGGCCAATTTCTCGAATCTTCTAACACATTCCTCGGTCCAAATAATAGGCCAATTTCTCGAATCTTCTAACACATTCCTCGGTCCAAATAATAGGCCAATTTCTCGAATCTTCTAACACATTCCTCGGTCCAAATAATAGGCCAATTTCTCGAATCTTCTAACACATTCCTCGGTCCAAATAATAGGCCACATTCTTCGGTCCAAATAATAGGCCAATTTCTCGAATCTTCTAACACATTCCTCGGTCCAAATAATAGGCCAATTTCTCGAATCTTCTAACACATTCCTCGGTCCAAATAATAGGCCAATTTCTCGAATCTTCTAACACATTCCTCGGTCCAAATAATAGGCCAATTTCTCGAATCTTCTAACACATATGCCAGTCAAATAGGGCTGTGTTTGTTTCTCAACTTTTGATAGGAGCAAGAGTAGATTAATTAGGCACTTGTTTTTACATAAACTCAATACAGATGCCAGTCAAGTATGGACGTGATTGGTTATCAAATCTAGATAGGAGCAAGAGTAGATTAATTAGGCACTTGTTTTTACAGAAACTCAATACATGTCAGTCAAATTATGACATGTTTGGTTCTCAACTCTAAATAGGAGCAATAGTAGATCAATTAGTCATTTGTTTTTACATAAACTCAATACAGATGCCAGTCAAGTATGGACGTGATTGGTTATCAACTCTAGATAGGAGCAAGAGTAGATTAATTAGGCACTTGTTTTTACAGAAACTCAATACATATGTTAGTCAATTATGGACATGTTTGGTTGTCAGCCAGCGTAACGACAGTCCAAAGTTTGTTTTTCACATGTTTGGCAGGAATTAGGGCCACTGACCAATATATTTCCAAAACATTCATGTAAGTTACTTCAGCACCTTGTTCCATGGCGCCGCTCAGCAGGCAACCAGATTACATTGCAACATAATTAGAATTGGTTTTCTATTACATTGCGATATACAATGACATTTTGTTGATGCTGCAGAGACTGAATAGTAGCCCCTGTTCTGTTTAGGTATAACAAGCTTTGCGGCAATGTGCAAGTCTACTGGTGTGTCAGTTCTGGAGTTTGACCCAACTGCTAGAGATATTGTGGGAACAGCTAAAATCATTGCATATTTGTAATCTTTGTTTTCCTATCTTGTCATCTGTTATTAGTTTTCATTGTCTATAACTAGTTCATTTAGCGCGTTATTTAGTCTGTCTCACTAACCCACATCTCTTTCATTTAGCGCGTTATTTAGTCTGTCTCTCACTAACCCACATCTATGTCATTTAGCGCGTTATTTAGTCTGTCTCTCACTAACCCACATCTCTTTCATTTAGCGCGTTATTTAGTCTGTCTCTCACTAACCCACATCTCTTTCATTTAGCACGTTATTTAGTCTGTCTCTCACTAACCCACATCTCTTTCATTTAGCGCGTTATTTAGTCTGTCTCTCACTAACCGACATCTAGTTCATTTAGCGCGTTATTTAGTCTGTCTCTCACTAACCCACATCTCTTTCATTTAGCGCGTTATTTAGTCTGCCTCTCACTAACCCACATCTCTTTCATTTAGCGCGTTATTTAGTCTGTCTCTCACTAACCCACATCTAGTTCATTTAGCGCGTTATTTAGTCTGTCTCTCACTAACCCACATCTCTTTCATTTAGCGCGTTATTTAGTCTGTCTCTCACTAACCCACATCTCTTTCATTTAGCGCGTTATTTAGTCTGTTTCTCACTAACCCACATCTCTTTCATTTAGCGCGTTATTTAGTCTGTCTCTCACTAACCCACATTTCTTTCATTTAGCGCGTTATTTAGTCTGTCTCTCACTAACCCACATCTCTTTCATTTAGCGCGTTATTTAGTCTGTCTCTCACTAACCGACATCTAGTTCATTTAGCGCGTTATTTAGTCTGTCTCTCACTAACCCACATCTCTTTCATTTAGCGCGTTATTTAGTCTGTCTCTCACTAACCCACATCTCTTTCATTTAGCGCGTTATTTAGTCTGTCTCTCACTAACCCACATCTAGTTCATTTAGCGCGTTATTTAGTCTGTCTCTCACTAACCCACATCTCTTTCATTTAGCGCGTTATTTAGTCTGTCTCTCACTAACCCACATCTCTTTCATTTAGCGCGTTATTTAGTCTGTCTCTCACTAACCCACATCTCTTTCATTTAGCGCGTTATTTAGTCTGTCTCTCACTAACCCACATCTCTTTCATTTAGCGCGTTATTTAGTCTGTCTCTCACTAACCCACATCTCTTTCATTTAGCGCGTTATTTAGTCTGTCTCACTAACCCACTTCTCTTTCATTTAGCGCGTTATTTAGTCTGTCTCACTAACCCACATCTCTTTCGCTCTCTTTCTTTCTTTTTCTCTGTTTTTTTAATCATCTTCACGTTTTCTTTAGTTTTTCTTCCTTTCTCATAATTTTCCGATCTCTCTTTATCTCTATTATTTTTCGCTTTATCAGTATTATTTCTCCTTGATCTCTATTATTTTTCGCTTTATCAGTATTATTTCTCGCTTTATCTCTATTATTTTTCGCTTTATCTCTTATTTCTCGCTTTATCTCTATTATTTCTCGCTTTATCTTTATTATTTATCGCTTTATCATTATTATTTCTCGCTTTATCTCTATTATTTCTCGTTTGATCTATATTATTTCTCGCTTTATCTCATCTCTACTTTTCGCTTTACCTCTATTATTTCTCGCTTTATCTCAGTTGTTTTTCGCTTTATCTTTATTATTTCTCGCTTTATCTTTATTATTTCTCGCTTTATATATTATTTCTCGCTTTATCTTTATTATTTCTCGCTTTATCTTTATTATTTCTCGCTTTATCTTTATTATTTATCGCTTATCTCTATTATTTCTCCCTTGAACTCAATTATTTCTTGCTTTTACTCAATTTTTGTTTGCATTATTTTATTATTTCTATCTTTTTCTCTATAATTTATAGCCCTATCTCTCTTATTTCTCGCTCTCCCTCTTCGCTCTTACTCTTTCTCTTTATCTCTTGTAATCGTCCTTGCTATCGCTTTCTCTCTGTCTCTCTCTCTGTCTGTCTTATCCTTTCGATAGTCTAGAAGAAAATATTATATTTAGACAGTACATTATTTAAATAGGCCTACAGGAAACAAATTTTCAAGGAGTGAGTTAAAATAAACCACTCA
Source organism: Biomphalaria pfeifferi (assembly GCA_030265305.1). Classification (NCBI taxonomy): domain Eukaryota; kingdom Metazoa; phylum Mollusca; class Gastropoda; family Planorbidae; genus Biomphalaria; species Biomphalaria pfeifferi. The sequence continues at coordinate 2,696,664 of JASAOG010000084.1, forward strand.
AAATAACCACACAAACTCAAATTAAAGGACATGCGAAACTCTAATACTAGATCTGATTGCCTTACTTCTAAATGTCTCTTCCATCTAGGCTTTCATCTTTGAATGACGGTATTACTTTTTCATACATCATGGCCATTGTCAACGCCCCTGACGATGCAAACCGTTGGTTTTATTCTAACAGCTCAGCTCAAAGTATTTAAGAATTCGTAGCGCTACCTCGGTAAGTTTGTACTGCAGTCTCATGGGGTGTGTGTGCGCATGTGCACATGTGCACAAATAGCTTAAAATGTTTGTTTTTTCCCCAATAGAATAATTGCATAGAAAAAAATCCTGATTAAAGTTTGACCCTGAACAATAGAAACATGTCAAATACTTTATGTTTTTATGTTTAAATTGTCAGCGGTTAACGATGGTGTCATGTGTCCAGCACAATGACCATTTGTGTTTTTCTTTCCCCAACTAAAGCCTTGTACCAATTTAAGTTGGGTGGACTCAGGAGAGTTAAAAAAAAGAAATCCAGAAATTCGAAATCTTTGTCTTCACCCAGATTCGAACAAGGGACCTTTAGGTTCGGAAGCCAAACGCTTTACCATTAACACACCATGCCCCCCTAAGTTATGTAAACAAACCATGTAATTGTTTTGTGAAGTTAATAATAATAATAATAATTTTATTTATAAAGCGCTGTTAACAAACAAAATATAGGCTCAAGGCGCTGTAACAACATTACAAACAAATACACAAGAGATTGATGACAGTTAATCTAAAAAAATTTTAAACAGATAAGTCTTAATGTTCTTCTTAAAACAGGTGTAGCATGTTGTCTGTCTGAGATCAATGGGGAGTGAGTTCCAAACCTTTGGTCCGTGAACTGAAAAAGCCCGCAGACCGTAGCTTTTGAGGGAGAAACGTGGCACTACTAAAAGCGTTGAGTCCATTGAGCGCAGGGCTCTCTGGGGGAGATATGGAGTAATCAGTTTGCTAAGGTACAAGGGCATCTCGTTGTTATATATACACTGATGACAAAGTGTGGCGACCTTGTAATTGATTCTCGCTTTCACGGGAAGTTGTCAGTACTCTAAAATTTCCAAGCTATTACACTTGCAGATGAAAGACATTTTTTCACTATTTAGTTGGCAGCAGTGATCCCTCAATATGGCATTCTTAATATTTTTATCTCTTTATTTTAAAAACTTCTTTTCGTTTTTTTTAAAGATTTTTTGTTAACCTTAATTATATCGCCTCCACATTGCTTCACATCACTTTCCCTTTGTTTTTTTTTCTCTCTAATGCGACGTTCTCTCGCTTAAAACGTATATCTGTATTGAAATTCAAAGCGTAGACAAAGAACAGAACAACCTTATTGATTTCGTCATTACAATTATATTTTGAGTATTTTTACGATGAATCTTTGAAGGGCCAGCTGTCTACTGAGTACAAACAGTACTTCAGTGAAACCAGCTGTTACTTACGCCACCTACACTGGCAGTCTATTGGACCCTGACGTCATTTGCAGAGATCTCTCAATGACTCCAGGTCTTACATGTACAAGGTAGACTCCATACATTTAATTTTACTCCTGCTTTACTTATCATCATGATCTGTTCCTTGACTTTTGCCGTAGACAAAGGCGTAGCTAGGGTGGGAGAATTGGAGAAATCCACCAGGGCTTCAACTTGAGGTAGCTCCCAAATGAGTGTTTTTTACATTAAATATTAAATATTGCGCAAAATACAGGGGCCCCTAAAGAGGTCAAGCCCCCCCGGGCCCCAAAATGATGGTGAATCCTAGCTACGCCACTGGCCGTAGGGGTGCTTTGACAGTTTGTATAACGAAAGTCCTCCAGCAGATGTTCTTAATAGGATATCAAGAGAGAGGCCGATCCATTCTTTTACATTCAGACAACTTATCTTTAGACGAGTCCTTTCTTTGTGCACCCTACACTGTACATTGAAGGATGACTTGTGACAGTGAGTCATGTCTTACAATATGATCACACCAGGTCACATTTCATCTCTTCACAGTATTCAGGAGCTAAAGAGTTTTATTATTATATTTTCACATCGAGGGGCATCGTTAGCACACACTCATGTTAAGCAATAGATGCATTGGTAGCGGTAGTTTTTGGCTGCCAGGGGAGCGATCTACGAACGCAGAAAGTCCCAGTTACATAGCTGTGTTAAAAAATACAATTCAAAATAAATTGTATGCATTTCACAATTACCTGGTACACAAACGATTTCATTACTATTTGGATCCTTTCAGACCTTGTGATCTACAGGGGGCATTGCTCCAATATAATATGCTACTTAAATTATTCCCAGCAAGCGAGTTTCATTTTGTTTCTTCTTTATTTTTTTTTTATTGAAATTTTCATACATACATTCTTGATGTACACGTGATGTAAATGATTAGGTAGTATTGCTAAACAAATTTATAAAAAAATTATTTAATAAATACTGGACACTTTTCAGCATTGTAGAAGGCTCTTTCACTTTCTACCCTTTTTTTGCTTTCGGCACAATTATTTTTTTTATCATGTAGTTGGCAACATCGATTTTTCAATATGGCGTCTCTCTCAGTATATATTTGTCAATTTATTTCTCTAAAACTCTTCCAATCCCCCTTATTTCGTTTTTCTTTAGGTTCCATTATATCGCTACCACATTTCCTCATATCTCTTCACTTTTTGTTCACTGTTCTTTTTTTTTTTAACTGCTTAAAGAGCTTAAACTGGATCATAAAAAGTCAAAGTGTAATTAGTGTATTGGAAGAGCAGAATACTTTGATAAGCTTTGAGTCTGAGAATCCCCAATAAGTGTTTAGATTTAGAGAGTATTTTTGAGACTTTAACCCACTTTATAAGATTTGATTTTTGTATGTGGCCAAGTGAGTCAAAGATACAAGACGCGCCCTATTTAAAATGTGTTTTTCATTTCAGAGTTTACCACAGGTCTACAACAACCAGCCACCAAAGGGCAACGCCGTGTGCGGTCAAATTTACTGTCGTATCCCTAAAACTAGCATTTGCACGAACGCGTTCACTTCTGACGGAATGATCTGCGAAAATCAAAAGGTAACTCTAATTAGACGATTGAAGTTTCTTTCCTCAAGCACAGAAAGTGATGACGTGATCCAACAATGAAATTAATTAGACTGAAAAATTACATCTGTAACTTGTAAACTTAAGACAGTGACGTAGTTATACTTAAAAAGATTCTTAGCTAATTTGGGGCCCAAATATTATATGCCAGTGTTAAATATTTATTTAAGGTTGCTTAAATAGAAAACGACAGGTTTCAGAGGTACTATTGCTCTTGAGAACGATAGAACTGATGCAAGCGCAGATCTAGACATATACATAGAACCACTGGCGGATCCAGGGGGGGGGGGCGGTAGGGGCGATCCCCCACCACTCGGCGGACGAATTTTAGTATAGAATTCACATAATTTGTATACGAATTTATTACTTATGTTAATAATATATACTAATTATTTATATTTCAACATATTTTTAGATTATAATACCCCCCCCTCCCTCTAGTATGTTGGCCGATATGGTGGGGTCGAGAGGGGGCGATGGCATCAATCATAAACTTCCCCCCCCACCCCCGAAAAAATCCTGGCTACGCCCATGCGCAGAGGCTAATGTTTAAATTTAAAATGTGTGTTTCAGAGGTGCACTACAGGCCAGTGTTCTTCATATCCGACGCCATCCGTTGACCGTAAATATTCATTATTATTTCTTATAAGGCATATACATTTTTGTGGTAAATGCATTATAGACGTTCACTCACTAATCTACCATCAGACTCGACTATTCAATATGACTTATCCATGTCTACCAACAGACTCGACTATTCAATATGACTTATCCATGTCTACCAACAGCCAACTGTTTATGGGGAGATCAGAAGACCCTAAACTTCCCATTGATTCCCTTCTCTGGCACCTGCAAACCTTTCATCGACACCTAAGGTGCTGCCAACTGCTACACGAGGCCTATTAATGAAACCTGTTGCAACACGTGTAAGACTTACAACAGCGGAATACCTGGCAAGTAACTGTGCGAAATATTCCTACCAAGTGTGTTTGTTTGTCGCAATTGTATGGTTTTTTAGCTTTCTCAATACGCAATGATCCTAACACTTGTCTGTCTTATGGGGGGGTGGGGGGGGGGGGAGAAGAAATAAGGGGCTATGATCGCTATCTGTGTGAATGTTACCGTGATCTTTTTTTATATGCATTTATTTAAAAAAAATGTATATGGCTGAATTTTAATTGAAGAGCTCAAGGCAGCACACTAACCAATGTGCCAGCAAATGCCTTATGAAAATAGGTTTTATAGTTGTCAATTGTTAGCTTTAACTTTAAAGAGACGACTTATTTCTCTCTTAAAGTAAAAAAGGGAACTAATTCAGCTTATAGAACCACATCCGTCAAGGACAATATTTTTTCCCTTGCTCGATACCAAACAAAATAATAAATCACCGATAGCTAATTTTAACTAATTGTTTAATTAAAAAAAATTGATTCTTGTTTTGTTAGATAAAAGAAATATTTTTTTCAAAATTTCAGCTAGATTTAAGATAGGGTCAGGGAGAAATAACGTGTACAAACTTTTACCAGAGTTGAAATAAGCTTTGTAAATAACAAAAACAAACGACAAACGGGAAGCAAACGCTAAATGCTTGGCTAACGATACACAGTTCTGAGGTTTGAGCCTACAAGAGACATCCACCTTTTTTAAAAATGATTTTGGATTTTGAATGAGCTTCAAGTAAGAGCTTAACTAGCTCCGAACGAGGCTACATAACACCGTCGTTGACCACTAACAACATAAACAAATAACAATTACGTCCTAAGCACCGTAAACATCTAGGTCTTTAGGGTACTTTTGAGGTACTTTCGGCTTTAGTACGCTTGATCGTTTAGAAACATTTGTTGAATATTTGTCTCTATATGTAATGTATTTATGTTGTCTACTTGTCATTATAGATACACAATTAGATAGAGCCGTTGTTTGTCTAATGCATGCCTAACGGCTGTCTGTGTCGGCTCTATTAAAGCTGTTGGTGAACGGATGCTGCGAGGTGGGGGGAGGGCTAACTTGGGCAGGTGACCTTTGACCACTGGGGTGGTAATTTGCATACGGGCGAAGTGACTCCAGACCAGAAGAAAGTTGTTTTTTTTTTTGACATTCGGATGGTCTAGAGGTTAAGTTCGCTTGGTGCGTTATTTCTAGGCGGTGTTGCCGTTTCCAGAGTCACTGGTTCGGGCCTCGGTCAGCGTAATCCCTTATTTTCGTAGCATTTAATTCACTACTTTCTTAAAAACTTTGTCCCTGGTACTGCTATTCATTTATGTTTAATATATGTATGTACACAATTAACAGTAGAATGAGATTTGTTGTAATGCGAATCTTTTTATACAAGCAACTCTATCATTAGCTAGTTGACACAATGCCATCAAATTGTCTTCGAGTCCGAAGATTAGTGAGGAATGCAATATTTTCCGTGGCTGCGGAGCCCCAGCTACATATTTTGCCACATCCAGGGCAAGCATAACAATTGCCGCAAATCGTCTATTTAAATTTTCTTTTCGCCATCTGCTTCTGACCTCGGCAGCGGATTTTCTTTCTTTCTTTCAAATTATAAACCAAATGTAAATGTGATTAATGTTTTTAGGCTGTGAGTATGGAGACAAATCTTCTGCATGTGCACTGTTCACACAGGCTCAAGTGTGCCCCAATTACAAGAATACTTTATGTTGTAACTACTGCAGGTAAGTTCTAATTAATATTTTTGTTTATTAAACTACGATCATCTTATATTGCGTACATTAATTCATTTCTACACCCGTACAATCATTCAAAGATCCAATCATTGTCTTTCTTCAATTAGTCAATCATTCTAATTTTAAATCCGTAATTAAATCTAATAATAATTTATCCTCTTACTTGATCATTAGCATTAATGTACCCAATTATTTAACTGTCTAACCATTCATGCGCACAATCATTAATCAGACTAATCATTTATGCATCCAATTATTTATCAGTTAAATCAATCATCCGTGCAATTATTCATCGGCTCAATCATTCCCCGTGTAATCATTCTTTGCCAAATCATTTATTCGTCAAATGATTCATCATTCTTATCATTTATTCTCCAATCATTCATTCGGCTTATCAATTTTCCGTCTTATAATCCATCCATTTAATCATTTATCCTTTAATCATCCCACGTCTAAGCATTAATCTATCTTATCATTCATTCTTTAATCATCCCACGTCTAATAATTTATCCTTTGATCATCCCATGTCTAATCATTCATTCATCTTATCCTTTATCCTCCTATCATTCATCAGCAAAACAAAACAGTACAATACAACTGTTTGTATAATTTCTCATTCCACTAGAAATTACGTTGGGAGGCGTTCTGTTCCGGAAGGCGGCTACCCTGAACTCACCCCTAGCCCGCTGCAGAACGTCACTGAGGTCCCAGTCGTTGGAGATTACCTTCAAGGCAAAAGACGTTGAACAGAATGCACCAGGGATCTTTGCTCCATTTCTTATCTTTCTCTACGTAAATTATCTTATTAAATGCAACTGCACAACTTTATAGTAATACTAATACAAAAAAGTTAATGTCATAGTAATTAAAAAAAAAAGAGTAAACAAATTTGAATTTACCACATTCCAACCCCCCCCCCCCCCCCCGCCTTTTTTTTCGTAGTTTTATTCTGGATACTCACGATAAATTGTCAATTGTAAACAATGTCAAGGACGATATATTTAAAGATCACTGTGGCCAACTAATACAAATTAATTTGTGATTTAAGCGAAACAGATTAGAAACTATCTTTTATAATGAAAATGAATCTTATAAGTAAAATAGCTATTCAATAATTCCTATTTTCTGCAAATCGAAATAACTAGCCTTTTAGTTTTCCACTATAAAAATTTCCAATACTGTTCATTTTTATTCCTTTCTTATCTGTTTCTTTATTGAATATTCCTAGCATATTTTATCCCAGTAATTGTATTTCTAGCTCTTTAGTTCTTGACATTAATGTATGTAGCTCTTTTTAAAAGTTATTTCTAAACATGTTTACATTGTATTCCTAACACTTTTAAATGCATATATGTTTTAATAATATACCGTAAGCTATGTTTCAATATCAACTACTTATATTTAAAAACATATTTATAAATTATTATTTCTTTTACAAAAAAAAAAATCGATGTTTTTTTAAATTCCGAAAATAGGTTTTTATTTACAAGGATGTATATTATATGCACCGAAAAAAAAAAAAGGATTACTTTGGATTACATTTTTGTCAAAGTTAACTTTCAGGGACATTATTATCACAGATATACATAGCCATTGTTTATATATATTTTTTCTTTTTACAAAATAAAGAAAAACTGTTCTATACTTTCTTTAGCAAAATAAATACACAATATTTATGTTATTTTTGTGTCTCATTTTAAAACTAAATTTAAAAGCAAACTGAAAACTATGAAACTCAGCTCAATTTACAACAACTTTGCTACTTTGATACCAGGGCCGGTCGTAACTATTGCGGGGTCCAGTCTGGGTAGGGAGGAGGATAATAAGTTGAAAATTAAGAATTTGTTTTAGAAATAACTTCGTCTTTAAATTTTATTGATTCTTTACTAAATACAAAATCACGATGAAATTAACTTTTTACTTTACAAGCCTTGCGTGAGGTGAAGTCGTATGATCACAATTTGGTTTCCAAAATAGATCACGCTCAATAATAAAAAAAAAAGCAAGAATTACCAAATTGTTAAAGCTATCTTCGTGAATTGATTATCTCAAGTAATTCTTCATTAGTTTGAGGCGCGATCAACCTTTTTCCCCAGATGCCACAGTTACGGGCATTGCATAATGCCGTTTTTTTTTTATCGAGCATAGGATTTAAAGATATCCCAAAAGACAAATTGATGTATATTTCAGGGGATTTTAACATTAATAATTTCGTATATTTTGTTATTTCAGGAGATTTCCAGAGGCCGGGGGATTTATAAGTTATGATGTTTTACTTTAATAATTTACACCTAGACATAGCGCGGGCCTACGAGAGTGCGGGGCCCAGTACGGTCGCGTAGGTTGCAGTGGCCTAAGACCGGCTCTGTTTGATACTATTTGGTTCCCTCTGCAGGTTAATACTTTGATACCATGTGTCTGGTTCCCTCTGCAGGTTGTTACTTTGATATTATTTGTCTGTTTTCCTTTTCAGGTTGCTACTTTGATACTATTTGTCTGGTTCCCTTTGCAGGTTACTACATTAATAGTATTTGTCTGGTTCCCTCTGCAGGCTGCTATATTGATAGTATTTGTCTGATTCCCTCTGCAGGTTGCTACATTGATAGTATTTGCCTGGTTCCCTCAGCAGGTTGCTACTTTGATACTATTTGTCTGTTTTCCTTTTCAGGTTGCTACTTTGATACTATTTGTCTGGTTCCCTCTGCAGGTTGCTACATTAATAGTATTTGTCTGGTTCCCTCTGCAGGTTGCTATATTGATAGTATTTGTCTGATTCCCTCTGCAGGTTGCTACATTGATAGTATTTGTCTGGTTCCCTCTGCAGGTTGCTACTTTGATACTATTTGTCTGTTTTCCTTTTCAGGTTGCTACTTTGATACTATTTGTCTGGTTCCCTCTGCAGGTTGCTACATTAATAGTATTTGTCTGGTTCCCTCTGCAGGTTGCTATATTGATAGTATTTGTCTGATTCCCTCTGCAGGTTGCTACATTGATAGTATTTGCCTGGTTCCCTCTGCAGGTTGCTACATTAATAGTATTTGTCTGGTTCCCTCTGCAGGTTGCTACTTTGATACTATTTATCTGGTTCCCTCTGCAGGTTACTATTTTAATACTATTTGTCTGATTCCCTCTGCAGGTTGCTATATTGATAGTATTTGTCTGGTTCCCTCTGCAGGTTGCTATATTGATAGTGTTTGTCTGATTCCCTCTGCAAGTTGCTACATTGATAGTATTTTCCTGGTTCCCTCTACAGGTTGCTACATTGATAGTATTTGCCTGGTTCTCTCTGCAGGTTGCTATATTGATAGTATTTTTCTGGTTCCCTCTGCAGGTTGCTACTTTCATACTATTTGTCGGTTCCCTCTGCAGGTTGCTACTTTGATACTATTTGTCTGATTTCCTCTGCAGGTTGCTACTTTGATACTCTTGTCTGTTTCCCACCTGCAAGATCACCAAGAATGATGTAATACCACCTGCCAAGAATCCTATGGGTTTCTATTATGCTCTGGCTACAATCCGAACGAAAGAAATAATACAAATTGTGTGCAAGGGCATGTCTAAAAAAAAGCCACAGCGTATTCTGAAAGCCTATGTTAAAACATATCTTCAAGAAAAGAGAGCAAAATCATTATGTCTTGTTTATGTGTTGTTGAAAATGTTCTTAATAGAAAGAAAAAAAATCAATAAAGCAACATTGTTATTTGATGGATCTGGTTAATAGAACATCTGCACTATAGAGAGCTAGTTTGTACAACCTAGATGTATTGAAAACTCTGTGATACAACGCACTAATGCTTGCTTTTGTTGTAAGATACCAACTTTAATAGACGATTTCAATACACCAATAGATCAAGTGAATGAATCATTTTGTCTTTCAATTACACTGTGCATCAGATATACTTAGATTCAGTAGGAGAACGTAGACGATGGAGTATCTAGAAGAGCGATACCAGCGTTGATTCCACCAGAATGTGGTAAATAATTACAGAGAGAAAGAGTTAAACCAGTCCTCGATGTAAAAGTAAGGCTTGTAAATAATATCTGTCCCAGTGCTTTGTTCTGGACTTCTCAACTCGCAGACAACGTCAGCAGTTAACTAATTCCCAAAGACTCTAAATGTTCGCTACTAGGCGAAAAGAAAAGGATTTAGTGAAGGACTTGATTTCCAGAGAATTGGTTAACTGAACAACGAAAACGAAACTATTTCGTCTATAGGTAGGTTGAATTTAAAATATTTGAATATTCGCAGGGTCTCGAACTTTTCTCAGATCTTCTGTCAAATGAACCCATTCAATGTTAAGATACAAGGGAAACAATTCAGCTTTTGATCATTGTGTAAAGATTGCAAGGAACTATCAGCAAGCTAAAAGTGACTTATCACATTCCTCGAGGATAAATTCGATGACTAATATGAAGGAAAACTATCTTAGAAATCAAGAAAATATATTCATGCAATTTTCTGGCGAAATCCAATTTTCAAATTAAATATGTCAGGCTCAGAGAATTTGTGCTATGCTTATATCTTTAACATTTTTAAAGCAGCTTTTTTTTCTTCAGAAGGGGAAACAGATGTAGGAGATTAACCATAGTTAAATTGCCTGTAATTGTAAACCAAATTATGACGAACTTGCAACAATTACATCTTCCTTCATCGCATAATAAGTTCTTATTTTTTCTAGATAAAAAAAATATTATAAATATTATGGCCAGCCCAAGTTTTTTCTTTTGTTGATTTTGACCCGCTTCTTTAAAAGTTTGCACATTCCTTGTTACTAAGTAAGTCTAATTCAAATTTGGGATTTATTTTTCCATACCCAGTGTAAGAATAAAACTTGGATTGCTCATAAGTACCTGAAGCACGTTAACAATCAGGACAATCAATTACATTAAGCTGTATTTTGATTAGTTACATTCAGATGAGATTGTATTTCTTATTTTTTTCTTCTTTAGTTGTTAACTTTAAATTAATCATGGTAAAAATAAAGAGTGCAGGCGTGTGCAAACCCTAAAACTTCTGGACACAATGCATTATAAAGCCGAATGGTTTAAGTTTTATGGGACTCGATGACCTGCCAATCGTTAAAGAAAGCCTGAACATTGACGTGCAACGTTGTAGGTAGTTTAGATAAATAGCTCGTTGCCACGTGGCAGAAGTGACGCAAGGAGCTAATGGTCTAAGCTTTCCACAGGTTGCAAAGTTTCAGGTCAGTGTTCGGGCCTTCTATAATGATTGGTCTCCACTGGACAAACGTGCTTTAGTCTAACAAAATCAAATAGACACCACTGCTTTTTTATATGATATAGTAGCTATAGAACCTTCAGTAACACCTTTACATTTTATTTGTGTCTCACGTGACGCCTACCGAATTTCCCTCATTAGTAGACAGTCAGATAAAACGTATACTTGAGCTACGAAAAGGATAACATTTTAACAGCTGACTAAACAATTATTTTTCAGTAACAAATAAGGAACAGGTCTACAAAAAAAATATTTAAAAAAATTATCATTTGTTCTATTCATTTCATTCGTTATGTTTCAAATGTTTTTCATACTTTTTTCCCCAGAATTTTTACATCCTGTCCCAAATCCTCTCACTGGTTGACTGGAATAACGGAGGGAAGACCCGGGACCATCGACAGTGCAAAACGCATCGCATGCACTCATGCAGGTATGGAAAGTGTGTTTGAAGATGTTTATTATTATCAGGAATAATAACAAAAATTAAATCTGTCATAGGGAGGGAGGACCATGGAAGTTCTTTCACCTTCTAATAGGACTGAAGCACAATCGTATGTTGGACATTTACAATCCTTCTTTCCTGTTTCTGTTGTTGTTGACATATTTAACACATTAGACCTCGGCATTAAAATCAGACTGATGCGCTCCCTGGTCATGGCGACATTTTTTTATGCTTGTGAGTCTTGGACGCTGACTGCAGATCTAGAGAGGAGGATCCTAGCAATGGAATTGAGATGCTACAGAGGGATCCTAGGTATCACATTCAAACTAAGATATTTTAGACAGGCTTACTGCATCGATCTGACCCCATGATGACCAGCTAACTATAGTAAAAAAATTGCAAGCTTAAAATCTATGGCCATATTACAAGATCTTCGGGGCTCTCAAATACCTTCATTCAGGGAACAGTACAAGGAAAAAGAAGAAGAAGAAAGCAATGGGAGGACAACATAAAAGAATGGACGGGCCTGTCAATAAAAGAGGTTCTAAACAAGGCAAAATACAGGGAGGAAGTGAGAAAGACGGTCGACAAGTCTTGCTTGGTGCCCCTAGGGTCCAACAGACTAAAGGATTTTACTTGCCAACACAAGAATCAATAAAAAAAAAACACTTGCCAATTAGCTAATTGTGTCTTGATAATTAAATATTTTGTTCAGTATCTTGAATTTTTTGAGTTTGAGTTTTGATTTTTTTTATGACATCGGCACACTTTAGACAATGTCTTGCCCGTAATCCCTAAGAGGTTACTCTCCCTTTATACCAAAAGAGCTAAATTTTATTTAGTTAAGTTATTTTAAACTCGGTCTATTCACAGTTAAAATAGTAAATGTACTGAAAATTTTATAATTAAGTAAAAATCTTTTGTTAATATTATATGTTCACAATTTCACAAATCAAATCTTCGTAGTCAACCCCACCTCCCGGACAAAGCCCTTTACCTTCCCAGGGTGGACACTATCGAACAGTGTTTTTAAGTTGTGCGCTCTAAAAATTTCCCTCTAATATCCTTGTATCTGGGGAAATCAATGAGGATATGTTCCACAGTGAGACGAGAGTCACAGTACCCACAAAGTGGGGGTTTCTCTCTCTTCAGCACAAAGGAGTGCGTGATGTAGGTGTGGCACACCCTAAGACTGGACATGGTCGTGCATCCACGCCTTGTTAGAGCCATAGATGTGGACCGCCATCTGACATCCGCCACAATCTGTCTGAGTTTATTGTGGGTCTCAGCTTCCCACCGATCCTGCCACTCTCGATAGGTGTCAGATGTAATACTCTGTCTCAGGTCCGAGCAGGGACCATTTGGCCAATTTGTGGGGTTAAATTTTGGATGGAAGTTCCGATGACTTGTGAAGCTTAGATACACTGCTGGGCTCTCCCATTACTGACTTAAGTCCCTTGTAGATTAAAAAAAGGGTTGATTTAATCAGGCTTTTCCCCTCTTCTGTGCATCTGACCACCAGAAATGATGGCCAGGTAGTACAGCTTCTTGTGGCCTCCTCCTTTTTTGCCTCTATTCAACGTCTCTTGCCCAGACATAAATCTTAAGTAAGTGTTTTTTTATTTCCATAGAAATTCTTATTAGTTCGCCACCTGTGCTCCCCACCCGCCATCGAGTCCAACCAGGGGACGAGCAATTCGGATGTTCAGAATGAGCGCGCCAGGGCTACACAGGTGCTATACTCAGTCAGCTGCCGCATCGGACATGAGTCCGATACTGCAGGCCCCTGATTGACTCTCCAGCATAACTCGAAGTCCTATGCTGGTAGCTCAGCGTGACAAGCCGGTTGACCCAGAGCGAGCCATCTGAGACCCAGATCTAGAGGAACTTAGAACCAAAGTACTGTATTGTGGTAGTTTATCCTCGGATAGACACCTACTCAAATACCAGGCTTTCTTTATCCCCCCTTACCCGTCGCAGTCCACGGCAAACGGACTGGTCTAAGACATAGCGAGGTTTTAAAGATAAGGAGACAGAATGATGGTTAACGAAAGCAGACTGAGAAAACCAGGAGGCAGACACAGTGATAGAAAAGAAGTAGGGCACTTTTGAGCTCCAAAAGTGCTAAGGAAAGAGGAGCGCTGTTTAACATCATGTCTCGGGATGGAAAGTATCTTGAACAAAGGAAAGAAATTTTACTTGACTGATAAGGTGGTATAAGTTGCGGGTACGCTTTCAATTAGGGAAACACTGGTGTAAGCCAGGCTGGCTGCGAGACACTAACTAGCCCATTCCCTGATTAGCAAGTAGATGAAAACGCCGCTGTCCATTGCTTTCTTGGTCAAATTCTCTCTCCAAATGTGCAGCACATAAAAAAAGGACGAAACGACTCGATATAACAAAAAAATGTTTTTTAAAATAGGTCACGTTTAATACAGTGTCTCCCAATGTGTTTTTTAAAATAGGTCACGTTTAATACAGTGTCTCCCAATGTGTTTTTTAAAATAGGTCACGTTTAATACAGTGTCTCCCAATGTGTTTTTTAAAATAGGTCACGTTTAATACAGTGTCTCCCAATGTGTTTTTTAAAATAGGTCACGTTTAATACAGTGTCTCCCAATGTGTTTTTTAAAATAGGTCACGTTTAATACAGTGTCTCCCAATGTGTTTTATAAAATAGGTCACGTTTAATACAGTGTCTCCCAATGTGTTTTTTTTTTATATAACGGAACACTTCGAACATTTGGAAAATTTAGCGTACCACTTTGCTTATTTTTTAGACTGGATTATTTCAAAACAAAAATATAAAATAAATCCTACCCTGAATTTAGGATTAGTATTTATTTTCAAGTAAAAATCTATCACAAAATACAGACATGACCATTATTCAAATGACGGATTATTTTACTTTAATGGTACTGTATCGTTAAAGGGCATTGCCTCTTTTGATTTTTCACATGATATTGATAAGCTGATTTCTAATCATCATCGTCATCAAATTCCATTTGAGTGAGGGTTGATTTCTAATCGATGCTTTTGGGTCTATTCTGATACTATACCTTGGTCTTTAAAAAAAAATATATATTAAGAAAATCCTGCTTCGAACAAATAGGTAGAAAACGATAGTTTGTTTTAAATACATTGTGGTACTAGAAGTTATCTAATGTTTTATCTTTGTATCAAATTAGAGTCAAAAATAGAGAAGTTCAAAGTTCGTAGGGATTTTGTTATATTTTTTTTTCCAATGACAAGACGAGCTAATAAAATCAATTGTTCTGCTCTTCATTTACTATGTAATGGATTTACGTGCTGGCCTACTTGTGGAACACATAGTCAGGCCTCGCGGAACACTAGGGTTCAGCAGAACACAGTTTGGGAAACACTGTACTATAGTATATAATGAGATCCAACAGTTTTCTTTCTTTGTTGCTTAAATATTTAGTTGGAGATACCATAAATAAAGTAAGCCATTTTGTTTTGTGAGTAAATACAATTTTGAATCAACGGAACACAGTTTGGGAAACACTGGTTCTGGTTAGTTTTTTAGTTATTAAACCAGTGTTTCTCAAACTGAACAACTAAAAAAAATTCCTTGTTTTGAAAGGATGCATAGCTAAATCGGAAAAGAAATTCTCACCCAGAGTGGGCAGCGCTTGAATCGACACAGTTTTGATTAAATTCTGCTATGGTGGTTTTTAGGTCTTAAATCATTGAATATCGTCGAAAATATTTAGAAATGCGATCTTCACGAAGACTAATTTAGTCAATCTTTCAACATGACCTTTTACTCTGCTGAACCGTAAGGGGGGGGGGGGGGCATCACACAATATTTGCTATTCGTCTTTTTCCAATCCTTTCTGGCTTTCGGCTTGCATAGAATTTTATTCAATATCAGGCCTGTCCATTCTTTAATGCTGTCTTCCCAACCCTTTTCCCCCATCTGCCTCTTCTTTTTTTCCTGGTAATGTTCCCTGATGAACGTTCTTTGCGAGGTCTGATGACCTTGTGATGTAGCCATCGTAGTGGCTAAGTGGCTTCCGGATGCTGGGGTCCTGGGTTGAAATCTCGGTGAGGAATTAGATTTAGATTTTAAGGCACCCCTAAGATTACCCAACTTTGATGGATACTTGACATAAGTTGGAGAAAAGCTAAAGAGGTTGAACGTTCTGCTGGCTTCATGACACCCTGCTAGTTAACCATTTGTCAAAGACACAGATGACCTTAACATCATCTGCAAGGTCTGAAATTATATTTTACTTTATTAGTGTTTCGTAGGGGCGCGGTGACTGAGTGGTTAAGCTCTTGGCTTTTGAACCTTCTGTCCTGGGCTCGAAACACGGTGAAGACTGGGATTTTGAATTTCGGAATTTTAAGGGCGTTCCTCAGTTCACATAACTCTGATAAGTACATGACATTTGTGGGGGAAAAGTAAAGGTAGTTGGTCTTTGTGCTGGCCACATGACACCCTGCTCGTTATCCGATAACTAAAAAAACAGATGACCTTATCATCATCAGTAGGGTCTAAAATAAATATTTACTTTATTAGCCTCTGACAACCAGTCCAACTCCTGGCCTTCACATGTTTGCTCAGATATTGAGTCCAGCAGAACTGTCCTCACTAACAGGAGAAGGGACAAAGGCGAGTAACTGGCGCCTTAACCAGTAAGTTTCGGACAGGAGGGGCTCGTCAGCCATGGCTGGCTACCCACCTAGGAGAAGGAAAACTCTAAATTCAAACCTCTGTTGGCTTGCAGCAATACCCAATCATGGGAAAGGCTTTGGGAGTCAACCCTGAGGAAAAGCAGTAGCTGGCGACCCTAATACAGTTTTTAACACCCAGTGCAACACTCTAGCAGAACCTGCGACGCCGCTGACCCCAAACTGTATCGGCACTGCCATTCCTTTAGATACATTAGCTGCGTGGAGAGGGGGGAACTGATATGTGGGCGACATCTGCCCAGGAATTCATCTCATTTCAATGAGATGTTCCATAGTCGCTTCGCGACTGAAGAAGACCATAGAGTTTTAACATTCGAACAGTTGTTTCGAAATCCAACGGGCCAAAATTTTCAATGCAAAGGTGTAATAGTTCAATTAACAGCATAGATCTAACTTCAATGTCTAAGCACAATAGTTTTCTTCCCGACTTGCTTACTATAACTCAATAAGATTTTCTTTGCAGTGCCCTGTCAGGCAGTGATGGGGCTGGGACAATGCTACTGTAATTGTTTTCGTTTGTATCTTTATTTGTTACAAAGATTATTGCTTTTGTGTTCGATAACTAGACTGTCAGTAGTTGTTATTTGTAGTCTATAATGAGAAATGACCATGTGGTTTCTTCTCTTATTATATATTAATGCCATAGTAAAGACAGAATCGACAACATCTACACTACACCTGAGAACGACGTGCATCATTTAGCGCTTTAAGGTAAAGAATTTTTTTTTATGCTAGTGTTCTACGAGTTCTTCGTTGTGTTTTTATTTTTCATATTTTGTGTTTGCATATGTTGAAATAGTACTATTAATTCTTTTTAGTCTCTTCTGTATATTTAGTTTCTTTTATTTTATATTGCTTTTTATGTACTGCTGTTATCTTAAATTTTTGTTAAGACTATAGGCTTCATAAGGTTAACAAATTCAGCTACCTAGATATGACTACTCTCTGTAATGTAAAGAAGTCTGTTTTAGATTTAAGATTTAATTATGGGAATTCATATTTTAAACGGCTTTTGAAAAACGGCATATATTAGGAAAATGTCATTGCCTAATATGCTGTTTTTTTTTACCTAATCTTAAAAAAAGAGACTAGCTCTACACAGTGGCTAGCTAGGGTGGGAGGAGGGTGTGGGGATCAACGTTTTCAAATAAAATCAAAGGGAAAAAATATTTCTTTTAAAATTCCGTTCAAAGACGTAGTGTGTGTGTGTGTGTGGGTTGGGAAGGGTGAAACAGGGGGGCATAAAGCTCAGGATGCCACAATTAGAGGGGCGCGTTGCGCCACAAGCGGAAAGCGCAGATGGATTTTGAAGACAAATATCATTTTCTGGTAAATTTCAACTTTCAAATATCAAGTTTCGGAATATATGCTTTAAACTAAGGAACATTTTCACATACATCTTAGCACTTACTTCTTCTCTTGATCTGTAAATGATTGTTAGGCTCATTTTTATGTTCGTTTTTTTTCTGCTGTACACATTGCACTGTGCTTCTTTCTGTTATGTACGCGTATATATATATATATATATATATATATATATAAAATGTATCTATCTCTCTCTCTCTCTCTCTCTCTCTCTCTCTCTCTCTCTCTCTCTCTCTATATATATATATATATATATATATATATATATATATATATATATATATATATATATATATAATGTATATGTAAATAACTACATTATTATTATAGCAATCATAGTAATCTCTCTCAATCTCTCTCTCTCTCTGTCTCTCTCATATATTCATATATATATATATGTGGCAATGGATGCACCTAGATAAGTCACTGGTCTTGGTTTAGTCTTTAGGCGGTGCAGAATCTGGTGTGGCTAACCAAGCCAATTCTAGAACGGCAGACTTTGCCACATTTCATGCATGTGTATGCATCTGATTCAGAGCTACCGGACAGGGCAGCTTTCTTTTTTTCCCTCTTGATTAAGACCCCTTCAATTCTTTTGCTCTCAATTGGGTTGTCCCAGCATGCACTCCGGTCTTTGGCTATGTTTTCCCACATTCTTTCGTTGATGCCTGTGGCACATATATATATATATACACATTAAAAAAAAGGCTTGTCTCCGAGTCTGAAGAATGATGAGGAATGCAGTATTTCCATTTCCAGTAGCTACGCAGCCCCAGCTTCGACATACATATTTTGCCACATCAAGCGCATTTGATCGAGACCAATCGTTATGGAATGTCTCAACACTGACCTGCGACGTAGCAACCTGTAAGCCACGTCATGACCTGTAAACAAGCTGCTGACAGCAGCTTGAGAGGTTGCAGGTCAACGTGAAGGCCTTTTAGGACGAATGGTTTCGATTTGTCTATGACTTCACAACCACTCAAACAATGTACTGTTAAATGATTACGAAATTTCTGCTCTTGCAGATGCAAATAATATATCAAGCTTTATTTGCGCCGAATAGGAATCATTGAGATAACAAAATTAGATATGGAGCAATAAAATAATAAATTGGTACAATCCACGAGTTCTATATAGGCCTACATTGTACATTACAGCTGAGGTTCTCAAACTTTTTAAGCTCTGAGACCCCTTTACAAGCAATATGGTATTATCGAAACACTAAAACAACATGATTTTTATGCCCAAATTAGAATAGCCTATCTACATGTATAATGTATAAACTTCTTTATTTATTCTTTTATTAAAAAAATCATTCTTTGCAATAATAACTACTTGATAGCCAATCATACGGGCTCCGAACCAGGACGTTTTAGTGCTGGTGAAGTTTTGGCGCAGCCGTTTGGGCGCAGCCGTTTTGGCCCGATGGTCGATTTGGCGCAGATTACTTGAGGCAGTCTTTTACCGGCGTCAAGTGAAGATGATTCACCCAAAGCACGCTTTCCCAAAGTATATTTTCAAATAAAGTTATCAAAGAGGCTCATATAACAGTCACAGGACTATGGACACATGCAAAGTTATGAACATCTGTAGATATTTTCTTCAGTGCTTTAAGCTTATGTTGAATATATGTAGTTAAAACGTTTAGAAATGCAATTTCTAAATTCATTAAGTGATTCATATAACAAAGTTGTAAGGTACTGATACTGCTGAGCTACAATAATATAACATTCTTCAGAAGTACTTATAGTTTGTTCCTCGTGTTTCACCTTTTGCCATGCAGGGAGTTCCTAACATTTCTTACTTCTTGTGTAAATATAAGACTTTGAAAATGTCATATTTCTGCACACAACATTTTTCTCTATACAGCTGGCTGAGTCAATCTTGTCTGGTAATGATGTTTTTTTTTTATTCAAATTATTATGGCTCAAGAAATCCACGAAAAACTTTGACTATGATATTTTGAAATTTATCGATTTTTAAAAATGCAATATAACTTATAACTTATGGAGGAAGTAGACGTCGAAGATTGAACGCATTACCGTCAGAACGAAACCGGATGTGGATGCCATCGTGCAAACGCTGCCTCATTTGACCCAGCATTACGCTAAAGAAGATAGCGAATAGAGAAGGAGCAAGTACACAGCCCTGCTTCACGCCATTTTCTATTGGGACGTGATCAGAAAGGGCACCATTGTGTCTGATCTGGCCTCTTTGTCCCACGTGAAACTGCTTGAGAATGGCAAAATATGTAGGTCACAGCTGGATCTGCGCAGTCACGGGAAATACTGCATTGCTCACTAATCTTTGGACTCGAAGACTAGCCTTACTATTATGGAAAACCAAAAAACATGGCAAGTGGTCTACGAGACAAAAAGTTTGAGAACCATTAATGTAGTATAAATGTCGTGGGTTGGAAACTTTAAAATTGTTAACAAAAAAATTGTTGTTTTGCATAAAACAACATTTTAGAATGTAATAGACGTAATAAGTGCGAGTTGATTATTTTCAAATTAACCGATCGAATCAACTGACTTTTAGTTCACAATTTCTTTTAATTGTATGCGGTATGCTTTACGGTCTACAGAATGGTTACTATCTTATCTAAGTACTGCCTGGCTACTAAATGTCTTCAGTACATAGTAAATAATCTCAGCCAATGTTAGATAACATCTGTTCAGTACATGGCTCCTTATAATACTAAATCTCTAATAATAAAAATAAAAATGTTATTGTCTAAAAAAAAATAAATCCTGCTATTATATCAACTGAGGGGATAATGACAACTGAGCTCACGGACACCTCTCAAGGCCCTTAATATCCCTAAGAATATTTTCGTCGCTTGTCAGAAGAAGACACTGCTGAAAACCTGCCATATCATTAAAAAAAAATCTTGTTAAAGGGAGACTACAATGAATTTTGTTTCTCCTTTGCGAAGCTCGACCATGGCAGTGCCAGAGAATGAATATTAGTTCATTTTTTTTCTGCATAAAAATAATAATACAAATAATAATAATGACTCGCATCTCAAACAATGGAGAGGCGCTGTTGGTGGTAGAGCAAGAGGAACCAAAAGGATGAGAGACATGAATATTGACATTATCAACTCGTTCCTGGGTTGAAATAAATGTGATGATAAACCTCTGCCATGTTATAGGGAAATACTCCTTCAGAAATTCAGCAAAATACATCTTAATCTAAACTTTACAGAGCAGAATGTTGTAGACAGAATAACAACCGACCTTGCAGATACCTTCAAGGCTCTTAATATTCCTAGCAACTATCCCGTTGCCTGTCAGAGGGCGGTACTGCAGCAGACCAATTACATTACACAAAAAATTCCACAGCGGAAGTTGATAAAGAAACCACAATAAATTTTGTTTCTCTTGAACGAAACTCGACCCAAACAGCGCTACAGAATAAATACTCGTTTGTTTCTAACAAAATAAAAAAGATAATAATTAGGCTTTACGTTGAGCCAAAAGGTTAAGGAGGAGTGCAGTATGTCACGTTGTAAAGTAAAACGCTTCCTCCAGCCAGCGGTCAGAATTTCTAAAGTGATGATTGGCTTGTGAAGGCCAATATCATTCATTACACTTAATGCCATTTATACTAGCATAGACCTTTGAGTTTGTTATCAGCAGTATATAGTCGTAGTTTTTATTTTGGAGTTTCAATCTTCTATACTGGCTGCCGACCAAGGCTATAGAGCCCAATCTTCCCAAATGTCAAATTAGGATTTAACTGCTAAAAATGTTGACAGCTCATCGCTCCCCAAGCACCCTCGACCCGCAACTTCTTCCATTCTCCCAAGGCTCCACTTCCTCAGCCCTGCAAGCATTACCAATGACTTAACTCTTTCTTTCCGTAATTATTTTTCCACGTTTTGACAGAATTCTTCATTTCGTTCATAACTATTTCACTACCCCATGATAAAGCTTCAATGACTTTTTTCATTTAATATATATATGTATGTACAAAAGGCTCTAAAAATCATATATATATATATATATATATATATATATATACACACACACACACACACACACATATATATATATATATATATATATATATATATATATATATATATATATATATATATATATATTTATATATATGTGTGTGTGTGTGTGTGTGTGTTTTTATTTATTTGTGTTTTTATTTATATATATTTATATATATATATATATATATATATATATATATGATTTTTAGAGCCTTTTGAACAAATACTTTGTTTATATGCAGTAAGATGAAGATAGTTGGTGTTTTTTGTTTTTTGGTTCTATTGGCCCTGGCGGAAGCTCAAGGTTCCATCAGTATGTATAACATTTAATATGATTCATTTGCTATTGATATATAGTTTTTTTAGTTAAATCTTATCTTATCTTACCTTATCTTATCTTATGTTATCTTATCTCATCTTATCTTATCTTATATAATACAGACGTTACTTCAAAACAGAAGATGATTACGTCCTATGCGTCATGCCTTTATTCATGCATGTTAACCAATGACTTAAATTCTCCCAAGACACTGTTTTTTTCTGGCTGGCTCAGGCAACCCATTCCATGCCCTTATAGCACTAGGGACCAAGCAGCATTTGTACAAATTAGTCCTAGCATATGAAACGAGGAATGTACCGTTATTTTTGTGTCTTTTTGATTCATTTATTAGATTTTGTTTTTGTATTTGAATATTATAGTTTAGTGATTTATGTATTTTTGAAACTTTACTTTTGAGTCTTCTATCCTGAGGCTTTCTAAATTTAGTGAGTTTACTAATGGTGTTACTCTAGTCAAATGTGAATATTCGTTAGTTAAGAATCTCACTGCTCTATTTTGTGTCTGTTCCAGTTTTTTAAACTTAAAGGGTCCAAAACAAAGGATACATAATCTTTTTTTGGCCTTACCAAGATTAAATAAATTTTAATTTTATAATCTTTTTTTAAAAAATAAACCCTAATGCTTTGTTTGATTTTTTGATAGCTTTATCAATATGGAAATTTCATGACTTTTTACAAATTCATCTGCCTGCACTATGTTTTTCTAATTAAAACTACACACTTTTTGACCCTGGTATATTCATTGGAGTAGCTTGCATTACATGAAAACTTACTGTCCCACAAAATTTTCGACCGCATCCAAAAAATCTGTGTTTTCCTAAATGTGCCTATCAGTTTACCTAGCTTTAATACTTGACATTAGTTGAGGAGAAGCTAATTCGATTGATTGCTGTGCTGGCCACACGAGACCATTGTTAACCGTGAAACACGATCTTAACATCATCTTCCCAATAAAACGCTAGGTCTGAAAGGGGGATGGGTACTTTTTTTTATTATAGCTATGGCTAACAGGGAATCCACACCTGCTACTTGCCTATCGCCGCAGGGCTTTTTGATGGATGAACATGGGAGATGAGAATGTGGCTTGCGCGATGAAACTTTATTAAAGTGAGGGAGATTTGGGTACATCAGCCTCAATCTCTCACCCATTGCCAACTAGATCCAGTGGCAAAACAGAGTCTAGACAACTGGAGCTTGTTTTGTCGTGCAGTGTATGACCAGTGTGCTCTACATGTTCCGCATTGCTCCAAAACGTTCCACGGCGCTTGCTAGGTGACGCCTGATAACCCTGGTAGTCCAATTCGACTTGAGTGCCATACAGCCGCTACTAGACTTCACATGCTGGTGGTGGACAAAGACCAAAGTTTTACCAGATACTAGCTCTGACTAACCCTCACATGTTTGGCCCGTCAGTCGAGACGGTTTGCAGTCAGAACCCCATACACCCCACTTTTTTTTTTTGGTAATGATTTACTGTCAGATAAAGTTATATTACTTAAGGAGCCATCATTCTTTCTAACATTCAAATTGATATTAACTCAAGTACTAGCTAAATTGGTAGATAAAATTTAGATGAGTGCAGATTTGGCGGTCCTATTAATTTTGGGCCTTATGCGAAACTGAAGCTAGAATTTGGATCGGGGTTTTGGCTCGTTATTCCTTTCTCAAAAAAATATACATCAACTGTTAAATTTCTCGGAAATTTGTTGGAGCCTGTTTTTTTAGACCAATATCTAGTTAAACCCTCCATTCACGAACCCACGCTCCAGCATCCATGTAGCTCTGAATTAAATAGTGGTATTGTAAAATATGATGTTTTAAAAGAAAAACAGATTGAATGATACAATTCTAAAATAAAACTTTTCCCTTTTGAAGGGTAAAAAGAAGCTGTTGCAACAGAGCTTTGAAAAGGTTTAATTTATACGTACATTATATTTAAAATGTTAAAAATATTTTTGCGATCTAAACGTGACTGATGGAAGCAAAATTACAGGGAAATATAAGTGTCTCTTTTTCTTGAGGGGCCCACTGACAACCTCCTCCCTAGCCTTTTATTTTTAAAGCATTTTAAATTAGTCATATCATTTTTTATACCTTAAATATTTTTGATTTTTTTTTCAAATTAAGTACCGCTTGCTGCATATTAATATTTTTAAAATAATACTTTTTTTTTTTACAGCTAAACCACCAGGAAACAAAGGTAAGTTTAATTATTCTTTTTCTTCTCACATAGTCCAGATAAGTATTCTTTACCTTAATTAAATCTTTTAATGTATCAATGCTTTCTTAGCGACCCCCGAAAGGGGAAAAGACGCTTTTAGTTTTCTATGACCTGTTTGTCTGTCTGTCCGTTATTCCGTTTGTCCGTCCGTCCCGTTTAGATCTCAGAAACTGAAAGAGAAAATGAAAATCGGATATCATAATAGTTTAGAGCATTCAAATTTCTGATGTCGTTAAAGAGGTCTTCAATTGACAGTCTAAGGAAGACTAAATAGAGCCCAGATCAACAAGAGTTCTAGTCTAGATATAGTAGATTCTATATCAAGATTTTTTTATCTAGATCTAGACTTAGATATAGACTTAAATCAAGATATAGACATAGATTCAACTCTAGATATAGACTTAGTGACTTAAATCTTGTTCTAGATCTAGGCTAAGTCTTATCTTAAATCTAGATTTAGATCTAAAACTTTGTCTAGATCTAGCTAGACGTATGTCTAGTTTTATATGACAAATTAAAATGGAGAAATTAATTTTTATTTGTGAGGGGGATGTCTTGTTGTCATCTGTACATATTTGTATCTTAAAGTGGATCAGGAATGATTTTTGTCGTGTTGCCAATTTATCTAATTTGTTAGAAGAATAAATCTTTTTTATTCTTTTAATTACAATGTAACATGTTATTAATATTGAATGTATGGATAAGGTTAATAATTATTATTTTAAAAAAGTGTACGCCAAATGAATGTTAGGAGATGCTGGGCTGAAGAGTAAAACACTTGGAACTCAAAGTCCCGTTTTAGAATCCTGGTAAAGACTCTAGGTAGATTACTTCATGGGCCGATTTTGATGTCATGTTTCACAAAAATTGTCTTTGTAACCTTGTTTTTGATTAATTTAACCTTTTAGTTAACGCATTCTTTGCCTAATACAAACTTTTACTGCTCTCAAAGCTTTTATTCTAATTGAAAGATTTACTTTTTTCAATGCTTTATTTGCAGGGTTCAATTTTATACTCGGCTCCCTAGGAGCTTGATAAATACGAACAATTATCACTTATTACTATATTTCAACTCTAACTCCAGCTTTCAATGAGCAAGACCTCACTAACATAACACTCTCTCTCGCACATTCGAGGAAGACTTAATCACCCAGTTCACAACACGTGCAAGACTTTTCACATTCACTATTCACATTAACAACATTATTTTTAATGCATAAGAAATCAGTCAAATCAATTTTTTTACCTTAAATATTTAAAAACAAAATTAAGTACCGCTTGCTGCATTTTCATAATTTTAAAATATATATTATTATATTTAACATCTAAATCAGCTCCAAGTAAGTAGACGTTTCCTAATAAAATCTCTTAACGTTCTCAATTTTTTTTCCTTACTTAACCTTTTACTTATATGTTTTTTACTGCTCTCAAAGCTTTTTGGTCTAATTCAATGTTTTACTTCTCTGAATGCTTTCTTTGCCTACTTTAAATTTTTCTTAAAATTAATTGATATATTCTTTGCCTTTCAACTTTACCTGGTATTACTCAATATTTTCTTTGCCTTGCTTAAACTTTCTCTGTTATTTATTTTTATTCTGTTGCCCTACTTTCTTTGCCTAATTTATTTTTTCTTTGGTATCTGTCTTGGCTCAATTTTTTACTTGGTTCACTAGGGGTTTCATAAATACATAAATCCAGCTACCAATGATAATACTTAAATACTTAATAAAACACACGATTAAATTAACGTTCAATTTTTGTTGCCTTATTTAAACTTTCCATGGTATTACTCAAATTTTTCTTGGCCAAACAGTTCAACATGACCTTAACACTGTCAGGTTAAGGAATTATTTGTGTTGTTAAATAGCTGTACACAATTAAGGTGCCAATGTTTAACCTGACAAGAACATCATTCACACACAGTCGTACATAGAGTATATTTGTGGATGGTTTAAATAACAAAATAAAATTAAATTAATTGTATGATACTGATATATGTTTAAGTACAATGAGAATGATTTAATGATGAATAGATTATATATATAATATAATTAGATATAAATTATTCATCTTGTCACGATGGTTTCATAGTCTACCAGACGCTGATCGACTGGCGTCACGAAAAATGCAAACCTTGCCAATAATAAATTTAGACTTCAGCTGATACCAACTGATGTGTAACTGCTCTGACACTCAACGCCTTTGATGATCGGCATTCTGAAAATGACACTGAAAACTCTAATATATACATTTCTGAGACGAATAGCGACGCCCACAATGGCATAGATTTGAGCTCAGTACATAAAACTCCAACATTGGCATCCTAAAAATGAAATAACACAAAATTCAACCTCTATTCCAAAACTAGAAACAGCGCTAACCTCCTATAACATACAATAAGAGAAATCACAACGAAGTGACTCACCCTAACCTGGGCCTAAACAGGGGTCTTAAAATCCTACTAAATAAATAAGTACAAGAAACTAGTACAAACGAATAATCTTTTACTGACTAACACACCGTCCGTTTCAACCAAATTCAGAGGGTGAACTGTCTCGAGACAACGAATGACCAATAAATGTTACCGGACTTTGTGACGTAGCAAAAACAATTAAAAACAAAAATACAAGGCACTCTCGCCCCGAACAGATAATACGAATAGAGAAAAAAAAACAGAGTTGGAACAACTCAAAGGAAACTTGTCTAAACCCTGCGACCAATACCATCTGCACGATAAAACGCAAGGTCTGAAAAGTGTACTTTTTTGTTATAGCTATGGCTCCCAGTGTATCCACATCTGCCATTTCGCCACTTGCCTATCGCCTCAGAGCTTTTATATTAATGAAAATGGATGATGAGAATGTGGCTTGCGCGATGAGACTTTTTGAGGGAGATTTGGGTTACATTAGCCTCAATCTCTCACCCATTGCCAGCTAGATCCAGTCGTAGAACAGAGTCTAGACAACTGGAGCTTGTTTTGTCGTGCAGTGTATGACCAGTGTGCTCTACATGTTCCGCATTGCTCCAAAACGTTCCACGGCGCTTGCTAGGTGACGCCTGATAGCCCTGGTAGTCCGATTCGACTTCTGCCATGCAGCCGCAACTAGACTTAACATGCTAATGGTGGACAGAGACCATAGTTGCACCAGTTATAAGCTCTGGCTAACCCTCACCTGCTTAGGCCCGTCAGTCGAGACGGTTTGCCGTCAGAAGCCCATACACCCCACTTTTTTATAGGTAATAACTTCACTGTCAGATAAAGTTATATTACTTAAGGAGCCATCATTCTGTCTAACATTCAAATAGATGCTAACTCAAGTACTAGCTAAATTGGTAGGTAAAATTAAGATGAGTGCAGATATGGCCGGTGCTATTAAGTTTGGGCCTTATGCGAAATTGAAGCTAGACTTTGGACCGAGGTTTAGGCTGTACTTGGTAGAATATAGCTTAAAGATTCCGTTTCATCTAATTTTTCTTGACCTCATATATCTGCCAACTGGTCTGTTGATGATGTCAATGCTTGCTTGAGGCTCGCTGTAAACTTTTGTATGTCATGTATGTATGAAGTCTCTAGAAGCTGTCAAGAAATCCGAATACATATAGGATTGATTTCAGATAGTTATCTTTCGGCGTCAAGTATTTGATTGCAGCTTCCAAATTTCTGTTAAAACAATTTTTACTGAAGTCTTCTTTAGCATTTGAAGGTGTAATGTTTTCCACAGAGTTACCACACTGAGAAAATTTTATTGTCGTTTGGCTGAAAAGATTGCAAACAGCTTCCATGTTTTTTGCCAATTACTTTTTTGTATAAGATTCAAGAACGAGATAGTCAATTTAAAACCAATGTTGGATCTAGACCAAGACTTAAATCTCTAGCCATATTTCAATTAATTTCTTTTCTTTTTTTACTTTAAAAATGCAATGGTTAGACCAGAGCCTTACACGTGTGGCCAATGAGCTAGTTATTTTTTACTCAACTGTTAAATTTATAGGAAATTTTTTGGAACTTGTTTTTTTTTTTAGATCAGCATCTGGTTAAAACCCTCCATTCACGAACCCACGCTACAGCATCCATGTAGCTCTGAATTGAATAGTGGTATTGTAAAATGAGATGTTTTAAAACAAAAACAGCTTGAATGATACAATTCTAAAATAAAACTTTTCCCTTTTGAAGGGTAAAAAAAAGCTGTTGCAACAGAGCTTTGAAAAGGTTTAATTTATACGTACATTATATTTAAAATGTTAAAAATATTTGTGCTATCTAAACGTGACTGATGGAAGCAAAATTACAGGGAAATATAAGTGTCTTTTTTTCTTGAGGGGCCCACTGCCAACCTCCTCCCTAGCCTTTTATTTTGAAATGCATTTGAAATTAATCATATTAATTGTTATACCTTAAATATTTTTTATTTTGTTTTTAAAATGAAGTAACGCTTGCTGCATATTAATATGTTAAAATATATATATTTTTTTTTAACAGCTAAACCACCAGAAAACGATGGTAAGTTTAATTACTTTCTTTCTTCTCACCTAGTCCAAATATGTATTCTTTACCTTAAATAAATCTTTTTCTGTCTCAATGCTTATTTTTATTTTTATTACAATATAACATGTTATAAATGTTGAATGTATGGATAAGGATAATAATTATTGTTTTAAAAAATATAAGTATACGCCAAATGAATATATGAAGATGCTGTAGCTGATTGTTAAAACACTTGGAACTGAAAGTCTTGTGTTCGAATCCTGGTGAAGACTAGGTAGATTATTTCAGGGGCCGATTTGAGTTTGTGTTTCACACAAACTGTCTTTGTAACCTTGTTTTTGCTCGATTTTATCTTTTAGTTAATGCATTCTTTGCAAAATACAAACTTTTACTACTGTTAAAGCTTTTTTCGTCTGATTCAAAGTTTTACTCCTCTCAATGCTTTGTTTGCATAATTTATACTTTCCTTGATATTACTTAATATTTTCTTTGCCTAATTTAAACTTTCCCGAAAATTATTTGAAATTTTCTTTGCCTTTCAACTTTACCTGGTATAACTCAATATTTTCTTTGCTGAATTTCAAATTTCCCTGGTATTACTCAATATTTTCTTTACCTTGCTTAAACTTTCTCTGGTATTTCTTATTATTTTCTTTTCCTACTGTAAATTTTCTCTGGTATTACATAATATTTATATTTTCTTTGCCTTATTTGTTTTTTCTTTGGTATCTGTCTAGGTTCAATTTTATACTTGGCTCATTAGGGGTTTCATAAATACGAACAATCATCACTTAATATATAAAATATATATATATAATAACTCTAACTCTAGCTTACATTGATAATACTTAAATACTTAATAAAGCTCGCAATTATATTAACGTTAGATAAATAATACACTTCAATCAACTTTTTGAGATATATATATATAAAACACCAGTCCAGGAAGAGACTGTCCAACCAACCTGGACCGGGAGCAAGACCTCACTAACTTAACACACTCTCTCGCACATTCGAGGAAGACATTATCACTTAGTTCACAACACGTGCAAGACTATTCACATTCACTATTCACATTAACAACAAGTAGATATAACAATCACACCAAAATATCAAAGTAACATTCCTTTTCGCCATACCTTCCCCTGACAGTATGTATCGGTATTTTTGCCTAATTTAACTTTCCCTGGTATTTCTCAATATTTTCGTTGCATAATTTATGGTTTCCCTGTTATTACTTAATATTGTCATTGCTTATTTAAAATTTTCCTGGTATTACTTAATATTTACTATATTCATAATTTTAGGATATATACTATTTTTTTTTAAATAGCTAAACTAAATGAGGCTGGTAAGTTTAATTCCTCTCTTTCTTCTCATATACTCTAGGTATGTATTCTTTGCCTAATAAAATCTCTTACTGTTCTCAATACTTTATTTGCCTGATGTAACCTTTTATTTAATGCTTTCTTTGTCTAATACAAACTTTTACTGCTCTCAATGCTTTTTGTCTAGTTCATAGTTTTAATACTTTCAATGCTTTCTTTGCCTAATTTAAACTTTCCCTGCTATTACTTAATATTTTCTTTGCCTAATGTATAATTTCTCTGGTATTACTTAATATTTTCTTTGCCTAATTTAAAATTTCCCTGGTATTACTTAATATTTTCTTTGCCTCATTTAAAATTTCCATGGTATAACTCAATATTTTCTTTGCTGAATTTCAAATTTCCCTGGTATTACTCAATATTTTCTTTACCTTGCTTAAACTTTCTCTGGTATTTCTTATTATTTTCTTTTCCTACTGTAAATTTTCTCTGGTATTACATAATATTTATATTTTCTTTGCCTTATTTGTTTTTTCTTTGGTATCTGTCTAGGTTCAATTTTATACTTGGTTCATTAGGGGTTTCATAAATACGAACAATCATCACTTAATATATAATATATATATATATAATAACTCTAACTTTAGCTTACATTGATAATACTTAAATACTTAATAAAGCTCGCAATTATATTAACGTTAGATAAATAATACACTTCAATCAACTTTTTGAGAGATATATATATAAAACACCAGTCCAGGAAGAGACTGTCAAAACAAACTTGGACCGGGAGCAAGACCTCACTAACTTAACACACTCTCTCGCACATTCGAGGAAGACATTATCACTCAGTTCACAATACGTGCAAGACTATTCACATTCACTATTCACATTAACAACAAGTGGATATAACAATCACACCAAAGTATCAAAGTAACATTCCTTTTCGCCATACCTTCCCCTGACAGTATGAATCCGTATTTTTGCCTAATTTAACTTTCCCTGGTATTTCTCAATATTTTCGTTGCATAATTTATGGTTTCATTGTTATTACTTAATATTGTCATTGCTTATTTAAAATTTTCCTGGTATTACTTAATATTTACTATATTCATAATTTTAGGATATATACTATTTTTTTTAAATAGCTAAACTAATTGAGGCTGGTAAGTTTAATTCCTCTCTTTCTTCTCATATACTCTAGGTATGTATTCTTTGCCTAATAAAATCTCTTACTGTTCTCAATACTTTATTTGCCTGATGTAACCTTTTATTTAATGCTTTCTTTGTCTAATACAAACTTTTACTACTCTCAATGCTTTTTGTCTAATTCATAGTTTTAATACTTTCAGTGCTTTCTTTGCCTAATTTAAACTTTCCCTGGTATTACTTAATATTTTCTTTGCTAATTTAAAATTTCCCTGGTATTACTTAATACTTACTTTGCCTAATTTAAAATTTCCATGGTATTACTCGATATTTTCTATGCCTTTTTTAAACTTTCCTAGGTCTTACTTAATATTGTAACAAATCTCACTATGCAGACTCTCTGCAAACTGCACCACACACCACCAACTTAAAGAACTTGACAATGTCCGAAAATAACAGCCACCACTGTACAATCGGCAACACGTAACACAGGCTGTACAAATATTTCTCTCTGATATCAACCGGATCGATGTATCGCCGTATCAACTCTTCTACTGAGCTCAGTGTCTCTTTTCGGGCAAGCACTGGGTTCAACAGTTAAGAACTTATATCACACACTAGGCTCGTTGTGTTGGACTCGATCGCAGACCAAGATCAAGACGCCATTCGTTTTGACTGTACTTGACAGTACTCCGCACTGAACCGTCGTAATGCGCAGTACAGAACCATACCGCTGAGCCACATTGAACTATGCTGTAGTCTACCGGATTGTGGAAAACCGGGCTGTAGTGAACCGTGTTCTGAATCGCCTGACTGTGACACCACCGCTCTTTATATAGAGTCCCTATTAGCCTTCTAGAACCGGAAGGAACATCTTCTTGACCCTTCTGGTAATCACATGACGACATCCCTCGTGACGTTACTAAGCACTATTCGCACAACAAATGTTTCCCTAACTTTCTTGGCTGACCGTCGTAATTAGTTACGGTCGCTCGTCTGGCGCTGGCATGGGGCGATTGGCGTCGGCTGACTACAGACAAACCACTACCTCCATCTGTGTCACCGTCAGGTTTATAACAACATTTCCTTTGCCTAATTTAGACTTTCCCTAAATGCTTTTGTTGCCTAATTTAAATTTTTCTTGGTATATTCTTTTTTTTTTGTTTATTTAAACTTTCTTAGGTATTACTCAATATTTTTTTGCCTTACAACTTTTTCTGAAATTACTCAATATTTTCTTTGCCTAATTTAATCTGTTTCTGGTATTACTTACATTGTTCTTTGCCTTACTTAAACTTTCTCTGGTATTACTTGGATTTTCTTTGCCTAATTTAAACTTTCTCTTGTAATGCATAATATTTTTTTGCATAATTTAGACTTAGGATTAATCAATTTTTTTTTGCATAATGAATGATACCAATCTAAAATAAAACTTTTCCCTTTTGAAACGTAAAAAAAAAGATGTTGAAACGAAACTTTCAGAATAATTTTCAAAAAAATTGATAATATTTTTACCATGTGAAAGTGACTGATGGAAGAAAAATTACACTGAAATAAATGTTGCTTTTTTTCTTTAGTGGCCCAATGACAAACTCCTCCATTGCTTTTTTTTTCTTTAGTGGCCCAATGACAACCTCCTCCATTGCTTTTATTTTGCAAGTATTTGAAATTAGTCAAATCAATTTTTATATCTTATTTTTTAAATTTTTCTTGAAAAATTAAGTATCCATTGCTGCATATTCGAAAATTTTTAAACATATATTTTTTTTTTTTAACAGCTAAAATAGAAAAAGAAAAAATTGGTAAGTTAAATTCCTCTCTTTATTCTCATATGCTCCAGATATGTATTTTTTGCCGAAAATAATTCTTTACTGTCTATAATGCTTTATTCGACTTAATTAATCTTTTACTTAAATCTTTCGTTGCCTAATACAAACTTTTACTGCTCTCAATGCTTTTTGTCTTATTCAATGTTTTACTGCCCTAAATGCTTTTGTTGCCTAATTAAAATTTTTCTTGGTATATTCTTTTTTTTTTGTCTTATTTAAACTTTCTTTGGTAAGACTCAATATTTTTTTGCCTTACAACTTTTTCTGGAATTACTCAATATTTTCTTTGGAAAATTACTCAATTTTTTTTAAAAGCATTTGAAATTATTTAAATAAATTTTTATATCTAAAATATTTTTGATTGTTTTTTTTTAAATTAAGTATCGCTTGCTGAATATTTATAATTAAAAAATATATAATTTTAATTTTTAACCTCTAAATTAGAAAAAGAAAATCTTGGTAAGTTTTACTCCTTTTTTTCTTTTTATATACTCCAGATATTTATCCTTTGCCTAATTAAATCTTTTACTGCTCGAAATGCTTTATTTGCCTTAATTTACGTTGTACTAATTTATTATTTTTTTTGCTTAATACAAACTTTTACTGTTTGTAATGTTTTTTCTAATTCAAAGTTTTACTGCTTTTTTTGCATAATTTAAACTTTTTCTGGTATTACTTATTTTTTTTGTTGCCTAATTTGAACTTTCCGTGGAATTACTCAATATTTTCTTTATCTAATTAAATCTTTTCCTGGTATTACTCAATGAATTATTTGCCTTACTAAAACTTTCTCATGTTTGGCTTATAATTATCTTTGCCTCATTTAAATTTTCTCTGCTATTACTCAATATTTTCTTTGCATAACGGAGACATTCTCTAGTATTAATCAATATAGTAATTTAGAAAAAAATTAAACTTTTCCTGGTATTTCTCAATATTTTCTTTGTCTTATTTAAGCTTTTCCTTGAATAACTCGATATTTTCTTCATTTT
Organism: Biomphalaria pfeifferi; assembly: GCA_030265305.1. NCBI lineage: Eukaryota > Metazoa > Mollusca > Gastropoda > Planorbidae > Biomphalaria > Biomphalaria pfeifferi. The sequence continues at coordinate 2,730,581 of JASAOG010000084.1, forward strand.
TCTTTTAAACTTTCCCTTGTATTACTTAATATTTTCTTTTTCTAATTTAGACTTTCCATGGTATCAATCAATTATTTTGCTTAATTTGAAATTTGCTGGCTATACTCGATAATTTCTTTGCCTAATGAAGGATACAAATCTAAAATAAAATTTTCTCCTTTTGAAACGTAAAAAGAAGATCTTGCAACAATATCTCAAAATCTCCGTTTCCTAATTTGGACTTTTCTGGTATCAATCAATATTTTTTTTCTAAAATTAAGTATTGCTTGCTGCATATTTATAATTTTAAAATATATAATATTATTTTCAAACAACTAAAAAAGAAAACCCTGGTAAGTTAAATATTTCTCTTTCTTCTCATATACTCCAGGTATGTATTCTTTGACTAATTAAATCTTTTACAGTTCACAATTTTTTTCTTTTCGCGCTTTTTTGTCTGTTGGTTGGTCTGTCTGTCAAGTGTATATAACAAACAACAGCAACAACACTAAACGCTATTGAAAATCTGATTAAATCTTTAATATTCCTTCCAAAACATTGCAATAGTTTTATCTTTCATAGATTAGCAAAAAGCATATTAATGCCAACAAATGTTTGTTTACTCTTCTAACTTATATTACATGTAATTTCCGTTCTATGAACTTTGAAAAAGTATGAAGTTGTTCTTGATATTGTTTTTAAAAAAATATATCAAACGATTATTTGAAATAACATCATTAATTTACATAACCCTTATAATCTTAGACAATATGTCACTATAGTTTAATTATCGATATCCAATTTTTTAGTATTTTCAACTCAAAACAAATTTATGTCAAATGGCTTTTTTTCACAAAATTTCGCCAATAGGTTATTCAAGATTTATAATATTAAAAAAAGAAATTTACTAGAAAAGATTACTGAAAAACTATTTTTCAGACTTATTTCACATTGAATTTTCTTGCTGAGACATAACATAAATTTTTTTATCTGTAAAGAATGTTCCAGATTTTGTTTTGACGGAAAATCAACCTACATTAATTAAATAAATTTTCTTAAAAATCGTCTCTGAATTTGTTCTGAATATAAGTGGCTTTTTTTTTTAGGTGCCCAATGACAACATCCTCCATTGCTTTTTATTTTGAAAGCATTGGAAATTAGTCAAATCAATTTTTTATATATTAATTTTTAATTTTGTTTTGAAAAATTAAGTATCCATTGCTGCATATTCGAAATTTTGAAACATATGTTTTTTTTTAACAGCTCAAAAAGAAAAAGAAGAAAAAGAAGAAATTGGTAAGTTAAATTCCTCTTTTTCTTCTCATATTCTCCAGATATGTATTTTTTGCCTAATTAATTCTTTACTGTCCTTAATGCTTTTTTTGTGTCACCGTGTTGTATTTTGATACTGGGATATTACTGTTGGTTTATCGATGTAGGCGTGGTGGTGACATTGGGTTCATATTATAAGGCAATCATACTTCACTTGCACAGAATAAGGTAATGACACTTGATGTAGCAGACATAAAAATTTATTGCAACAAATAATTCTCAATTATGTGAGCCTTATTAGTCTGATAAATAGTGATCAATGTAATATGTGAAGTTTCTGCTTTTTCACTAATCAGTGTCCATACAAATAGTATCAAAATAGTTAAATGTGCTCAAAGTCTATATTATATACAATCAATCTTGCCACAATCTCAAATAAAAGAATATCACAAAGTGTATCAAGTGTATAATGTAGTGTTGATAATAAAAAAATTAAAATAAGAAATATGGATAAATATAGATATATTAATAAGTAATTAGACAAACATAAATACACTCTAGATAACTAAACAGTCTGCTTTAAAGAGACATTACAAGATAGTAGAAATAGTAGACAAAAGAATTACAATAAGAAATAACAATGACGCAAAAAGAAAATTCAACAAATGTAAACAAGACAAGACAAGAGTTTAACAATATGATAGATACATGACGAAATACAAACTGGGCTAGTACAGCTATACGATCAAGTAATTTCTTTATCTAAAGAGTCCCTACCAATATCTGGATGCTTACTTTGAAAAAAAAATGCTCAGACTCAATAGATAATGAAATTCAGTTTTTAAAGGTCAAATGTATATATAAATACAGATGTAAACAAAGAAACAACAAATATAAATGCTCAGACTCAATAGATAATGAAATGTAGTCCCTAAAGGTCAGATGTATATATAAATACAGATGTAAACAATAAAACAAAAAATTGTGTTGTAGTTCAAAGAGAACTAATCAATACTCATTAATACTAGAGGGTAATTAAAGTTACTTCCCTTAAATATTCACTTGATGCTTGACTTGTCCAGAAAATTCCGGTGATGCTCCATGTGAAGTATGTCACAAATACAGTTCATATACGTTTGAACAAAATAGTCATCCACTTGTTAAATCCACAGTACAATGTTAAAGGATACAGTACTTAAGTCCTTGAACAAGAGTAGTCCAATAAATACTTCATATGTTCAAACGCAAAATACCTAGGTGTTATAATAAATGAAAAACTGTCATGGAATCCACATATTGATGAAACTAAAAAAAAAATCAAACAAAGCATTAGGGTTTATTAAAAGAAATTTCTAAGAATCAAATAAGAACATAAAACAAAAATGTTATTTAACCTTGGTTAGGCCAATAATAGAATATGCATCCTCCATTTGGGATCCCTCAACTCAAGAAAACATTAAGAAACTGGAACATACACAAAATAGAGCAGTGAGATTCATAACAAATGAATATTCACATTTGACTGGAGTAACACCCTTAGTAAAATCACTAAATTTAGAAAGCCTTCAGGACAGAAGACTCAAAAGTAAAATAGCAATTATACATAAAACACTGAACCATAATCTTCAAATACAAAAACAAAATTTAATAAAATACTCTAAAAGACACAAAGATAAGGGTACATTCCTCGTCCCATATGCTAGGACAAATTTGTACAAATACTCCTTCTTCCCTAGTGCTATTAGAGCATGGAATAGCTGCAAATGTTCTATCTACGCATCATTTTTACATTGAAAAAATACCTTACTAGAGTCTTACTAGGAGCTTCCAAATTAAAATTACGATCTGCATTCAGATGTTGGGTTTAATCCACATTTGCGAAAACCAAAAAAACTGTGATTAATATTTCTAACTCTGTAGTTGTTGATTTTTCTTGTCTTCTTTATAAACGGGAAGTTCGTCTGTAAGTCCCTAACAACGTCGATGTTTTTTTTTTTTTGTTTTTTTAAACCATTTCTTACCCTATCATCGACCTGAACAGAATAGAAAGCCAAACGACGAAATACAGTATGTTGGCATAAACAGACTAAGCGAGAAACATGCGGAACGAAAACAGAAACTGAGGAAAAGTCGCAAGAAAACGTCTTGAAATCCGTTTCTGAAAAGAAGGCTGGATGCTATAGCATAAAAATGTTACTCATGTTTTTAACACAGAAGCCTGCTAAAAATCATTGCCCAGATCGGACATTTTATAAAAAGCTTGACAGACGGTCCAAAGCGGGACTGTCATTCTTAGGTTGGGATGTCTTGTCACCTTATATAGCATTATATTCTCCACGTCCGATCCTATTACGAAGCCCATAGGCTAACAAACCTAAAGCTGTGCCGTCGCTAAATAGGCTATTATTAAGCCGAAAAAAAAGAAATATTACATTTTAAAAATCCCATATTAATGGTGTAATGGAAGCAACGACATATTGTTTGTGATATTCTAATGAGCAGGTAACTCTCCATCCATTAAAACAAAAAACAAACCAGAAAAATACTTTGAAAAATACATTTTAAAAGAAGACGATGCCTCCATTATTAGACTTATAATGTATTAAAATAATTTTAAAAAATAATTAAAATAATATTTGTTTTCAATCGGGCATAGAACCCTGACGCTGTCAGCTTTATGAACGTACGATGTTTCTGTTTCGGCCAGCGGGCCATTCAAACATTCGCGATTATTTATTGGTAGGCTCATAATATGGGCAACTAGCTTGTACACTAGACGTAGACTTTTGATTTAGAACTCTTAAGATCTACTAGATCTAGAATCTATGTTATATTTACGTAAAAAATAAACGTAAAGCTTACATAATTCTTCAATAAGCTTGTGTACATTTTCAATTTACTCAGTTATCACATAATATCGATAAACTTCGACTGACTACGCTCTGGCGAATTAAGGGATGGCTGATCCTCCCCCCCCCCATTAGCAATAATTATAAAAAGTAGAGATGATTCTTATTGTCTTTTACATATAATCGTTTCCACATTACAGGAGGGCTTATACAAGATGTTTCAGCTCTTTAAAACTCTTGCCTTGTTCATTATTCCATTAAAATTCTACTTCATCTTTAAAGAAGCTTTCGTATTGGAGCATATGCTTGACTTAGATTAGGAATAAACTTTTCTAGGTAATAAATTAAAACTAGAAATCTTCTGATTCCATTGTTGACTTGAGGAGCTGGCATGGCAATAATTGCCTCTATCTTTGCTGGATCTGGTTCTAAACAAGATATAACCCATATAAGGAATTATGTTTTTTACTTAATCGTGCAAATGTCATAGTTCAGCATTAGGTTCTACTCCGTTGCTCTTTGCATGACTTGTTTTAAATGTGATCATAATGCTCAACATCTCTACCAGCTACTAGAATGTCGTCTATGATGACATATGTTCCTTCAATACATTGAAACCTTTTATACATAATTTTCTGATAAATTTCTGGCGTTGATTTTATTCCGAACGGTAATTGTAATCATCTATATCGTCCTAAAGGCGTTATGAGTGATGTGATTAAAGATAATTCTTTTTCAAGGTTTATTTGCTGAAATCTTGACTTGACATTGAGTACTAAGAATTTATTGTGAACTGTTTATTTATCATAATTGAAATATTGTCTGCTATGTGGAGATTTGATTGATTAATTTTAGTATATTGTTGTGCTAAGCTAATTAGAGTAGACATATGCGATAAAAAAAAAGTACAACATATTTGGCATGAAGAGAGATATTTAATAAACATAAAAAACACTCTAATACTAGATGAGGTCTTAAAATAACCAGTTCACAATAAATTAGCAACTTCAACCATCAATAAAGTGAATAAATCATGTGGAATTATGTTCACAGAAATCAATCATAATTCAAAGAAAAATACCAAATACACAATAAGTAACGCTTTCTATTCAAAAGCCAGAACACACCTTCTTCTACAATAATCATGGCGTCTACTACTGCCTCACCATGTGATTAACACCCCAAAACGAGATTTCTTACCCACAATGCAACTGTGGATTTTTTTTACGTGAAACACAAACATTAAGTGTCAATCGTGCTTCCCAATTATAGTTATGTCACTAGTTATCAAACATTGATGTGACAGGAACTAACCTATTCAGTAGGTTCATGTACTGGAGTACTTCCTCACTCAAAAATGCACAAGCTGACTTCAGGAAAGCAAGTAGAACAGAAGACCACCTCTTTCGTTTTATCCAGGACACAGTAGAGGGGTTTCATGAAAACAAGCACTTTACAGCAGTTTTTATAGATCTGCAACAAGCCTATGATAGAGTGTGGATAAAAAGGTATATTTTTGAAGATTTAAAAAAATTGGCATCCATGGGAAAATGTACAGCTGGATCAGGGCATTCTTAAAAAACAGAACCATCCAAACCCTATTCGAAGGTGCCATCTCTAGTAAAAAAAAGTTTGGAAGAAGGACTACCACAAGGTTCAACCCTTAGCTGCACTGTATTTCTAATCTTCTTGAATGACCTCCCGGACCTCAATTCGGTCAATAAGTCACTTTATGCAGACGGCCTTTTAATTTGGACTACAGAGAAATATCCAGTGCTGACTAGATCCAAACTAAATAGAACTCTCACAACTATCTCCAGGTATTCAAAGAAACAAAGAAAAGTAAGTTTATTCAATCCTTAGCAACAGCAACAAAACAGCAAAAAGAAACTAAATCCTAAATAGACTTACAGCCAATAAATAAAGAAGACAATCCAAAATATCTTGGTGTAAAACTAGACCAAAGACTGTCTCTAAAATACTTTATGGCAGATTTAGATTTTAAAAAAGGCATCACAAAGATTAAACACCTAGCAGGAACATCCCGGGGAGCTGAAAAGAAAACCTTAAGACAGCTATACACTGGAAACGTCAGATCTGTAACGGATAACTGTCTCTCCATAAAAGTAGGTGCCAACAAAACCTATCAATCATCATTAGACACAATCCGAAACCAAGCCTTGTGGCTATTTAGTGGAGGTATTAGAACTACTCCTACAGCAGCCTGTGAACTAGAGTCTTAAATTAAGGCGTAACAGAGAAGCATTTGAAGCTATTGAGAGATACAGAAGGCTACTAACATAGAGAAATGGGAAAAACAACCAAAAAAAAAAAGCAAAGGACTCTGATCCAAATTACTAACGAACTAGCCCTAAAACACCACCTACCCGATAACAGAGAAAAAATTACCAGATTTTCAAACATTACACCCGGACTAAACTACAAACAAGCAACCATCAAAACACATTTACTAAATAACACCTTAACAAAAGATTCTAATCCACTGAAGCTTAAAGTAGGCACGCTTGAAACAATTGAAAGCTATCAAAAAACAACTATCCATATATATACAGACGGATCGGCTTTCAAAGCCACCATCAATGCTGGTCTTGGTGCCTTCCTGGTCTTCTTTATAAACGGGAATAAAAATAAACACTTTGAGATAATCGCACCCTGTGGCGATTACTGCTAAAACTTTCAAGCCGAAATTGAGGCAATTTCCATAGCGCTATAGACATTGGAAAACAAATTATATGAAGGAGTGCAACCACCATCAGATATTGTTGTCTTTACAGACTCCCAATCTGCTCTGCAAGCACTTAACAACAGCACCTTAAACAGCCCAAGTGAGTTGATAACATTAATTGTGATAATCCATCAGGTGATATCAAAATTAAATATCAATATCACACTACAGTGGATCTTTGGACATATTGGCATTATGGGAAATGAAAAGGCAGATAAGCTATCAAAGGCAGGTTCATCAATGGAACAACCAGATAGACCTGTTAACTACCTCACCCTAAGGTCAATGTTAGTCAACAATCACAAAGAGGACTGGCTCAACCAAATGGCATCAGGAAACACAGGCAGAGCCATGTACAAAGAAATGTCTACGCCTAGTAAAGTGGACAGTATTAATTCCCCCCCCCCCGCCGTAAAGAACAAATCTACAATTTCCATCTAAGAACAGGGCACATACCACTATTAAATTACCATCTGAACAAAATAAATTCCACACAACTCCCCCTTTGCAGACACTGCGCCCACCCCTTTGAAACCGTAAACCATATCCTCTTTGAATGCCCATCCCTAATCCACCTTAGGCAGACCCTACTTCCACTACAGCCCAACATAACCAACACCCTGTTCGGCAGTGCTGAACATTTGAAGAAAACAGCACACTTTTTTTTCCTTGGCACAGTCTGCAAATAAAGCTGGCTAGAAGAAGTACTAGAGTAATAAGTCCATCAGCTTGCATGTCTTTAAGTATTTCTTCAACTTTAGTACGCATATAGTTCGAATATAGGTCGTTGCTTTTTTAAAGATTTATAACTATTTATATTTAAAAAAAAAATAAAGAAAGCCTACGTTACAATGAGACACATCTATCTATTTGATATAATTGATCATTCCTTGTCTTCTTTATTACCAGTGGAAGAGATCAAACAATTGGCAGAATTAGTTGCTGGACAATATCGTCTAGAAAATGACGAAAAAGAACCAGGAGTTGCTGATACAATGTTTTTCTGGCCGTATAAATTTAATAGGATAGCTCGAGGAAGAGAAGACGTACATTTTTGTTACATTATTTTTCTAAGCATTATTTCTACTATTAGATAACAGTTTCATGTTGACAGTGACGTAGTTAGAGATTTGAAGTCCCTGGGGGGAGGGGGAGGGATCGACTTCTTAAGAGGCTCCAATAGTTGGACAGTTGATATCAAAACATAAGATAATGGCGTTAGGTTTAGTATTTAATGTAATAAACACATTTAGCGCACTTATTTGGAGGGTACAAGTTGGGGGTCCGGGGGAGTTTTAAAATCTAAACCCCCTCTCCCCACTCTAGATACGTCACTGTTAACAATAAAAAATTGAATTATTTTCAAAACTTGCTATCATATTAGAGTGTCAAACTGAAATATGGCACGCTATATTGAAATTTTTAAAAAAATGTTTATCTAGTAAACGCACTAATTTTTTTGTTCTAAAGTTAAATGTGCACGCACACAAAAATCTGTCTTTTGGCGGCTCAATTTATTGTCTATTTATGAATATGCTATTTACAATCTGATCTTTATATTTGCTTTGCCATTTGTAAAGTATTCAGTTAGTTTAGTAGGTAAGAGTGTCAAGCTAATATCGAGAATGTCAATGGTTGATGTAATTTTGTTCTCTAATTTCAATTACCTATTTTATATAAGAAAACATACATTTAAATCACATAATACTTCTTGCTCCATAAGGTATAGAGAAGTAATCATAATAGATTGCAAAAGTCAATTTTTGTGTAAACATGAGCTTCTAATTGACTTATTATTATAATTAATCCCCTTTCAAGATATTTGTCAGTGCCTTGTCGGGGTGGCCTCTTTTCGCAAGGGACAAGACCCCCACATGCACCAGCTGTTGGTTACAGATCTGCTTTCACATCATCAATTCATCGCATTCGGGGTCTGCCTTTTGGATCGCCTGCCTTTAGGTTTTTGCCTGTATACAATTTTTGCTCCTCTGTTATCTGAAATTCTTTCAAGGTGACCTGCACAAAGTAGTTTGTTCTTTTTTATTTCGCTCACTATTGATGGGTCTTCATACAATTAATATATCTCATGGTTTATCCTGCATAGCACCATAGATTTTCCTAATAATTTTTCATTCCGAAGTATTTAGTAACATTTTCAGAGGTCTTAGTCAGTGTCCAGGTCTCAAGTGCATACATTGCTGCTGGTCTTATTATGGTTTTGTATAATATTTTCTTGATTTTCCTTGATATTTGATTGTTTTGCTCTTAAGTAAATGATCTGTGCTATAGAATGCTCTGTTGCCACCTGGTATTCTGTCCTTTATTTCTGTTAGTTGATAATTTTTAAATCTATTGTACTTCCTAGATATTTGAAAATTTGGACATTTCCCAATGTTCATTTATGTTATTTTCCCTGTCCTTTTCCAATGTTGTTAGTTGCGTTTGGAAAGTAATTTTAAAAATTTCTGCCACAAGTGGATCCTTTGTGGATTTTTTTTTGACTATCATATTGCTGTGCTCTCTTTCTTTGGTAATTGTGTATGGTACTTAATCTTTGTTTTTTACTAGTTTATCTTTTGCTAGAAAGTGGTCTGAATCAGCTTTTGCTTCTCTGAAACTTATTACATCTGGTATATCTGATCCATGACTCTTTATCTATGAGTATATGATCTATTTGATTCTGGGTTTTGCCATCAGGTGAGATCCAGGTTACCTTGTGAATATTCTTATGTTGGAATTTAGTGCAGCAGATAGGCATTCCTTTTCCTGATGTAACATCCACTAATGTTATGCCATTATGGTTGGTCTCTTCATGTAAGCTTTCTTTGCCAAGTGTTGGTATGACTGCTTATTCTTTTCCAATGTTTGCATTGAACTCTTCTAGTTTAACGTCATGTTTTGGTGCGTTCATCAGACATTCTTTTAAGTCCATCGTAGGAGGCTTCTTTTGTGTTATCATCTGCATCTTTAGTAGGGGCATGAACATTGATAAATGATATGTTTAAGAATTTTCCTCTCAAACGTAGTGAGCAGAGCCTATCACTTACATGTTTAAATCCAATGACATTACCTACTATTTCCTTTTTAACAGCGAAACCTGTATCTAAGTTGTTAGTGCTTCCACCACTGTAAATTATACTATACTCCTTGGTTCTGAGAATGTCCGAGTCTTTCCACCTGATTTACTGTATACCTACCAGGGGTATCCTATATTTCTTTAATACTTCAGTAAGTTGGGCTAGCGCACCTGCTCAATAAAGGCTTAGCACGTTCCATGTCACAAAAAAAAATCATGTCCTTTTCCAGGCCTAGGTTGTTTTCCGTTGAGATCTGTCCGGGTTTTCTTGTGTGTATTAGCTTTCGTAACAGTATTTTTTTATGACAGAGTTGTTCGCTCTAAGCATAACCATCTGGAGGGCTGCCCTTTTAGCTTTCTGGATAGCTGCCTTTATTTTCGGGTAAGGTGTCCTAGCTTTTATGGATCCCTCCACTTCCTGAAAGGTTTGATTTTGGTCCACCTCGTGTACTTTATTTCCCCAGTACTCATCGTACCTGGAGGACATTCCCCTATCCGCCACCTGCAGAGAGTGAAATCAAATAATCCACACGAGAAGAGCTAGCACCAGTCTACAAAAAACTCTTTATGCATCTCTTAACCAGGACAGAGTACCAAGGGACTGGAAAGAAGCTAATGTCATCCCCCTTAAAGAAAAATGGGAAAAATCTGACCCAGGAGACTACAATTTAGTATCACTTACCAGCTTCACATGTAAAATCCTAAAACAGAAAACATGTAGCAACAAAATCAACCACATAGACAAATATAATGTCCTAACTCCATACCAACATGGTTTAGTAAATGTAGATCTCGTGAAACACAACTAATAGGACTAATTAATGATTTTTCAAAAGGTTTAGATGATTGTAGTAACCTAATGAAACACTACAAGAAGACATTCTTGATCCTAGGCTATATTGAACAAGAATGAAAAAAAAAACAGCTCACAATAACACATTACACACACAAGATGACCTGGACACCAAGACATTTTGACACACAAGACAGATAGGTTTACAACACACAACAAAAACAAGTGATTTTTGTCTATTTTCAATGGTGTTTTCCCCTGCTCTTAAAGCAGGTAGTACCATTTTCTCTGCAGTCTCCATGTCACCCCTAGAATCCACTGAGTGTTTCGAGACACTGGCAAAGTTTCAGTGTTACCTGGAGCCAATTGATGTTGCGAGACCTCAGATGTCGTAAAGTCTCTCGGAGCAAATCATGTACTACGGACTTTGAAGATGAGTCGCCTCTCGGAGCTAAATGGTGTAGTGAGACAGTTTCTTCCCGTCCATTTGGAAGACGTATGTGGGCATAGTTCTGATAAGCTTCAATAAGCTCCTTTTCATCTACCAGTGGATCATATTTGCTTTGCCTCGCATACCTTCTCATTAGAACTGGCCCTGGAACAGATAGCCAGGTCGGCAGAGAGACACCACAGGCGGACCTTCTTTTGTAGAAAAATATTCTTTTTGAGGCATCAAGTTTGTAACAGTGCATAGTAGAGATCTAATTGAATGATAAGCGTCGTTTAGGTCTAACCCCCATTGTGTGTTATGTAGCCCACTAGACCTGACGACAAGAAGAACTTCCAGAGAGTCGAGTTGAGTTTTTCTACTTGCACGTTGTCTTTTGCATTATATGCTGTGGTCCTGCTTGTCACTATGCCTTTACCTCTGAGGAAAGATCGTAGCTTTTCAGACAAGAAGGCTGCTCTCCGGTCAGAATGTAAATACGAGGGCGTCCCGAAAATGCTGAATAGGTTTGTGAAGCATCTAATTACTGATTGAGTAGACATGTCAGGACATACATAAGCAAAAGGAAACCTTGATTAACTCAGCAATACGTGTCAATAAATATTTATTTTAAAAATGACATCCCTACCACAGACATAACTATGCCCAGCTCCTCAGAATTAGAAATAATGGGAACTAAGCTAATTCTTCCGGATGGAAATATTAATCTTTTTAACTGCTACTTCCCACCAGACAAGGAAATAGAGATTGATCACATACAAATACCTGACCAAGAAGACTGTCTTATCTTAGGAGATATGAACAGTCACTCTCAGAGCTGGGGATACCCAGACCTAAATGCCAGGGGAGAAGAAATTGAAGAATGGCAAGCAGAGAACAGACTTATCCTACTTAACAAACCTGAGGATAAACCAACATTTTTCTCAAGAGCCTGGCTAACATTAACCAGTCCAGATCTAGCCTTTGCAACTGACAACTTATCCAAAAAGTGCACCAGAGAAGTTGCAGACCAGCTAGCCACCAGTGACCACAGACCCATATTGATCAGTATGGATAGCTCCTTCAAAATATCAGAAAACTCCACCATCCCCAGATGGAACTACAAAAAAGCCAACTGGCACCTATTCTCAAAGCTCACAGACCTATACACAACTTCAATAAACTGCAAATCAAATCAGGTTAATAAGTCATACTCAGCTTTCTCCAAAGCAATCCTCCTAGCAGCTAAGGAATCAATTCCTAGAGGAGCAAGAAAAGATTATATTCCCAACTGGTCTGATCACCTTCAACAACTCCACAATGCCACCATTGAAGCCAGAAACACAGTAGAAAATAACCCTTGTACAGAAAATAACATAAAACTAAAAGCAGCTAACGCAGTTTTCAGGAAAAATTACCTTTCCGCCTTGAGGAAAAGTTGGCATGAAAAAACAGAACGGCTAAACGTAGATAGAGACGGCCACAAACTCTGGCGTATAGCCAAATGTCTCAACCAGGAAGAAAACAGAACAACTCCTATAGTAATAGAAAAGGACAAAAAACCCCTGAAAGGCCAAGAAGCAGCAAATGAATTCATTAAGTTTTTCCAAAGCGTAGGAAAAATACAAATCAGTGAAAGTAGAAATAAAGATGTAAACTCAGAAATCCAAGATAGAATTAAAGAAAACAATCCAGCTTACTCCTTGGGAATGACCACTAATCTTAAAATGAAGGAGCTTGATGAATCCCTAAAAGTCCTCAAACCAAAACAAGCCCCGGGCCCAGACAAAATATCTAATGACATGCTTCTTCATTTGGGTCCTCAAGCCAAAAGAAAACTGCTACAAATATTCAATGCTAGCTGGAAATCTGGCAGAATTCCAAACATCTGGAAAAAAGCCATTATGATCCCTATACTAAAGCACGGCAAACCAAGAAACAAACTGGATAGCTACCGCCCCATCAGCCTCACTAGCTGTTCCTGCAAATTGATGGAAAGAGTGATAAATAGAAGGCTGACATGGATCCTTGAGTCAAATAACCTACTCACTGAAGCCCAGGCTGGCTTTAGAAAAGGCAGATCAACAGAAGATCAAATCGCCTTTATCACACAAGAAATAGAAGATGGCTTTCAAGAAAAGAAACCAACAACAATTGTGTGGGTTGACTTAGAAAAAGCATTTGACAAAGTCTGGGAACAAGGTCTCTTGCTCAAACTAATCCAGCATCACATATCCCACAGAATGTACAACTGGATAAAGGAATATCTAAATAATAGAAAAGCCTTTGTTTGCATGCAAGGACAAAGAAGCCACACAGTGGGTATTAAAAATGGTGTTCCCCAAGGAGGAGTCCTATCCCCAACACTTTTCTTAATATTCATAAACGATCTAAATCAAAACCTACCCAGAAAAGTTAAAAGCAGCATGTATGCAGATGACCTTGCCTTAATTAGCACAGAAGAATATGTAGGAACATCGAAATTCCGATTACAAGATGCTCTCGATATACTAAATAATTGGTCCAAAGACTGGGGCATGTCCATTAACACAAAAAAGACCACCTATACCATATTCTCACTGTCAACAAAACAGCAAACAATAAAATTAAAATTAGATAAGGAAGCTTTAGAAAAAAATGACAGCCCTACATACCTTGGAGTCACCTATGACCCGAGACTAACCTGGAAAAGCCAAATAGATAAAACACAGAGTAAAGGCATCCAGAGACTATCCCTCTTGAAAAAATTAGCTGGCACAGATTGGGGAGCAAATCACAACATCCTGAAAAAGACCTATACCAGTTACGTGAGACCTGTACTAGAATATGGTGCCACAGCATGGGGCTCAGCAGCCCAAACCAACCTAAGAAAAATAGACAAGGTTCAAAATATTGGTCTAAGGATAATGACAGGAGCAATCAAAACAACACCCATAAGAGCTATGGAGGAAACCGCTGCCCTGATCTCTCTGGATGAAAGAAGAGAAATAAAAATCCTTTCCCAATTCACTAAATTGGAAACCATGGAGAGGCACCCACTCAGAACAAAAATCCTCAAAACTGGCACCAAAAAACGTCTCAAAAGGACTAATTTCATACAGGAATCTCTAAACCTAAAAAAGAAACGCCAACTTGAAAATATTACCCTGGAATCCTCGATACACTATAATGAATCCCCACCCTGGGACGAAAGCCCTCTTCCTACTATAAGGGACCATATTGAAAGCATTAAAAGAAAATCTGATTACAGACCAACAGAGCTCAAGAAAATAGTGAACTGTTTTCTACATAATAATTATCCTAGCAATCAGTGGATCAGAGTTTACACGGATGGCTCAACCCACAAAGCCACCACAAATGGAGGAGCTGGAATACTTATCGAATGGCCAGATGGAGGAAAACTAGAAAAATCCATTGCAACTGGAGAGCTCTCTGACAGTCACAGAGCAGAAAGGGAAGCACTAGCACTAGCTGCTACCATCCTAGCAAATCATCCAAGTTCCCCACACAGTCAGATTGTCTTACTAACCGATGCAAAAACAACCCTCCAAAGCCTGCAAATCTCTGATTCCTCATATATTAATAACCTCAAAACAGCACTTACAAAGCTCAACAACAATAGCAAAAAAACTGTAATTCAATGGATCCCAGCTCATATAGAACTAGAAGGAAATGAGAAGGCTGACTCACTCGCCAAGAGTGGGAGAATTAACACACTAATAAACTCTGCACTCTATCCAGAAGAATTGAAGGAATTAATAGTAAATAAAATAAATGAGAAATGGACGAGCTCTCATCCAAATCACAAGAAAGATGACGCTTACTATAAGCTATCCCGACAAGACCAACGTCTAATCTTTCGACTCAGGACCGGACACAACAGAATGCGACAACACATGTACCGGAAACTCAAAATTGGAACCAGTGAAATCTGCCCATGTGGAGAATCACCAGAGAATACAGACCACGTCCTCCAAAACTGCTCTCTATACCAAGAGGCTCGTATAAGACATTGGCCCCAAATCACCCCAATAGAAAAGAAACTATATGGAGAGCTCCCTGATCTGGAAACCACTGCGCATTTCATCTCATGTATTGGTCTACTCATCTGAACACTCCAACATAATCAATGAGAACGAAGAAGAAGAAGAGTGGTAGAAGGGAGTGGTCCTTTAAAGTCAACACTAAGTCTCTCGAATGGTGATGTGGCTTTTACTAAGCTGCCGGCAGATGGTTGGTAAAAACGAGGTTTTATCTCAGCACAGATGGGGCAATTGTTTGTTACAGTTCTTATTTCCTCAACTGCATACTGGAGATTCTTTGAGCGGACGAAATGAAGCATGCGCACTACGCCAGGGTGGTAAAGAGTGTTTTGAAGTTCTTCCAAAGACCTAGGGGTGGTTTATACTTGCACAGAATCTACGAGAAAGAGCATCGACTGTCATGTTGTCAGCCCCTGAACGGTAACACACATCAAAACTGTACATTGATAGTTCTATTCTCCACCTCTGAATTTTGTCATTTTTGATCTTACCGTGACGACGAGGGTTAAGCATGAAGGATACGGACCTTTGATTCGTGGTGAGTATGAAATGGGACCCTAATAGAACATGTCTCCAGTTCTTGACTGATTCAACGATAGCCATTGCTTCTTTCTCTACGGAGGATTGACGTCTCTCGCTAAAAGATACTATTCTGGAGAAGAAAGCAACTGGCCTTGTGTTCTGGGATAAGGTAGCGGATTCCATTTAAGACCATTGTTGGTTTAGGCCTCTGAAAAGTGATCTGTACACTCTCATGTTGTTTAAGGAAGTCATGGCTTAAAATAACATCCTCACAGAGGTTGTCAAGTATGTGTAGCTTGAAGTCTTTATAAGTGGAGCCTTAACTCTTAATGCCAGCATTAACATGGCCGCGAGTATGACCAGTTAGGTTCGTGCTGGCCATAGATGTAAGTTTTGATGAGTGAAAAGTTATAAATTTATACTTTCTGAAAGCCGATACAGAAATGTAACTGTCCGAACTACGTGTATTGTATCAAGTGAAATATTGTAAACTTGTATTTTCATTACAGCACGAGATAGAGAAAAAGAAGAGGCGGCTTATATTGTATACGCTGCTGAATCAAAGTTAGGTCTTTAAACTGTAGAAAGTTTGTAAATGTAAATCTAATCAAATTTATTGAAATGTTAAATCCCTGACAGAAACAAGGCTTTATATTAGAAGAGCTCCAAAATGGTGTCTACATTCGTAGAAGATATCTGCAACTAATAACACAGAAGAAAAACAAGCACTTTAAAGTAGAATACTATGAATTTAAACCCGAATGGGAGAATAGGTAAGTACATCTAAATATTCTAACACTATATACTAAGAACAAAAACAAGTAAAATACCCTGCCAGAACTACTTTGACGACATACTGTTAACCGTGTTAACGGATTTGGGAGTCAGTTATACAGATCGGGTCTCAAAAGAGGAAATCCAACACCGAATTGGGAGTCGAACATTTAGTGAGGTTGGGACAGAGCGTCGCAAGAAGTTTGCGGGGCATATTCTTCGACAAAATGAACTACATATCCCAAAAGTTGCGATGGTGTCACAGCCTAGTTCTTTTTGTAGGCGTGATAACGCGAATGTCTCTGTGTGTTGTACTGGTACTACTATAATATTATTTGTTTTCTTAATTAAATACTTTCACTCACGCACTAGATTTGCTAGTGCATGAGAACATGCTGAACTCTCTAACCACATTTTATATTATTAATAGACTCACTGCTAGCAGACATGGTTTTTATTACAAAAATAATAAATCATAAGAGATGTTGGCGACTTCAGCCATCACAAATTACATCCAAGAAAAAAAGTCCTGAATACAAATCAATTATAATAACCTCCATACTTGTACATTACTCTACTTGTCAATAATATCCATAATAATCCTCTCTCTACAAGAGTCTAAGATCAACTTTAATATCTTTACATGACTACACTGGACAGGATATCCATAATAAACCTCTCTCTACGAGAGTCCAAGATCAACTAACTTGTCCACCTCGTGGTCAGTCCCCGACCAGGAAAAATCTCGTGCTAACGTGCACGGAATGGTTCAGTGATTACTAGTCATTAAATATTACAGGGGTTCTAAAACTATACCCATGTCGTACATGACAGATTGCATGGAAGCCAATACGATAAAATTGCAAACAGGGACGTCCTCGTATAACTTGGCGCCAAACTTTCATGGAGGGCCTCTGAACAGTGGACACTAGGTGGGAGGAGGCTTCAGACATTGCCAGTGACAGAATTTTGTGGAGATAGCTTGAGGCCCAATGCACCGAATGGCGCGGGAGGACCTAAGTCTTACTAAGTTAATCGTGTGTCATGTTGCCAGCAGATGGGCCAACAGCCTTTGCCTTCTACATCTAATGTCAAGTACCCAGTATAGTTGATTGAACTCTAGGGAGAAAAAAGATTTTAAAATTAATAATCCCAGACTCCCGAAAACTTTACTCAGCTAGCATTGTAAATTTAAGCTTTTATTAAGAAAAAATATTTTAAAATAATTTTTACCCAAAAAAACCCTCACTTATTCAACTTAAAATGTAATAAAATTATAATAAACAAAGTTACAAAGAAAGTTTGCGTGAAAACACAAACTCAAAATCGGCCCCAGAAATGGTCCACCCAAAAAAACATCTGAATGAAATTCTATAAAAGGCAAGGGAGAAAGAAGATTGACAGATTTTGTGTGCAGCACCAACGGTCCAACAGACCAAGAAATAGGTGAAAATGAAAAAGTTAGTTGTGAACCTGGCCTTATGTCTTATAATGAATATCTAATTGATCTAATGGTTTTGTAAAGCGTAAATCTCTTAATTAATTTCTCAAGAAAAAAAACAACAATTGCGTAAAAAAAATCTTTGTTAAGTTCAGTTTATTATTAGCGTCAACTGATGCTGCATACCTCACTGTAATATGAAACAACTACTAATTAATTGTTGTTTTAAATTATGTTTCTTTTATATGAACACTAAATAGGTTTCTTCTCATTAAAAAAAAGTAAACATTTTTTATGTAAATGTAGTATTCTGTATGACAGAACTTACTTTTCTTAGCAATACAATAGCAAAACAATTTTTTTTACACACAAATCTAATACCGTTTGCATAAATGTGTTTCAAAATATGGTACATCTCTATTCCTCTATTCTCCTTTCGGGAACCGCCACAAATATGGAAAAATGTTGGTTCAAACTGGGTAAACGAATCCGTGACACCGTCAGTTACTTGAACGTAAGATGTTTCTGATTGGGCCTTAGGGCAATGCATCCTTGTGCAATTATTTATTGATGTGTTCATTATGTGAAAATCTATATATAACACTAGACTTAGACATCTGATCTAGAACTTCAAATAGCTAGTCTAGATCTACTTATCTATATTAGATTTACTTTATATGTTTTAATAACTTGAAACCACTTTACATTTACTCAGGTGTCACACACTATTGGTACACTCTGATTGACTACTCCATTTTTTTTTAATTATTAAATAACTCTGTTGAAAGGTTTTGAAATTTAGATCTAGAAGACGATGCGCTAAATTTGTCTAAACAGTACTGTTGGATCAATAATGCCTTACATTCGGAAATTCCAGATCGAGCTATTAATTCTTTTCTCAGCGATATACATTGTCACAGTGTTGAGTGTGTGAGAGTTATGGATTAGTTTCATAGTTGTTAACAAGGCTCACCGATAGACTTGACAGAGACCAGACAAAGTTTAGGGCAATGTCAGTTAGGTGTTTGTCTTATAGACAGACTGATATTTGGGTCGGGACAGACACAGACAGATAGTAATGTTAGTTTAGGCGTAGGATAGATACTCAGCCTATAAGAGAGAAGTTTCGGGCAGACCGGGACACAGCGCCATTTGGTGTTAGCAAGGGGTGTGTCGTGTGCCAGAGATGCGTTAGCATGTAGGAAGCAGTTCTAAAGGACCAGGAGTGACAGTCTTGGCGACAGTCTGAGTCGGTGACAGTCTTTGAGTCAGTGACAGTCTTGAGAGTCCGTGAAGCCAGTAGTTTATGATGTAAATCAAATACGACAGAAGGTAGAAGCTAGAAAATGAGCGACAGACGATAGTCTACACGAATGACAGAAAGACAACATAAGTTGAACTTATGTAGCCTTGTGATGTTGGATCCAGCAACGTGCATTGAAGATTGAACTGGTTGGTCTGGCTGAGCATTATTATCATTATAATCATTACTAGATGAAAAGAGCCAAGATTATAAAGTGAGGGGGTTCGTGACATAAATCAACCTATACATTTATAGAAAACAATCAATGAGCCATTTTTTTTAGATCATCTAGATCAGCGTCCTTGCTGGTTCCTAGCTATTTCAATTTTCAATAAAGTTGTGACTTGAATAGAGGTATTTCAAGAAGAAAATATTCAAAAAGCTAAAGGAGAAATAGACTCGTTTGTGAAGGAGCAGTTCAATGTAGACTCGTTGACGAAGAAAAGTTTCATGCCTTCTGTGGCTCCCACCGATAGACCTCCATCTGAACTTTCAAACCTCTACTATTACAGGTGGCAAGATGAAAAGGCTTTTCTCGGTTCGGAAGTTTGAGTATACTGTCTCTGGAAAAAGTTGCTTTGATATTCTCAATTGAGTCATGTAGTTCCGTAGACCATGGAATCTTGATAGGTTGACCCTTCTTGGTGAGGTTGGTCAATGTTGATGTGAGTGCTGTGTAATTAGGAATAAATGTTCTGTAAAAATTACACAGTCCCAGAATGCTTCTAACTTGCTTCTTAGTTGTGGGAACTTTGATGTCTAAAATGCGTTTGATGATATCTTCTTGTGGTCTAAGTGAGTTGTAGCTAACTCTATGACCTAGGAAAGATACTTCAGTCATGGCTAGTTCTACCTTGCTGGGTTTTATCGTGAAGCAGTATTGTTGTATTATGTTGAAGACTTCATGTAATCCTTTCATGTGTTCAATCCATGTTTTATGGAATATGCAAATGTCATCTATGTAAGATACTGTGTCTTTTCGTTGGTTCAAAATTCTATGTATAGCTCTGTTAAAGGTGCTGCTGGCGTTGACCAATCCGAATGGCATGTAGTTGAACTGAAATAGTCCGAAAGCTGTTGTGAAGGCTGTAAATGGTTTTGATTCTTCCTTCATAGGAATCTGGTAATAACCTCTAGATAAATCTAGTTTCGTGAAAAATTTTGCCTCTGAAAATTGTGTCATAAGATCTTCAGGGTTAGGCATGGGATATGAATCGAGGCGAGTTATTTTGTTTCATTGTCTGAAGTCGACACACATTCTTGGAGTTGATGCTTGTTTACGTTTGACAAGTACAATTGGTGCAGCATATGGTGAATTAGAATGTTCTATGATGCCTTGTTCTAAAAGTTGATTTATTTCTTGTTGAAGGAAATCTCTGTAGTGTATTGGTAAAGGATATGGTCTTGATTTTGTAGGCTTGGCATCTGTAAGTATGATTTCATGTTCGACAATAGAAGTTTTTCCTGGAACATCTGTGAATATTTCTGAATGTTCTTTGAGAATGTTGTCAATTCTTGTCTTCTCTGATGTGATAGTTTATCAATTTTGATATCATGCCAAAATTCAGTTTGCTTTGTTGGTGTATCTGGCATTATGAAATCATTGCAATCATCCATATTATTTTCTTCTTCTTCAGGTATGACTGCTAAACATGACATGACTCTTTCTGTTTGTTCTGTACTTGTATCATCATCTGTTTCAGTATTGTACTTTTGTAGCATGTTGATATGGTATATTTTCTTCTTGTTATGAATGTCAATTTCATAATCAACATATGTGATTTTTTTTAAGTACTGAGAATGGACCTTGCCATTTGATAAATAGCTTGTTGTTTTTATCTGGTAACAATAAACATACTTTGTCTCCTGGCTCGAGTTGTCTGAGTTTTCTGGTTTTGTTGACTCTAGCTTGAGTATTTCTGTTAGCTTTATCTGTGGCTTCTTTAGCTTGCTCACATGCTGATATGATAAAGTTTCTGATATCTATGACATGCTGGAATGCTGTTTTGGACTCTAGTGAATTTGAATTTGGTTGTATGAGAGATTCTTTGAGTATTGACATGGGTCCTCGTGGGTTGGCGCCATATATCATCTCAAAAGGAGAGAAACCTGCAGTTTCTTGTTGACATTGTCTATAAGCGAATAGTGCTGCAGGTAAGAGTACATCCCAGTTTTGTGGATTGTCGTGAGCGATTTTCGATAAGATTTTCTTCAGAGTACCGTTAAATCGTTCACATAGACCGTTGCTTTGAGGGTGGTAAGGCGTTGTGAACTTCATCTTGACTTTGTACATGTTCATAAAGGCTTTGGTTATATCTGCTGTGAATTGTGTGCCTCTATCAGAAAGGATGACTTCTGGGAAACCTTTTCTGGAAAATATTTCTGACAAAGCTCTGGTAATGTCAAGTGCTGATATATTGACTAAAGGAATTGCCTCTGGCCATCTGCTACATGTATCAACCAGAGTTAATATGTACTTGTGATTTCTGTCTGAAGCTACTGGCATAGGATCTATCAGATCGACTGACACTTTTTGAAAAGGCTTGTTTGTCAGTTCCATTGCTTGAATTGGTGCCTGTATTCTGTTGATTTTAGGTCCTTTCATTTGGCAAAGATGGCAAGAGCTGACATATTTCTTGACATCTTTGGTGATGCTTGGCCAATAGAATTCTTGAAGGATTCTTTTCTTCGTTCTGGTTACACCCATATGACCTGCATGTGGAAGATTATGTCCTGTTGCCAATATTTCTCTTCTGTATCTTTGAGGTACAAGTACTTGTTGTATTGTTTCGTTCTTAGTGGGGCTGTTCTTCATAAGAATACCATTCTGAAAATATGGTTCATCTGTGAATTTTGATTGTTTGTTTGCTTGCGCCTTCTTATAAAGTGTTTGCAATGATGAATCGATCTTCTGTTCATGTTTGAATTCATCATGTTGGAATTGTGGCAGTACATCGTCATTTTCAGGTAATGTTCTGATTACTGGTTCTGTCTCATTTTGAATGATCTGTACTTGAGTCTTAGGTATTGATTCATTTTGGCTTGTTCGTCCGGATGAAAAGTGTTCTTTTGGTTTGGTCATAGATCTGGTTACTACTGCATAACAATCTTGATTTCGTTCGATGTTGTTTGCCCACTCTAAAAGTGCTTGTGGTGTGCAGTCTCTGACTCCTTCAATGTTGCCGATGATTAAGTCAACTGGTAAGTCGCGGACAACCAAGGCTTCGGTTGGACCACTAAAGAATGGTGTCTTAATGTGTATTATGGCTTCTTGTAGACTGCTGACAGTGCCATTGAATGCTGTGGCTTGAACTGATTTGCCTGTTAGTTGGTTTGACTTGACAAAACGTTTCTTGATTAATATAGATGTGCTTCCTGTGTCACGTAGAACCTGTACTTTTTGATTTCCTACCAAACCTGGATAGAATTTAAGACCATTTGTTTTCGCTATGACAGTCATGGTTGAATGTTCATCTCTATCATGTCTGTTAGTAAAGTTCTTCTTGTATACATATCGTGGTCTAGAGTTTTCAGAGTGGCTTCTGTAACGAGGTCTTTCAGTATATTTGTGATTTCTTGTAGCTTGTTTGCCATGGTGTGGATTGCTGGTGCTGAACTGCTTTCTTCTGCATTCATGGGCTTGATGACCTTTCATATGACAATATGAACATTCAATAATCTTGGTGCGGCATTGAGAAGCAAAATGTCCTACGTTGTTGCATCTATTGCAAATTATTTTGTCATATTTTGTATTCTGTGAATTTCTTTTGTCTTCTGAAAAACAGACAAAGTTTTCATCTGCTGCTGGTTTGACTGGCTTGTTTGGATAAGCAGCTTTATATTGTCTGATGATTTTGGTTAACGTTGGAATATCAGAAGGACTTCTTTCAATTATATAAGATTGGATGTCTTCTGAATAAGCATGCGTGATATTGTCTATGATAATATGTTGTCTGATAGCTTGATAAGTGTTTTCCACTTTAGCAAGAGATATCCATCTGTCGAACCACATGGTCATGTTGGAAACGAAAATTTGAGGATCATCATCTTGTTTTGGTCTTGAGCTATAGAATTTCTTTCTATAGTTGTCTGACGTTGCACCGTACTGGCGTAATAAAGCTTCCTTGATATCATGATAGTCACTGCGTTCGTTGACCGACAACTGCGAACAAATGTCAACTGCTTTTCCTGTCAGTAAACTAAGAAGGGAACTTGACCACTGGTCTTCTGGTAAACCAGACGTTGTTGCTAATTCCTCGAATCTAATAAGGTATGAGTCTATGTTGTCGGTAGACTCATTGAATGAATGAATCTTTGACATGAGTTTATATCGATCATAGACATTGGAACTTGCTTGATTAGTGTTGGCTTCTGTTGATTTTGAGTCTTACTTTAGTTTATTTTCTTCATGTTGCATTTTCAATTTTTCAAATTCCATTTGTGTTCTTTCATGTTCTCTTTGTCTTTCAGCAGCTTCTTTATCTTCTTGCCGTAGCTTTTCTTCAAATTCGTTTTTTTCCATTCGTTCTGCCCATTGATCGGGTTTAGAGATTTGTTTTTCTTTGGCTATCTCGATTAACTCCAATACTCGTTGAGTTCTATAACTTGAATCCATTGTATAATTCTTGTGTTTTATAATATATGAACTTGAATATACAAATATAGTACTTTTTGAATATAACAATGTTAGTTATGCCGTCACTGGCTAATAATCTTGAACAGTAGGATTATATCTACTACTGGAGTCGTTGTAGGAAGTGTAGATTTATGGAACCGTATCAGGTTAATGAAATATTGCTGAGCCGTACAAGGCTATGAACTTTCTCTCTTGAGATTGTAGATCTAGTAGAACTTGTAGTATTAAAGTCGTCGTTGTGTACGATTGACTTGATATCAAATAGTAGAAAAAATGTCTACTTGATAGATTATAGTGCCAGGTATATGCTACTAGGCTTATCTATAATACTAATGCCAGTTAAATTATACTGGGCTTATCTACTGTGTCAGTTAAATAATACTGGGC
The DNA here is from genome assembly GCA_030265305.1 of Biomphalaria pfeifferi. Lineage (NCBI taxonomy): Eukaryota > Metazoa > Mollusca > Gastropoda > Planorbidae > Biomphalaria > Biomphalaria pfeifferi. The sequence continues at coordinate 2,754,829 of JASAOG010000084.1, forward strand.
TTATGTTATGCCAGCTAAATATTACTGGGCTTATGTATCGTGCCAGTTAAATGATATTGGTCTTATTGCCAATGCCAATACAGAATAATAATATTAGATCTCGAGAGTTATAGTGAAAACTCGATCGTAGATCTATATTTATGATAAGATAAGATATCGATAACCAAACTGACCTTTGAACACAGTAGAACTATTCTCAAGTTGAAGAAAATCGAAGTTTTGTAATTGACGAAGTTTTGAAAATTTGTCCTTAGATCTTGAAATTTTTTTTTGATGATCTTTTTGATGATCTTTTGATGATCTTCTGATGATCTTTATCGAATGTCGGAGGTGCCAGATGTCACAATCATCAATTAATGTGAACGTCGGATGTCAAGATCTATGAAGATACTATGATAGATGTCACGTTGAAGATTATCTTGATCTATATCACACTATCAATGATCGTGATTGCCGAAGATCTTGAAATCGTCTTTTAATAAGATGATCGTATAGAAGTAGCTAGATCTAGTTGATGATACGATCTTCAGAATGTTGCCAGTTGATCATCTAGAAGTTGTCAATTGCTAAGTCGATCTAAGTATGTTACTATATTCAATGAAGAAACTTCTCTTCGTCTAAAACAATTACTTTAATTCAGAACTTGACAAAGCTATTCACAAATAATTACAATGGTTAAATGTACTTGAATAGAATGATAGATCTACAATAATATAACTGAGTTCTAATACAAAACTTTAGTACAAGTTATCGCTACAGGTTCCAAAACAAGACTGGCGCAATCTAGAACCTTCGCCGGGCTCTAGAGCGTAATCACGTGACCAAATTAGCTCATTGCAAAGCCAACCAATAAATGCAGCTCAATTTACAATAATTAACATATCTGCGCGAGAGGAATTACCCGATGTCTTTGACGAGCTAAATATAGATACTGTGTACGTGACAGTGACCTAGGAGAAGTGAAACTAACCATCGATGCCAGCAAATCTCCAGTGGTGTCTGCATATTCCTTTCGCATACAGAGACAAAAGTCAAGAAAGAGCTAGATGTACTCGTGAAGAGGAAAATACTGGTCCCGGTAGAGAAGCCAACGGATTGGGTCAGTCAAATGGCCATTGTTCAGAAAAAAAATTGCGAATCTGTATAGATCCACAACACTTGAATAGAGTCTTGAAAAGGGAGCATTACAGACTCCCCACATTTGAAGATACCCTACCCCAGTTCGAGAATGCCAAAGTCTTCTCGAAACTTGACGTTAAAGAAGCCTATTGGCATGTTCGCCTTGACAAAAAATCAAGTATTCTGATAACAATGATAACACCTTACGGCCGTTATAGATGGACAAGTGTCAGGTTCTTGTATATTTTGTAATTACTAACTTATTATTAAGTATTACAAATGAGTGTTGGATGTTAAAATCAATGTGAATTACTATGTGTGCATGTATTGTAAATATTTTATAACCTTAATATTTTGCCACAAGTTCAGCCTGACAGTCACACTATACACATTTAGTTATAGATAAACTAATAAACTCGAGGTATGATAATTAAAAAAAATAACTATAAATTTATTCTAGTTATATATTTACAAATGAACTGATGAATGATAATAATAGTATGAATATCAATATATATATATAATCTAATATGATCCAGTTAGTCTCTTTGCAACATATAAATGATCATTATTTGAACAATATCATTACCTTAAAAGATATAGATCTATTCATTACAAGTTGTTCAGATAGACTTCCACCACAACAACTGATTATCCACATAGATCTAGCCTCTAGATCAGATACTGTTCACTGACTACAATTCCAAAGTTCATAGTTTACACTATAACACCAGGTCTGAATACATCAACCTGCAGTCTGGAATCTTGAATCTCAGACTTATAAAAAAAAACAATTTGAACACCAGACGACCATCTGAGATTAGTGAGACTAAAGCATTACTCTCAATGTAGACAACTGAGACTGGAACTGACACTTGATACTGAGTCTAACACCTAGACTTGAAACCAAGACTAAGACCAAGACTTAGACGTGACGCTAAAACCCCATAGAAAGATAAAAGAAAAGATTCTTCTAATCATCTAGATCTAGTCTAATTATAGACTTACAAACACGAACGAATCCAAATAGAAATAACTATACAATGAAAATAAAACTCACAGGGGTCAAGATAATCTAACAAGTGTCACGTATTACGAATTGAATTCTATATCTATTCTAATTTTAATTGGCTTGCCTAGGGGAACGTGACAATAGAAAAAGCAGTTGTGTCACTTATCTTAAGTCTGAATTTAACCAAAGACCTACAATGAATACAAAATAAAAATGACACAAGAAATCGGAAGGCAAAATATCAACTTAATGTTTAATAAAATATAAATCAAATAGTACTTTTAAATGAATCACATAAAGTTACAATCAAGAAAACAAACCTTTACTCAATACAGAATAGTTGGGTTGACTAAACCCTTTTACAAAAATGGCATGTAAAAATATTACTATTCAAGAGTGTTAATATATAACTACAAATACAAGCAAGGCCTTGAAAAAGAATAATCTTAACTTACACTATCAATAGGTATACCACGCAAGGGGTCACGCAATGTCTCCGCTATTCTGTCTCACGGCTGTCTCCGTATGTCTTGTCCGTCCCAACGTTACACGGGCGGTCTTTATATAGTCTACCGCGCGTCGAGATCAAGACAAATCTAATAGTTTCTAGAATACTACTCGAGAACAGAACAAGTGATCAACCAGACAGAGCTAGAACCTTCTCTAAAGAGACGGAAAAAAAAAACACCATTTTTTTAACCAAAGGTAAACACACAGGTCAAGGACCGGTCACACTGTGTTGCTTGACTCGCCGCCGCTAATAAAATAAAAATAATAAAAAAATAAAAAAAAAACTTATTACACAAAGGGGCAGACAACCTCGGGAATTTTCTACCCGTCTCGCGACCGCAACAGGTCAAAGAAAAAGAAAAAAAAACAATAGTAAATAGGTAACAATGCCTAGATACGTAACACCTCCCTCCTAAAAATAAAAAAGTTTACATTTCCACGAAATGGAAATCTTTTTAGAATAACTACAAAAAAGAGATTTACATTACAGAATGTATTTATCATGATATATAAAAAAATATACATCAAAATACTTTTTACAATCTAGATAAGGCATCGGCGATAACATTTTCGCAGCCTTTTATGTGTTTAAGATCTAGGTTGTACTCTTGTAAAAATAAACTCCACCTGAGAAGTCGTTGGTTCTTGCCAGACATTTTGTGGATAAATGTAAGGGGATTGTGGTCAGTAAATACAACCAGTGGCCATCTGGACCCACTAATATAAAAATCAAAGTGTTGTATAGAAAGAATCAACCCAAGACATTCTTTTTCCACAGTAGAATAATTTCTTTAATGTCTATTAAATTTCTTGGAAAAGAAACAAATAGGGTGCTCTACTTGGAAATTATCTTCTTAGTAAAGGACTGACCCAACACCTGTGTCACTGGTGTCAATAGCTAACCTAAAAGGTTTTCCGAAGTCAGGAGCCATCAAAATGGGGGAGCTAGATAATATCTGCTTAATTTGGTTAAAGGCTTTCTGACATTCATCCGTCCAAGTAAATCGGACGTTCTTTCTCAGGAGGTTTGTTAAAGGACTGGCAATGACAGAAAAATTTTCGCAAAATTTTCTATAATATCCAGACATTCCCAAAAATCTTCGGAGTTGTTTCCGATCAGCAGGGATAGGGAAAGTTTGGATAGCTTCTACTTCGGCCATTACAGGTTTCACCTGGCCTTGTCCTACAATATGGCCTAAGTATTGGATGGAAGCCTGGCAAAAATCACTCTTACTCAGGTTTACAGTAATTTTTGCATGTAAAAGTTTAGTAAAAAGACAATGCAGTTGTTTATAATGGCTAGAAAAATCTTGGCTAAAAATTACTACATCGTCTATGTATGCGTGGCGATTCTCCATGTCAGCAAGCAGGGCATTTATCATTCTCTGGAAAGTGGCAGGAGCATTCTTCATGCCAAATGGCATCACTTTGTATTGGTACAGACAATCAGGGGTGACAAAGGCGGAGATTTCCTTTGCCCTATCGTCAGGGGAACCTGCCAATAACCTGAAAGTAGGTCTATTTTGGTGATGTACTTAGCGTCACCAATACGATCTATGAGATCGTCTATCCTAGGGATAGGAAACGAATCGGTCTTTGTTACAGCATTTACCTTACGGTAGTCTGTACACAAACGATAAGTCTTGTCCTGTTTAGGTATCAAGACACATGGGGAGCTCCAGCTACTGGAACTTGGTTCAATGAGGTCATTTTCAAGCATATACTTGATTTCTGACCTAAGTATGGCAAGTTTTTCAGGGTTGACCCTGTAAGGATGCTGCTTGACTGGAGTAGCCTCGCCAACATCTACATCATGCATTATAACATTAGTCTGTTTTGGTACATCAGAAAAAATGTCATTAAATTCATTAATGAGTTTCATGATAACTGGCCTTTCTGTCGAAGACAGATGAGACAGTTTTACATCCAAATTTTGTAATACAAAAGAATTAGGTATTTTGTATTGTCCAAATTTCTCCTTTACAATATCATCATCAATAGGAGAAACATGGCTATTTGAACAACTTTTGACTGTAGTTAAAACACAATTACTCTTATCTGAGTGATCTGGCCGAGATACATAAGGCTTCAGCATGTTTATATGACATAGCTGAGTCTTTTTCCTACGGTCAGGAGTTTTGATTGTGTAATTGAGGTCACTAATTTTGGTCTCAATTTCATAGGGACCAAAATATCTGGCTTGCAAGGGTTGACCTGGTATGGGCAAAAATACAAGCACCTTATCCCCGGGAGAAAATTCTCTAACACGGGCCTTTCTATCATACCAGCGTTTCATGCTGGATTGGGTGTTTTGTAAATTATTTTTGGCCAGAACACAAGCATCATAAAGTCTAGTTTTAAACTTAATTACATAGTCTAAAAGTCCTTCAGTGGCTGTTGGTGACAACAAAGTCTCTTTTATACATTTCAAGGGACCGCGCACCGAATGGCCAAAGACTAAGTCAAAAGGGCTGAATCCCAACGATTCCTGGACGGATTCACGGGTTGCAAACAGCAGCATGTGGATTCCTTCGTCCCAGTCTTTTTCGTGCTCAAAGCAATAGGTTCGGATCATGTTCTTGAGAGTCTGATGGAATCGCTCAAGAGCGCCTTGCGACTCGGCATGATACGCACTCGACATGCAGTGTTTGATGCCCAACTGAGTCATGACTTGCTTGAAAAGATTGGCCGTGAAATTCGTTCCTTGGTCCGATTGGATGGACTTTGGTAGACCAAATAGAGTAAAGAACTTGATTAAGGCCTTCACAATGTTTGATGCTTTTATGTTTCTTAGAGGAATAGCCTCAGGAAAACGAGTTGAAGCACACACAATGGTCAACAGGTATTGGTTGCCAGCTTTTGTCCTTGGGAGAGGACCAACACAGTCAATAAGTACTCTGCTGAAAGGTTCTTCAAAGGCTGGAATCGGCTTCAGAGGAGCAACAGGGATCTTTTGATTTGGCTTGCCAATCATCTGACAGGCATGACAGGATCGGCAGTACTGGATGACATCTTTCTTCAAACGTGGCCAGAAGAAGTGTGACATAATCTTGTGGTAATGTCTTGTGGATGCCGAGATGACCTGACATTGGTGTGTCATGAGCCAGATTCATGATGTACACTCGGTATCTTTCTGGTAACACTATTTGATGGCATATTCTCCATTCTTCTTCGTTGGATGCGTCTGGAGGTTTCCATTTCCTGAAGAGCATATCATCTTGGATGTAGTAGCACGTTGATGCTAGCTCTGCCTCTTGTGATGTCATTGCGGTTTCTCGGAGTTTGGCGAGCTCTGGATCCTTCTTTTGGTCCTCAATCAACTGTTTTCGAGTTGATGCCGGCTTTTCAGAATTTGGCGTTGGTTCTTCTTCAAGAGAAGCAAAGAATGTGGTGCTCAAGTCCACATCATCGTGGTTACTGTTGGCTTTGATAACGTTCTCTTCTTGAGATGCTTTCAACCTCATTGCCCTTGTTAATGCACACGCTGGATATAACTCTAGGTCTTCCTGGGTGTGGCAGATAAGTCGGGTGTTTGAGTGACGATGGGTTCGGCTATCACCTTTCCACCTGCTAAGTCATTGCCTAACAGCAACGAGATGCCGTCCAATGGTAATGTTGGTCGGACACCTACAACAACCGGTCCAGTAATGAGATTTGACTTTATGTCGATTAGATGTAGAGGCACATCTATACATCCAAGCTCTACGCCTCGTAACAGGATGCTCTTCCCAGTCAATGATGATTTTGACAAGGGCAAGATACCCTCTAAAAGTAGCGATTGTGAGGCACCTGTGTCTCTCAAAATGGTGATAGGTCGTAGACTTGTAGAATCACCGGGTAGTGATACGAATCCTTCCGAAATGAAAGGCTTAAAATCCTCTAAGGAAACATCAATTTTTGTTGATGCAGACTGGACTTGGGTCGAACTCTTGCTGGAGTCATTGACATCTCTAGGAGACGCAGTGGAGAAACTCTTTCTTGAGTCAGTAGAACATCTTTTGGATGTATTTGGAGAACTCTTGATGGAGTCATTGGAACATCGGGGTGATGTCTTATGGGAACTCTTGATGGAGTCGTGGGAACATCGGGTCGATGTATTATGGGAACTCTGGATAGAGTCATTGGAACATCGATGTGATGTATTAGGTAAACTCTTGTTTGAGTCATTGGAACATCGGCTTGATGTATTTGAAAAACTCTTGTTTGAGTCATTGGAACATCGGATTGATGTATTTGAAAAACTCTTGTTTGAGTCATTGGAACATCGCAAAGATGAATTTGAAGAACTCGCTGTTGAGTCATTTGAACATCGTGGAGACATTTTCGGAGAGTCTTGTACAGTCACTACATTTGAAACAGGTGGTGTCGAGGTATTCTTGATATGACTTGATGATGAGGGAGTAGACCTCGACGACCACTGTACTGTGCAAGCGCTGACTTTTGAAGGAGCTTTTTCGTTTCTCTTCCTCAATTTCCAACAATCGTCAACTTTATGGCCTTCTCGTTTGCAGTAGGAACAAGTAGCTTTACTTGTAGTAGGTTTTCTGTACTGCTGTTCTTGATGGAGTTGCTAGCAGTGGACTCAGGCTGTTTGACTTGTTTTGCCTTGACATCAGTCGTGTACTTGGCAAATTGATGTGATATTATATAATCGTCGGCCAACACTGCAGCCTTGTGCACATCTTCCTCGCCACGATCAGCTATATGCGTACGGACGTCCAGCCGCACACAACTCTTGAACTCTTCCATCAGCATTAGGTTCTTGAATTTGGCAAAGTCGGTGCCGATTTCCTTGGAAGTGAGCCATTTTTCGAAGCGTCGCTCCTTTTCCCGCAGGAATTCTACATGGGTTTGGCCATCCGATTTGCGACAATCCCTGAACTGCTTTCGGTAAGCTTCCGGAACAAGTTCATATGCCTTAAGAATTAAGGCCTTAACAACATTATAATCTTTTTGTTGTTCAATGGTCAAAGAACAAAATACCTCTGCAGCTCTACCAGTCAAAACTGTTTGCAGCAAAGTGGGCCACAAAGTTTCAGGTACATTAAAATTTTTCACTGAAAGTTCAAATTGTGGAAAATAATTGTCAATTGTGGCTTCATTAAAGAGTGGAATTATTTTCAAAAATTTTGTTGCTTCAGCAGTATGACTGGCAGGGGAAGAATCTGGTCTTACATTAGCAGCTAACTCTAATTTTCTTAACTCTATTTGTAATTTCATTTCCATTTCTTTCTGCTCTCTAGCCGCTGCAATCTCTAATTCTTTTTGTTTAATTTCCTTCTGGGCTTCTATTTCCATTTGTTTTAATTTTATCTGAAGTTCTAAATCTGATTTACCCTCATCGGGTCTAAGGGTTTCTAAAAGGTCTTCAGAAAACACTTCCTCGTCTACATAATGGATTACAATGTTATCTCTGGTTTCTTGTTTAAGGGCATTTGATTTTATTTTTAACCCTAAATGTTTAGAAATAAGGACCAGTTCCTTCCTAGTAAAAGCATCAAGCTCTTCCACAGAGGGATTTGCAAGAAAAACCTGAATATCCATGGCTAACTAACAACTATTACAAGCAAAAAAAAATGTATACAATGTAAATATACAGTACAAAATCAGTACAACAAAAGACCTTAAGAGAGTTTGGTCAATACTATTGATATTTTACTTCCGACTCTTTGAAAAAAAAATTTTGTTAAAGTCAACTTTGCCTTTACAAAATTACTCAAGTAAGATGAAAATAGGTTCAGAAAAATATGCCGGACGATTGCTCCCAATTTTCTTTGTCACGTATTACGAATTGAATTCTATATCTATTCTAATTTTAATTGGCTTGCCTAGGGGAACGTGACAATAGAAAAAGCAGTTGTGTCACTTATCTTAAGTCTGAATTTAACCAAAGACCTACAATGAATACAAAATAAAAATGACACAAGAAATCGGAAGGCAAAATATCAACTTAATGTTTAATAAAATATAAATCAAATAGTACTTTTAAATGAATCACATAAAGTTACAATCAAGAAAACAAACCTTTACTCAATACAGAATAGTTGGGTTGACTAAACCCTTTTACAAAAATGGCATGTAAAAATATTACTATTCAAGAGTGTTAATATATAACTACAAATACAAGCAAGGCCTTGAAAAAGAATAATCTTAACTTACACTATCAATAGGTATACCACGCAAGGGGTCACGCAATGTCTCCGCTATTCTGTCTCACGGCTGTCTCCGTATGTCTTGTCCGTCCCAACGTTACACGGGCGGTCTTTATATAGTCTACCGCGCGTCGAGATCAAGACAAATCTAATAGTTTCTAGAATACTACTCGAGAACAGAACAAGTGATCAACCAGACAGAGCTAGAACCTTCTCTAAAGAGACGGAAAAAAAAAACACCATTTTTTTAACCAAAGGTAAACACACAGGTCAAGGACCGGTCACACTGTGTTGCTTGACTCGCCGCCGCTAATAAAATAAAAATAATAAAAAAATAAAAAAAAAACTTATTACACAAAGGGGCAGACAACCTCGGGAATTTTCTACCCGTCTCGCGACCGCAACAGGTCAAAGAAAAAGAAAAAAAAACAATAGTAAATAGGTAACAATGCCTAGATACGTAACACCTCCCTCCTAAAAATAAAAAAGTTTACATTTCCACGAAATGGAAATCTTTTTAGAATAACTACAAAAAAGAGATTTACATTACAGAATGTATTTATCATGATATATAAAAAAATATACATCAAAATACTTTTTACAATCTAGATAAGGCATCGGCGATAACATTTTCGCAGCCTTTTATGTGTTTAAGATCTAGGTTGTACTCTTGTAAAAATAAACTCCACCTGAGAAGTCGTTGGTTCTTGCCAGACATTTTGTGGATAAATGTAAGGGGATTGTGGTCAGTAAATACAACCAGTGGCCATCTGGACCCACTAATATAAAAATCAAAGTGTTGTATAGAAAGAATCAACCCAAGACATTCTTTTTCCACAGTAGAATAATTTCTTTAATGTCTATTAAATTTCTTGGAAAAGAAACAAATAGGGTGCTCTACTTGGAAATTATCTTCTTAGTAAAGGACTGACCCAACACCTGTGTCACTGGTGTCAATAGCTAACCTAAAAGGTTTTCCGAAGTCAGGAGCCATCAAAATGGGGGAGCTAGATAATATCTGCTTAATTTGGTTAAAGGCTTTCTGACATTCATCCGTCCAAGTAAATCGGACGTTCTTTCTCAGGAGGTTTGTTAAAGGACTGGCAATGACAGAAAAATTTTCGCAAAATTTTCTATAATATCCAGACATTCCCAAAAATCTTCGGAGTTGTTTCCGATCAGCAGGGATAGGGAAAGTTTGGATAGCTTCTACTTCGGCCATTACAGGTTTCACCTGGCCTTGTCCTACAATATGGCCTAAGTATTGGATGGAAGCCTGGCAAAAATCACTCTTACTCAGGTTTACAGTAATTTTTGCATGTAAAAGTTTAGTAAAAAGACAATGCAGTTGTTTATAATGGCTAGAAAAATCTTGGCTAAAAATTACTACATCGTCTATGTATGCGTGGCGATTCTCCATGTCAGCAAGCAGGGCATTTATCATTCTCTGGAAAGTGGCAGGAGCATTCTTCATGCCAAATGGCATCACTTTGTATTGGTACAGACAATCAGGGGTGACAAAGGCGGAGATTTCCTTTGCCCTATCGTCAGGGGAACCTGCCAATAACCTGAAAGTAGGTCTATTTTGGTGATGTACTTAGCGTCACCAATACGATCTATGAGATCGTCTATCCTAGGGATAGGAAACGAATCGGTCTTTGTTACAGCATTTACCTTACGGTAGTCTGTACACAAACGATAAGTCTTGTCCTGTTTAGGTATCAAGACACATGGGGAGCTCCAGCTACTGGAACTTGGTTCAATGAGGTCATTTTCAAGCATATACTTGATTTCTGACCTAAGTATGGCAAGTTTTTCAGGGTTGACCCTGTAAGGATGCTGCTTGACTGGAGTAGCCTCGCCAACATCTACATCATGCATTATAACATTAGTCTGTTTTGGTACATCAGAAAAAATGTCATTAAATTCATTAATGAGTTTCATGATAACTGGCCTTTCTGTCGAAGACAGATGAGACAGTTTTACATCCAAATTTTGTAATACAAAAGAATTAGGTATTTTGTATTGTCCAAATTTCTCCTTTACAATATCATCATCAATAGGAGAAACATGGCTATTTGAACAACTTTTGACTGTAGTTAAAACACAATTACTCTTATCTGAGTGATCTGGCCGAGATACATAAGGCTTCAGCATGTTTATATGACATAGCTGAGTCTTTTTCCTACGGTCAGGAGTTTTGATTGTGTAATTGAGGTCACTAATTTTGGTCTCAATTTCATAGGGACCAAAATATCTGGCTTGCAAGGGTTGACCTGGTATGGGCAAAAATACAAGCACCTTATCCCCGGGAGAAAATTCTCTAACACGGGCCTTTCTATCATACCAGCGTTTCATGCTGGATTGGGTGTTTTGTAAATTATTTTTGGCCAGAACACAAGCATCATAAAGTCTAGTTTTAAACTTAATTACATAGTCTAAAAGTCCTTCAGTGGCTGTTGGTGACAACAAAGTCTCTTTTATACATTTCAAGGGACCGCGCACCGAATGGCCAAAGACTAAGTCAAAAGGGCTGAATCCCAACGATTCCTGGACGGATTCACGGGTTGCAAACAGCAGCATGTGGATTCCTTCGTCCCAGTCTTTTTCGTGCTCAAAGCAATAGGTTCGGATCATGTTCTTGAGAGTCTGATGGAATCGCTCAAGAGCGCCTTGCGACTCGGCATGATACGCACTCGACATGCAGTGTTTGATGCCCAACTGAGTCATGACTTGCTTGAAAAGATTGGCCGTGAAATTCGTTCCTTGGTCCGATTGGATGGACTTTGGTAGACCAAATAGAGTAAAGAACTTGATTAAGGCCTTCACAATGTTTGATGCTTTTATGTTTCTTAGAGGAATAGCCTCAGGAAAACGAGTTGAAGCACACACAATGGTCAACAGGTATTGGTTGCCAGCTTTTGTCCTTGGGAGAGGACCAACACAGTCAATAAGTACTCTGCTGAAAGGTTCTTCAAAGGCTGGAATCGGCTTCAGAGGAGCAACAGGGATCTTTTGATTTGGCTTGCCAATCATCTGACAGGCATGACAGGATCGGCAGTACTGGATGACATCTTTCTTCAAACGTGGCCAGAAGAAGTGTGACATAATCTTGTGGTAATGTCTTGTGGATGCCGAGATGACCTGACATTGGTGTGTCATGAGCCAGATTCATGATGTACGCTCGGTATCTTTCTGGTAACACGATTTGATGGCATATTCTCCATTCTTCTTCGTTGGATGCGGGAATTTTTTTCCCGTCTCTCGACCGCAACAGGTCAAAGAAAAAGAAAAAAAACAATAGTAAATAGGTAACAATGCCTAGATACGTAACACAAGAAAATGTCCAAGGCGAATGTTCAGGCTATCCAGTAACAAAAGCACAAAGAGAATTGTAAGAGCTCTCAAAACACGTCATACTGTACCAACGTAAAAAAACTGGATAGAGTGAAGCAGCCGATAAATGACGAAAATCACATACACACACACACCTCTACGTCACAAGACAAAAACTAGTGACAAGCAACAAGGGGAGATCAGTCCCCTAGTCTACACATAAAAATAGTGCAATGACGTCATCAATATAGTGATCAACGCCGCACTATTAATTATGAAAAATAATTTCACAATACAGCTACATAGATAACTGTGACAACAGAGCTGCTCTTCTTACTATGTGTCAGTGGAGAAATCTTCCAAAGAAAGCTGTCACAAGCACTGGAAGTCCTCAGCGGCTTCATCAATGTTGCCGACGATATCATTGTAGTCGGTTGTGGCAGGACAATGGAAGAGGCGTTGTGGGACCATAAGGCAAAACTGGAAAATCTGCGAGAAAGATGTAAAAAAAAAATCCATAATACTGGACGAGAGCAAAACATTGGAACAAAAAGAGGCTGTCGAATTCATGGGACACGTCATCAGCGCACAAGCATTAAACCAGACCACAAGAAGGCGCAGGCTATAGTGGACATGGATCGCCCTACAAACGCGCAGCGAATCCGACGATTCTGTGGTATGGTGCAGTACCTATCAAAGTTCATTAGCAACGTGTCAGCCATATCACACCCCTGCGGGAACTCACCAAGAAAGAAACGGATTTTGATTGGAATGAGGAATGCGAAGTCGCCTTTAGGAAATTAAAAGAAATGATCACACCAAACCCGGTGCTGGGTTTCTATAACGCAGCCAAATCCCTTGAAATTCACGTCGACAGTAGCCAAGATGGGCCTGGCGCCGTGTTGATGCAGGAAGGGAAACCATTAGAGTATGCCTCACGAGTCTTAACACCAACGGAAAAGAGATGGCTTAAATAGAGAAAGAACTACTGACAGTAGTTTTCGGACTTGAGAGGTTCAATCAATACACTTTTGGCAGACCCGTCACAATCTTAAATGACCACAAACCCCTTGCGACCATCCTACAAAAACCCCTTAACCAAGCCCCAAGACGGTTACAGAACCTCATCATGAGAATCAATAGATATGATTTCACACTCAAGTGGGTTCGCGGAAACGAACTGTACATAGCCGACACGTTGTCCCGTGCATGCAACACTAAGCCATTTACAGAAGAAATATTGAACCTCAACATCCAACAAATCATCGAATTTCCGGTCCACTGCTAGACCGGTCACTACTACCCCTGACTAAAGCCCTTGAGCCTGAAAGCTACACAGAAGGCCTGGGGGCGAAAGTCCGTCACAGGTACACCATAAAAAAACACTATGATATAAGAGCAAGAGACCTGCCCCAGCTGAATGTGGACCAAAACGTTTACTTCCAGAGTCCGGGAAACAATGATTGGCGACATGGAAAAATAATTATGAGAAACAGTGAGCGGTCCTACACTGTGAATGGAACAACGGGCGGTACCTACGTTAGGAACAGAGTGCACACCCGTCCCAGGAATGTCTCTTATTCAGACATCTTTTCAGATGACAAAACGGCAACCCATAAGGCACCACTAGATGCCTCATCCACAGACTTAACACCACACCCTGCCTCAGAGTCCAGCGCCGGTCCTGATGGGATCCCACCCTTGGCTCACGGAGCAGAGCCTAGCGTGAGAAGGAGTGGGCGAACGAGAGCCACCCCTACGTGGCACAAGGACTATGACATGAGCAAGTGGTGACAACCCCTCAAGTTTTTTTTTTTTTTTTGCTTTTTTTTTTTTTGCCAGATCTATATAGCCTTCAATATTGACGTATATTATATTCGTCGTATATTATTTGTTATACTCATATTTATAATGTTGACTGTTGAAAATGTTATCAATGTATCGTAGTATCATCGTGTCACTGTATGTGAAAAAATTATTGTCTACAATGTTCGTGGTGAAAGAAGGATGTTTTTGCCAGGTGTTCATTTTCGTATGTTGTAGCGAACATGTTTCGTCGATAGAAAGGGAAGGATGTTAATACTTGATATATGTATGTTATAGTCCTTAGTCCTTAGTCATTGTGAGTTATGCGTCTTTTGTTGTGAACATTGTCTTCCTGCCTAAGATGGCGTCCAGTGTTGAATGATTAAAAGTGTTCGGTCCAACTACGACGATAGTTGCCTTAATTGTAGAAGACATACTCAACAACTACCAAATGTTGACTGTGGCATTTTACGTCTGGAGAGACGATCTGTTCCGTTTCCAAGTTTTATATGTGATTTAAGAGGCTAATCCAAAGCTGCGGTCACATTTTAGGCATATGTATTCACCATTTGTGATATATATATATATATATATATATATATATATATATATAGAGAGAGAGAGAGAGAGAGAGAGAGTTCAATATTATCTAAAAGTAATCCGTTACGTTTTCTTTTCAAAGAACAGACGACCCATTCAGCAAAGATACTTTAATTAAGCATCTTCATCGCAAATATTTGAATATGAGTGCATGTTTGTACCAGGAAATTGTGAGATTTGGTGATTCCTTTGTGGGAGAATCGTACTATTGTCCATCAAATGTTGTAAGTTTTTATAGTCGCTTCTTTCTAAAACATTAATGTCACATAACCGCGCATTTTTTGGATACATGTTTCATTGCAGCTACTTTTAGATTTTTTTTATAGATTTGTTGCACAAAATTGGAATCCACTCTGTAGGTCTGGAAATAATTGTGTACAAGTTATTTCTCCCCCCCCTGCTTATTTTTAAGATCACGTTAATACCATGCACAGCTGTCCATTGTTTCTAACAATGCATAAAGCAATCGGAAAAAAAGTACCATTTTATTATTGAATCGTAATAAATCTTTTTTTTAAATATAGAGACATAAGCAACTAATGAGAGGAAAGCCTTGTCGTTACAATTTTATAATAAAGGCTCTCTCCATAAGCACATGGTTGGCTAGTTTGTTGACTTGAGCCATCAAGGTCGAGTCGAACAACTTTTTTGCTATATGGTTTATTAATTGCTTTAAAAAGCTAGCACGGACGATTTCTCAAAGATCTCTTAACTTCCAGCTGGTCTACACAAATAATTGGACCATAGCGCATAAAGCAAGCTAAACGCATGAAATTGCACTAAACAAAAAAAAATGGGTAAAAAATTTCTTCGCACTGATTTATTATTGTCAGTTTAGATTAGTGTAGATCTAACATTGATTCAAAACAAGAAGAAATAAGGTCATAATTTCTTTTCACAATGTACAGAGCGATTATTGTTGCTTCTTATTGCTACTGAATATTATATTAAAAAAAAAAGAATATTTTACTTATCCACATTTTACTCCTCCACATTTTACTTATTCACATTTTACTCCTCCACATTTTACTTTTTCACATTTTACTCCTCCACATTTTACTTATCCACATTTTACTCCTCCACATTTTACTCCTCCACATTTTACTCCTCCACATTTTACTTATCCACATTTTACTCCTCCACATTTTACTCCTCCACATTTTACTCCTCCACATTTTACTCCTCCATATTTTACTTATCCACATTTTACTCCTCCACATTTTACTCCTCCACATTTTACTCCTCCACATTTTACTCCTCCACATTTTACTCCTCCACATTTTACTTATCCACATTTTACTCCTCCACATTTTACTCCTCCACATTTCCCTCCTTCCAAAACCAGAGAAAAATGGCTAAGCATATAAATAAATCCACTTAACTTTAAAATATTCCAAACATATGCCTTTAGATCTAAATGTAAAAAATGTTGCTCCTAAAGTAACTTAAACATTCATTTTTAAAAACTTTTAAATTAATGTAAGGGTCTAATGTACTGTAGAACTTTGAGCACCACACTCCAATAGTAAGACACCTGGCTTATCACTCGAAGGCGTAGCTAACGTGGGGGAGAATTCGTAAATCCTCAGGAGCACCAAATTGAGGGGGTCCTAAACATTTTTTTTTACATTAAATCTAAAATATTACGCAAAATGAAGGGGGCCCACAAAGAGATCAAGCCCCCCCCCCTCCACGGGCCTCAGAATTAAGGTAAATTCCTTGCTACGTCACTGGTCGAACATAGATTTAACTGATAACACATTTCTACTGAAATGAAATTCATTCTTATAAGAAATTATTTAAGCATCATATCTTCAATATGATACTCCTTACAAACAAACGAATATTCTAATTTTATTAGAGTAACACTATTAGTAAAATCACTAATCCTAGAAAGACTCCAGGGCAATAGAATATAAAAGTATAGGCCTGGTAGTTATAATACGTAAAACACTGTGACAAAAATTACACATAGAAAAAGAAACCCTAATGAAATACTCAGAAAGACACCAATAAAGAGACATATTTCTTATTCATTACACTAGAACAAATTCGTACAGGTGTGCCTTCTTAACTAATGCCATTATTAAGTCATTGAATAAAAGCATAAACAGATTGACACATAAAATGTGTAGGACGTCATTATCTACTTTTTTGAAGCAACGTCTGTAATCTATAATAAAAAAAAGAAGTGATATCTGAATAAAGGTATTAAAATAATTAATATAATAACACACACACACACAAAAGCAAACTCTAAGAACATACTCATAAAACACTTAAGGAGCGATTATTTTAATCTTATTAAGTTATACATGTTTCATTTAATAAACATTTTTTACCACGACCTTTACCCCCCCCCCCCCCACCCCACCACCGAAAAAAAAACTTGTACAGTGAGTTGAAGAGAATGTATACTTTTACTACAGATAATAACTTTCAGATGATATGCCTTTAGGTCTAGACCTAGAAGATGTGCAAAAACTACATGAATATTAATCGTGTAAATTCAATGCACAAACACAAATGTAACAGAAGACGTAGACTATAGTACGTTTAAGAATTAGATAAATATTTTTGCCAATGGGCTATGTTGCTGCACAGAAAAATTATATGTGTCAGACGCGACTAGCTCAAATTTTCTTTAATAGAAATTACAAAAGTCATTTCTCTAGAAAAGAAGTTACGAAAATTTTATAAAATAAAACCAAAGACATATATATATATACTACAATAAATACAGGTAGGCCTATTCGCTCTCTATTTACGATTTATTAAGGTAGGTGCTGTTTTACTATTACACACCAAGTATCAGGTTTTAGAAAAACCCAGGTTTATTTTTTCTGTAACGTTTTTCGCTAACAGCGTATAGATCAGTGATTCCCAAAGTGGTCTATATACCGGTAGACCCCAAGGGGTCTACGAAACCTTCCAAGGGGTCTATGAAAGGAAAAATATAAATTGGGGGTCTATAAGATGTCCACGGGGATCTACGATGATATATTTCATTTAAGCAGGTCGTGACTTTAATTTTAACATCCCTTTAATTCTTTCATGCACTAGTATTTGATTTGAACCTAAAATAATCCTTTAAATATTTATCTTGCTATTCCAACAAATATCGTTGCATTTAATTTAGATACTTATTTCAATAGATTTATTGTGTCTTCCCGTAACTATTGTTTACCAAAAAGAAATGTCGCGACTGTACAGCGTTGATTATTTGAAATAGGGGTTCATTCCTTCTTTGTCAAACAAGCGGTTGCCTAAGTGACTTTTTATGACGATATGAAACCAATGACGCTGGAGGATCATTTGAGACGTTGTCACCCAGACAAATTAGATCAAAATTTGAAAAACTTTTAAACACCCACTGATAAAGAATAGAACGACAAAATCTCTCTTGGACATCATATTGAGAAAAGGATGGCGTGTGAGCGTCTAACAATATTTCTTTACTCATAGCAAAATACTAAGCGTTATAGTTTTAAAAACTGTTTTACACAAATCTACATCAGATATTATTAAAATAATTTCTTTAAGCAACAATATAGTTCAGGGGTACATCGGTGGTAAGAGTTATACAATTTAAAACTTATGTAATTCTTTGCAAACGACATAGATCTATATACAGTTTAGGGTCAGCGTCATCGCAGGCCTTGACAGGGTGTAGCGCTGTGTGCTGCAAACTGCCTAAGGTTAGCTGGATCCTTATTTTTAACAGGGTTGACCCAGGAATCCTTTCCCATGTTCGGGTATAGCTGCAAGGCAGCATAGTTTTAAATTCAGTTTTCTTTCTGTACGGTAGACTGCCAGCCAAGACTAATGAGCCCTTCCTGCTCGAAGTTACTGGTTTAGGCGCCAGTCACTCACATTCGCCTCTTCTCCTGTTAGTGAAAACAGTTCTGCACACGCACTATTTTAGACACACGAGAAAGATAAGAAATACATGAGAAACTCTTTTCGACAACTTTTACAATAATACAAAAGGCAAAATAATTAATTGATTATATGTTAATGTTTGTGGACTAGTTCATAGAAATGACTATATGACACATAATATCCGTAGCAACGGATAATAGACGTGCACAAACAAATAATTAAATGTTCCAGTGTTTTTAATGATTCCAGTAATAAATAATACTTATTTTAATTGGTTTATATTTGAATTTTATGAATACAAAAATAATAGATCTCTATAACTTAATGTTAATGTGTAGCTTTGAATGACCTCTTCACTCTACAATTCGCTACAGTTAGAAAAGTGTTGTAACAAAAAGTTGATGAATTTGCAAAAATGCAATAGGTTAAGTAGGGGGTCTACCGAAAACCAGAAAATATGGCAAGGGGTCTACGAGACAAAAAAGTTTGGGAGCCACTGGTATAGATCTAAATGACATCTCTATTAATATAATTAAAACTAAATATTAAAACCTGCTTTGATGCGTTGGTAATATAGTACATCTAGAGCTACATATTATAAATGAGATCATATTATATTTATGCTAATAAATTAATTTCAATAAATCTATTGTATTCTATAATTTTAAATTCAACATATTTTTTGGCATCTCGTACTTACAAAAGCCGTAACGTCGCTATATATTCTGCGTATGCCGTTCAAGCCATTCACGTGTCTGCGTATAGAGTCTATATCTAGATCTACAAAAATTATATGGCTAGTATAGATCAAACTCAATATATCTACTGTCTATAAAATATTGAATACTTATAGATCTACTTTTTAACGCCTTGACCTTTTCTATACTATAAAGTATAAAGTAAGGCGTATGCATTTATGTATCGCTTGACCAATCTTGATAAAACTTGGCAGGAATGTTCCTTGGGTACTAACTTAGACCCTAGTTTATGTATTGTAGCCCTAAAACAAACTTAAGACCCTTAAAAAGTAAAGTTGTCCGACTCTATTAAAGCTATAGTATTTATGGATCTAGGCCATGTTTACAATGTTGACACGAGAAAAGATCGAAAGGATTTAGATCTAGATCTAATTTTAAGAAATACACTTTGCGCGGATAGTTTTTTACTTTGACACATGAAAATACGAAATATAGTCCATTGATTTCATTATATAATAAAATTAATCTTCAAATTTGTGTTTCAAAACCATTTTTACATAAATTAGTTCCTTATATCTGTGACTACAGATTTCCTGACAAACATTACATTACATTACATTAGACATTACCGTAATGTTACACATCTTTCCATCCCTAGATCTAAAACTTTAATTCAACTCTAAGATGATAAAACTTCTCTTCGCACAGATTGTTTTATAGTTTAACACATGAACATACTAATTATAATCCATTCATTTCATATTTTTAACAAATTAACATTCAAATTTGGTTTTCTAAGGCATTTTTAATTGACTACATTCGTTTACGAAAGCTGCGAAGCCGAGTTAAGATAGGCCTAGATCTATATTCATTTATGAATCGCGTACTAAAATTATTTCGTTTAATTGTTTACTTGATAATCCCATTCATTTAACCAAGCTATAACTCTTTTCGTTTTTAATAGATATGAATGTATCGGCTTTGGGTAAACCCATTTTTGCGCAACTAATTTTATTTTCGTAGCGAAAGAGAAAAAAACTTGAAAGGAACATTAGCTAAGTTTAACATACATCTAAATCCAATCCACTAGATTTGTAAACACAAACTTAGACCCGTAGGCCGCGGGTAACGTCAGGCTAGTATACCAATATAATAATAATAAGTCTTGTCAGCAAGTTCGAGAAAAAAATGAGCAATGCAATATTTCCCGTGGATATGCAGCCCCAGCTGTGACCTACTAATTTTTCTACAAGGGCAAGCTTACCCATTGTCCACCGTTGGTCAACTATGATTTTCTTTTTGCCGTCTGCGTCAGTCCTCGGCAGCGGATTTCCTTTTAGTCTCAAATGTGCATCACGCTACTCTCTTTTGTGAGTGACCTCCAGCTGTCTAGTTTTGAGGCCACATGCAACCATGTGCTCTATTCTATGTCTGCTCCTAAGTTGGTCTTCAAAGTGTTTTCTTGGGGCACCACTGTTACGTCAACCACCTTTTAGATTATCGAAAAAAGACAGCTTTTGGCATACGTTCGTCCCCAGAGTAACCGTTGGACCATAAGAAGTCCCTCTTTACTGTCCCTACCGGCGTTCGCAAATACATCGCTGTTTGTAGTGCTGTCAATGTTTACGGTGGAGCACAAGCATATTTGTGAAAGCGTTTAAGTAATATTACTTACTTTCTTTATAATACCTATGTCTCAGATCCATATGTAAGGGCTGAGAGGACCACTGCTAGGTAGACATTGATTTTTAGTAGGCTGGTGGAGCGATCTATTCCGACAAACTCTCGCACGGAGCGTCCAAAGCACTACTGCCTCTAACCAGACGGTTTCAATCCTTAAAAGATCATGTTCATTGTGGGCTAGTAGAGCGCAATTATCGGCATAGAGAAGCTCTGTTATGATAATTTATTTTCTTGTTGAATGGGATATTAGACGTCAAAGATTGAACACATTGTCGTGTGAACGAAACCTAATGTAGATGCCTTCATGCTATCGCTGCCTCATTTGAGCCACTGTTAAACCAAAGAAGATAGCGAGTAGAGTAGGAGCAAAAGTACACAGCCCTGCTTCACGTCATTTTCTATTGGGAAGTGATCATACAGGTTACCATTGCGTCTAATGTAGTCTTTTTTTTTCCACTCAAACGAAACTGCTTGATAATGGATAGGAGCATTGTTGGTCATTCGAACCTGACGAAAATCCTTCCTAAGCCATAGCAAATGACCGTGAAGAAAGCCTTGATGAGGTCCACAAATAAAGTGTAAATATATATATTATACAAGGCTTAAATCTACTATAAAATTAAGACTTAAGTCTAAGACTTTAGATAAAGACTGCCTAGAGTTAGTCTTCATTAAACTCTGATTATTTTAGATTCCATTTCTGCTATATTTGTATCCTAGATATATATTTTAGGGGTAGATCTATACTGATTCTATACTTACAATTCGAGTTTAAATTGAGTATTTATGATTCAATAGATTACAGATTATAATTATATTTTACAGATCTATGATTATTATGACAATTTTTCAAAGTACCTATAATAAATCTAAAACAAGTTCATTCATTTATTCACATGCGATTTTTATATCTATAAGCTTAGCATTATTTTGGTCCAATGTCTCACAACGGCTGATAAGAGAAATCAGAAATCAGAGAAATCGTGATCAGAAATCACAAGAAAACACTCTTTGACTCAAGAAAATATTAAGAGACTAGAACAGACACAAAATAGAAATTGAGATTCATAACAAACGAATATTCACAAATGATTAAAGTAACACCTTTTTAAAAACACCTTTTAAAAATTAATGATGAGATTTAAAATCAAAATTTTTGTTTGTACATTTATATTTTTTTTTTTGGTGTAAAATTGTGTATCGGAAAATTCCGGGTACTTAAAATAAGCTAATCCTAAAAAAATTCACAGATTTTGGTTAACAGACTCATAAAATAAAGTACCATTAATGTGTAGTTTCACACACTTGTTTTAGGTCTTTTCTCTCTATAACCTCTATCGGGTCTGATTCCAACTCCAGTATTTTTGTGCATATTTTTTTCTCTATTAAGGTACACTTAAATTCACAGCCTTATACTGTCAGTTTCATTTAAAATAAAAACTGAAAAATGCAAATAAAGAAAAAGATACTTCCGGCACAATTAACTTATTCTAGTTTACAACCAAAGAAACAAAACGCATGAGCGCAATTCGGACGGAGAGGGTTATACTAGGTAATAAAAGAGTCAAAAAAGAAAAAAGAGGGGCGAGGAGCAAGTAGTATTCATCCGTCACTAAATAGCATAACCGGACTTAAGGTTAGGGTTAGGGTTAGAGCCCTATGCGAAACGGATTTCGCGGGGTGAAGTTTGGTACGAATACGGATAATAAGTGAGATTTAAGAGTTTCTATTAGAAAATAAATTCGTCTTTGCATTTTATTCATTCTTTACTATGTACAGAATTACTTTGCGAGCCTTGCAAGTAGCGAGGTCGTACAGTACATCTATTTCCAACATAGATCACGCTCAATAGCAAAAATTACCAAATGTTTCAATCTATCTAGGATAATTGTTGACCTCAAGTAATTCTTCATTAGCTTGAGTCGCGAAAAGCTTCTTTCACGAGATTACACAATTACGGCTGATGCATATGCCGCGCAAAAGATTGGCCTTTTCCATATTGAATGACAATTTTTGTGATATTGATTGATATATTGATATTGATATTTTAAGGACTTTTTTGTATATTTTGCGATTTTTTGCGATTTCCAGGAGCTCCTGGTAAATCGACAGGAGGGCGCGGGAAATCTGTTTTGTTAT
The DNA here is from genome assembly GCA_030265305.1 of Biomphalaria pfeifferi. Taxonomy (NCBI): domain Eukaryota; kingdom Metazoa; phylum Mollusca; class Gastropoda; family Planorbidae; genus Biomphalaria; species Biomphalaria pfeifferi. Next base: position 2,777,766 of record JASAOG010000084.1, read on the forward strand.
AAAATGGTTTAATTTAATAATGTATACACCTTGACTTAGGGCGGGTCCTATGAAAGTGCTGGTCGTATGAAAGTGCGGCCCCACTGCGGTCGCATAGGTATTAGTGGCCTAAGGCCGGCCCTGCAAAATAGCGGCGTATGCTACGCCGCCGGTCGACTAGTATATATATAATTCTCTTCTGCGCTCAAGAGTTTTGGACAAGAAGAAAAAGTAAAGGAAAGATCACTCTTTTATTTCTACGGATAGAGTTATTGCACGAACTTTACGAGCCCTGCGAGTAGCGAAGTCATACAGTGTTTTATGAAAATTTTATTTCCTACATAGATCACGCTCAATTGCAAGCGTTACTACATGTTTCAACCAATCTACGAGAATTGTTGAACTAAAGTAATTCTTTATTAGTTTGAGGTGCGAGAAGCTTCTTCCACCAGATTACACAATTACGGCTAATGCATAATGCCGTTTTTATTTATAGCCCGTAGCATTGGCGTTTTCCATATTGAATGACACCCCAAAATGACAATTTTTTCTATATATTTCATGAGATTTGTATGAGTTTTAAAAAGATTTTTAATAATTTCAGGAGATTTCCATGACTTTTTCGTATATTTTGCGATTTCTGGAGATTTCCAGGAGCTCCTGGTAAATCGAGGCCGCGGGAAATTTGTTATAAGTTATTCAATTGTTTTATTTAATAATTTATACACCTAGAATTAGCGCGGGTCCTATGAAAGTTCGGGGCCCACTGCGGTCACCTTAGACAGGCCCTGCAAAATAGCGGCGTATGCTACGCCGCCGGTCGACTAGTGTTTTTAAATTTGTCATAGAACCAGACTAAAAATGACGAATCTGAGACTACAATAATTGTTACCATTTTTTTTAGCTCAATTTCATGCTTTGACATCTGTAAAAACGATATAATCCAATCACTTGACTGGACCAGTTGGAATGGGATAGGGGAAAGATAAAAGGATATACGAGTGAATCTCACCGTTATATCTTTTTAAATGCATTGATATAAAAAAGAGTGAACGACCTCTAGCCAATGCCCTAGCCACATCGCAAGGGAAGGGTTAATGAAATTTGAAGTTTTAAAATGGTTATCTAATAATAGTTTTAAAGTTTTCTCCCTGCAAAATATAAAGATGACTCATTCAACTTATACCACAACATTCAACTGATTCAAGTAATATTTATTTCCGCAGTTCAAGATAACAAGCAAAGTAATTATTTACCAATAGTTGATTAGTTAATTGTTGTTTTTTTAATTTTTATTCATTTTTGTGTTGTAGGTAAAAAAAAAATAATTGCATCATGATCCGAGAAGGGGTGTAGAGGAAATACGTGAACTAACTTTTTACCAGACAGACAAGAGTGTGTTAATACTAGCTTTTTCATTTAGATGTATTGAATGTTCTATTTTACTAGTTATTGTTAAACTTTAATACGAAGTACTTTTAAACAATTTTCAGGCTCAAAATTATATAACTATCACCTGCAATAACATGATTTTTGATTTGCCCAACAAGAAAACTCTACGCTATAAAATGATAAAAAGGTAAAAACAACAACAACTACATTTGTTTTTAAAACTTAATAACTCCCCTTTTTGGCGATTTGTTATTCAACAACTAATAAATAATGGATTTAAAAAAAATGGGAACATTTTAACCCCGCCGACTGTTTTGACTTTAAAAGAAATCCCGATAAAGCAAAGAATAAATCTTGTAGCTTTTTGTAATATTCTATTGGTAGGCTTTTTATCTAGACATAGGTGACGATGTGCGAGATCACTTAAAGGGGTTCCAAAGCGTCTGTTGACATTGTTCTGTTATTTATAGCTCATTATTCATCTTATTAAAAAGGCAGGTCAATTAAAGTAACTACGGTAAGCTATGATTAAAGTGTGACTGCCACTCGAGGCAAAAGCAGTTTTAAAATATATTTTAAGGCGTAATGATCGTAAAATTACCTTTATCTTAACCGAGACCTCTTGTAGTCGTTCTGTTTCGGTAAGCTCTGACGCTATTGTCTTGTCGTCTGCAATTAGTGCGCTTGTTTTCACAGCGCGACGCCATGTGCTTCCGTCTACCAGGTGGCAGGGTCTATGCTGAAGGCTTTCATAGAAGCTTTGAGACTGTCCCTAAAGCTATTTCTTTGTCCACCTTGTGAGCGCCTCCCTTCTTCAAATTGGCGATACAGAAGTCGTTTTGGAATGTGGGAGTTTTCCATTCCGCAGATGTGGCCTGCCCAGATTTTGCGGATGCTTTGTAGGACCACTCTTTCAAGGACTTCAGTATCAGGTATTTTTTGTTGCTATTGATCATTAAAGGCATCCTTTGTTCTCTGCACTTTTCCTGGAGTTGGCGGATGGAGAAAATCATGTCAATCGTGGATCTCCCTGAGCGGAAGCCGCATTGTGATTCTGGGTAGACCCGATCAGCGAGTTTTTGTAGCCTGGGAAGTATCACTCGAGCAAAGACTTTGCCTACAATACTTAAGAGGGAGATTCCCCTGTAATTGTTGCAGTCGCTTCTGTCACCTTTGTTCTTATACAGTGTAATGATTTTAGCATCCCGCAGGTCTTGTGGCACAGCACCTTCTTGCCAACATTTACAAAGCAGTTCGTGTAGAGGTTGGATTAGAGTAGTTTTGCATTGTTTTAGAAGATCTGGGGGGATACCATCGCATCCGGGTGCTTTGCGGGCAGCAATGTTGTCTATGGCTTTGTTGAGCTCTGAAAGGGTGGGTGTTTCATCTAGCTCGTTCATTGTGGGTAGTTGTATGATGGCTTTAAGGGCTGAGTCAGAGACTGAGCTTGTTGTGGCGTAGAGCTCGGAGTAATGTTCCACCCATCTGTGCATTTTTTGGCACTTGTCTGTTATAATTTCCCCAGTGGTTGATTTCAGAGGTGCTGTCTTGTTTTGGGAGGGTCCGAGAGCCTTGTTGATTCCTTCGTACATCCCTCTTATGTTGCCCACTTGGGCTGCGAGCTGAATACTCTCACTGAGCTCTACCCAGTATTCATTGGCACAGATCCTTGCTGTCCTCTGTGCATTGGCTCTAGCTTCTTTCAGAGAACAAAGGATGCCTTTATACATTGCGTTTATTGACCTGACAAAGGCCTTCGATCTAGTTAGCAGAGATGGCCTCTTTAAAATTTTACAGTTAATAGGCTGCCCACCCAAGCTACTAAATGTAATCATATCTTTCCACCAAAATATGATGGGCACAGTGCAATTCAACGGTGCCAGCTCTGAAAGTTTCAGTATAAACAGCGGAGTTAAACAAGGATGTGTCCTGGCCCCAACCCTCTTTGGAATACTATTTTCACTGCTAATCCACAACGCGTTTAACAAATCCACTGAAGGCATCTATCTCCATTCCAGATTTGATGGCAAACTCCTAAATATTGCCAGACTGAGGGCCAAAACTAAAATCAGAGCCACCCTCGTAAGAGATATGCTATTCGCGGATGACGCAGCGGTAGTGGCACACACACAAGAGGAACTTCAGTCACTAATGTCCCGCTTCTCTCAGGCCTGTAAATATGGCTTGACTATTAGCACGAAGAAAACAAATGTTATGGGACCACCTACTACAGCACCACCCTCCATCCTCATTGACGATAACAAGCTGGACGCCGTAAACGAATTCTGCTATCTGGGATCCACAATTACAGATGACCTGTCCCTAGAAGAGGAGATAAAAAAACGCATAGGGAAGGCTGCCTCGACATTCGCTAGACTCAGACTAAGAGTTTGGGATAACCATAAGCTAACCACGGTGACCAAAATGGAAGTCTACAAGGCATGCGTTATGAGTACACTGCTATATGGCAGTGAATCATGGACCACCTACGCAAAGCAAGAGAGAAAACTAAACTCATTCCATTTGAGATGTCTCCGTAGGATCTTGAATGTCACATGGAAAGAAAAAGTGTGCAATACTGAGATCCTTGCGCGATCAGGTATTCCCAGCATTTTTACAGCCCTCAGACAACGCCGTTTGCGCTGGCTTGGACATGTTCGCCGGATGGAGGGCAAGCGCATCCCGAAAGTCATCCTCTATGGTCAACTCGCGACTGGCACAAGAAAAACTGGTCGCCCCCATCTCCGTTACATAGATGTAATAAAACGCGACCTCAAATCAGTGAACATCAATACTGACAATTGGGAAGACATAGCTCTAGACGGCAACAGGTGGAGAGAGACAGTGACAAAGAAAGCTATGGACAGTGAAAGTACATGGGTCTCAGCCCAGGAAGAAAAACGCACAAACCGAAAAACGGCCAGCTCCTCTACCACCGAAGCAAAAGCCAAGGGGACCCTAACTTGCGCTATCTGTGGACGGGAGTGTCTCTCCAAAATAGGGCTCCACAGCCACAAGAGGAAGTGTGCTCTGAGATAAACCATAGTCGTCCTACGACTGAAGGAGGCCAATGAATGATCATTAAGTATTTTTCCGAGACAGATCACTTTAAAATTGTTCTTTTTTATCTGTATTCTTTATACTGTCCACGTCTGTAAGGCTTCGAGCAAAGTATGGAGAATGACAGCTTAATAGAACCCTAGGTTTGTGTTTGGGGTGATACAATGCGATTTTCTTGGCGACACGCAGGTCCATTCTATTATCGATATTTTCCGTTTCTGGAGAGGATGCTGCTAAGTTTGGTGAATCCGCTGAATAGACTACCATCAAGTCTGTATGTTATTTTTTATTCCGTTATTGCTATGCTATCATGAAATTATCTTCACTTGCATATTAATTTGTGTGGACATTTATACTGTTTCGTATTTCTCTACTATCCAGGCTTCCTTCAAACTGCACCACACGACACAACAAACTTAAAGAATCTCACAACTCAGGGTTCCAAAGTAACAGTAGCAATTTAATTTCAAATACATTACAACACTGTACAGTTGGAAACAATATTACACTAACTGTCCAAAAACCTAGCCTCGCTCCGCCTGACTTCACACACGGTGCTGTTTCTAACTTCGCACCGTACTGGTCACATTGCGAGGTAACGTGAAGTGTTGTGAAGTATTGATTGTGACAAACTCGCTCTTATATAGGGTCTCTACTGGCCTTCTAGAATCGGGTGGAATGTTCTTGACCACTCAGAATGATCACAATTGCCGTGACTTGCGTGCGTAATATTTACATACAGGTCGTTGCCAAACTGGCGTATATTGCACTGGTCACGGTTGACCGCTCGTCAAGCACTGGACTCAGCGATTTGCGTAGGCTACAAACACACACAGCCTACGACCATCTGTGTCACCACCAGATGTATAACAATATTTGAAACGATTGTCCAGAGTCATTTACTGCCGACAATGTCAAATGCTTTTGTTATGTTAACATATATTGGGAATAGGCTTTTTTTTCTAAAGCTGTCTTGTTGCAAAAATAATATCAATATTTCCACACTATATTCTAAAGCCGCATAGGCTTTCTGGTAGTAGACCATGTTTTAGATGATGCATAAGCCGATTTAGCAAGGTACGTGCGACGCTTTTGAAAGCAAAAGAGAGACGTGACATTCCTATGTAGTTATTGCATATTTGAAGATTTTTTTCTATATGTGGACAATTGAGGCATCTTTAAAGAACAGCTTATGAAGTCTCATTCAATGAAATAACCGTCCATTCTTTTAGTTTTCTTCCCATCTCTTTCTTTCTCTATCTGGTTCATCTTTTTTTTTTCCTGTTTGAAGAAAGGTCCTTGCAAGCTCCAGAGACCTTGTGATAAATCCATAGAGTTTTAGTTTGCGTTTTTTCACGATTATTAATATGTCATTGTAGGATCCAATCGCTGTAGTCAGCCTGTCTCTATAATCTTTTCGTTTGGAGTGCGCTCTTTAAATATAATGCCTAGGATCCTTCTGTAGCATTTCAGTTCTCTAGCTCTTCAGTCAACGTCCAAGACGCAACCATATAAGAATGTAACCATATAAGAATGTAACCATATAAGAATGTAACCATATAAGAATGTAGCCATATAAGAATGTAACCATATAAGAATGTAACCATATAAAAATGTAACCCTAACCATGGAGCGTATCTGTCTGATTATGGGGTCGAGAGGTATTTCTTTTGTCTTTTCATATTGTTGAAAACATGTCAAGTGCTGCTGTGGACTATGTAATTCATACGAATAGTTCAGGCTTGATTTCTTCATCTGAGATGATAGCTCAAATGTATTTGAAACTACTGACACTTGTCAGCTTTGTACTCCCAATATGCTTATACCCCTTTTAAAGCAATGTATGCTATAGGTCTAATTTGAGTTTTTCCGCGTTAATTTGCATACCGTACAGTGTGGAAATCTTGTCTGCAATGTCGGCTAGTTCTTCTTCTGTTCCTGCTAGGCCATCTTAGTCATCTGCGAAGCGCAATTTAGTCATTCTTCCTCCAATGCTTACAGAATCTTCAAAGCCGTCAAGAGCATTCTCCATTATCCTTACAAGGAATATATCAAGAAGAGTTGTTAAAAGTAGGCAGCCTTGTATTACACCATATGTTGTTTTAATTTATTCCCCAAAGTAATTGTGAATTACATCGCACTAGTTGCCTCTACGAAAAGGCTCTGGGCTACTTATTATTTACTGTTTGTTTATGCTGTACGTTCTATTGGAGCCCAGACTTCACCATGCCCTACTCTATCGAAAGCTTTCTTGAAATGAAGTTAGACATGGGGAAGATTCTCTTGGTGTTGGAGGTATTTCTGTCAGTGTACTCTGAGATTTAGGATTTGTTCTGTTGTGCTACTCTCTCGTCTAAACTCGCTTGCTCTGATAAAATTGTGCTTGTTCTATAGGGTTTAACAGACTTTAAATAATTTTCAACAGGTATTTGCTGTAATGACTTAGGATGCTGGTGGTGTGTAACGAATGCATGTGTAAAATCAAATGTAGTTGAAGCATTTGTAACGATGTTAAATGGTACGTGCGTACCTTGTTGAGTGTATCACAATCGCAAGTCCTTTAGATTATGCTATCCGCCACAAGAATGAACAGGTATTAACAGGATCACGGACTCAATGACTAAGTTCACTCAAGATTAAAAGGAATAACGTTTAATACAGAATGGGCCTCAGTCTAGTTCGTTACTAATAACGATGTTACCTCCTCAAGAGTCTAGCAGTAACTGATTACTCAAAGTTAATTCTAATCTCTAACCCCAAAGTCTATGTCGTCACTATCAAATGTACGCTTACTGTCGGTCTAACAAAGTGCGCAACTAAACTGACTAAACTAGCTATCTAACAGGTGCCATTGTTTTAAATGATTTGTTAATTGCTTTTCTTTAGAAGAGTGCATCTAGGGCATATGCCCTTCTTCCGACTACTACTTGTTGCTAATCTTAAAAAGTGCGCATATCATGGTTTCTCCTCCAGACTGTAGAAGTTGATCAGGAATATTGTTTGTTAACTCCGGCTGATTTTCCCATTTGTTAGGGCTTTTACTGCTGATGCTACATCCAAGCGAAGAATAGGATATTTGTCGATGTTGCATACTGCCAGAACATTTAGTAGATCTAGATCTCGTGAGATTTCAAAGTTTTACAACTGTGAACGGCTGATTAGAACTGAGTCCGCCCGGGGTAATGGCGATTGCAAACAAACTATCATTTGTAATAGTTTTTGCTTTCAATGCCTAGAAGCCTTGTGTAATGCTGTTTCCTAAATGATTATTAATAATCAACTTATCAACTACAATCCAAGATTGAATATTTTGTTTATATACACACTAAACCTTGGGAAGTTATGCGCCCTCTCGCGGTGTTGAATATAATCAATGAAACAAACAGGAGGTAACCTGTAAACTAATTAAATAACACCGGCGAAAGACCGAAACGATCAAGATATGTGGACGCTGATGTTGATAAACAAATATGTTTAATGGTCAAGAAGGGAATCGTCCGATGTCAACTCTGTCCGTAAACTACTTCTTACTTTTTATTCTTGCTGTGATAAGAAAAGCGTCTTACCTCTATTACATCCTAGAGCGTTCTTCTTTTTAAATTTATATCACTTCATTCCGTTACTAAGTAAAACTTTCCCCTTATTCCCGAAACAAAATAACTAAATCCTAATCATGTCATAACAGGTCAAATAAAACAATTTGGAGAATCGTAACATTACGTGTCGTAAAATTACGAAATAGAAATTATCAATTATAAAGCGAGTTTTGGGATCGAATTGAAAAGCGCGCTTAATTAACTCTATTTGTTATCTTATTGTTTTTTAAATACTAAGCTTTTTAAAAATCTACAGAGAAACATTGCCTCTAGAACGTAGATCTACTGCTTGTGGATGTCCCGAAAGCAGTAGTCCATTCTAAGCTTGCAACAGAAGAATTTGTGACTAATTGATAACAATTTCTTTGTCAAGACATCAATAAAGAAACTAGAAAAAAAAAAGTGTTAGTGTATTTATATGTAGTGTGAAAGGCGTTTTATTAATATTGTACCATAACAGAATGAGAGATATTTAGAATTTTGTTTGACAATCATAATATTTTTTTCATTACCATAAAGTTTTCATTACGGACCACGCTATCTAAAAGGGCAGATGATGTCAAGGTCATCTGTTTCTTCGGCCAACTGTTAGCGAGTAAGGTGTCATGTGGCCAGCACAACGACCAAATGTCTTTACTTTCGCCAAATAAAATCAGGCACCTATAAGAGATGGATGGACTCAGGGTGCCCTAAAAATCTCGAAATTCGAATCCAAATTTTCACCCAGGACTCTAGGATCGGAAGCCAAGCTCTTAACGACTCAGACACCTCGCCCCGTTTACTATAACCATGCTCACAAATATATTTATATACTACTAGCTGATAAACGTTCAAGGCTTTGACCTTTACCTCGGATTTAATTGAATTCAATGACAAACATGTCATGATATTATCTTCCCATCGCTTTCTATGTCTGCTTCTTCTTTTTCCTGGTATTGTTTCCTGAACCAAGATCCTGGCGAGCCCCGAGGACCTTATGATGTGACCACAGAGCTTAAGTTTAGGAACAATAATACAGCAGTAAACTTAAACATAAAGAAGAACAATGGATAGTGGTCAGCGAGCATGACGTCATTGTTTACATACGGTCGTATGAACAGTGAAATGAAACTTTCATATAGAGTGTGCCCCTTCAAGGCCATAAAGGCACATTCCTCGTTTCATATGCTAGGACAAATCTTTACAAAAGCTCCTTCTTTCCTAGTGTTTTAGAGCATGGAATGGGTTGCCTGAGCTAGCCGGGAAAACCAGTGACTTGGCAGATTTTAAGTCATTGGTTAATGACTGTAAAATCTGTATTATATAAGATAAAATAAGGGGCGCAAGTCTTGATTAAACAAAACAAACAAGGGAGAGTAATTTATCCTTATATTGTTAGCGCAATGTCAATGCGTTAGTAAGATAAGCAAGCCGATTATCTAAGATCAAAGAAATACAATATAATGTTCAAATAAATCAATATATCTTTAATGGTCAATCGAGCAATGTATCAATAACAATGCAACACATGGTGGGCATAGGCTAAAGCGATTAATAATGTACAAATAACATAAATATAAGTGTAGCTTACGATCGTAAGAAGTTTACAGCATGCAAATCCAATGCTATAAAATAAAAAGTAAGGCGTATGTATGTATGTATGGATGTGCCGAATAGAAATCAAAACCGTTTGACCAATCTTGATAAAACTCGGCAGAAATGTTCCTTGGGTACTAACTTAGACCGTAGTGTATGTATTGTAGCCCTAAAACAAATTTAAGACCCTAAAAAAAAAGTTGACCATCTCTATTACAGCTATAGTATTTTATGGATCTAGGTTTTGCTTACAATGTTGACATGAGAAAGAGTCAAAGAATTTAGATCCAGATCTAATTTTAAGAACTACATTTTGCACTTGTAATTTTTTTTTAAAAACTTTGACACATGAAAGTACAATATATAGTCTATTGATTTCATTATTTAATAAAATCAACCTTCAAATTTGTGTTTCAAAAGCATTTTTACATAAATTTGTTCTTTACATCTGTGAATTTAGAATTCCTGACGCACATTCTTTCATTAGACGTTACCGAAAGGTTACACATCTCTCTATTCCTAGGTCTAAATCTCTAATTCAACTCTAAAACGATAGAACTTCTCTTCACAAAGATAGTTCTTATCTTATCTTATATAATACAGACGTTACTTCAAAAAAGAAGATGATTTCGACTTGCATTCAGTCATGCATATTAACCAATGAATTAAAGAAGTGTTTGTATTTTAGACAAAAAGTCTAAGTATTTATGTGCTTGAATTATTCACTGGGATTGTAATATTAATCTATGTGGCACTATTCTATACTATTTATGAAGGCTGAGATTGCCAATATATTGTTAATATCTTTTGTTGAATAAAAATCAAGTCTGCTACTCTTCTGATATATTTGTAATTCTACATAGTACATGTGATCGCATTACTCGGTATAGTAAAAATACGCGACAACAAAAATTGAGGAAAATAAAGATATTCAATTAATAATAAGAAGAACATTACATCAATACCAGAAGAGGTATATACAGCACACTAAGCCAGTAACACCAATACAATTTGGGTGTTACAATTCCACTCGCAAAATTTTAGTCTTTTGAGATATTACATAAGGAAAACTTGAGACAAGCCTCTGTCGACGTCTAATTCGGAACCTTTAGAAATGTTCAAGAGATTTATTAGGTAGCAATTTCACTACATTAAGCTCAAAGTCTACTGTCACTAATTCTTAATTCACATGATAAGGTATACTGAAAATATCACAATCTTTTTTTTCAATAAAGTCTTGAAATCTCTATTCCAAATTACCATTACCATGCCTGTTTATAGTTCGCTGGTAGTTTTGATTGAAAATCTCAGATATTTTCTTTTTTTTTTGGGAGCATCACTTCCATCAATCGCAACAAAGCTTAGTGCTGATGTTGGTCCTTTTAAATTTCTTAGACTTTCTCTAAATCAGGCGTTCTCAACCTGTGGGTCGCGATCCTTTGAGGGGTCGATTGACGATTTGTCAGGGGTCGCCTAAGACCATCGAAAATATGGATTGTATTTAGTGTATTCTTCTATTGCTGTGTATGTCACCCTTGTAAGAAAAATGTTGCCCACCCCTGCTCTGGTGTATTTGGAGCTAGATAATAGATACAACTTTTCTTGTGGGCCGGCAGGGTTACATATATGCATGTTTTTCGTATTTTCTATATTTCTAATGAAGACTGGAAGACATACTTTTCGTTTTACAACAGGGCTGTTACTTCGGTTTGTTTGCACATGTGCATGTTAAATATTTTCAAACAAAGCTATCCCATTTCTCCAGGTTAACAAGTGTAAACAGGTTTTGTCATTTTCTTTTGATGTGGGAAGCGTGTTCGAGAGGCTAAGTGAACTTGAACTTGGCTTGGCTTGGCTACCTAGAATGGGCTCGAGGTTCGACACCCGACTTGTGCAGAGTTGTGTTTACTGAGCGCCTAAAGGCAGCATGGAAAAACAACTTCTAGATACCCCCTCCCCCTCTTCCCCCCAACTTGTCCACAAATGAGATTGGACCAAAGCGCTATGAGCATGAAAGTAGCGATCTATATAAAAACTTTAAATATAAATATACATAAAAGGTAAAACTATTTCTAGTGAAATGGTTAAATATTACATTTATTCATTGATTTTGGAGTCTCAAAGCCCATTCTAAGACGTCAATAACTTGGAACTCGATTTTCAATACCCTCAGCTGATTCAGCTCCAGAAAACATACCTCCAAGCAATTTTGATCAGTAAGAGACGTTATGGTCAGTCAGTTGTTCCGCGCGGCCCCCCATTCCCGATACAGAAACTGTATCTCCACACTTTAAAAAAATTGCTGCTAAACTTTCCCATTATTTAGGACCACAGACATCTGTGAACATTTTTTTTTCTTCTTTGAAAGTAAACAAGTGTAATCACATGTCGATGCTGATTGGCTGTAATTTTACAGCAGTCACAATGATAACAACCAGTAAGCTAGTTACACAGTTCTGGAACATTATGAACCAGTGTTACAATTACATACGTTGTAATACAAAAGGTACAACTGTAAACATTTGTGCTAAAATGTTATGTTGTAAAAAGGTGATGAGAAAATAAAATATTCATAAAATGATGTTCACATATTGCTAACTCTTGATAGTGTATTAGTAGTGTTCCAGAAATGAAATGTAAATGTATAATACAGAGTAAATGTGAATTAAAGACATTATACTCAATTAATTAGCGTATTTTTCTAATTTGTAAGTACATATATATATATATATATATATATATATATATATATATGAAAAAAATTCTACCAGTTCTACACGAGTTATATCCCGTGTCGACATTGTCTCCACTCAAGCCTAATAAGCATGTGTGGTTGAAAAATTCTAGCCTGCCTTACAGGATCGCCATCAAAAATATTATCTTTTTATGGAAAGGACAAAGCTGTGACTACATAATCAGACCTGTCAGATCTTTGTAATTTTGTTGTTCCTTCTATATAGTAATGGGAAGAGTCACTGGATATTAATATTTAAATATCCTTTTACTAGTTGTTATCCCTTATTGTTAATAAGTACATTATTTTTCCTATTGATAACATTTTGTTACAGTACAAAAACTTATATAACTTAGCAATACAAATGTAAAAAAAAATATAAAAAAAATATAAGACTAAAATAATTGACAAAACATCTAAAACCGTTAGCATAAATGTGTTATAAATATGGAAATATGATAAATGGGCGTTTCCCCTTCTAAACATTCTCACGTGTATGTTACTGCTAGTAGTGAATAGTTGTAAAAGGGGTGTATTTTTATGAAAAACTGTTTGCTTAAATGATTTAAACAATTAGATTTTTCGTTTAGAAAAAAGAAAAAAAAGTAGCTGCTGCATCAGAACTTTGAATGTTCTAAAATATTATGATGTCGAATTTTCATTATCTTTTCTAGTTTACGAGATTTATGTTTAATAGTGAAATTTCCTAATATATTACTGTACTTATAAACGATTAACTGTATCATTGCATACAACCAAGAAAGGTATGTCTTTAAAATTTAGAAAAAAAAAAGTATTTCCACTTTAGAAGCACATTAAGAATCAATTCTACGAGCAAATGAAATATAAATACAGTTATACAAGTGTACTTCTATTTTGGAGGCCAATGATCTTCGAATACTCCGACTGAACATATGATTAAAGAGTTTATTACACTATGTCATAACAAACTTTCTTTCCCCATGTGATGAAATACTTTTTTAAACCATGTGATGACGAACTTTCTTAAGCCATGTCATATCAAACATTCTTAAGCTATTTGAAGACAGATTTTTCACGCCATGTCATATCAAACATTCTTAAGCTATTTGAAGACAGATTTTTCACGCCATGTGATGACAGACTTTCTTCCACCATGTGATGACAGATTTTTCACGCCATGTGATGACAGACTTTCTTCCACCATGTGATGACAGACTTTTTACGCCATATTTTTCTCAGTCTGTCATCGCATATGTCTGATATCAAAAACAGATTTACGTATTTACAGTTACACATTATTTGCCTAAAAAAAAAGAAAATAACATCTACTCTTACGCCCACATAATATACAATTTATTCCGAGTCGGTCAAAATGTTAATAATTTAATATATATGGGTCTAGAATAAACACATCGAGGTAAAAGCATTTCCACACTTGTATGTCACCCCAATTCATAAGTCACACTCCTTTGGGTCTCTAAGGCTTTAGAAGGGATTGTGATGCTTTTATTTTTGTACAACTATGAGGTAGGTGGGTCAATAACTTTCCGTACAGCGCCGTGACTTTACATCCACTCAGCGAGTTATGATATTTGCACAAAGTTGTATTTGAATGTGTGGCATGTCGGAAATGTTTGTTGATGCAAGAAGTACATTATTGCCCACTCCCGTAAATGTCGTTCAGGGTCGATTTAAATAGGACATGCTTTTAAATGTACCTACAAATAATAAATGGGTTAGAAAAAGGAATTTTTGTTGTTACATAATGAAGGCACAATATCGCAGAGGCGTAGCCACACAATGAGGCGAAAGTGCTCATTACTCACTGAACTTTAAGGCCCTAGTGGGACCCATGAACTTAGAAAAGCAAATGTGTTCTCTTACAGAATTTATATACTTCATTCACAATTCAGTTAACAACATTTGAATATTCGGTTAAGGTAAAGGCAGTTCGTTTCGGTTCGTTGAAATTCGAATTAAGTTCGGTTTCTTAGTAAGTAAAGTTTGAGATTGGTGCGTTCGGTTCGATTTTTGTTTAATTTGTATCTCTACCATACACCTTATTCACAATTCAGTTAACATCCTATTTGTACTTGCCTTTGTTCACTCTGTAAAGCAAGCGACAAAAGTTTGAAAACATTAGAAATAAATACCAAAGGAGACCTCAAGTAGATGTCCACATTGCCACAGACCGCACTCTATAAGTCTGGGGAAATAGAAAGATAAAGCAAGACGAAACAAGAATCCGCTTCAGCTCTGGAAGAAAAGCGAACCAAACGAATAGCTAGTTTATCTACCACCAAAGCGAATACAAAATTTCCTGCACTATATGTGGGCCAGTCTCTTTCTCCCAAACAAGACTTTACAGTCACATGAAAAGGTAATTTACGAGATGAAACATATATGTTTTTTTTTTACTGAAAAGGGTGGAGGGCAATAAAATATACATTGGTATATTGTCAGAAATTAAAATTCTAGCGGTTCTGCCGATAATTTGTACATAAACAGTGTATACACTCCCTTCATGGACGTCTAATTATTCAATCTTTAATGAGTACAAACGAAACAGAATTCCAACTTTTGGTCGACTGAAGGTTATCAAATTTTGGTCAAGTGCAAGATATTCAACTTTTAGTCGAGTGCAGGAATTCCAACTTTTTGTCGAGTGCAGGTTATCAACCTTTTGGTCAAGTGCAGGATATTACAATTTTGATCGAGTGCAGAAATTCCAACTTTTGATCGAATGCAGGAATTTCCACTGAATCATTCTAAATATACAAAGACACTGTTTGGACAAGCGCAGGAATTCTAACATTTTGGTCGAGTGCAGGAATTGCAACTGAAGCGTTCTCAATATACAAAGTCACAGTTTGGTCAATTGCAGGAATTCTATCTGTTTCATCGAGTGCAGGAATTCCTACTGCAGCATTCTCAATATACAAAGACATAGTTAGATTGACTGCGGAAATTTCTATTGGAGTATTTTGAAAATAAAACCAAATTAAATATTTGAAGTGACATTTTGAAAAAAAAACATGGCAGTGAAAACATAGTTTTCCGTATGTGACTTAAAAAAAAAAGTTCCCACTTTCAGACCTTGAGGTCCATAGGGCAGATGATGTAAATGTCATTTGTTTCATGTGGCCAGCACAACGACCCACCGCCTTTACTTTTCCCTAACTAATGTTAGGTACCCATTAGAGTTGGGTGGACTCAGAGGCGCCCGAAGATCCCGAAATTAAAAATCCCAGTCTTCACCAGGATTCGAACCCCGGTCCCCGGTTCGGAAGCCAAGCGCTTTACCGCTCAGCCACCGCGCCTCAGTATGTGACTAACATAGTTATTAATTTTTTCACAAAGATATACATCAAACAAACTCTTCTTCGCTTCAACCACATTGCCTTCCCCCACCCCACCCATTCATTGACGCTGTAGATATTTTATCGGCTACATTGTTGGCTCACTTAGTTACAAAGAATAGTAAAGCAAACATTTCGCAGAGTGACCATGTGGTGACCTAGTTTCACATTTCTTAATCGCAACGAGATTTTTCTTACGACGACCAAATTTGAAAAAAACAATATTGACATTATTTAAAGCCTGGGAGTCGAAGAAAACAAAAAAATCAGTTTCACATATGCGCTGTCACATAGGGTTTGTTGAATGAGTTGATCCTTTTCACAGACATGTTGAAAGTATTTCTAGAACACTAATGTACTAAAGAATTATAGACGGGAAAGTACACAACGGCTTGTATTTCACTGACGTCTTAAATGAGTCCGTATAAATACAGCACCGGAAAGTAACGGCTTGACACATTGGTCTAGGATCCTGAATTAAATACACCATTTTTATTTTACGAGCTGAGAACGGTAAGTCATGTGACTTTATATTATATTACTTTAAGGTATCACTTTAATATTAACACTTCGCAAATAAATATATTGTATTGGGAGGCGCGGTGGCTGAGCAGTAAAGAGCATGGCTTCCGAACCGGGGACCGGGGTTCGAATCCTGGTGACTGGGATTTTTAATTTCGGGATCTTCGGGCGCTTCTGAGTCCACTCAGCTTTAATGGGTACCTGACATTACACGGAAACCACAGGCCACAGAAACAGGTGACCTTTACATCATCTGCCCTATAGACCACAAGGTCTGAAAGGGGAACTGTACTTTTTTTTACTTTACTTTAATAAATGTATGTCAAAAGATGTGAAAAATAAAAGATACTGACTGACTCAAAACAATAGTGATGTCAGATAAACGCTACTTCCTTATTGGGAAATTATAAAAAGAAATCGAGCATGGAAACAACATTAGTGAAAGTATTGCTTACTACAAAGTATTTTATGTTTAATTAATACTGAAAACAAGATAAATTTAAAAAAAAAATACAATTTTAAAACACCATAGCTTCATTATACGACGTCAATTAAAATCTAAAAAAAAAATCTTCCCAACCGGGTATCGATCTCATATTTGACAACCTTCAGCTTAGTGACTAACATTGCTATCAAATTAAGCCAGAGTAACTTTGTATAATTTTTCTATAACTTATTGGCACTTTCTTATAGTCTAACATTACAGGCGCTGCTCATAAAAGAGAAAATGATTACGTCCAACGTGTCATGCATCTAGTCATGCATCTAGTCATGCATCTAGTCGTGCATCTAATCAAGCATCTAGTCATGCATCTAGTCACGCATCAAGTCATGCATCTAGTCATGCATCTAGTCATGCATCTAGTCATGCATCTAGTCATACATGTTAACCAATGACTTCAATTCTGCCAAATAGAATCAAGACGTAACCTATATTAGATTTACTTAAACATATAAGAATAACTTAGAGATTATCGATCGAACTGAAAGCAACTTGAAACTTAATAAACAACTCAGTTTTCGGTACACTTCGGCTGACTACGCCATGTTTTTCGTTTAGTTTTGTATTTACTCCAATTTATAGCCAAATTTTAATTAATTTATTTCTTTACTATGAAAAATTATAATAATCAAACGAAAGTTTTCACCGTAGGGCCAAAGAGCTAGATTTTTTTTTCTCAGCGATATACAACTGTTAAATTTTTACAAAAGTCGTTAGAGCTGTTTTAAGATCCGTGTCCAGGTTCAAGCCTGCAACTTCCAAGTTCCAAGAAGTTCTGACTTAAATAGAGGTATTGTACAATATTTTTTTAATAGACGATACCACAATTAAACAAATTAAAATAAAAGAAAAATATTTTTGAAAATAAATTTTAAAAATATATTTGGTTCAAACCGGGTACGAAATCGTGAACTTTCGTCGTTACCAACTTGGCCAGTGGGCGATGCATATTTTGATTATTTATTGATAATAATGGATATCTAGCTCTAACACATCTTATAATTTATCTTCAATAATACAGAAGTTATTTCAAAAATGAAGATGATTTAAAAAAGGAAGATCTAAATCTACTTCTAGATATAATCAATATTAGATTTACGCAGGGCTTTTTTTTGTGACAGTACGCACCGGTACCTTTTTTTAAAAAAAATTGTACTTTTCTTGTATTATAACGTATATTATTAATTTTTAATAAGTCCGTGTTAAGCACGCATCTTTGGTGAAAGCACTCAAGAAGTCTTAGTTGTTTTCTGTATAGTGTCCATGTCTAAGAGCCATATAGAATGGTTGAGAGAACCACCGCCTGGTAGACATTGATTGCGTAGGCAGGCGGAGCGATTTGTTCTTCCATACTCTCGCCAGAAGGCGCTACTAGCCCTGGCCAGACGGTTATCAGCTTCCCTTGAAAGTGAGGCGTCATTTTACACTATACTACCCAGATATGTGATATATATATATATATATATATATATATATATATATATATATATGTATATATATATATATATATATATAGTAAATATTAGAATATCAACCTTCTTGTGTCGAAAATGCGCAATGTCTAAGAACTTGAAGAAAGTAAAAGGTGTCTAATAATCGCTTTGAAAATCACATGAAGGCCTAGTTTCATTTGAAAGCAACTCCTGAAACAAAGGATAGAGACGGTCGGAGACCGCGTACACCGGGTGCTTATTATTGCTTAAATGAAATACCTAACATGTGTTTTTATTTCCATTTGGTTTTTCAGAACAAAGAATGAAGCTGAATGTATGCTTTGTAACCTTGACCTTGACGGTCCTGTTCTACAAGAGTCAAGGTAATGGTTTTCTTCGTAGGTGTAACTAGATTTAATATTTAATTTCATTTAGTGAGGAAACAAAAAGTTTATTAGACATAAATACTGAATAGTGATTGTTTAGTGAACATTTGAAATATCGGAAAGAGTTGAGCAGAAGACTTGTGAAACTGTATGCCAGGTAAACGTACACAAAGTCTTCTCTCCTGGCCTGCCTTAACAATAAACAACAATTAAGGTCCAAGTAAGTGTCTATGTGTCCCACAACAACTATTTGAAAATAATCTATTGTAAAACTTTTCAACAGCGCAAGTTTATGTGGCTGAAGGATATTTTGTGATTGACAGCAGCGCTGTTCAAAAGTGAGTTAATAGTGATGTCTTGACCATTTAGATAGCAATGCAATAAACAAATTTATAGATTCTGACTTATTCAGAGTATATATACGCAATATGCAATATATATATATATATATATATATATATATATATATATATATATATATATATATTAGGGGTGCACCGGATAGTACTTTTTGATATCCGGCCGGGGCCGGATATGACCGGATAGTAAAATTTGATATTCGGCCGGGGCCGGAGCCGGACACCTAAGTGTCTTTTTTTTTCCTTGAGCATACGCACGCAATAGAGTTGGGTGTCAGTCAAAAAAGAGAACACATTGGCATGGTCAGTCAAGCATATAGATAAATTAAACCCGTCCACTAGTTAGAGGTCAAGGGTTGTTGTTTTTTTTACGCTCCAGCATATTGTTTCTTTGTTTGCTAGATCTAACTGCGGTACTATTATGCAATTTATTTTATGCGATTTCAAAATTTACTCTAAGGTTTTCCGTTATTTATTAAGTCAAAAGAATTAAACAATGTAATTAGCTTTCTTTCTAAAGATTTTAATACAAGGCAAAAAAATACACACACGCAAACATGCACATCTTTGTTTTACTTTATTGGGCAGAGAACGTACGTAAGAAACATTAAATGCAAAGAACGTATGTTAGAAACATTAAATACAAAGAACGTATGTTAGAAACATTAAATACAAAGAACGTATGTTAGAAACATTCAATACAAAGAACGTATGTTAGAAACATTCAATACAAAGAACGTATGTTAGAAACATTAAATGCAAAGAACGTATGTTAGAAACATTCAATACAAAGAACGTATGTTAGAAACATTCAATACAAAGAACGTATGTTAGAAACATTAAATGCAAAGAACGTATGTTAGAAACATTAAATACAAAGAACGTATGTTAGAAACATTCAATACAAAGAACGTATGTTAGAAACATTCAATACAAAGAACGTATGTTAGAAACATTAAATGCAAAGAACGTATGTTAGAAACATTAAATACAAAGAACGTATGTTAGAAACATTCAATACAAAGAACGTATGTTAGAAACATTCAATACAAAGAACGTATGTTAGAAACATTCAATACAAAGAACGTATGTTAGAAACATTAAATGCAAAGAACGTACGTAAGAAACATTAAATGCAAAGAACGTTTGTTAGAAACATCTTCCTTAATTATTACTTAATAATAATTTTTTTCGTGGTTTCAATAACTGTTACAAAAGGGAACGATAGTAAGCCTATGGATGTCAGCTGTGTAAAAGTCGTCCTGGCCTGATACACAGTGGCTAAGTACGCATCTTAAGTAAAAAAAATAGTAATTAGAAGGAGTTAATTGACTGTCACAAATTATTAAGAATATTGTTATCCAATCAAGACACTTAACTGCAGGAGTAATAGTCAAGTTAACACGTTAGAAAAATTATTTAACCCTAATATTTATTGACAGTGTAATATCCTTTGTTAGCACGTTGTGTTTTCTTATTCTGGCTTAAAAATGGTCAATGTCTATCAATAAATTGGGTGTCAAGGACCAAAGAAATAAAATAAAGAGTAGGGGGTGTTTAGCTCTCCATTTAAAGATAGCCCAGGTCGTGTCTTCTACAAAATAATTAGTTACTGGCTTACTGGGCTAAATAATCTCGCGGTTTGTGTTATGTGTAGCTAAAGGTCACTCGTTTAGGTGCGTGTGATCTTTAGTCCAGCTTACTAATTGAGATTTATGTTCAAGTAACTCGGCACACTTGAAAAGGTGTGGCCTCTAGCCCAACCACGTGATTAAGATTTTTCTCCAAATAAGCAAACTCTTTGTCCGGATACCCATGTAGATGTTTGGCTTGATGTCCAGTCCCCCCCCCCCCCCCAATTAGGATTAACTACTAAGTAAACAAACATAGTTCCCTCGTGTGACCTCTAGAGTGTGCTTACGTCCATCGTATCTGACTTGGGGTCACCTGTCAATCAATGAACGCAATGTGATGGACTAAACAAATAAAAGGGGGAGGGTGCTGTTCATCTGGAAATATACCTAGTTACCTTAGAGGTGTGGCTCTTGTAGTCCAGCCCCCCCCCCCCTAATAAAGATTAACTACTAAATAAACAAATTCAGTTCCCTCGAAAGGTGTGAGAGTGTCAATACGCTGACATTAAACCTAAGTCCATCGTATTTAACTTGTGGTAACCTGTCTATCAATAAACTCAATGTGATGGACTAAACAAATAAAAGGGGGAGGGAGTTGTTCATCTCTACCTCTGGTGATATATTCATGCACAGCTAGACAGACGTCTGGTCAGCATGACGTAGTCAAGGATTGTAGCATTTTAACATGTTAGCTAACCTACTCAAAGGTCAAAACAAATTGAAAAAAGTGTCAGCCATTGCTGCTCTGTATGTAAAGCGAATTTATGAAAGTTTCATTTCTATTTATATTAAGTTATTAACACGCCTTGTCTTTATAATAAACGATGTTTGGTGCATATTCATAATGGCTCTATTTTTAAGCAAATTATTTTGTTTTATTATAAACATTAATACATTCTACAACAGACATTAATGGAACGAGGTCCACTTTATGCATATTAAATAGGTGTATTTTTTACTATCCGGTTTACTATCTGGTAGTGATATCCGACCGGAGCCGAATAGCACCGGATAGTAAAAAATGCCGGATATTCGGCAGAAGCCGGATCCGGAGCGACTATCCGGTGCACCCCTAATATCTATATATATGGCTCTTTTTGTCTCGCAAGACAATGGATGCGCCCAGATGAGTTACTGGCTTTGGTTACGTCTTGAGATGGAACAGAATCTGGAGTGGCTGATCAAGCCAATGCTGGAGCGGCAAAGTTTGCCACAGTTCGTGCATGTATATGCATCAGTGCTAGTGCTAGCTGGCATGGCAGCTTTCTTTTTCTTTCTCTTGGCCGATGCAGCATCATTTCTTTTGCATTCGGCGAAGTTCGTAAAAGCATGTACAGTCTGTCTCCATGCTGTCCGGTCTTGGGCTATCTTCTCCTACATACTTTGGTCGATGCCCGTTGCTCTCATGTCTCACTTGCAGATATCTCTGTAGGTTAGTCTTGGGCGGCCCTTGGGTCTGACTCCCTCTGCAAGCTCAGCGTATAGGATGTCTTTTGGGATTCTTCCATCTGGCATGCGAGTAACATGACCGAGCCAGCGTAGTCTGCTCTGTTGAAGGAGAGTATAGATGCTGTGCATGTTGGCCTGTGTCAAAACTTACTGGTTGGTGACACGATCCCTCCAGGAGATATATATATATATATTGCATTCATCATTAATCTTACACATTCCTTTTTTTTAAAGAATAGAATGAATTGATTCTTATCTCATTTCTTTGTATATTTTACCATCTGGGTTCACTCCATATTTATGTTTTGTCAACAGTTACATTAGAGAAATAAATACCTCGGACTCATACGCTGTGAAATACCAACAGGCTGTAGAAAAAATACAGAAGGATGTTGCGTACATCCTGACACAGGTAGACAGTATACAGAATTTTAAACTAACTTTTTTTGTTTCAGATTTTTAGATTTACATTACTTAACATAAGGTGGAAAATAAACAGAAGAGAAAGTTATTTATCGATTATTTATTCTGTTTCTATGTGTAGCCGAGGAAGGTTTCTCCAAAAACCTTGTATCTCTGTCTTAGGTTTATTTAGCAGGTTTTCATTCAAAATTTCATAAGGCTTTTTTTGAGCTTTTTATCATCTGTGCAGTACAAAATCTGACTGTTAAGTTTGAGTGTAATGTAGTCCTGCTCGCTTTATAAGTTATAAATGGTCTTTCTGAAAACTTATGAGATTATTTATTACTTCCTGACCCCACCCTACTCTTCTAGGTCGGCAGGCACGGAATCGGGTAGAATTTGATCTCTTAATCATTCGAATGACCATTCAAGTTTGGCTTGACATTACAGTTCTAAATAGCAAAGATCTACATAAAATAATTTGAGCGGCTCAAATTATTTTCACATTTCAAATACAATGATGCCATTGAAGTAACAATATTAAACTCCTGCGTTTATTGAATAGGTGCAAGCTGCTACTGAAAAGATTATTTGGTTTAAATTTAGAGAAAGATGTAAAATATTTATAAAATAAAAATTCATCTTATTTTGAACAGAGGAGTTTTATACCTATACATAAACCTTTCTTTTCAACATCAAAACCTTTCCTTATAACAAAACCTTTTTATTCGTATCACCCCAAATAATTATGTGATTGCAATCATTTTGTTTTCTTTTATTGATTAGGTCAATAACATCTTGACATCAGTGTCCAAATTCGGCTACAATATTGAGATAAGAGTGAGAAGACTGGATATTCTGGTATGTTACAGTACGTCTAGTAAGGTTTGACCTAAATGAAAATTTACTTTTATAATAGTCTTTGAGAGTATCCTTTTTCAACTTATGATAGTCTCTGAGACACCCGCTGCATAGCCAAGGGTAATACTGCATTCTTAATTTATCTTTGGACTCCAAAGCTAGCCTTATTGAGCTCCCGATAAGTTTTTAAAAGATCTATATCAAATGTCAAGTTACGGACGTTGTAGGCTGTGCAGCATATCCGAAGTCCTATCGTTACACTACAGTTTGTCATCTTATTTTTTCAACTTCATTCTTTATTCATTAAAATGATAGTACAATAGATATTCGGGTTCGAATCCTGTTTGAGACTGGGATTTATAATGTCGGGTTCCTAAGGGCGCATCTGAGTCCAACCGGCTCTAATGGTTACCTGGCATTAGTTGGGGAGAAGTTATTGGCCACATGACACAGTCATTTACCGTGTGCCACAGAACTAATTGTGCAAAGTTTCAGATTGATCGTAGAAAGGGTGTAGGAGAAATAACATGTACACACTTTTTACCAGACATACAGACTGACAGAGTGAGTTGATGCAAGCTTTGTAATTAGGTTCGGTTTTTCGTGTTAAAGAAGGACTGAACTTGACTACATTGCAGGAAGAGAAAGTACAATTCAAAATGAGAGAGAGAGAGAGAGAAAAAGAGAGAGAGAGAGCTAGAGAGAGAGACATTAACTACATCACATTGCCTACGCGCTTATGTGTGTGCATGTGTATATGTGTTTGCTCTGCGGAAAGTAAATGATTTAAAGCCACATTGAAAGACTTACAAACGAGTTCCTTTCCCCAGGCGGAAAACTTTGTCAGCAGTGTGGTCCTAGGTACCAGCAATGTGGTAGATAGTTACATCGCAATTGATACCTTCAAGAACTGGCTGATTGAGAAAAAGCTCTACGACACAATACAGTTTGACTTTGCTGTCCTCTGGACTGGGTAAGTGGTAATCATGGATTCAAATTCAGATACTATTGATCTATCCAAAAAAAACAAATAATCACTTTTTTCATTTTCTACTATTAACATAGTTTTCTCAAAGTTAAAAAGAAAATATTATTTATTTTGACAATTTTTCATTATTCTTTTGGACTGAAAATTCATAGAAACTTCCCATGCTGCTTGACAACACGTTCATTTAACTTTTGCAAAGGTCACTTCAATTATTATTTAATTAATTGTATGTATATTATTTGGGCCCCTAGAAGGCGCGGTGGCTGAGCGGTAAAGAGCTTGGCTTCCGAACCGGAGACCGGGGTTCGAATCCTGGCGAAGACTGGGATTTTTAATTTCGGCTCTTCGGGCGTCTCTGAGTCCACCCAGCTCTAATGAGTACCTGACATTAGTTGGGAAAAAGTAAAGTCGGTTGGTCCTTGTGCTGGCTACCATGACATCCTCGTTAACAGTAGGCTACAGAAACAGAAGACCTTTACATCATCTGCCCTATAGACCAGAAGGTCTGAATGGGGGAACTTTACTACTTCTTTTTATACATCTTTTATAAAAAACTTTTCAGATTTGTGTTTGTATTGGGAAAATATGGTATATATAAATATATGAATAAATATAATATAAATATTCTAATGGGTACCACCTAACTTTAGGGGTAAGTAAAGGCGGTTAGTCGTTTTCCTGGCACTAAGGTTAACAGTTGGCCAAATAAACAGATGCCTCGTTGATCTCAAGGTCTGAAGGGTTACTTTACTTCTTTTCATACGGGCCCTGGTATACAAACAGAAAAATGATATGTATGTTTTAAAAAATGTATTACTTAGTATCAGTAATGCCCCTTTTGCAGATGGTCGCCCAAAGTAAAAGTAAGACTTAAGGTTTTGATATAATTGTAATATTAAGTAGGAATACAATTTTACTCTTTGACTTTTTACGATAGTTGTAAACGTTTGTCTGGACTAGACATATGTACTAATATATACAATAGTAAGCCCTAGGTATTCCAAATAATGCTTCTTTTATATAATTCACAGTATCTAACAACATTTAATTTTACATATAATTATTATTAAACTTTTAAGTATAGTAGTTGTGGTGTCCTCGCGAACATATTGTTATGACCCTATTGTCGGCGCGAAAGGGTTAACTGTAGGTTCAGCTGACACACGTGAACTCAGGCGATGGACAAGGGACAGTACCACCATTACACGCAAATATTACCAATGTTATGGTCATGTGATCGAAAGCCTGTGTGGACCAGAGACAGTGTGTAAGAAAGACCGGAGACCGGGACTGTTGGTCGGCCATGAAGTCCTTCCTGGTTGTGTCCTCAAGTGTTATTCACTCATTATTAAAAAAAAGTTATATCTTGTGGTCTATAGGGCAGATGATGCAAAGATCACCTGTTTCTGTAACCTTCGGTTAACTAGAGTGTCATATGGCCAGCACGACGACCATCCTCCTTTACTTTTCCCTAACTAATGTCAGGTACCCATTTGAGCTGGGTGGACTCAGAGGCGCATGAAGATCCCGAAATTAAAAATCCTAGTCTTAACTAGGATTCGAACCCCTTTCCCCGGTTCGGAAGCCAAGCGCTTTACCTCTCAGCCACCGCGCCTCCGCGATTATTTGGAGCTCTTGTTGTCAAGTTCTTGATGTGTTAGATGTGCTGTGTTGTGTTTAGCAGTGTTTACAGAAGGCCTGATTAGGAGAGAAGCGTAACAATATCAACAGTTTTGAAAAGAAATACATTATTACTTCGATGCCTACAGTGAAATTAGCGAATGGATAGTTCAGTTCGTAACGTAACTGTTTCTTTCATTCCTCACTTTTCATATTTATTTAACACAAATATTGAATGAAATAAGCATGTACGTAGAAGCGTACTTTGTATGTTTTGTTACAAAGTTTATAGCAACTCTTTCTGTCTGTCTGCCTGTCTGTCTGGTCAAAGATTACACACGTTATTTCTCCTACACTCGTTCTTGGATCAAGTTGAAACTTCGCACTTTCATATCTTGGCGAATACAACGAATTAATAAAGGAAAAAAAAACAATTAGGCCTAGTCAATTAATTGCGGGTAATGTATTGTTTTGTTTGAAATCAACAAGGAGAATTATTCCTTCAGTATTCAGAGATTGTGCTTAATAAGTAGGGATCTGCCCCTTAGATGAAAGTATTTTTCCAGCACCCACTGTTGGAGCAAGTGTAGAATTTAAACGATTGTTTATTGTACCTAAAACAAATAAAAAAATCAAAGAATTAACAAATTAGTCAATGCATATTTGCTAATTAATATATTTTAAATCTGATATCGAAAAAAACTAAAAGCTATTTACATTACCGTGAGATAAAATTGAAAATAAGGAGTTCATTCCCTTAGCTGAGCTTACATCGTATTTGTTTTTTAGTATTTGTATATTTTTTTTTTTTTTTTTTCAGGCTTGATTTGCTTAGTAGTTTAGGATACTCCAAACACTGTAAGACTTTTTTTTCTTAGTTTGTAACACAAGTCAGTAAGATATAAAATAAACTTCATTTAAAAAAAAATTTAGAGCTCGCCATTTCCCTCAAAAGGAAAAATTTAATCCCCAACATCAAATTTTTTAAAAGTTTTATCTTTTTTCCTCATTTTATATGGACAAATGGGGGAGAAATATTTTGATTGGCTATTCAGTTTTGTTTTCTTCACCTTCAGTTGATAGTGTTATTGGCGGCATCTGTGCTGGGCCTGCTGCTGTGTCTGTCGTAGAGTTTCAGCCGACCTACAGAGATGTGGTGGGTACAGCTCACGCGTTCGCTTTGCTGTAAGTAACAAGCAAAAAATAGAAACAACAACAAAAATTGCTAAAACAGAAGCACATCTTTGACTTTACATCAATAATAATAATAATTTTAAAGAACTAATCCATTTTGTTGTTATTATGTCCTGATTCTCTTACATCTAATGTTTTTTTTTTGGCAAGATTTAAAAAAAAAAAAAAAAAAAAAAAAAAAAAAATGTGCTTCAATTAAAACCATATTAAGTTTTTAAAGGACAGTAGCCTAATGCGGTATAGTACAATAGGACAGCCTGAATTCAAAAGTTCATTAATTTTATTACCTTTAAGTAGTTAAACGTGATCTTATAGTGTAAACATGAACCTATGTGACTACCCCATGCTATATGTAAAAAATAATATTACTACATAGGCTACTTTGTTAACGGAGGCAATCAGGTAGTAAAAGTATATATCTTATTTTTTTTAAAAATATGATTATCTCCCTTTAAAAAAAATGTTGATGTTACCATCTCAGTCTTGGGACCAACACCGACGGGATTACATCCAGCTACGCTACAGCATTCATGAACTTACCCAACCACAGTAATAGATGGGCTTTCTCACCTTGTAGTGGGTCTGATATTAAGGAGTATCTGGCCCAGTTGAAGTGAGTATGGTTTAGTTCTGTTACAATGAGTTCAATTTGAAAGGATGTATCACAAGAGTGATATAAACCTACTGTATACATCTTTTATAAAAAAAAACTTGTAAGATTTGTGTTTGTATTGGGGAAAAATGGTATATATAAATATATGATATAAATAAATTAAGAAATAAATATAAATATATAAAAAACTTAACCTTGGTTAGGCCAATAATAGAATATGCATCCACCGTTTGGGACCCCTCAACTCAAGAAAACATTAAGAAACTGGAACAAACACAAAATAGAGCAGTGAGATTCATAACAAATGAATATTCACATTTGACTAGAGTAACACCATTAGTAAAATCACTAAATTTAGGAAGCCTTCAGGACAGAAGACTCAAAAATAAAGTAGCAATTATACATAAAACACTGAACCATAATCTTCAAATACAAAAACAAAATCTAATAAAATACTCTGAAAGACACAAAAATAAAGGCACATTCCTCGTCCCATATGCTAGTACAAATTTGTACAAATACTCCTTCTTCCCTAGTGCTATTAGAGCATGGAATGGGTTGCCTGAGCTAGCCAGGAAAACCACTGACTTGGCAGAGTTTAAGTCATTGGTTAATATGCATGACTAAATGCATGACGCGTAGGACGTAATCATCTTCTTTTTTGAAGTAACGTCCGTATTATATAAGATAAGATAAGATTTATGAGAGAGTGAGAAAAATGGAGAGGGGTAATACAATTTTAAAACATAGAGAAATAAGAGAGTCACGTATGGAAATGAAACATCTATATGGCAGAGATATACGGCAAGAGATAAAGTGACCAAAATATATAAAAAAAAAAGCTTGTATATGGAGAAAAACTTAATATAAAGCAGCGGTTCTCACATTTTTTCCTTAACGAAACAAATTCTGAGTATTTAGCGGAACGCTTTGTTTTTTTTTTTAGAGAGAGATTACTTCATGTGGTGGCCTACTAGTTCATTATCCCAGTATTTCGTGGAACACTTGTTCAGTCCTCGCGGCGCACCAGGGTTCCGCGAACGCAGTCGAGAAACACTGATTAGAGAATGAGAAAAGAAGTAAAATAGAGACAGAGAGAACAAAATATATAGAAACATATTATATATTTTATATAGAGATAGAGAGAGAGAGAGAGAGAGAGAGAGAGAAGTAGAGACTGAGAAAAAAAGAGAGAACAAACACATCTTCAAAATCATACCAAAATCTCCTTTGTGCGTTTCATTAAGTATTTCGGTATTGCCACATTTAAATGTATTCTCCAGGCCAAACTGCCTGGTCAAGACAGACTCTCAGTCCACCAAGCCCTTTATCAACTTCTCGACCTACAACGGAGACATGCTCAACCCCGATATCATCTGCCAGAGAAGTCTGAACGACTCCAGGTCTTACATGTGTAAGGTAAGTCTTTACGTCTGCTGGGAGAAAGAGCATCACTTAACTGTTCATCTTCACCTTTACCTATCCCTTAGTCTGTTGTACCATTGGGGCACCATACAAGAACTGTCGACCACCTTTCACCATTCTTCTGTCTGTTGCCTTGAATAGAACTTCTTTCAATGTCAGGCCCGTCCATCACTTTCTATGTCTGCCTCCTCTTCTTCTGGTACAGTCCCCTTGTCTTTATCTATCATTCTTTTATTACCAAGACCAAAGAAATGGCCCTTACTAAGTGTGAATAATTTCACAAAGGAGGAATTGTCTTTAAAAAAAAAGTTGTTGCTTGTTTAATAAGTTCTATATTGTTGCATTTTCTAGAGTCTCCCAGAAATCTACAACTATCAACCTCCCCGAGGAAACGCCGTTTGCAGCCATATATTCTGTCACGTTCCTTCCAGCCCCTCTCAGTGCACGCCTGTCTACTCCTCTGATGGTCTGGTCTGTGACAGTCAAAGGGTAAGAGTGAAACCATGTCTTTTTTTGTCTATTATAAAATTAAAAAAAAAATATCATTACGTTTACAAATAGCAGACGAATGCCGCAGCAAAGTTGCCCCGTGGAAACTCTGTTTAGATCAAGTCATACCATTTCCCCTCAAGAGGCGCGGTGGCTGAGCGGTAAAGCGCTTGGCTTCCGAACCGAGGGTCCCGGGTTCGAATCCCGGTGAAGACAGTCCACCCAGCTCTAATGGGTACCTGACATTAGATGGGAAAAAGTAGAGACGGTTGGTCCTTGTGCTGGCCACATGACACCCTCGTTAACAGAAGGCTACTGAAACAGATGACCTTTGAATCATCTGCCCTATAGACCACAAGGTCTGAAAGGGAAATTTTTTTCTTTACTCTCACTGACATAGCGGATAGGAGCTGGTGATTGATTTTGAAAAAGACAGTTGAACAGTTTCAGGATGATCGCACAACACGCAGACAGGTGCAGAATAAGACTTAACTAGACCAACAGCTATTAATGGCTTGTCATGTCAGCATCGGATGAGCCAAAATATGCAGGTCACGACTGGGTTTGAGTGGTCACGTGAAATACTGCATTCACCCTTGTCACGTATTACGAATTGAATTCTACTTTTAAATGGCTTGCCTAGGGGAACGTGACAATAGAAAAAGGTAGTTGTGTCACTTATCTTAAGTCTGAATTTAATCAGAGACTTACAATGAATAATAAAAAAAAATGACACAAGAAATCGGAAGGTAAAATATCAACTTAATGTTTAATCATAATATAACTCAATACAAAATGGAAGGGTTGACCAAAACCCTTTTACAAAAATGGCATGTAAAAATATTACAATACAAGAGTTTGAAAATATAATTACAAATACAAGCAAGGCCTTGAAAAAAGAAAAATCTTAACTTACACGATCAATTGGTATACCACGCACGGGTCACGCAATGTCTCCGCTATTCTGTCTCACGGCTGTCTCCGTATGTCTGTCCGTCAACGTTACGCGAGCGGTCTTTATATAATCTACCGCGCGTCGATATCTAGTAATTTCTAGAACAGAAAGTCATCAACACCCAGATCTAGAACGCTCTTCAAAGAGACAGAAGAAAAGAAAAAAAAAAAAAACCACCCTCCTTTCAACCAGAGGTACACACATAGGTCAAGGACCGGTCACTGTCTGTGTGGCTTGACTCAACGTGAAAAATAAAAAAAAACTTATTACACAAGGGGGCAGACAACCTACAGGTCAAGAAAAAAAAATAGTATCTAGGTACCTAGATACGTAACACCCTCAATCTTCGGATATTGTAGACAGTGCTTAAGAGCAAGCATAAAATGCCGAGAATTAAATAGTTTTGTAAGAAGACTTAGACAATTGATTTCCAAACTTATTCTTTGACGGAACACTTCTCACATTCTTAGAATTTAGAGGAACATTTGGATTTGATTTTTGTTTGGATTTCGATACTAACAAGAAAATATATTGTTGTAACTCCAGTGGCGGACTGAAAGGGTTAATGTGAGTGCGGCCTACTAATACACACGACTCAGGCCAATCACACAGGTCAACGGCTGTCGATAGACAAGGGACAGTATTGTAAGTACACACAAATATGACCAATATAATGGTCATGTGACCGAGAGCCTTCACGAAGAGGCGTAAGAGTCCAGGACAGAAAAGCAGAATGACTGTGATGTACCTCGAGAATGTAGCTGTACGAGCTAGAGAGTCTTGTAGTATTAGTTAGGCAGTTCTGTTAAGTAGAAGAAAGCATTTCAAGTTAGTGTAGCCAATTGTGTTTATTGGCTGTTAATGTATTTGTAAATGAAACCGCCACATTGTTTATTGAAGCTCTTTTTGTCAAGTTCTTGAGTTAAATGTGCTGTGTTGTGTTTAGTATTGTTTACAGAAGGCCTGATAGAGAAGATCGTAACAATATAGACATATAAAAAATATTTTGAAAAAAACAAAACAAGATAAAATTAAGCGTGGTTCTATATCATCATCATCATTGGCCTCCCTCAGTCGTAGGACGACTATGGTTCATCTCAGAGCACACTTCCTCATGTGGCTGTGGAGCCCTATTTTGGAGAGACACTCCCGTCCACAGATAGCGCAAGTTAGGGTCCCCTTGGCTTTTGCTTCGGTGGTAGAGGATCTGGCCGTTTTTCGGTTTGTGCGTTTTTCTTCCTGGGCTGAGACCCATGTACTTTCACTGTCCATAGCTTTCTTTGTCACTGTCTCTCTCCACCTGTTGCGGTCTAGAGCTATGTCTTCCCAATTGTCAGTATTGATGTTCACTGATTTGAGGTCGCGTTTTATTACATCTATGTAACGGAGATGGGGGCGACCAGTTTTTCTTGTGCCAGTCGCGAGTTGACCATAGAGGATGACTTTCGGGATGCGCTTGTCCTCCATCCGGCGAACATGTCCAAGCCAGCACAAACGGCGTTGTCTGAGGGCTGTAAAAATGCTGGGAATACCTGATCGCGCAAGGATCTCAGTATTGCACACTTTTTCTTTCCATGTGACATTCAAGATCCTACGGAGACATCTCAAATGGAATGAGTTTAGTTTTCTCTCTTGATTTGCGTAGGTGGTCCATGATTCACTGCCATATAGTAGTGTACTCATAACGCATGTCTTGTAGACTTCCATTTTGGTCACCGTGGTTAGCTTACGGTTTTCCTAAACTCTTAGTCTGAGTCTAGCGAATGTCGAGGAGCCTTCCCTATGCGTTTTTTCATCTCCTCTTCTAGGGACAGGTCATCTGCAATTGTGGATCCCAGATAGCAGAATTCGTTTACGGCGTCCAGTTTGTTATCGTCAATGAGGATGGAGGGTGGTGCTGTAGTAGGTGGTCCCATAACATTTGTTTTCTTCGTGCTAATAGTCAAGTCATATTCTTTACAGGCCTGAGAGAAGCGGGACATTAGTGACTGAAGTTCCTCATCCGCGAATAGCATATCTCTTACGAGGGTGGCTCTGATTTTAGTTTTAGCCCTCAGTCTGGCAATATTTAGGAGTTTGCTATCAAATCTGGAATGGAGATAGATGCCTTCAGTAGATTTGTTGTGAATTAGCAGTAAAAATAGTATTCCAAAGAGGGTTGGGGCCAGGACACATCCTTGTTTAACTCCGCTGTTTATACTGAAACTTTCAGAGCTGGCACCGTTGAATTGCACTGTGCCCATCATATTTTGGTGGAAAGATATGATTACATTTAGTAGCTTGGGTGGACAGCCTATTAACTGTAAAATTTTAAAGAGGCCATCTCTGCTAACTAGATCGAAAGCCTTTGTCAGGTCAATAAACGCAATGTATAAAGGCATCCTTTGTTCTCTGCACTTTTCCTGGAGTTGGCGGATGGAGAAAATCATATCAATCGTGGATCTCCCTGAGCGGAAGCCGCATTGTGATTCTGGGTAGACCCGATCAGCGAGTTTTTGTAGCCTGGGAAGTATCACTCGAGCAAAGACTTTGCCTACAATACTTAAGAGGGAGATTCCCCTGTAATTGTTGCAGTCGCTTCTGTCACCTTTGTTCTTATACAGTGTAATGATTTTAGCATCCCGCATGTCTTTTGGCACAGCACCTTCTTGCCAACATTTACAAAGCAGTTCGTGTAGAGGTTGGATTAGAGTAGTTTTGCATTGTTTTAGAAGATCTGGGGGGATACCATCGCATCCGGGTGCTTTGCGGGCAGCAATGTTGTCTATGGCTTTGTTGAGCTCTGAAAGGGTGGGTGTTTCATCTAGCTCGTTCATAGTGGGTAGTTGTATGATGGCTTTAAGGGCTGAGTCAGAGACTGAGCTTGTTGTGGCGTAGAGTAATTTTCCACCCATCTGTGCATTTGTTGGCACTTGTCTGTGATAATTTCCCCAGTGGTTGATTTCAGAGGTGCTGTCTTGTTTTTGGAGGGTCCGAGAGCCTTGTTGATTCCTTCGTACATTCCTCTTATGCTGCCAACTTGGGCTGCGAGCTGAATACTCTCACTGAGCTCTACCCAGTATTCATTGGCACAGATCCTTGCTGTCCTCTGTGCATTGGCTCTAGCTTCTTTCAGGAATTAGCAGGTTGTGTTGGGTAGGTTTTGCCTTGTAAGTAGCGAGTGCATCTCTCTTTGCTCTGATGACAGGTGCTAAAATAACTGCTTTAGAGTCGAACCAATCATTTTGTTTTGTAATTTTTCTTCCAAAGATTTCCAGGGAAATCTTTTGAATGGTGGACTTGAGGTGTTCCCATTTTTCAGTTGCTGTATTCTCAGAGATATTTTTATACTCGCGTTCAAAAGATTCCGCAAACTGTATCTGGAGATCAGGTTGACACATCTTGCTTACATCCGATTGGGGTCTTCCAATCTGCTTGGTATGGTGGGTTTTTTTGGGGAGGAGATTGATCTTACAACATACCAAGGAGTGATCTGTGTCGCAGTCTGCACTGTGGTAGGACCTGGTAAGCTTGACAAATTTTAAGCACTTTTGTCTTACCATGATTAGGTGTAGTTGGTGCCAGTGTTTGGAGCGAGGGTGCCGCCAAGATACTCTGTGCTGCGGTTTAGTTTTGAAATAGGTATTAGTGACGCAGAGGGAGTGTAGTGAGCAAACCTCGAGGAGCCTTTGTCCGTTTTCATTTACTTTTCCGACACCAAAACGCCCAATACAACTGTCCCATGCAGAGTTGTCAGATCCAACGCGTGCATTGAGGTCGCCGAGGATGATAACCTGTTCCGTGGTTGGGATCTCGCTAAGAGCAGACGAAAGGTTGTCATAAAACATATCTTTGGCCTCTGGTGTGGAACTCAGAGTAGGAGCGTAGGCACATATCAAAGTCACATGTCCAATAGATGTGTTAAGGCGTAGTGATAGGAGTCTTTCTGAACCGTTGCACTTCAGCTCTACTGTGTTCAGCAGTGTGTTCTTAACTGCAAAACCAACGCCATGTTCCCTTACTTCACTTTCGGCTTTGCCTTGCCAGAAGAAGGAGTAGTCTTTTTCTTTGATTGATCCAGAGTCAGCTAAACGAGTTTCCTGAAGGGCGGCAATGTCTACTTTGAGCCTGGACAGTTCATCGTTTATTATTGCAGATTTTCTGACATCTTCTATGTCTGGTAGGTTTTCATTAAGTCCAGTTTGTAGAGTACGCACATTCCACGTGCCCAGTTTAAGAGTGGAGCTCCTCTTTTTTTTTATATATATTAGATGTATTCAGTCATTTAGTTAAATGTGTAATAGATCTAGACTATCAATAATAAATTTGTGCGGTAAGACATATTTTTACAGATTGCTTTTGTTTAGCGCAATTTCATGCTTTTAGCTTTCTCGATACGCTTTCGTTTTATACCTTGCCTGGTCCATTTGGGAAAAAAGTGAGTGAGAAAGAATTGGGTATCTGAATTAAACAACCTGAATTTAAACTCGAGGGGTCTCCTCAAGCTAAAGCAACGCTCCAATTCCTGCTCAAAAATATTTTGGGAAGTGATGTCTTTTTGTTAAGTGAAGTTACCTTTTCAGATCTTGCGATCGACAGGGCAGATGATGGAAAGCTCATCTGTTACTATGACCCACGGTTAACCAGGGTGAAATTTGGCCAGCACAAGGACCGACCGGCTTCACTTTCCCCCAACTAATATCAGGTGCTTATTGGGGCTTGGTAGACACAAAATGTAAAAAATTCTAGTCGTCACCAGGATTTAAACTTTGAACCCTGGACCCCAATTCGGAAGCCAAGCGCTTAACCGCTCAACCACCGCACCTCCCCGATGTGTTATATGATGGATACAAAATCCAAAGCAATTAAAAAACAAGCAAGGTGTTTTAAATATAGTATACAGTGGATAGTAATAGAGTAACATGTATTTAGTTTTACAATTATATATGTATATGTACTTTGTTTTTTTCTAGAGATGCAACGCTGGTGGATGTAATCAAGACAATGCTCCATACACTGATGGTAGGTATTCTATTTTTCATATATTGACCCTGTAATATATTGAAGAGCAAAAAAAAATTTTTAAGCTTATAGTATTAAGATATTTTTTATTATTATTTTTAATTTTGAAAATCTAAATCAACTACCGGCGGTCAATGCTTATGCCTGCACTGTTTATGGTTAAATATGTAGGTCAAAGCTAGGCCTAATTAGCTACTGGAAATACTGCCTTCCTCATTAATCTTCAGACTCGAAGACAAAACTTATTATTTTTATTATTAATTTCAGAAATGACAGTGGAAAAATAGAAACCATGTTTGTTTCTTTTTTTTTTTTTTGACGGGGTGGGGGGTGGGGGTGGAGTTTGGTCTTTTGTTTCTTTTTTTTTGGGGGGGGGGGGTTGAATTGGTCTTTTGTTTATTCATTTTTTTTTTATTTACGCCTCTGTTTTTGGGTGTTCTTTTCAGTTGGAGACCTACCGACAATATTAATTGTTTCCAATTAATATCGGGGGGATTGAATATCAATGAGAATTTTTTTTTTGGGGTGGGGGGGGGCTAACGATTCTTATCTGGGGGCTTTTATGGCTCATATAATATATTCATTGTGTTATGGTCCTTTAACTCTTGTGGACCAGTGGGGGAGGAGGTATCTGAAAATGGTATCTGTGTTACCTAAGTGCTACATAAGTTAAGTTCCCCTTTCATACCTTGCGATCTATGGGGCAGATGATGTAAAGGGCCTTTTTTCTGTGGCCATGGTTAATGAGAGTGTCATGTGGTCAGCACAACCCCAACTAATGCCAGGTGGACTTAAAGGCGCCCAAGGATCCCGTAATTAAATAATCAGTCTTCACGAGCCTGGGACCTTACCACTCAGCCTCCGTGCCTTCTGCCAACTAAGAAATTTCAGCAAATATAATTTTGCTAGAGTCGGATTTTGATCTCGATCCTTCCATCTCCTTATCAACAGCACTGAAAATGTGACCATTAATAATATAAATGTCCATGTAACATTTAGTTGTTTTGAGTAGGGAATATATTTTTATAAATGTCAAAACAACCTTCGTTGGAAGGGAACATTTTGAAGTCAGTATTTGTACCTTTGTTCTGTAGGTAATTGTGTGTTTGGAGATCAGAAGACTCTGGACCTGCCAAGTGTTCCATTCTATGGCTCATGTCAGTCTTACATTGATCAGTACGGTGCTGTAAGCTGTTACTACACTCCAATCAATCAGTCATGTTGTGCCACCTGCAAGAACTACTCCACTGGGATCTATGGTAGGTTATACATCAATCCAGGGGCGTAGCTAGGAATTTTCCATCATTTAAAGGCCCGGAGGGGGGCCTGCCCTCTTTGGGGGCTCCTGCATTTTGCATAATTTTTTATATTTAATGTAAAAACTACACATTTCGGGCCCCCTTCAAGTTGGGACCGGGAGGGATTTTCCAATTCTCGCCATCCTAGCTACGCCGCTGCATCAATCTGGACATACAGATACATATAATTTAGGTCTTGGACTCTTTCACAATGTTTCTTTCATAAATAGATCTATTTTAGATAGACCCGCATACGTTTTTATTAAATAAGACTTTGTGTTCTTTAGACTGTCTATATGGCGATCGAGCTACAGATTGTGCCAAGTATCCCAGAAGTCAAATCTGTGTGCAGAACAAAACCACGTGCTGCGCTTATTGCAAGTAAGACCTTTAGCAATCATCGTAATATTCTATCTGCTCATATTGTTTTTCTGGACTCAAAGAACTTTGTGAGTTGTGTGCCTGTCAAGTGTCCTAAGGGAAACAGCTTCCTTTATGGCAACCTTATGCAATTGTAGGTTCTAGGTGAAGTAAATTAGGTTGCCCAAATAAGATAGCAAAATAAAAATGAAATTCCTAAAAATATGAAATGAATTAAAAACTTTCCTGTATCTAAATCTAAATAACTAATAACTTAATTCAATTTCTATAGCGTTCAATTACCTTGTTAAAACATATTCCTACAGTTAGCGCCGATAGCACTAATGTGCTTCATGGACGATTCATGATAACTTTTCAAATTTCCCCCAATGGAAGAAACAATAGTCTTCTAGCATATGGAGTAGATCTAAACATTTATGAACGAACCTTTAATAATAATAACAGACATTGAGCCATAGAGTTAGACTAACAGACATTGAGCCATAGAGTTAGACTAACAGACATTGAGCCATAGAGTTAGACTAACAGACATTGAGCCACAGAGTTAAATTAACAGACATTGAGCCATAGAGTTAGAATAACAGACATTGAGCAATAGAGTTTTGTTAGGTTTGAGATCTGAGCCAGGTTTTCTCGAAAAATAAATTCTTTTAGTCCTGTATAGATGCTCTGGGCGGCTGCCTAGTTTGCCTATGCGTAAGTCCAGGCCTGTTACCTTGCAGTACATATTAAGAAAATGATCTGTCAACACTGAATCATGTTGTTGACTATTCATGTCTCTAAGCTTTGCTGTAAATCACCATCCTTAACGGTCTTGAAGACACGCTTTACTTTCTTTGACTAAATTGTTAAAATATTTATCGTGTGATTGTCAATAGAGTTGAGCCGAAGGCTCTTCGAACTATAGGTGTGTAAGCCTGTTTGAACAAACTGTTCTGTCTGGAAGAGGTCCATGTCAATGTCTATGTATAACATTGCTTTTTCCAATGCATCTGACACTTCGGACGCAGGGACTAGATAGCATGGCCGAAGGCCGAGCACACCGGGAACCACCGACATTTTTCTATGTTGTACCCAGCTAACCGTGCAGGACTCACCATTAGTGAATTGAAAAGCTATCGCCTTCCCTTGGACACTTCCACAGGAGTTTTGTTTAGCTATTCATTTAGCCTAATCAATTCCTCTAGCTATCGTTTCCACCCAGGTGCCACGTTGAGGCAGAATAGCGTACCCGGAAAGATATTTATCAGAGCCGGTACTGGCTTGGACCAGAGCAACGCCTATCTGAAGAACTGTAAGAAGCTAGTTTATGCCAAGCCATAAGCAAACAGCGATGTAGAATGATCCGTGAAACGCAGGGGCAGCTTTAATAGACCCTCTCCCAATTTACAACTTTGCACTTAGTGCTT
Organism: Biomphalaria pfeifferi; assembly: GCA_030265305.1. NCBI lineage: Eukaryota > Metazoa > Mollusca > Gastropoda > Planorbidae > Biomphalaria > Biomphalaria pfeifferi. Next base: position 2,816,364 of record JASAOG010000084.1, read on the forward strand.
TACACAAATAGCTATCTGAAAGAGTTTGATTTCAATATTTTTATTTTATATCTAGCTATATGTATTATAATTATTTGACCAATACGTATTAAAAACCTTACCAATAACATCTTTTTTTTTTACTTGTATCTACCTAGGGGTTACTACGGTAAAAGATCTACAGTGGATAGTCCTGTCCCTGTATTGAATGTAACAGTCCCTCATGTTCAACATAAACCTGAGATACTCTCATATCAAGACTACTCAAACATCAAGCACAAACAACACGTGACTTACAACTAAATTTATCATCCCAGGTCAAGAATCTCAATAATATCATTAGTGAACTGTTTCTGATACATTTCTGGGATTTGAATAATCACATAAAACCCTTTATAAATTGTTATAAGGCTGTATCCCTAAAATACAAATAAAGAAAGAGCAAATTTATCCAATTGTTTTTCTGACTTGTTGTTATTGCAATCTAGATGTGTATGTTGTTGCTGATGTCATTTTCCCACATTACTTTTTGAATTAGAGATTACATTTTTCTTTACAATATTACCGATGCATGCTATTTTTAGAAGTCATAGTAATTGTTTGTAAAATAAATGTGTATAGTAAATAGGCACAGCTTTGTTTCATTTCTCAGAAATACACATTTCCACCTAAAGGTTTAACAAGAAAAAACACTCAAAATACATTAAAAAAAAAAAAAGACAACAGATCTAAAGTAAAATAAATAAAAAAAATATTTTTTTTTACTCACCTTGAAGTACCTACGTCTTTATCCATTAGGCAAGAGCTACTTTGAGCAATTTTAGGCATAATTGTTTTATTATTGTCACTTTCATCAAATTGACACCTAGAACTAGATTTAATGGTCTATATCTAGAACTAGAATGTATATGTAGTTTAATTTAGATTTACGTAAAAATATAGGCAAAGCCTTGATAGGTCTTTAGATCTGGACTTCGAAGACAATTTGATAAATTTTCCTGAACATTAATTTATTTAACTCTTGAATTTAAAAAAAGTCTTAAGTTCGTGAATTCCCTAAAAAGCAACAGTTCATTCAAGAACGCGATAGTTCTTTCAACCCGGCGTGGTATCTAGATCTAGATCAAGTTCTCTCGCCAAATATAGATTTTTAAAAATTACTTAATTTGAAAAATTTTAACAGTTTAACTATAGTTTCCCCCATGTGGCCAGCGAGCTAGAAATTCTTTTCTCAGTGATTTCTAGGAAAATCGGAGACGTTTTTTGAGATAAGCTCCAGGTTCGTCCACTCTGTTTTCGGGTTCCAAGTTTTTTTTTTAAACGAAGTGCAACCAAAGAATCTTAAGACACCAAACCAAAGAGAATAATGTTCCCAGGAGAGAGATTGGGCCTTCAGAAACCTCAATCGAAAAGTGTATTTTTTAAAACAGATCGTTAAATTACATTTGTTTAGTCAGATTATTGCTTTGGGAACTATTGTTCATTTCTCATGTGAGGTCGGAGGCCAAGTCTTACGATGGAGTGCTACAACAAACAGTCGCTAGTGCTGAGAAGGCAGTCCCCAGAGTCTGCATTATAAAGTTACTGATATTCGTGCTCAAATATAGAAGAAATACATTTTCACTGTATTGCTTCTCAAACAGCATACCCTAACTATTTGTGTAAAAATTAAATTTAACTTTGCTTTTTTGTAGTTTTAGCTTTCTAATTTTTTATTTTCGAAATGAGTCTAAATGTGTAGACGAAATTCATTACTTAGGTCTTTAGAATCTCTTGTTCAAGTTTATCTATGTGCAACTGTTTACGTGTGCTCTGAAGTGCAGAGATGTCTGCTTTCACGAGACGTGAGCAGTGAGCTTGAGCCTGTTTTAACTGGTCATTGTGAAGGTTAATTTTGGCACCTAGCATCTGTCGCAGAAACTGTGGCAATTCTGTCACGATTCAAGGGCTAAGATTAGGTATAAATATTATTTTTAATGCGTGGACTTTTCTTAAAATATTTTTTTTATATGTTGGGGTCTTCATAAAAATCTTGCCCTGGTGCAACTTACTTAGATCCGGCCCTAATGTAAGTATATTACAATTTATTGTTTTCTTTTTGACCCTTCAGGAACAATAGTTATGTGTTACATCTCTGTCGCTTTTTATTGGAGAGAAAAAAAATAGCCTTTGCTACAAAGCTCTGAGTAGATTCAGTCTACATTAACTAGATTAATGACAAACAGTTTCGACAACTGTAACTGTTGAATTTTCCGTCGGCGTATTTAATTCCATGTGATTAGTTAGATATCCGGCTGGTTCCATATCTTGATGGCTTAGATCCGGTCGGAGGGAAAAAGAGGATAAAGCTTACGTTTGGGCTGTCCAACACCGTCCGGTCTGTATAGATATAATACCCTTATTAATACCCCCCACCTCCTTTCCAGGAGCTCAGGTGAAAGAAACGCTATCCCCGAAACCCTGACAGTATTGGCAGAGTACACTTTATGACGTCATTTACTCTAGTCTCGTTGAGTCTCTCTCACCCTCCCCAGCTCTATGCCCTTCTACACCCCCCCCCTACTCTCTATTCTCTTTAACTGTAGAGCAGGGATTCTCAGCCTATATGTCGCGACTCCTTTGGGGGTCGAATCACCATTTGCAAGGAGTCGCCTAAGACCATCGGAAATTTCGGTTTTTCGTCTATTTTTCATTGTAAGTTTTTTTTTGTCATACGATTTCTTAAGTGTTGCAACACGCACATTTGTACCATAGATGGTATAAATTGAGATAAATTAATTATTTTATTTTGTAATTTAAGCACAAATTTATTTTACACCAAATAAAATTACATAAAGCTTTTACTATGCAAATACATCATGGATGTCACACATATACATTTCAAATTTGATTATAATCTTACAACATTAGCAAAATTACATTTAAGGTCTACCTAGGCCTATGAACGAATTAAATTTTACGGTTGGGGGTCGCCGCCAAGTGGGGAATCGTATTAGGGGGTCGCCGAGCTAAAAGGGTTTAGAACCGCTGCTGTAGTCTTCCCTCGCTCTCTCCCTCCCCGACACCACCTGTAGATCTCTCAATTGAAAATCTGTCAATGTCCTCGAGTGAATGGCAAGGGGAAGTCAATAGTTGTCTGTGTTGATGAGATCATTGTTATGTCCCTTTTTTTTAAAAATTGACTTGATGTTATTATGCGTTTACCCCCTTTATTTAGAAGTAGGCATTAGTGGAGTTATGCCCTTACCTTACCAAGAGGGCTGTTGGTTAGATACATGTCTTCACTTTTACCTATTCCTTAGTCTGTTCAACTGTTCAACTGTTGATCATATGATCTGTCGCATGAACATAACCCAAGACACAACCCGTATCAACCCAACCCAAGACCCAACCCAACTTGCATCCCATATCAACACAAGCCAACACACACCAGCATCAACACCCAGACCTCGTACTGTGTCATGAGACATTGACGTTCTAAGACTGACGCCATGCCGATAAACTGAAATAAACTATACAGACGGTTTAAACAGGTAAATACTGTGAGCTTCAATGGCTCTTCCCTGTTTAAAAACACACGGACAAGACAACAATAGCAAGACCTGTTTATTGTGCATTAAAATTTCAAGCGTTCGCTCTGTGGCCATTAAACAAAAAAAGGAAAATGACAAATTTGACATTAGGGAAATAGATCTCCTTATATTGTTAAGTTTAGAAAGTGCAATTAAAAGTAATAGACAGAGATCTTAATGCATGTAGGGAGATATAGAGGAGAAGGCTTACACTCTCCAGAATAAGGGCGAAACAGATCCTTGTGGCCTAAGAACACATAAATCATGCCAAACTACTTCGGAGAGGGCACCATTTTGCTGTATAGAGTAGTAACGCGCTTGGCTTTCGAAACGAGGGTGTCTCAAATTCGAATCTTAGTGAAGATTGGGATTTTAAATCTCAGGATTTTTAAAACGCCCCTGTATCCACATTTCTTTAATATGTCTATTCAGAAAAGGCTGTTGGTCGTTGTGCTTGTCATATTAAACCCTCGTTAATCTTTGAACATAGAAACAAGAGATATTTACATGAACTGCATCTCTTAGATTTATAGGTTTGAAAGGTGTACCTTTACTTCATTTTTATTACAAAGCTTCTACCAACTCTCTCTGTCAGTGTTTGGTAAAAAATTTACGTATGTAATTTTTCCAATACACATTCTCGGATCAAGTTGAAACTTTGTGAAATTATTCATTGGTATTGACAAGACATAAATTAATAAAAGTAGATAACCAATTAGTTAATTAACTACGGATAATTCATTTTTTTGTTTAATACCGACAAGGAAAACTTATACATCAGTATTAAGAGATATGGCTAAATATGTAGGTTTTAGTCCCCTTATGTAATTGGTTAATTTATTTCTCCCTCACCCATTTTCGAATATTATTTATTGTAGCTAACAAATCATGAATAAAAAAAAACAACAACAAACTAATTGCTCAAATAATTATAGGTAATTAAGTATTCTGCTCGATATTGAATTAGGGAAATAACTTCTACATTATGAAGAGATATAGTTATAAAAGCGAAGTTCTTTCCTTTAGATAAACTTTAAAAATAGGATATAATTTATATTGCTTGTTCTTTCTTTTTTTTATAGTTTATTAAAGGAGTTATTGGACAACCTAAAGAAAGGAAACAATATAATGACAAGATAAGTGCCTGAGATTCAGGGATCTATCTGCTAGTAGAAGACATTCTTGACGGTTTTTGAAGGTAATCATTCTTTAGACAACCATAATATAGAAAGCAATACATTTTTTTAAGACAATACCTTAATTGTACAAATTTGAAAACAATAGCTTTTAAAAAGGGAATCATGGTCGAGAGGCCAAAAGCGCTTGAACTTGGCTTGGCTTTGCTATGTAGAAGGGGGTTCAAGGTTGTGTTCAAGACAGAGTTGTGTTTACTGAGCGCCTAAAGGCAGCACGGAAAACCAACTTCTAGATACCCCTCCCCCCCCACCCCCATTGGTCCGCAAAAGAGATTGGACCAAAAGCGCTATAATCTATAAGCATGAAAGTAGCGCTATATAAAAGCTATAATAATAATAACACTAAACATCCATTATACAACTTACAAAAATTTTTTTTACCCAAGTCAAGTATCGAGCTCGTACTTAGACACCCACAGCTTAAAGTATAAAGTACTTCTAGATCTATAATACAGATGTACTCTGTATTAGATTTACGTAAAAATATCTTATCTTATATAATACAGACGTTACTTTAAAAAAGAAGATGATTACGTCCTACGTAAACAAGTAAACAAAGAACGCGACCCTGTTAGCAGTGGTGATAAGAGTTGATAGAGGCAGCCCTGAACCTTATAGGCAAAGTCTGAAAACCAAAATTGACATAATCATAATCAAAACCGAATAAATCTTCATTGCTGTAAAGGCGAATCTGCGAAAAGTTGCCTCCTTTAGTTTTGTTACATCTTAGAGTCCCAGCGGTTCTCAACTTTTTAAGCTAGGCGACCCCTTTTTATAATCCCCCACCCTGACGCGACCCCCCAGCCGACACACACATACAGCAATAGAAGAGTAGGCAATAATAATCTATATTTTCGATGGTCTTAGGCGACCCCTGGCAAATGGTCAATTGACCCCCAAGGGGGTCGCGATCCACAGGTTGAGGACTCCTGTCTTAGACCATTATCATAACATAAATTTTGGTTTTCAACACCATGTAACACTGTTACCTTTGCTTTGTATTCTAAAATAATTAATCGCAAAGCTGAAAATATTTTGTGCAAATTATTCAATTATTTTACAAAAACATTAACCCTATGTTTGCTTATATGTATATTTAAAGTATATCATAATAACTAAAATCTCTGTGTGTTTAGAAGAATACTAGATCTAACTGTTCTATTTATTCTCTACAAAACTTTAGCACACTATTCATTGTTGTTGTTTTATGTTGTCTATGTTGGCGTCATCTGGACCTCGATGTGTCCCTGCGCTGGGCACGTGACACAGAATGACTTTGAAGGTTTCTCTTCGTATGCAGTTACTTCTGTAGGGTTGTGGTTACTTTTACGCCGCTATTTGGTTTAATCGACCTTGCATGCTCTATATTCATAAGGCGAGACCCAGTCCTGCGCTATGCTCTCCCAACTTGCGTTCAATGGTCTCAGTGGTAACGAGTTCGAACTCTGGACGCAGCCATCCCACGCTGTCCTGGTGGAGGTTTGAACTAGGATGTAAGAATCTTTAATTCTGACAGAACAACCAATTGAAGCTTAAAAAAATAAATATTACATATGGTAATCAGGTCTTATCTTAGCTTATATAATACAGACGTTACTTTAAAAAAGCAGATGATTACGTCCTACGTGTCATGTATTTAGTCATGCATATTAACCAATGACATTATGCCAAGTCACTGGTTTTCCTGGCTGGCTCAGGCAACCCATTCCATGCTCTAGGGAAGAAGGAGCATTTGTACAGTCTTCATTTATGTTATAATTTTGTTTTGTTTTTAAATCATCAAAACGCTAAAAAAAAAGGGAACAAGAAAAGCATTACAAAATACATTTAAAAAAAAGACAATACCTCAATCATACACATTTAAAAAAAAAAAGACAATACCTCAATCATACACATTTTAAAAAAAGACAATACCTCAATCATACACATTTAAAAAAAAATATTTTTTTAAATACATTATACATCCATTATACAACTTATAAAAAATATGTTTTGCCCAAGTCGAGTATCGAGCTCGTACGTAGGCACCATTAGCTTAAAGTATTAAGTACTTCTAGATCTATACTATTGATGTATTCTATATTAGATTTAAGTAACAATATAAGTAAAAGCTTTGTCATGGCACGATTAGGAATCGATCTCTGGTGTCGTAAATAGGGGAAGTTTGGTCAATGACGTAAGAGGCAATGACGCCACTTGTAAAAACTAGACTTAGGTTTTGAGAAAGAACAGCGACCTAGAAACAGATCTTTATAACAAATATAGGCCGTATGTTGCTTTTTAATCGCCAGGTGTGCAGGTCCTAAAAGGATGAAGCCTACTAGAAGCAGTGTCTACAGATATAGGCTATTACATTGGAAAATGTGTTAGATTAAATTAATACCAGGCAGCCATCTGTAGTGACCGGTGAATACGTGTTCTCCCCCCCCTCTTGAAAATAAGAAATAAGAGAGTGATCTTTCCTTTACTTCTTCTTCTCGTCCAAACTCTTGAGCGACGAAGAGAATTATATATTAGATTACACTGAAATGTCTGTAAAAGATTTTTATTTAAACACGACGCTCAGATGACCCCTTTAACTAGAGAATATTATAAAATATTTAACAAGTTAATACATTCTATAGTGGCATTCATGAGGCCCTTTAGGTGGCCCTACCGGCCCATTTGGATGCCGGTCCACTGGTCATTTGCCAAATGTCCATATAGCCAGCCCGCCCCTTCTTAAGTCAAAAGTGCACGTTGACATGAAAAGATTATAGACATTTTTAATTGATTTTTTTTAGAGTACTACATGGCTTAAAATATTTATTTTATTTTAAGCCTACATACACATTTTTATTCATGTGGATATAGAATGTTTGGTCTGAATCTTATATCATTGTTGTGTCTTTAAAGAAAGGGATATAACTGCATATTATTCAGATCAATCTCGAACCGTTAGGGTAACTGTGCTTGGTCCTAAATGAATTTTATTTTTATTTTTTATATATATTTTTTTTTTTTTTAAAGATTGGTATTAAAAGGGCAAGAATCACTAAACAACTATTGTTTAACATATTATTTGAACGCTTTCAATATTTTCAGTATAATAAATTTGTGTTGCTAGTTTATTCCTTTGTAAAACGAAGAGACTCTGTAAAATCTTCTAAATTAATAATTTAATTGTATAAACAAAAAATGAATTACAACTATGATTTAATTACGATATATTTTGCTATATCTATATTAAATTTTTTATCGCAGTTGGTAAGGTACAGTACATTCAAATAATTCTTGTGACAAATTTTAATATTCCTGACATTAGCCTTGAAAGGGGGTGAAACTATCCAAAGGAGTCAAGCATTCTCGCATTCTCCACATGTTGACACAGACTTAACCACGATGCGCATGGTGCAAAAAAAAAGGCAGGGCCAGAGAGAGAGAGAGAGGAACAGGAATGGAAAAAGAGAACGAAGGTAGGTTCCAGATCGAGAGAGAAAGAAGGAGATAGATAGAAGGAGAAAATGAAAAAGTTAGAGAAGGATAGATTGAGAGAGAGAGAGAGAGAACGAAAGAGATAAAGGAAAAGATAAAAAAAAATGGACCATTTCATTCAGAATTATAAGAAGAAACTTAATAAAGTTAAGGAACGAACTCGGAGGCAGTTTACTGATTGCTGAGCAATGCCAGTCCAAGACATAGCACGTTGATCTCCAGCACCCTTACAACAAGATTAACAAGCTTTTAATGTGCTATTTTGTTAATTAGTGTGCTTTTCATAGATACACGCTTTTTTTCCTCCTAAATATTCTCACTATTTTTGTATGCACCTGTAATTCTATGAAACTCAGAAGTCAAAGGGCGAGAATCACTAGAAAACAAATCGATTTCAATGCTAAATGTTGTCAGTAATATATTTATTTTAATTAATGCGTCTAACTATGATTTTTAAGAAACGTTATGCATGTTCCGAAAAAAAAAAAAAAAAAATTAAATGCTTAATTTTTCAAAATCTAACAAAAATATATTTATTTTTAAGAACTTTGAGATTGTAATTATTGCCGTATCTTCTTATAAATTCGAAGCGTAGTGGCTCTTTAGCTGCACAATTATCACGGAAAAATACTGTGTTCAAATCTTGTTAGAGACTTTTTTATAACTATAACGAAGATAGTAAGAAGTGCCACGAGTCCTGCCAACTCTAATGGCTACTTGACTTAAGATAAAGGTAGTTGGTCTAGGTGCTGGCCACATAAGACCCTCGTTAACCGTCGGTCATAGAAGCATGTGCCCTATAGATCTCGAGGTCTGAAAGGGATACTTACTTACTTTTTCTTTTAAATATAAAGTGGCTTGGTGTTAATTTACGTCCTATATAAATCCTTCACATTCGCATGTATTTAGCATAATTGTGCTTCACTTATTGAGATGTTGACCATGGATAGATAGCACTAGGGGCTAAGATAGGATCCTCTAGGGGAAAGTAGGGGGTTTAAAAGGTCTGCACTTCTGGATGCACCTAGTGAACAAAGAGCTTTGTTTGAGAGAAGAGAGAGGATTTATTAGACGAGATTGAAATTTCCGTTTTATGAATACTGAGCTTGATTATTTGTCCAAATTTATGGTTTCTAATGTGCTTTTATTTTTAGTGGCCCCCGAAAGGGGAATAGACGCTATTACTTTTGTGTGGTCTTTCCGTCCGTCCGTCCGTCCCGTTTATATCTTTTAAACTGATATTTATAATTTGACATCATGATATTTTAGATCATTTAAAATTCTGATGCAACGACTACATACGTTTTCTCTGAAAACGAAATATTACATTTTTAAAATCAACTATGGAAGCAGTTTTTTTTTCATAAAAAAATCAACATTTCTACAAATATTCACTATTAATAGTAACAAACACGGAAGAGAGGCTATTTAGTAAGGGAGATATCTATTTATCATATTATTAACACATTTACGCTATTGGTTATAGATTTTTTGTGAAAAAATTATTACATATTTACTACTAAGTTATGTAAGTTCTGTTATATTAACTATTACAATAACAAAAAATGATTCCTTTTATTTAAAAAAAAATCTTTTTAGAAATCATATAAGTAGAACGTAATATAAAACAACAATTATTAAGTAACTTTTCATAGTATCGCGTCAACTGCACTGTAGAGATAGAACCATGTTAACAATTGTTTTTATATTCTTTTATTTACGGAAATGTGTTTTTTTTTTCTTTTCTTCAGGTGTTTAATAAGAGATTGACTCTTTACAAAACAATTAGATTAATTAGATACTAATTATTTGACATTAGTTAGGCCAGGTTCACATGTAACTTCTCCTTCACTTTCACCTATCCCTTGGTCTGCTGGACCGTTGGGGCACCACACAAGATCTGTCAACCTTTCTTTCACCATTCTCTCTGATATTTGCCTTTGATAAAATTTCATTCTGATGTTCTTTCTGAAAATACTGAAACCTGTCCTTTTTACCTTCCTGGGTGGATAGTCTTCGGGGTCCGATTCTGAATGTGTTTCCACACAAACTGTCTTTGTAACCTTGTTTTTTTTTTAAATGTATTTGCAACCCAGCTCAAAGTGCCATCAAGTGACATGCTGACTTAGCAGGTCATGTATTCTAGAATATTTGTTTCAGAATTTCTTTTTCTTCTTTATGAATTCCCTTCAACTTCTTTTTTTCGCAATCACTTCTGAACTTAAAAAAAAAAAAGTAGTAGGTAAAGAAAATTGTTTAAGGCCATGCGATCTATAGGGTGCAAAAGGCAGAAATCATCTATTTTTGTCGCCTAAGGTTAATGAGGGTATCATGTGGCTAGCGCAACGACCAACGACCTTTACCTTTTCCCAACTAATGTCAGAAAGCCCAGATGCTAGGGTGAACTAAACGTGGCCTAAAGCATTCAAAACTAAAAATCCCAGTCTTCACCAGGATTTGAACCTTTGATCCCTCGGTTCGGTAGCCACTCAGCCACCTCACCTCCCACTTCTGAACTAACCTCCTAATTTATTTATTTCGTGCCCCCCCCCCTTTCAGCAAATCCCTCCATTAGTATTAAATGCTGATATAGAAAAAAGAAACATTAAATTTTTTATCTCAATTGAATACTCCAGGGACGGCAACTGAAATAACGAATATCGAAATGCTATTGCTATTATAACTGCAACAAAATAGTCCATTTTCGTCGCTCTTTGACAAGCGCGTGTCCTGTATCTCAGAATTTAGTTTCCACACGTTTTTACGTGTTTTAAACTTCCTGCAACGATCTAACAAATGGGCGCTATAAATAACGCGAAGTTCTGTTTGTCTTTCCATTTTACAACCCGAAAGTATTTTTGTTATGGTTTATAAGAAGGAATACCTTGTTAACCAAACTCATTAAATTTGCACACATATTATAAATATTTGATAAATGATGTGGAACTTATTTATAAATAATTATAATTATAATAATAATTACTATTGATAAATAATATGCATAAAGTTTTTAAAAGTATGATATAAACTATATTAAATGTAAATGACAATGTAATGTTTCTCCCCCACCCCCTTCTCCAAAGTGTCTCTCTTTGATCTAGGAGATCACTCGGACCAACGCATCTATTGACCTTTACAAGGTGCGACTCCCACCTCGAGTCATATTCACCCACTTGTAAGATAAATCTCAAGCCTAGGACATTGCCTGTTTCCGCCCACATTTTCCAGCCCTATATATAAGGTAGATTAAATCAAGCCAGACCCTCTTATTTCTCTATCGCTGTCAATCGAGTCTAGACTACTTCATTTATTCTTACTCCTAGAGGAATACCTGGTGGTAAGCCGAACTTAATCACAAGTTCCATCTTAATTACCTTGTGTGCATATTTCTCACTGGATGTTATCATGTGTATTTTATTATTTCATTTACATTTAATTAGTGCATTGTGTATTTCTCACTGTCGTAAGTAGAAAACATAAACATGTCATATGTATGTATTTATGTATTGCATTGATCTATTAATGCTACGTTGCTCAATTGATCGTTGATGCAACCATGTATATATTTGTACATCTTATTTTATTTCCTTTATCTCGGCTGACCGCCTTGATAATTTTACTAGCATACTAATACTGCGTTTAGTAAAGATATATGAATTATCTCCCCTTTAGTCATCCTACTTTGACGAGAGTTGCGCCCCTTGAACGGACACCCCCTCCATTCAAGCGCGCTCCATTGTTCTCGACCGACGGTCGTATGTAAAGAAACCGTCATGGTCGCTGACCACCGCCCATTCCCCCCCCCCCCCCTTTTCTCTTCCAACTTGTGTTGTTTATTTGAGATTATTATATTGCGGGGCCCAGTCTGGGTAGGGAGGAGGATAATAAGTTGAAAATTAAGAATTTGTATTAGAAAATAAATTCGTCTTTACATTTTATTTATTCTTTACTAAATACAAAATCATGATGAAATTAACTTTTTACTTTACAAGCCTTGCGTGCGGTGAAGTCGTATGATCACAATTTGGTTTCCAAAATAGATCACGCTCAATAATAAAAAAAAAGCAAGAATTACCAAATTGTTAAAGCTATCTTCGTGAATTGATTATCTCAAGTAATTCTTCATTAGTTTGAGGCGCGATCAACCTTTTTCCCCAGATGCCACAGTTACGGGCATTGCATAATGCCGTTTTTTTTTTATCGAGCATAGGATTTAAAGATATCCCAAAAGACAAATTGATCTATATTTCAGGGGATTTTAACATTAATAATTTCGTATATTTTGTTATTTCAGGAGATTTCCAGAGGCCGGGGGATTTATAAGTTATGATGTTTTACTTTAATAATTTACACTAAGACTTAGCGCGGGCCTACGAGAGTGCGGGGCCCAGTACGGTCGCGTAGGTTGCAGTGGCCTAAGACCGGCTCTGTTTGATACTATTTGGTTCTCTCTGCAAGTTGCTACTTTGGTACCATTTGTCTGGTTCCCTCTGCAGATTGTTACTTTGATATTATTTGTCTGGTTCCCTCTGCAGGTTAATACTTTGATACCATTTGTCTGGTTCCCTCTGCAGGTTATTACTTTGATACTATTTGTCTCTTTTCCTTTTCAGGTTGCTACTTTGATACTATTTGTCTGGTTCCCTTTGCAGGTTGCTATATTGATAGTATTTGTCTGATTCCCTCTGCAGGTTGCTACTTTGATACTATTTGTCTGGTTTCCTCTGCAGGTTGCTACATTAATAGTATTTGTCTGGTTCCCTCTGCAGGTTGCTACATTGATAGTATTTGTCTGATTCCCTCTGCAGGTTGCTACATTGATAGTATTTGCCTGGTTCCCTCTGCAAGTTGCTACATTGATAGTATTTGTCTGGTTCCCTCTGCAGGTTGCCTTTTTAATACTATTTGTCTGGTTCCCTCTGCAGGTTGCTACTTTGATAGTATTTGCCTGGTTCCCTCTGCAGGTTGCTACTTTGATACTATTTGTCTGTTTTCCTTTTCAGGTTGCTACTTTGATACTATTTGTCTGGTTCCCTCTGCAGGTAGCTACATTAATAGTATTTGTCTTGTTCCCTCTGCAGGTTGCTATATTGATAGTGTTTGTCTGATTCCCTCTGCAGGTTGTAACATTGATAGTATTTGCCTGGTTCCCTCTGCAGGTTGCTACATTGATAGTATTTGCCTGGTTCCCTCTGCAGGTTGCTACATTGATAGTATTTTTTTGGTTCCCTCTGCAGGTTGCTACTTTCATACTATTTGTCGGTTCCCTCTGCAGGTTGCTACTTTGAAACTATTTGTGTGATTCCCTCTGCAGGTTGCTACTTTGATACTCTTGTCTGGTTCCCTCTGCAAGATCAACAAGAATGATGTAATACCACCTGCCAAGAATCCTATGGGTTTCTATTATGCTCTGGCTACAATCTGAACAAAAGAAATAAAACAAATTGTGTGCTTGGGCATGTCTAAAAAAAAGCCACAGCGTATTCTGAAAGCCTATGTTAAAACATATCTTCAAGAAAAGAGAGCAAAATCATTATGTCTTGTTTATGTGTTGTTGAAAATGTTCTTAATAGAAAGAAAAAAAATCAATAAAGCAACATTGTTATTTGATGGATCTGGTTAATAGAACATCTGCACTATAGAGAGCTAGTTTGTACAACCTAGATGTATTGAAAACTCTGTGATACAACGCACTAATACATGCTTTTGTTGTAAGATACCAACTTTAATAGACGATTTCAATACACCAATAGATCAAGTGAATGAATCATTTTGTGTTTCAATTACACTGTGCATCAGATATACTTAGATTCAGTAGGAGAACGCAGACGATGGAGTATCTAGAAGAGCGATGGGAAAACTACGTCCCGTGGGACAACTCCGGCCCATAGAAAGGCTTAGTCTGGCTTTTGTTGCTAGACACCAACTTTATTAGACGATTTCAATACACCAATAGAACAAATGAATGAATCATTTTGTATTTCAATTATGCATCAGATGTACTTAGACTCCTTAGGGGAGCGTATACAATGGAGTATCTAGAAGAGTGATGGAAAAAATACGTCCAACGGGCCAACTCCGGCCATAGAAAGGTTTAATCAAACTCACGACACGTTTTGTAAAAAGGATGAAAAAAAAATCTCTAAATAGCTGAAAAGTTCATTAGTCAGTACGAATGGAGACATAAAACTAACTTCATTTTTATGATTCAAGATGTTTCTGACACATTTCGGTGCCCTTTAAATTTGCATAAAAAAGTGACTGTTGATATGGTGTTTATTCTCTGCAAAACTGTCCTTAATATTAACTCTTTCTCTCATAACTGACGATACCAGCGTTGATTCCACCAGAATGTGGTAAATAATTACAGAGAGAAAGAGTTAAACCAGTCCTCGATGTAAAAGTAAGGCTTGTAAATAATATTTGTCCCAGTGCTTTGTTCTGGACCTCTCAACTCGCAGACAACGTCAGCAGTTAACTAATTCCCAAAGACTCTAAATGTTCGCTACTAAGCGAAAAGAAAAGGATTTAGTGAAGGACTTGATTTCCAGAGAATTGGTTAACTGAACAACGAAAACGAAACTATTTCGTCTATAGGTAGGCTGAATTTAAAATATTTGAATATTCGCAGGGTCTCGAACTTTTCTCAGATCTTCTGTCAAATGAACCCATTCAATGTTAAGATACAAGGGAAACAATTCAGCTTTTGATCATTGTGTAAAGATTGCAAGGAACTATCAGCAAGCTAAAAGTGACTTATCGCATTCCTCGAGGATAAATTCGATGACTAATGTGAAGGAAAACTATCTTAGAAATCA
The DNA here is from genome assembly GCA_030265305.1 of Biomphalaria pfeifferi. NCBI lineage: Eukaryota > Metazoa > Mollusca > Gastropoda > Planorbidae > Biomphalaria > Biomphalaria pfeifferi. The sequence goes on from JASAOG010000084.1 coordinate 2,831,403, forward strand.
AGAGAATATATTCATGCAATTTTCTGGCGAAATCCAATTTTCAAATTTAATATGTCAGGCTCAGAGAATTTGTGCTATGTTTATATCTTTAACATTTTCAAAGCAGCTTTTTTTTCTTCAGTAGAGGAAACTGATGTAGGAGATTAACCATAGTTAAATTGCCTGTAATTGTAAACCAAATTATGACGAACTTGCAACAATTACATCTTCCTTCATCGCATAATAAGTTCTTAATTTTTCTAGAAAAAAAAAATATTATAAATATTATGGCCAGCCCAAGTTTTTTCTTTTGTTGATTTTGACCCGCTTCTTTAAAAGTTTGCACATTTCTTGTTACTAAGTAAGTCTAATTCAAATTTGGGATTTATTTTTCCACTCCCAGTTTAAGAATAAGACTGATTGCTCATAAGTACCTGAAGCACGTTAACAATCAGGACAATCAATTACATTAAGCTGTATTTGGATTAGTTCCATTCAGATGAGATTGCATTTCTTATTTGTTTCTTCTTTAGTTGTTAACTTTAAATTAATCCTGGTAAAAATAAAGAGTGCAGGCCGTGTGCAAACCCTAAAGCTTCTGGACACGATGCATTATAAAGCCGAATGGTTTAAATTTTACGGGACTCGATGACCTGCCAATCGTTATAGAAAGCCTGAACATTAACGTGCAACGTTGTGGGTAGTTTAGACGAATAGCTCGCTGCCACGTGGCAGAAGTGACGCAAGGAGCTAATGGTCTAAGCTTTCCACAGGTTGCAAAGTTTCAGGTCAGTGTTCGGGCCTTCTATAATGATTGGTCTCCACTGGACAAACGTGCTTTAGTCTAACAAAATCAAATAGACATCAATGCTTTTTTATATGTTATAGTAGCTATAGAACCTTCAGTAACACCTTTACATTTTATCTGTGTCTCACGTGAGGCCTACCGAATTTCCCTCATTAGTAGACAGTCAGATAAAACGTATACTTGAGCTACGAAAAGGATAAGTTTTTAACAGCTGACTAAACGAATATTTTTCATTAACAATTAAGGAAAAGGTCTACAAAAAAAAAATATTAAAAAAAATTATCATTTGTTCTATTCATTTCATTCGTTATGTTTCAAATGTTTTTCATACTTTTTTTTCCAGAATTTTTACATCCTGTCCCAAATCCTCTCACTGGTTGACTGGAATAACGGAGGGAAGACCCGGGACCATCGACAGTGCAAAACGCATCCCATGCACTCATGCAGGTCTTGAAACGGTGTTTGAAGATGATGTTTATTATTATCAGGGATAATAACAAAAACTAAATCTGTCATAGGGAGGGAGGACCATGGAAGTTCTTTCACCTTCTAATAGGACTGAAGCACAATCGTATGTTGGACATTTACAATCCTTCTTTCCTGTTTCTGATGTTGTTGACATGTTTAACACATTAGACTTCGGCATTAAAATCAGACTGATGCGCTCCCTGGTCATGGCGACATTTTTTTATGCTTGTGAGTCTTGGACGATAACTGCAGAGCTAGAGAGGAGGATCCTAGCAATGGAATTGAGATGCTACAGAGGGATCCTAGGTATCACATTCAAAGGACGCATCACAAACCAAGATATTATAGACAGGCTTACTGCATCGATCTGACCCCATGATGACCAGCTAACTATAGTAATAAAATTGCACGCTTAATATCTATGGCCATATTGCAAGATCTTCGGGGCTCGCAAATACCTTCATTCAGGGAACAGTACCAGGAAAAAGAAGAAGAATAATGCAATGGGAGGACAACATAAAAGAATGGACGGGCCTGTCAAAAAAAGAGGTTCTAAACAAGGCAAAATACAGGGAGGAAGTGAGAAAGACGGTCGACAAGACTTGCTTGGTGCCCCTTGGGTCCAACAGACTAATAGATTTTACTAGCCAACACAAGAATCAATAAAAAAAAAACACTTGCCAATTAGCTAATTGTGTCTTGATAATGAAATATTTTGTTCAGTATCTTGAATTTTTTGAGTTTGAGTTTTGAGTTTTTGGCACATCGGCACACTTTAGAAAATGTCTTGCCCGTAATCCCTAAGAGGTTACTCTCCCTTTATACCAAAAGAGCTAAATTTGATTTAGTTAAGTTATTTTAAACTCGGTCTATTCACAGTTAAAATAGTAAATGTACAGAAAATTTTATAATTAAGTAAAAATCTTTTGTCAATATTATATGTTCACAATTTCACAAATCAAATCTTCGTAGTCAACCCTTCCTCCCGGACAAAGCCCAGTAACTTCCCAGGGTGGACACTATCGAACAGTGTTTTTAAGTTGTGCGATCTAAAAATTTCCCTCTAATATCCTTGTATCTGGGGAAATCAATGAGGATATGTTCCACAGTGAGACGAGAGTCACAGTACCCACAAAGTGGGGGTTTCTCTCTCTTCAGCACAAAGGAGTGCGTGATGTAGGTGTGGCACACCCTAAGTCTGGACATGGTCGTGCATCAACGCCTTGTTAGAGCCATAGATGTGGGCCGCCATCTGACATCCGCCACAATCTGTCTGAGTTTATTGTGGGTCTCAGCTTCCACCGATCCTGCCACTCTCGATAGGTGGCAGATGTAATACTCTGTCTCAGGTCCGAGCAGGGACCATTTGGCCAATTTGTGGGGTTAAATTTTGGATGGAAGTTCCGACTTGTGAAGCTTAGATATACTCCTGGGCTCTCCCATTACTGACTTAAGTCCCTTGTAGATAAGAAAGAGGCTTATTTTAGTCAGGCTTTTCCCCTCTTCTGTGCATCTGACCACCTTCGATGAAGTCCAGTAGGGAATCTGCGCCCTAGGCGCCATTATCCCGTTGATGGTTAGAAAGGCTTTTATCCAACCACCAGGCCTGGACATAAGGCTCTTCACCCCTGTCCTTTCTGAGGGTTCCCAATGGTAAACGGCCATATCGATTCCCTGATTGGACAGAGCCAAGCCGTGCCGTGTACACAGCGCACCGTCCCCGTTCCTGGACCCCACTCGCTACAAGTGGTCGGGGACAATGCTAACTGCGGGGAGCTGTTCTCATACTCCTATAATGTAGCCCCCACTGTTCCGTGAGAGTGTCGCCAATCCAGCAATCCGGAACTGATGACGACACCTTTTGTGGAACGGCGTGGTGAACTTTTTGGACTGGGTTGCAGGTTACTTGTTCCATCCCCACCCCGAGTAAGATAAAAAAAAAACAAAGGCTCACCCAGGGAGACCTGCCAGAAGGCCTGGTTCGCTACTCGTTCTTAGCCTATCTAGGTCCACCCCTAGACGTTTCCACGGAGGCGCCACGCTGAGGCGACGGGTAGCTGGAATATCCTCCGCAGCAGACCACCAGAAATGATGGCCAGGTAGTGCAGCTTCTTGCGGTCTCCTCCTTTTTTTGCCTCTAATCAACGTCTCTTGCCCAGACATAAATCTTGAGTAAGTGTTTGTTATTTCCATAGACATTCTTATTAGTTCGCCACCTGTGCTCCCCACCCGCCATCGAGTCCAACCAGGGGACGAGCAATTCGGATGTCCAGAATGAGCGCGCCAGGGCTACACAGGTGCTATACTCAGTCAGCTGCCGCATCGGACATGAGTCCGATACTGCAGGCCCCTGATCTACTCTCCAGCATAGCTCGAAGTCCTATGCTGGTAGCTCAGCGTGACTAGCCGGTTGACCCAGAGCGAGCCATCTGAGACCCAGATCTAGAGGAACTTAGAGCCAAAGTACTGTATTGTGGTAGTTTATCATCGGATAGACACCTACTCAAATACCAGGCTTTCTTTATCCCCCCCTTACCCGTCGCAGTCCACAGCAAACGGTCTGGTCTAAGACATAGCGAGGTTTTAAAGATAAGGAGACAGAATGATGGTTAACGAAAGCAGACTGAGAAAACCAGGAGGCAGACACAGTGATAGATAAGAAGTAGGGCACTTTTGAGCTCCAAAAGTGCTAAGGAAAGAGGAGCGCTGTTTAACATCATGTCTCGGGATGGGAAGTATCTTGAACAAGGGAAAGAAACTTTACTTGACTGATAAGGTGGTATAAATGCGGGTACGCTTATCTCAATTAGGGAAACACTGGTGTAAGCCAGGCGGGCTGCGAGACACTAACTAGCCCATTCCCTGATTAGCAAGTAGATGAAAACGCCGCTGTCCATTGCTTTCTTGGTCAAATTCTCTCTCCAAATGTGCAGCACATAAAAAAAGGACGAAACGACTCGATATAACAAAAAAATGTTTTTTAAAATAGGTCACGTTTAATACAGTGTCTCCCAATGTTTTTTATATATATATATATAACGGAACACTTCTAACATTTGAAAAATTTAGCGGACCAATTCGCTTATTTTTTAGACTGGATTATTTCAAAACAAAAATATAAAATAAATCCTATCCCGAATTTAGAATTAGTATTTATTTTCAAGTAAAAATCTATAACAAAATACAGACATGAACATTATTAAAATGAAGGATTATTTACTTTGATGGCACTGTTCTGTTAAAGGGCATTGCCTCTTGATTTTTCACATGATATTGATAAGCTGATTTCTAATCATCATCGTCATCAAGCTCCATTTGAGTGAGGGTTGAATACTAATCGATGCTTTTGGGTCCATTCTGATACTATACCTTGGCCTTTAAAAAAATATATATTTAGAAAACCCTGCTTCGAACAAATAGGTAGAAAACGATAGTTTGTTTTAAATACATTGTGGTACTAGAAGTTATCTAATGTTTTATCTTTGTATCAAATTAGAGTCAAAAATAGAGAAGGTCTAAGTTCATAGGGATTTTGTTATATTTTTTTTCCAATGCCAAGACGAGCTAATAAAATCAATTGTTCTGCTCTTCATTTACTATGTAATGGATTTACGTGCTGGCCTACTTGTGGAACACATAGTCAGGCCTCGCGGAACACTAGGGTTCAGCAGAACACAGTTTGGGAAACACTGTACTATAGTATATAATGAGATCCAACAGTTTCTTTCATTTTTGCTTAAATATTTAGTTGGAGATACCATAAATAAAGTAAGCCATTTTGTTTTGTGAGTAAATACATTTTTGAATCAATGGAACACAGTTTGGGAAACACTGGTTCTAGTTAGTTTTTTAGTTATTAAACCAGTGTTTCTAAAACTGAACAACTAAAACAAAAATTCTTGTTTTGAAAGGATGCATAGCTAAATCTGAAAAGAAATTCTAACCCAGAGTTGGCAGCGCTTGAATCGACACAGTTTTGATTAAACTCTGCTATGGTGGTTTTTAGGTCTTAAATCATTGAATATCATCGAAACTATTTAGAAAAGCGAGCTTCACGAATATTAATTTAGTCACTCTTTCAACATCGCCTTTTACTCTGCTGAACCGTAGGGGCATCACAAAATATTTGCTATTCGTCTTTTTCCAATCCTTTCTGGCTTTCGGCTTGCATAGAATTGTATTCAATATCAGGCCTGTCCATTCTTTAATGCTGTCTTCCCATCCCATTCCCCATCTGCCTCTTCTCTTTTTCCTGCTACTGTTCCCTGATGAAAGTTCTTTGCGAGGTCTGATGACCTTGTGATGTAGCCATCGTAGTGGCTAAGTGGCTTCCGGATGCTGGGGTCCTGGGTTGAAATCTCGGTGAAGAATTAGATTTTTAATTTTAAGGCACCAATAAGATTACCCAGCTTTGATGGATACTTGACATAAGTTGGAGAAAAGCTAAAGAGGTTGAACGTTGTGATGGCTTCATGACACCCTGATAGTTAAATTTTGTCAAAGACACAGATGACCTTAACATCATCTGCAAGGTCTGAAATTATATTTTACTTTATTAGTGTTTCGTAGGTGGGCGGTGACTGAGTGGTTAAGCTCTTGGCTTTTGAACCTGTGGTCCTGGGCTCGAAACACGGTGAAGACTGGGATTTTGAATTTCGGAATTTTAAGGGCGTTCCTCAGTTCACTCTGATAAGTACATGACATTTGTTGGGGAAAGTAAAGGTAGTTGGTCTTTGTGCTGGCCACATGAGACCCTGCTCGTTATCCGATAACTAAAGAAACAGATGACCTTAACATCATCAGTAGGGTCTGACATAAATATTTACTTTATTAGCCTCTGACAACCAGTCCAGCTCCTGGCCTTCACATGTTTGCTCAGATATTGAGTCCAGCGGAACTTTTCTCACTAACAGGAGAAGGGACAAAGGCGAGTAACTGGCGCCTTAACCAGTAAGTTTCGGACAGGAGCGACTCGTTAGCCATGGCTAGCTACCCACCTAGGAGAAGGAAAACTCTAAATTCAAACCTCTGTTGGCTTGCAGCAATACCCAATCGTGGGAAAGGCTTCGGGAGTCAACCCTAAAAACAGTAGCTGGCGACCCTAAGACAGTTTTTAACACCCAGTGCAACACTCTAGCAGAACCTGCGACGCCGCTGACCCCTAACTGTTTCGGCACTGCCATTCCTTTAGATACATTAGCTGCGTGGAGAGGGGGGAACTGATATGTGGGCGACATCTGCCCAGGAATTCATCTCATTTTAATGAGATGTTCCATAGTCGCTTCGCGACTGAAGAAGACCTTAGAGTTTTAACATTCGAACAGTTGTTTCGAAATCCAACTGGCCAAAATTTTCAATGCAAAGGTGTAGTAGTTCAATTAATTTTCATAACAGCATAGATCTAAATTCAATGTCTAAGCACAATAGTTTTCTTCCTGACTTGCTTACTATAACTCAACAAGATTTTCTTTCCAGTGCCTGTCAGGCAGTGATGGGGCTGGGACAATGCTACTGTAATTGTTTTCGTTTGTATCCTTATTTGTTACAATGATTATTGCTTTTGTGTTCGATAACTAGACTGTCAGTAGTTGTTATTTGTAGTCTATAATGAGAAATGACCATGTGGTTTCTTCTCATATTATATATATAATGCCATAGTAAAGACAGAATCGACAACATCTACACTACACCCGACGTGCATCAATTAGCGTTTAAAGGTAAATAATTTTTTTTTATGCTAGTGTTCTATGAGTTCTTCGTTGTGTTTTTATTTGTCATATTTTGTGTTTGCATATGTTGAAATAGTACTATTAATTCTTTTTAGTCTTTTCTGTATATTTAGTTTCTTTTGTTTTGTATTGCTTTTTATGTACTGCTGTTATCTTAAATTTTTGTTAAGACTATAGGCTTCATAAGGTTAACAAATTCAGCTACCTAGATATGACTACTCTCTGTAATGTAAAGAAGTCTGTTTTAGATTTAAGATTTAATTATGGGAATTCATATTTTAAACGGCTTTTGAAAATCGGCATATATTAGGAAAATGTCATTGCCTAATATGCTGGTTTTTATACCTAATCTTAAAAAAAGAGACTAGCTCTACACAGTGGCTAGCTAGGGTGGGAGGAGGGTGTGGGGATCAACGTTTTCAAATAAAATCAAAGGGAAAAAATATTTCTTTTAAAATTCCGTTGGGAAGAGTGAAACAGGGGGGCATAAAGCTCAGGATGCCACAATTAGAGGGACGCGTTGCGCCACAAGCGGAAAGCGCAGATGGATTTTGAAGACAAATATCATTTTCTGGTAAATTTCAACTTTCAAATATCAAGTTTCGGAAGATATTTTTTAAACTAAGGAACATTTTCACATACATCTTAGCACTTACTTCTTCTCTTGATCTGTAAATGATTGTTAGGCTCATTTTTATGTTCGTTTTTTTTTCTGCTGTACACATTGCACTGTGCTTATTTCTGTTATGTACGCGTATATATATATATCTGTGGCATTTTACGTCTCGGGAGACGATCTTTTCCCTTTGCAACTTCTTGTGTGACTAGAGAGGCCAATCCTTGATACACAGCTGCGATCGCAGGTTGGGCATATATAATCACCAGGCGCCTTTGCATTTTCACCCTTCTTTCTGCTTCTGTTGTGTATGGCATCTGCAATCTTTGACCCTTCCTTTCTGCTCTTTCTCCATGAGGATCTGTCCAGTGCCACCTCTTCCCAGTTGCCAGTGTCGATTTTGAAGAACTTCATGTCGCGTTTGCATACATCTGTATAACGTAAAAGTGGGCGACCAGCGGCTCTCCTGCCTTCTATTAGATCGCCATACAGGATGTCCTGTGGAAGTCGACCTTCTGGCATTCTACGAACGTGGCCAAGCCGGCCAAGGCGTCTGCTGCTGATAACAGAGCGGATGTCCTGACACCCTGCTCTTTGTAGCACTTCCTCATTGGTTATCTTATCTTGCCACCTTTGTTTAAAGATCCGCCTTAGGCATCAAAGGTAGAAAACATTCAGCTTTTTTTCCTGCCACGAGTAGGTTGACCATGTTTTACTTCCGTACAACAAGGTGCTCAACACACAGGTCCGGTAGACTAGGGCTTTAGTACTGTTAGTCAGCAATATGTTGTCCCAGACTCTTTTCTGCAGCCGTGACATGGTGGCCATTGCCTTGGCTATCCTGTTGTTTATGTCTTTATCCAGTAGAGTGTTGTTGGATATGATGAAGCCAAGGTAACCAAAGGGATCAACAATTTCTAGTGGTTGGCCATTAATGTTTACTTGAGGTGCAGTGTTTGTGTTTTGGAAAAGTATTTAGTCTTGCTTTGACTGATGTTTAAGCCGAACAGAATTTAATTTGTCAACCAGGCACTGTAGCTGAATATCAGAATCAGCCACAATAGCTGCATCATCAGCATACAGGAGTTCCCTGACGAGTAGCTTCCTAACCTTGGTTTTTGCCCGCAGCCTTGATACATTAAATAGTTTACCAGAGGATCTTGTATGGAGAAACACACCTTTGTTTATGTCGTTGTACGCATAATGCAGTAGACAGGAGAAGAATATGCCAAACAGAGTAGGTGCGAGCACACATCCCTGCTTGACACCACTGCAAACCTCAAAAGGTGCTGATTGGGCTTCATTGAATTTGACAGTGCATTTAGTTTCCTCGTGAAAACACTCAATGAACTGCAGTAGTTTGGGAAGGCAACCTATTTTCCTCAGGAGTTTGAAAAGGCCACTTCTGCTGACCATGTCAAAAGCTTTAGTCAGATCAACAAAAACGTTGTAAAGGGGTCTGTCTCTCTCTCTGAATTTCTCCTGCAGTAGTCGTAGAGAAGATATCATGTCTACAGTGGATCTACCACTCCTGAATCCATACTGAGACTCTGGGTAGACTCTAGAAGCTATCACTTGCAGCCTGGATAGTACCACTCTAGCAAACATTTTGCCCACTATACTGAGGAGAGAGATACCCCTGTAATTGTTGCAGTCACTCCGAATCCCTTTGTTCTTGTATATTGTGACTATAGTTGCGTCACGCATGTCCTGTGAGACATGACCTGTTTCCCAACAGCGGCAGAGGAGAACATAGAGTTCAGGGAGCAGGAGTGATTCGTTGACTTTCACTACTTCCACTGGGATACCATCACTTCCAGGAGATTTTCTATTTTTTATGCAGTTATCTCTCTCTCTATATATAATGTATATGTAAATAACTACATTATTAGTATAGCAATCATAGTAATCTCTCTCAATCTCTCTCTCTCTCTCTGTCTCTCTTATATATTCATATATATATATATATATATATATATATATATATATATATATATATATATATTTATGGCTATGGATGCTCCTAGATGAGTCACTGGTCTTGGTTTAGTCTTAAGGCGGTGCAGAATCTGGTGTGGCTAACCAAGCCAATTCTAGAGCGGCAGACTTTGCCACATTTCATGCATGTGTATGCATCTGATTCAGAGCTAGCGGACAAAGCAGCTTTCTTTTTTCTTTTTTTCCCTCTTGATTAAGACCCCTTCAATTCTTTTGCTCTCAATTGGGTTTTCCCAGCATGCACTCCGGTCTTTGGCTATGTTTTCCCACATTCTTTCGTTGATGCCTGTGGCACACACACACACACACATTAATATATATATTTCAAGTTGATCTGAACATCTATTTACCTCAAATGTCACAAAGGGATACTGTCCAATGTGATGTGCCATAGGTGACCGCCGACATAGTCCGTATATCCATACCTTATCACATCACATTCCAGAGGTTCCACCACTTTCCCTCACACGTCAGGACAGACATTTTACCTATTATGACAAAATGACATTTATCAATAATCGTTCTCCCACTATACACCTAACGTTCGTTCGGGCATTTACAAGTGTATTTTATTTCCTCTCTCCACTTACTTGTCCCAGCGCGACCTAACTCTTTACTGATGTATGATCATGATCAACAACAAGGAATAACTTATAAAACTTACTTTCCCTTGATATCAATACCTCGTCGCCTTATAAATGCCCTATCTATTCATACCTCCATACATACAATTCATACATATTAATATTCATGCATAATAAATAACTAACATGAGTCAATCTAATTCTAACTAATACTACAACAACATAATACCCATCTGATTATGACTACTAGCCAACTCGATTACTTAAATTAAAACAAAATCAACTGTGTTCAAGTTATATCCCCTATCTCAACGTAACTCGAGACAGCAAGTCCGCCACTATATTGATACTTCCGTTTATTGCCTTTATTTCAAATTTGAATTTCTGTAGTATCAGGAACCATCTACATATTCTCCCATTCTTCATGCTTTTCTGTTGCATGAACTGGAGAGGTTTATGATCAGTGAGCAAACAAAATTCTTTGCCCAACAAATAACTTTCCAACTTTGTCACCACCCATACTATTGCCAGAGCCTCCCTTTCCACTACACTATATCTTCTCTTCGCTTCTGACAGTTTCCTGCTGACATACGAAATGGGATGCAGGCACTCATATTGTTGCATTAAACATCCCCCAATAGCGCTCCCTGACGCATCCGATGATACGTAGAACACTTTCTCCTTGTCCGGCAGTCTTAGTATCAGATCAGTTGAGAAAACCTTTTTAATCTTTTCTATTGCATCCCTGCACTCCGAGTCGCATGTAACTTTCTGTGGTTGCCCTTTCTCAGTAAATTATTTAGCGGGTTCACAATTTCTGCCATGTTCCTGATAAATTTTCTGTAATAGTTTACCAGCCCTAACAAACTCTTAACCTGCTTCTGAGTTGTAGGTGTCTCCAGCTCCAATATCTTTTTAATGTTTTCTCCCACGGGACTGATGACGTTGTTTTTAACCCTGTGACCTAAGAATGTTATTTCTTCCAACCTAATTTCTACTTTCTCAGCCTGTATGGTCAAGCCGTTCTCTTGTATTGCTTTAAAGATATCTCTAATACCTTTTAAATGGTCATCCCAATTCTCATGAAATAGACATATGTCGTCCAGGTAACATATGACGTTCTGCCTATTACCGATAACCGTTGCCATCATCCTGTTAAAAGTAGCAGGGGCGTTTATCAGTCCAAAGCTCATACAGTTCCATTGGAACGTCCCGTACGGCGTCGTGAATGCTGCGTATGGTTTCGCCCTCTCAGTCAGTGGCACTTGCCAATATCCCTTCGTTAAATCCAGCTTAGTGAAGATTTTAGCATTCGATAGTTTGTGCAATACATCGTCGATATTTGGCATAGGATACGGATCGAATTCCGTTATTTTATTCAACTTCCTATAATCCACACAAAATCTGATATCTCCATTTTTCTTCTTTACTACCACTATTGGTGAAGCGTATGGAGAGACTGAAGGTTCTATAATCCCCAGCTTCAACAAACTGTCTATTTCCTTCTTCACCTTTTCTTGTAGATGTAATGGAACTCTGTTCGGTCTCGTGAAGATGGGCTTATCCTCCATTAACTTTATATCATGGCTGATAACGTTCGTCTTCCCCGGTAAACTCGAAAAAATTTCTTTGAATTCGTAGACCATGTTTTTTATATCTATTGTTTTCTCCTGCGACTAGTTCTCCAAGTTAAGTTTTTCCCATGTTTGATTCTTATTCACTTCCAGCAGCGGTATATCTTTAATATCGTTGTCGTTGTTCTCCTCTTCTATTAACACTAGTAAACATTCTTCTGCCTGTTCTTCAAGTGTTTCCTCTCTTTCTCTTTCCATATATATTTTCAAATTGTTGATGTGGTGTGTTCTTACTTTACCATTAATATCTACTTTGTAATTCACTGCGCTTGTCTTGTCAGTAATTGTGTACGGCCCTTTCCATTGCTTGCCTATCTTGTTTTTCAAATCATTCACCAGAATCAGAACTTTATCTCCTATCCCTAGAGTTCTTATTTGTCTTTTTTCGTTCACCTCCTCCCGTGTATTGTGTTTATATCTGGAGCTGTTGTCGTAGGCTTCCTTCCAGATTTGCTTCAGATCTAGTACTTCTTCCTCCTCTTCTGTTTCAATGACGTTTGTTATAAAACTCTCCTTAAAGATTTGTATTTCGTCACGCGGTTTTCGTCCATAGACTAGTTCGTAGGGTGAGAATTGTGTGGCTTCGTGTACATTATTCCTGTGTGCAAAAAGTACGAAATTGATGTGCCGATCCCACTGACAATTTTGACCAAAGCCCTTTTAAGATCCCCGTTGAACCGCTCGCAGGTCCCGTTTCCTTCTGCGTGGTAAACTGATGACGTCATATGCCGCATGCCTGCCTGTTTCATCCAATTCTTAAATTGTTCCGAACGGAACTGAGATGCGTTGTCCGTCAGCAATATCTTCGGCATCCCGTATCTGGTTATCCACTTTTGTGTTAGGCCATTAATTATGTTCTCGGTGTCTATATTAGACAATGCCACCGCTTCCGGGTACCTAGTAAACATGTCAATTATTGTTAGTATGTATCTGCTATTACTTTCCGTTTTAGTTAGTGGACCTATAATGTCGATGGCTATTTTCTGGAAAGGTTCCGTTGGTTCGTCCATGGCCTGCAACGGTACCTTACCTAGCCGTCCCTTAGCTTCTTTCTTTTGACATATGTCACATGAGCCTACGTACTTGGCAATAGTGGTTTTCATGTTCGGCCAAAAGAAATGCCTGGACAGGTTTTTGAAACACCTCTTTGTCCCGCTATGTGCCGCCATGTTATTGTCGTGTACAATCACAAGCGCGTCTTGCCAATACTTCTGGGGAAGTACCAACTGTTTCACTTTCCTCCCATTCAGCATTGTCTGTCTAAACAGTATATCATTTTCAAATTTGAACTTTTCCATTGGATTATTATTCTTCTTGTCTTCCACCCTGGCATATATCCTCCCAACTATGTAATCCAAATTTTGCTCCTGTGCAAATCTGGGTATTTCCTTTGTTTCTTCCAAGTCCCCCTGCTCTTCTTTAATTGAATCATTTTCTTTCGTTTCTGCTAGTTGGTTGTTTTCGAGTCCGTTTCCCCTTGGTTGCTCCATCACCTCCGTCGATTCACTCTCTATGCTATTTTCCTGCGCCTCTGCTTCCCTTATCCCCTGCGCTCTTGTCATTACCATGTTGCTCTCGTATGGCGTAGTGTCCGTGTTCTGGTTCATCTGTTTATACTTGTTTTGCCATGCTGCTAGCTCCTCTGCAGTGCACTCCTTCACTCCTGGTATATTGCCAATTAACATGTCTTGTCTCATCCCGGGCATTGCGACTCCCTCGCAGTATCCTGTGTAGAATGGCGTCTCAATGAAGACCCTAAATGCTTCAAATTCCTTGATGCTTCCGTCCGCAAACTCCACCTTCCTCTGGTAACCTCTATAATCTTGTGGTTCAATCAAGTTACTCCTGATAACGATCGTGTTACAGCCACTATCGCGGACCGCCCGTACCGGCCGCTTATTTATAAACCCTGGGTAAAATGTGAAACTATCACTGTTCCCCTTCACAAAGTACACCCTGTCCCCACCTCTGGGTTGCTGCTCGCTGCTTTTACTTCTATTTTCCTTATTTCTGTTATTACTGTAGTTATTGTAACCCCTCCGATTGCTGTAATTGTTCCTACCACTGGCCTGCTCTGTGACCTCATGCAGTTCACTGCAATGTGCCCTTTCCTTCCACACGTATAACATGTCACTCCTTTCGCCATTCCGTTAATAATATTCCCTCTGACGGTTTGTGGCTCTCGCCCTCTGCTTCTACCCCTATCCTTGTTCTCCTGAGTGTATCCCACCAAGTCAATATTTTTCTTGTCTTTATTTGAAAGTGGGTTGCTGGGATACGCCTTTTTATATGTTCTAATAATTTCTGTCACTTCGTCCAACACCTTTGGGTTCCTTTCTTTTACAAATGACTGCAGCTGGAGATCGCATTTGTTGAGAAAGTTATCAACCAGGATAAAGTTCCTCAGCCCCTCGTAGGTGTTCTCCACATTCTTGAATCCGAGCCATTTAGTGAAGAAGTCCTTCTCTGCGTTGATAGTTGTTTGTGAATCAACTTGGCTGGATGAAATGTTTTCGTAATATTTCTTTCGGAATGTTGCCGCGTTGTGCCCGTATGCGTTTAGCAGTTCCTTCTTTAGCACCTGATAGCTGTTTTGCATCGAGTGGTCGTGGTTCTGGCAAATCGTGAGGGCTTTCCCATGTACGAAGTCCAACAAGATTTCGGACCACTCCCTCTCTTGGACATTAAACTTTGCTAGTTTAATTTCAAAGCGTTTCAGATAGTCGCCGATGTCGTCCTTGTCTTCCGCAAAAGGTTGTATTTTCTTTTTCATCCATGCGGCGCTACTATGGCTTTCTATGTTGGCACTATTGTTGCTGTTCCCTTCGATGGGCACACTTACACCAGCCTCTATCCTCATCTGCTCAACTTGAATTCTCACTTTTCTGTCCGCCTCTTCTTTCGTCTCCCTCTCTACACGTTCCGCCTCTCTAACCTTTTCCCTCTCCAACTTTTCCGCCTCTCTAACCTTTTCCCGCTCTATGCGATCTGCTTCTTCTTTTTCTTTTTCTCTGGCTCTTTCAGCTTCTCTGACTCGTTCCCGCTCTCTGCGATCTGTTTCTGCTGCCACCATCTGCTGCACATAGGCGGCCAGTTCTTTGCCACGTAGTTCCAGTTCTGTCTTGGCCTCCTGGATTAGCTTTTTCCTAAACTCTTCCAGGTTGTACCCTGGAGCAGTTGCCATATTACTTATTTGTTACTTTACCTCGCTTTTTATTTAAATTATCTTACACAAAAGCCTAATAGCTTCTATTACCTATGTTCTATAAATCAAATTACCTTTTGAACGTACCCTCACGGCTTCCTAATATCTCTTAATTCAACCGAATTAAATTAGTCACTCTAAATCCTTGGCGCCTAGACTACCAACTTAGACTAATAACCATTTCTACCCTTTCCCAGGATACACTTAGTATCCTTGATACAAGTGTGTAGGCTACACTCTGACACGACTGAATACGATGTGCGACCCACGCACACTCCAACCGACTACGTGTTACTCAACACGAGTCGTTGGTGAATAGACCAACTTGTCTATTTACAACCAACAAAAATTATGAATGGGCAATCAGGCTTCACCTCGATTGTTCCCCAGATCTAGTCTAGATTACGCTAGATCTTAGTTACTTCTTACCTGCTTTCACACCAAACTATAGATCTAGTTCTAATTAATGAGACTTTCGTCTGACAGTAAGACTTAAGACGAGAGTATTGCAAACAATTAATACATGACGTTACACAAAAAAATGCTTAACTAAATGATTCACACTCACATACAGGACGCATTAACAGCTAAACATATATATGGACCTCTTGCTAGATTACACCTAATTTTAAGGATATCCCCAATCCACCACGATTTAACCTGGTAGTGATAACCTAGCAAGTGGTCACTTCCCTACAGACTCTAATTATTCTAAGGAGAAAGTAGTTAAATAACACTTGACTTATCTGTCTAAGAAGCGGCGATAACTCCACAGTCAGTCTCGGGTCCACTCTTCCTAAGCTAATGTCTGTCCCGGCGGCAAGGCTCACGGCGATGTCTTCCCTAGTGGTGAGACAAGAACAACGAACGTTTCAGCTCTCCAAGGTCCTTCGGTACTGGTCTGCAATGACTCCGGTTCTTCGGTGGTACGGCGTCTGGTTCTGGTGTTCACGGTGATCTGTCGTCTGGCTCCGGTTCGTCGGTGGCGTAGAGTCTGGTTCCGGCTGCTGGTTCCGACGCAGGTACGGTGGTTCCAGGTGGTCGTCTGTCCAAAGTGAACCTGGACCGGTCCAACTATTGACACAGCGACAAAGTCAAAGTCCAGTGCTAAACTACCGGCTTTCTGGCTATCTAACGTGTAGAACAGAATTCAGCCGAGCTGTAGATCAAATTAGCACTACTGTACTTAAGTGTCGTAGGCAGTACGATGTCTCCTACGTCAAAAGTGATTTGGAACGACCCCAACGGTCGATCTTGGCCTTGTAGAGGTGACCTTCACGTTCGTTCTCACTATGCCGGGCAGGCGATATCTCTTCAGTACGGAATCGACAGGACGTTTTTTTCCCTCCACAAAACTGTAGCCTTCTCGATACAAGCTTCAATACGATGCCACAAGTATGGGCATTTACAAATCACAACTGTAGATCTAGATCTATATTTCGTTACCTCCTAGTTCTACGAGTCCAGGATCTCACTGGCTTTCCTTCGCCGACGTGGCTGTATAATCAGGGTCTAGCTGCAGACTAGGCCGATGACGTTAACTTCTGCCTCCTCCTAACAGAGGGCTTCTATTCTTCTTGATGTTGCTGCCAGTAAGCTCCGAGTCGGGGGTCGCCACGTTGTTCAGGCTTCCGCGCGGTGTTGATGCTTGTAGATATCTCTAGTGTAGATCTACGTCTGACTGGAGGTAATACCGAACTCAAAACTATTTCCGTAACACCGGCGAAAAGCCGAAAACAATCAAAATAGGTAGTCGACGCTGATTCTGTTTTACAAATACATTTAATACTAAGAAGGGAATTGTCCGATGTCAGCTATGTCCGTAAATTCGTATCTCTATTCTACTGCTCTACACGAAGCATCCTCTTTCTAGCGTCACTAAGAGCGTTCTTGTTTTTTAAAGATCTGTCACGTCATTTGTCGCTAAGTAAAACTTTCCCCTTATTCCCGAAACAAATAACTAATTCCTAATCATGTCATAACAAGGGAAATACTCCTTCAGGAATTCAACAAAAAAAATCTTAATCTAAACTTTACAGAGCAGAATGTTGTAAACAGAATAACAACTGACCTTGCAGATACCTTCAAGACATTCCTAGCAACTATCCCGTTGCCTGTCAGAGGGCGGTACTGCAGCAGACCAATTACATTACACAAAAAATTTCTCAGCGGAAACTGATAAAGAAACCACAATAAATTTTGTTTCTCTTGAATGAAACTCGACCCAAACAGCGCCACAGAATAAATACTCGTTTGTTTCCAACAAAAATAAAAAATGATAATAATTAGACTTTAGTTGGGGTTAAGGAGGAGTATGTCACGTTGTCAAGTCAAACGCTTCCTCCAGCCCGCGGTCAGAATTTCTAAAGTGATGATTGGCTTGTGAAGGCCAATATCATCCATTACACTTAATGCCATTTATACTAGCATAGACCTTTGAGTTTGTTATCAGCAGTATATAGTCGTAGTTTTTATTTTGGAGTTTCAATCTTATATACTGGCTGCCGACCAAGGTTATAGAGCCCAATCTTTTCAAAAGTCAAATAAGGATTTAACTGCTAAAAATGTTGACAGCTCATCGCTCCCCAAGCACCCTCGACCCGCATCTCCTTCCATTCTCCCAAGGTTCCACTTCCTCAGCCCTGCAAGCATTACCAATGACTTAGCTCTTTCTTTCCGTAATTATTTTTCCACCTTTTGACAGAATTCTTCATTTCATTCATGACTATTTCACTACCCCATGATAAAGCTTCAATGACTTTTTTCATTTAATATATATATGTATGTACAAATATATATTAATATATATATATATATATATATATATATATATGATTTTTCTAGATTTTGAACAAATACTTTGTTTATATGCAGTAAGATGAAGATAGTTGGTGTTTTTTGTTTTTTGGTTCTATTGGCCCTGGCGGAAGCTCAAGGTTCCATCAGTATGTATAACATTTAATATGATTCATTAGCTATTGATATATCGTTTTCTTAGTTAAATCTTATCTTATCTCATCTTACCTTATCTTATCTTATGTTATCTTATTTCATCTTATCTTATCTTATATAATACAGACGTTACTTCAAAACAGAATATGATTACGTCCTATGCGTCATGCATTTATTCATGCATGTTAACCAATGACTTAAATTCTGCTTAGACACTCTTTTTTCTGGCTGGCTCAGGCAACCCATTCCATGCACTTATAGCACTAGGGAACAAGCAGCATTTGTAGAAATTAGTTCTGGCATATGAAACGAGGAATGTGCCGTTATTTTTGTGTCTTTTCTATTAATTTATTAGATTTTGTTTTTGTATTTGAATATTATAGTTTAGTGTTTTATGTATTATTGAAACTTTACTTTTGAGTCTTCTATTCTGAGGCTTTCTAAATTTAGTGAGTTTACTAATGGTGATACTCTAGTCAAATGTGAATATTCGTTAGTTAAGAATCTCACTGCTCTATTTTGTGTCAGTTCCAGTTTTTTTAAATTAAGGGGTCCAAAACATATTCTTTTTTTGGCCTTACCAAGATTAAATAAATTTTAATTTTATATTCTTATTTTTTTAAAATAAACCCTAATGCTTTGTTTGATTTTTTGATAGCTTTATCAATATGGAAATTTCATGACTTTTTACACATTCATCTGCCTGCACTATGTTTTTCTAATTAAAACTACACACTTTTTGACCCTGGTATATTTATTGGAGTAGCTAGCATTACATGAAAACTTACTGTCCCACAAAATTTTAGACCGCATCCAAAAAATCTCTGTTTTCCTAAATGTGCCTATCAGTTTACTTAGCTTTATTACTTGACATTAGTTGAGGAGAAGCAAATTCGATTAATTGTTGTGCTGGCCACACGAGACCATTGTTAACCGTAAAACACGACCTTAACATCATCTCCCCAATAAAACGCCAGGTCAGAAAAGGGGGGGTATTTTTTTTAAATTATAGCTATGGCTACCAGTGAATCCACTCCTGCTACTTGCCTATCGCCGCAGGGCTTTTTGATGGATGAACATGGGAGATGAGAATGTGGCTTGCGCGATGAAACTTTATTAAAGTGAGGGAGATTTGGGTTACATCAGCCTCAATCTCTCACCCATTGCCAGCTGAATTCTGTAATAGAACAGAGTCTAGACAACTGGAGCTTGTTTTGTCGTGCAGTGTATGACCAGTGTGCTCTTCATGTTCTGCATTGCTCCAAAACGTTCCACGGCGCTTGCTAGGTGACGCCTGATAGCCCTGGTAGTCCGATTCGACTTTAGTGCCATACAGCCGCTACTAGACTTCACATGCTGGTGGTGGACAAAGACCAAAGTTTCACCAGATACTAGCTCTGACTAACCCTTACCTGGTTTGGCCCGTCAGTCAAGACGGTTTGCAGTCAGAACCCCATACACCCCACTTTTTTTTATAGGTAATGATTTACTGTCAGATAAAGTTATATTACTTAAGGATCCATCATTCTGTCTAACATTCAAATTGATATTAACTCAAGCACTAGCTAAATTGGTAGATAAAATTTAGATGAGTGCAGATTTGGCGGTCCTATTAATTTTGGGCCTTATGCAAAACTGAAGCTAGAATTTGGATCGGGGTTTTGGCTGTACTTGGTAGAATATGCCTTAAAGATTCCGTTTCATCTAATATTTCTCGACCACATATTTCTGCCAACTGGTCTGTTGATGACGTCAATGCTTGCTCGAGGCTCGCTTTAAACTTTTGTATGTCATCATGCTGAAGACACTTTTCACTTTTGAATTGTCGAGAAACCCAAATACATATAGGTTTGATTTTAGATAGTTAAATTTCGGTTGCAAGAATTTAATTGCAGCGAGCAAATTTCTGATGAAACAATTTTTCCTAAAGTCTTCTTTAGCTTTTGAAGGTGTAAAGTATTCCACAGATTTACAGTACTGAGAAAAATCCATTGACATTTGGCTGAAAGGATTGCAACAACTTCTATGTTTTTTTGCCAATTACTTTTGTGTTTAAGAATCAAGAACGCGATAGTCCTTTCAAAACCAATGTTGGATCTAGACCTAGACTTAAATCTCTAGCCAAATTTAAAGTAATTTCTTTTTTTTTTACTTTAAAAACACAATGATTAGACCAGAGCTTTATACGTACATTATATTTAAAATGTTAAAAATATTTTTGCGATCTAAACGTGTCATATCATTTTTTATACCTTAAATATTTTTGTTTTTATTTTCAAATTAAGTACCGCTTGCTGCATATTAATATTTTTAAAATAATATTTTTTTTACAGCTAAACAACCAGGAAATAATGGTAAGTTTAATTATTCTTTTTCTTCTCATACACTCCAGATAAGTATTCTTTACCTTAATTAAATCTTTTAATGTATCAATGCTTTCTTAGCGACCCCTGAAAAGGGAAAAGACGCTTTTAGTTTTGTATGACCTGTTTGTCTGTCTGTCCGTTATTCCGTTTGTCCGTCCGTCCCGTTTAGATCTCAGAAACTGAAAGAGAAAATGAAAATCGGATATCATGATAGTTTAGATCATTCAAAGTTCTGATGTCGTTAAAGAGGTCTTCACTTTACAGTCTAAAGAAGGCTAAATAGAGCCCAGATCAACATATATTTTTAATAAGAGTTCTAGTCTAGATATAGTAGATTCTATATCAAGATTTTTTTATCTAGATCTAGACTAAGATATAGACTTAAATCAAGATATAGACATAGATTCAACTCTAGACTTAGAGACTTAAATCTTGTTCTAGATATAGGCTTAGTCTTATCTTAAATCTAAATTTAGATCTAAAACTTTGTCTAGATCTATGTCTAGTTTTATATGACAAATTATAATGGAGAAATTAATTTGTATTTGTGAGGGGAATTTTTGTTGTCATCTGTACATATTTGTATCTTAAAGTGGATCAGGAATTATTTTTTTCGTGTTGCCAATTTATCTAATTTTGTTAGAAGAATATATTTTTTAATTCTTTTTATTACAATGTAACATGTTATTAATATTGAATGTATAGATAAGGTTAATAATTATTATTTAAAAATTATAATTGTACGCCAAATGAATATTAGGAGATGCTAGGCTGAGGAGTAAAACACTTGGAACTCAAAGTCCCGTTTTAGAATCCTGGTAAAGACTCTAGGTAGATTACTTCATGGGCCGATTTTGATTTTATGTTTCACAAAAATTGTCTTTGTAACCTTGTTTTTGATTGATTTCACCTTTTAGTTAACGCATTCTTTGCCTAATACAAACTTTTACTGCTCTCAAAGCATTTATTCTAATTCAAAGTTTTACTTTTCTCAATGCTTTATTTGCAGGGTTCAATTTTATACTTGGCTCCCTAGGAGCTTGATATATACGAACAATTATCACTTATTACTATATTTTAACTCTAACTCCAGCTTTCTATGATAATACTTATATACTTAATAGATCACACACTTATATTAAATTTCAACAAATAATACACTTCAATCAACTTTATAAGACATAAATACAAAAAAAAAACAACAACAACACCAGTCAAGGAAGAGACTGTCCAACATACCTGGACCAGGAGCAAGACCTCACTAACTGAACACACTCTCTCGCACATTCGAGGAAGACTTAATCATCCAGTTCACAATACGTGCAAAACTTTTCACATTCACTATTCACATTAACAAGAAGTGAATATAAGAATCATACCATTGCATAATTTATGATTTCCCTGTTATTACTTCATATTTTCTTTTACACTATTTAAGTTTTCTCTGTTTAATCTTCCTTTTTTTTATTTTCCAAGATATTACTTAATATTTACTTTGCTTAATTTAAATTTTTTCTGGTATCAAATTATATTTTTGCCTTATTTCAGTAATGAATTAGAGAATTCTAAAATAATCCTTTTCTTTTCTTTCCAAACGTAAAAAGAAGCTGTATCATTAAAAATTTGCAAGGTCTAATTTATATTCAAATTATGTTTGCAAATTTTTAAAAATATTTTTGCGACCTGAACGTGACTGATGGAAGAAAAATTACAGGGAAATATATGTGACTTTTTTTCATTTAGGGGCCAACTGACAACCTACTCCTAAGCCTTTTATTTTTAAAGCATTAAAAATCAGTCAAATAAATTTTTTTACCTAAATATTTTTTTTTAATTAAGTACCTCTTGCTGCATTTTCATAATTTTAAAATGTATATGATATTATATTTAACAGCTAAAGGTGCAGGTAAGTAGACGTTTCCTAATAAAATCTCCTAAAGTTCTCAATGTTTTTTTCCTTACTTAACATTTTTCTTTTTACTGCTCTCAATGCTTTTTGGTCTAATTCAATGTTTTACTTCTCTCAATGCTTTCTTTGCCTACTTTAAACTTTTCTTCAAAATTAATTGATTTATTCTTTGCCTCTCAACTTTACCTGGTATTACTCAATCTTTTCTTTGCCTTGTTTAAACTTTCTATGCTATTTATTTTTATTCTGTCACACTACTTTTTTTGCCTAATTTATTTTTTCTTTGGTATCTGTCAGGGTTCAATTTTATACTTGGTTCACTAGGGGTTTCATAAATACGAACAATCATCACTTAATATATTTCAACTCTAACTCCAGCTTTCAATGATAATAATTAAATACTTAATAAAACACACGATTATATTAACGTTCAGTACATAATACATTTTAATTAAATTTTTGAGACATGAATACAAAAAACACGAGTCAAGAAGAGACCTAGCTGGACCGGGAGCAAGACCTTACTAACTAAACACACTCTCTCGCACATTCGAGGAAGACTCAATCACTTAGTTTACAACACGTGCAAGACTATTCACATTCACTGTTTACATTAACAACAAGTAAATATTAGAATAATACCAAAGTATCCAAGTAACATTTCTTCTCATAATACCTTCTCCGTCAGTATATAACAGTATTGTTGCTAAATTTAACTTTCCCTGGTATTTCTCAATAATTTCGTTTGATAGTTTATGGTTTTCCTGTTAATACTTGTTTTTTTTTATTGCTTATTTAAAATTTGCCTAATATTACTTAATATTTACTTTTCTCCCATTTTAACTTTCTCTGTTAATACATGATGTTTTCTTTTTTTTTAAACTTTCCCTGGTATTACTAAATACTTTTTTGCTTAATTTAAATTTTCTCTGGTGTCAATCAATATTTTTGCCTAATTTCAATAAGGAATGAAAGGATTATAAAATAATCCTTTTTTTCTTTCCAAACGAAAAAGAAGCTGTAGCATTAGAACTTTGCAATTTCCAAATTATGTTTAAATTATGTTTCCAAATATTTTTTTTCGATCTGAACGTACTTATGAATGAAAATCTAGAGGGAAATATATGTGACTTTTATTTTATTGGCCCACTGACAACTTACTTTCTAGACTTTTATTTTTAATGCATAAGAAATCTGTCAAATCATTTTTTTTACCTTAAATATTTAAAAAAAAATTAAGTACCGCTTCCTGCATTTTCATAATTTTAAAATATATAATATTATATTTTACATCTAAAGCAGCTCCAAGTAAGTAGACGTTTCCTTATAAAATCTCTTAACGTTCTCATTTTTTTTCCTTTCTTAATCTTTTATTTATATGCTTTTTACTGCTCTCAAAGCTTTTTGGTCTAATTCAACGTTTTACTTCTCTCAATGCTCTCTTTGCCTACTTTAAACTTTTCTTAAAATTAATTGATATATTCTTTGCCTTTCAACTTTACCTGGTATTACTCAATCTTTTCTTTGCCTTGCTTTAACTTTCTCTTTGATTTGTTTTTATTCTGTTACCCTACTTTCTTTGCCTAATTTATTTTTTGTTTGGTATCTGTCAGGTTTCAATTTTTTACTTGGTCCACTAGGGGTTTCATAAATACATAAATCCAGCTATCAATGATAATACTTAAATACTTAATAAAACACACGATTATATTAACGTTCAGTATATAATACACTTCAATTAAATTTTTGAGATATAAATACAAAAACACCGGTCCGAGAAGAGATTTTTCAACCGAGCTGGACCGGGAGCAAGACCTCACTAACTGAACACACTCTTTTGCACATTCGAGGAAGACTTAATCACTTAGTTTACAACACGTGCAAGACTATTTACATTCACAATTCACATTAAAAACAAGTGGATATAAGAATCATACTTAAGTATCAAATTAACATTTCTTCTCATAATACCTTTTCCGTCAGTATATAACAGTATTGTTGCTTAATTTAACTTTCACTGGTATTTCTCAATAATTTCGTTTGATAGTTTATGGTTTTCCTGTTATTACTTGTTTTTTTTTTATTGCTTATTTAAAATTTGCCTAATATTACTTAATATTTACTTTTCTCCCATTTTAACTTTCTCTGTTAATACATGATGTTTTCTTTTTTTTAAACTTTCCCTGGTATTACTTAATACTTTTTTGCTTAATTTAAATTTTCTCTGGTGTCAATCAATATTTTTGCCTAATTTCAATAAGGAATGAAAGGATTATAAAATAATCCTTTTTTTCTTTCCAAACGAAAAAGAAGCTGTAGCATTAGAACTTTGCATTTTCCAAATTATGTTTAAATTATGTTTCCAAATATTTTTTTTTCGATCTGAACGTACTTATGAATGAAAATCCAGAGGGAAATATATGTGACTTTTTTATTTAGGGGCCCACTGACAACCTACTTCCTAGACTTTTATTTTTAATGCATAAAAAATCAGTCAAATCAATTTTTTTTTACCTTAAATATTTTAAAAAAAATTAAGTACCGCTTCCTGCATTTTCATAATTTTAAAATATATAATATTATATTTTACATCTAAAGCAGCTCCAAGTAAGTAGACGTTTCCTTATAAAATCTCTTAACGTTCTCAATTTTTTTTCCTTTCTTAATCTTTTATTTATATGCTTTTTACTGCTCTCAAAGCTTTTTGGTCTAATTCAATGTTTTACTTTTCTCAATGCTCTCTTTGCCTACTTTAAACTTTTCTTAAAATTAATTGATATATTCTTTGCCTTTCA
The DNA here is from genome assembly GCA_030265305.1 of Biomphalaria pfeifferi. Classification (NCBI taxonomy): domain Eukaryota; kingdom Metazoa; phylum Mollusca; class Gastropoda; family Planorbidae; genus Biomphalaria; species Biomphalaria pfeifferi. The sequence goes on from JASAOG010000084.1 coordinate 2,856,446, forward strand.
ACTTTACCTGGTATTACTCAATCTTTTCTTTGCCTTGCTTTAACTTTCTCTTTGATTTGTTTTTATTCTGTTACCCTACTTTCTTTGCCTAATTTATTTTTTGTTTGGTATCTGTCAGGTTTCAAATTTTTACTTGGTCCACTAGGGGTTTCATAAATACATAAATCCAGCTATCAATGATAATACTTAAATACTTAATAAAACACACGATTATATTAACGTTCAGTATATAATACACTTCAATTAAATTTTTGAGATATAAATACAAAAACACCGGTCCGAGAAGAGATTTTTCAACCGAGCTGGACCGGGAGCAAGACCTCACTAACTGAACACACTCTCTTGCACATTCGAGGAAGACTTAATCACTTAGTTTACAACACGTGCAAGACTATTCACATTCACTATTCACATTAAAAACAAGTGGATATAAGAATCATACTTAAGTATCAAATGAACATTTCTTCTCATAATACCTTTTCCGTCAGTATATAACAGTATTGTTGCTTAATTTAACTTTCCCTGGAATTTTCAATATTTTCGCTTTTAAGTTTATGGTTTCCCTGTTATTTTTTAATTTTTTTCGTTTTATAGTTTATAATTTCCTTGGTATTTCTCAATATTTTTATTTGATAGTTTATGGTTTCCTGTTATTACTTGTTTTTTTTACTGCTTATTTAAAAATTGACTGGCATTACTTTATATTTTCTTTTCCCGCTTTTTTAGCTTTGTCTGTTAATGCTTGATGTTTTCTTTTCTTTTTTTTTATTAACTTTTCCTGATATGACTTATTATTTACTTTGCTTAATTTAACTGTTCTCTGGAATCAATCAATATTTTTGCCTAATTTCAATAATGAATGAGAGAATTCTAAAATAATCCTTTTTTTTTAATCTCAAACGTGAAAATAAGTTGTAGCATTTGAACTTTGCAAGGTCTAAATTATATTTAAATTATGTTTGCAAATTTTTAAAAATATTTTTGCGATCTAAACGTGACTGAATAAAGAATAATTACAGGGAAATATATGTGACTTTTTTCTTTTAGGGGCCAATTGACAACCTACTTTCCTAGCCTTTTTTTTAAAGCGTAAAATATCATTGAAATCAATTTTTTTACCTTAAATATTTTTTTTTAAAAATTAAGTACCGCTTGCTGCAATTTCATAATTTTAAAATATATAATATTATATTTAACAGCTAAAGCTACAGGTAAGTAGACGTTTCCTAAAAAACCTCTTAACGTTCTCAATTTTTTTCTTTACTTAACCTTTTACTTATATGTTTTTTTACTGCTCTCTATGCTTTTTGGTCTAATTCAATGCTTTACTTCTCTGAATGCTTTCTTTGCCTACTTTAAACTTTTTTTGAAATTACTTGATATTGTTACGTATCTAGGCGTTGTTTTTTTCTTTCTTTGACCTGTTGCGGTCAAGAGACGGGTAGGTTGTCTGCCCCTTGTGTAATAAGTTTTTTTTTTTTTTTTTTTTATTCGTCAAGCCACACAGACAGTGACCGGTCCTTGACCTATGTGTGTACCTCTGGTTGAAAGGAGGGTGGTTTTTTTTTTTTCTTTTCTTCTGTCTCTTTGAAGAGCGTTCTAGATCTGGGTGTTGATGCCTTTCTGTTCTAGAAATTACTAGATATCGACGCGCGGTAGATTATATAAAGACCGCTCGCGTAACGTTGACGGACAGACATACGGAGACAGCCGTGAGACAGAATAGCGGAGACATTGCGTGACCCGTGCGTGGTATACCAATCGATCGTGTAAGTTAAGATTTTTTCTTTTTCAAGGCCTTGCTTGTATTTGTAATTATATTTTCAAACTCTTGTATTGTAATATTTTTACAAGCCATTTTTGTAAAAGGGTTTTGGTCAACCCTTCCATTTTGTATTGAGTTATATTATGATTAAACATTAAGTTGATATTTTACCTTCCGATTTCTTGTGTCATTTTTTTTTTTGTTATTCATTGTAAGTCTCTGATTAAATTCAGACTTAAGATAAGTGACACAACTACCTTTTTCTATTGTCACGTTCCCCTAGACAAGCCATTTAAAAGTAGAATTCAATTTGTAATACGTGACAAAAGAAGTTTGAGGGCTTTCGTCCGGGATATTTTTCTGAACCTATTTTCGTCTTACTTGAGTAATTTTGTAAAGGCGAAGTTGACTTTAACAAAATTTTTTTTTGTTCAAAGAGTCGGAAGTAAAGTATCAATAGTATTGACCAAACTCTTAAGGTTTTTTGTTGTACTGATTTTGTACTGTATATTTACATTGTATACATTTTTTTTTGCTTGTAATAGTTGCTAGTTAGTCATGGATATTCAGGTTTTTCTTGCAAATCCCTCTGTGAAAGAACTTGATGCTTTTACTAGGAAGGAACTGGTCCTTATTTCAAAACATTTAGGGTTAAAAATAAAATCAAATGCCCTTAAACAAGAAATCAGAGATAACATTGTAATCCATTATGTAGACGAGGAAGTATTTTCTGAAGACCTTTTAGAAACCCTTAGACCCGATGAGGGTAAATCAGATTTAGAACTTCAGATAAAATTAAAACAAATGGAAATAGAAGCCCAGAAGGAAATGGCTAGAGAGCAGAGAGAAATTAAACAAAAAGAATTAGAGCTTGCAGCGGCTCAGAAAGAAATGGAAATGAAATTACAAATAGAGTTAAAAAAATTAGAGTTAGCTGCTAATGTAAGACCAGATTCTTCCCCTGCCAGTCATACTGCTGAAGCAACAAAATTTTTAAAAATAATTCCACGCTTTAATGAAGCCACAATTGACAATTATTTTCCACAATTTGAACTTGCTGTGAAAAATTTTAATGTACCTGAAACTTTGTGGCCCACTTTGCTGCAAACAGTTTTGACTGGTAGAGCTGCAGAGGTATTTTGTTCTTTGACCATTGAACAACAAAAAGATTATAATGTTGTTAAGGCCTTAATTCTTAAGGCATATGAACTTGTTCCGGAAGCTTACCGAAAGCAGTTCAGGGATTGTCGCAAATCGGATGGCCAAACCCATGTAGAATTCCTGCGGGAAAAGGAGCGACGCTTTGAGAAATGGCTCACTTCCAGGGAAATCGGCACCGACTTTGCAAAATTCAAGAACCTAATGCTGATGGAAGAGTTCAAGAGTTGTGTGCGGCTGGACGTCCGTACGCATATAGCTGATCGTGGCGAGGAAGATGTGCACAAGGCTGCAGTGTTGGCAGACGATTATATAATATCACATCAATTTGCCAAGTATACGACGGATGTCAAGCCAAAACAAGTCAAACAGCCTGAGTCCATTGCTAGCAACTCCATCAAGAACAGCAGTACAAATGACAGAAAACCTACTACAAGTAAAGCTACTTGTTCCTACTGCAAACGAGAAGGCCATAAAATTGACGATTGCTGGAAATTGAGGAAGAGAAACGAAAAAGCTCCTTCAAAAGTCAGCGCTTGCACAGTACAGTGGTCGTCGAGGTTTACTCCCTCATCATCAAGTCATATCAAGAATACCTCGACACCACTTGTTTCAAATGTATTGACTGTACAAGACTCTCCGAAAATGTCTCCACGATGTTCCAATGACTCAAACAAGAGTTTTTCAAATACATCAAGCCGATGTTCCTATGACTCAAACAAGAGTTTTTCAAATACATCAAGCCGATGTTCCAATGACTCAAACAAGAGTTTTTCAAATACATCAAGCCGATGTTCCAATGACTCAAACAAGAGTTTTTCAAATACATCAAGCCGATGTTCCAATGACTCTATCCAGAGTTCCCATAATACATCACCCCGATGTTCCAATGACTCTATCCAGAGTTCCCATAATACATCACCCCGATGTTCCCATGACTCTATCCAGAGTTCCCATAATACATCACCCCGATGTTCCAATGACTCTATCCAGAGTTCCCATAATACATCACCCCGATGTTCCCATGACTCTATCCAGAGTTCCCATAAGACATCACCCCGATGTTCTAATGACTCCATCAAGAGTTCTCCAAATACATCCAAAAGATGTTCTACTGACTCAAGAAAGAGTTTCTCCACTGCGTCTCCTAGAGCTGTCAATGACTCCAGCGAGAGTTCGACCCAAGTCCAGTCTGCATCAACCAAAATTGATGTTTTATTAGAGGATTTTAAGCCTTTCATTTCGGAAGGATTCGTATCACTACCCGGTGATTCTACAAGTCTACGACCTATCACCATTTTGAGAGACACAGGTGCCTCACAATCGCTACTTTTAGAGGGTATCTTGCCCTTGTCAAAATCATCATCGACTGGGAAGAGCATCCTGTTACGAGGCGTAGAGCTTGGATGTATAGATGTGCCTCTACATCTAATCGACATAAAGTCAAATCTCATTACTGGACCGGTTGTTGTAGGTGTCCGACCAACATTACCATTGGAAGGCATCTCGTTGCTGTTAGGCAATGACTTAGCAGGTGGAAAGGTGATAGCCGAACCCATCGTCACTCAAACACCCGACTTATCTGCCACACCCGAGGAAGACCTAGAGTTATATCCAGCGTGTGCAGTAACAAGGGCAATGAGGTTGAAAGCATCTCAAGAAGAGAACGTCATCAAGGCCAACAGTAACCACGATGATGTGGACTTGAGCACCACATTCTTTGCTTCTCTTGAAGAAGAACCAACGCCAAATTCTGAAAAGCCGGCATCAACTCGAAAACAGTTGATTGAGGACCAAAAGAAGGATCCAGAGCTCGCCAAACTCCGAGAAACCGCAATGACATCACAAGAGGCAGAGCTAGCATCAACGTGCTACTACATCCAAGATGATATGCTCTTCAGGAAATGGAAACCTCCAGACGCATCCAACGAAGAAGAATGGAGAATATGCCATCAAATCGTGTTACCAGAAAGATACCGAGCGTACATCATGAATCTGGCTCATGACACACCGATGTCAGGTCATCTCGGCATCCACAAGACATACCACAAGATTATGTCACACTTCTTCTGGCCACGTTTGAAGAAGGATGTCATCCAGTATTGCCGATCCTGTCATGCCTGTCAGATGGTTGGCAAGCCAAATCAAAAGATCCCTGTTGCTCCTCTGAAGCCGATTCCAGCCTTTGAAGAACCTTTCAGCAGAGTACTTATTGACTGTGTTGGTCCTCTCCCAAGGACAAAAGCTGGCAACCAATACCTGTTGACCATTATGTGTGCTTCAACTCGTTTTCCTGAGGCTATTCCTCTAAGGAACATAAAAGCATCAAACATTGTAAAGGCCTTAATCAAGTTCTTTACTCTATTTGGTCTACCAAAGTCCATCCAATCGGACCAAGGAACGAATTTCACGGCCAATCTTTTCAAGCAAGTCATGACTCAGTTGGGCATCAAACACTGCATGTCGAGTGCGTATCATGCCGAGTCGCAAGGCGCTCTTGAGCGATTCCATCAGACTCTCAAGAACATGATCCGAACCTATTGCTTTGAGCACTAAAAAGACTGGGACGAAGGAATCCACATGCTGCTGTTTGCAACCCGTGAATCCGTCCAGGAATCGTTGGGATTCAGCCCTTTTGACTTAGTCTTTGGCCATTCGGTGCGCGGTCCCTTGAAATGTATAAAAGAGACTTTGTTGTCACCAACAGCCACTGAAGGACTTTTAGACTATGTAAGTAAGTTTAAAACTAGACTTTATGATGCTTGTGTTCTGGCCAAAAATAACTTACAAAACACCCAATCCAGCATGAAACGCTGGTATGATAGAAAGGCCCGTGTTAGAGAATTTTCTCCCGGGGATAAGGTGCTTGTATTTTTGCCCATACCAGGTCAACCCTTGCAAGCCAGATATTTTGGTCCCTATGAAATTGAGACCAAAATTAGTGACCTCAATTACACAATCAAAACCCCTGACCGTAGGAAAAAGACTCAGCTATGTCACATAAACATGCTGAAGCCTTATGTATCTCGGCCAGATCACTCAGAGAAGAGTAATTGTGTTTTAAATACAGTCAAAAGTTGTTCAAATAGCCATGTTTCTCCTATTGATGATGATATTGTAAAGGAGAAATTTGGACAATACAAAATACCTAATTCTTTTGTATTACAGAATTTGGATGTAAAACTGTCTCATCTGTCTTCGACAGAAAGGCCAGTTATCATGAAACTCATTAATGAATTTAATGACATTTTTTCTGATGTACCAAAACAGACTAATTTTATAATGCATAATGTAGATGTTGGCGAGGCTACTCCAGTCAAGCAGCATCCTTACAGGGTTAACCCTGAAAAACTTGCCATACTTAGGTCAGAAATCAAGTATATGCTTGAAAATGACCTCATTGAACCAAGTTCCAGTAGCTGGAGCTCCCCATGTGTCTTGATACCTAAACAGGACAAGACTTATCGTTTTTGTACAGACTACCGTAAGGTAAATGCTGTAACAAAGACCGATTCGTTTCCTATCCCTAGGATAGACGATCTCATAGATCGTATTGGTGACGCTAAGTACATCACCAAAATAGACCTACTTTCAGGTTATTGGCAGGTTCCCCTGACTGATAGGGCAAAGGAAATCTCCGCCTTTGTCACCCCTGATGGTCTGTACCAATACAAAGTGATGCCATTTGGCATGAAGAATGCTCCTGCCACTTTCCAGAGAATGATAAATGCCCTGCTTGCTGACATGGAGAATTGCCACGCATACATAGATGATGTAGTAATTTTTAGCCAAGATTTTTCTAGCCATTGTAAACAACTGCATTGTCTTTTTACTAAACTGTTACATGCAAAAATTACTGTAAACCTGAGTAAGAGTGATTTTTGCCAGGCTTCCATCCAATACTTAGGCCATATTGTAGGACAAGGCCAGGTGAAACCTGTAATGGCCAAAGTAGAAGCTATCCAAGCTTTCCCTATCCCTGCTGATCGGAAACAACTCCGAAGATTTTTGGGAATGTCTGGATAAATTTTTCTGTCATTGCCAGTCCTTTAACAAACCTCCTGAGAAAGAACGTCCGATTTACTTGGACGGATGAATGTCAGAAAGCCTTTAACCAGATCAAGCAGATATTATCTAGCTCTCCCATTTTGATGGCTCCTGACTTCGGAAAACCTTTTAGGTTAGCTATTGACGCCAGTGACACAGGTGTTGGGTCAGTCCTTTACCAAGAAGATAATTTCCAAGTAGAGCACCCTATTTGTTTCTTTTCCAAGAAATTTAATAGACATCAAAGAAATTATTCTACTGTGGAAAAAGAATGTCTTGGGTTGATTCTTTCTATACAACACTTTGATTTTTATATCAGTGGGTCTAGATGGCCACTGGTTGTATTTACTGACCACAATCCCCTTACATTTATCCACAAAATGTCTGGCAAGAACCAACGACTTCTCAGGTGGAGTTTATTTTTACAAGAGTACAACCTAGATCTTAAACACATAAAAGGCAGCGAAAATGTTATCGCCGATGCCTTATCTAGATTGTAAAAAGTATTTTGATGTATATATTTTTTTTTATATATATCATGATAAATACATTCTGTAATGTAAATATTTTTTTGTAGTTCTAAAAAGATTTCCATTTCGTGGAAATGTAAACTTTTTATTTTTAGGGGGGAGGTGTTACGTATCTAGGCGTTGTTTTTTTCTTTCTTTGACCTGTTGCGGTCAAGAGACGGGTAGGTTGTCTGCCCCTTGTGTAATAAGTTTTTTTTTTTTTTTTTTTTATTCGTCAAGCCACACAGACAGTGACCGGTCCTTGACCTATGTGTGTACCTCTGGTTGAAAGGAGGGTGGTTTTTTTTTTTCTTTTCTTCTGTCTCTTTGAAGAGCGTTCTAGATCTGGGTGTTGATGCCTTTCTGTTCTAGAAATTACTAGATATCGACGCGCGGTAGATTATATAAAGACCGCTCGCGTAACGTTGACGGACAGACATACGGAGACAGCCGTGAGACAGAATAGCGGAGACATTGCGTGACCCGTGCGTGGTATACCAATCGATCGTGTAAGTTAAGATTTTTTCTTTTTCAAGGCCTTGCTTGTATTTGTAATTATATTTTCAAACTCTTGTATTGTAATATTTTTACAAGCCATTTTTGTAAAAGGGTTTTGGTCAACCCTTCCATTTTGTATTGAGTTATATTATGATTAAACATTAAGTTGATATTTTACCTTCCGATTTCTTGTGTCATTTTTTTTTTGTTATTCATTGTAAGTCTCTGATTAAATTCAGACTTAAGATAAGTGACACAACTACCTTTTACTATTGTCACGTTCCCCTAGACAAGCCATTTAAAAGTAGAATTCAATTTGTAATACGTGACAATATATTCTTTGCCTTTCAACTTTACCTGGTATTACTCAATATTTGTTTGTTCTTACTTAAACTTTCTCTGTTATTTCTTATTACTTTATTTTACTGCTATAAAATTTTTTTGGTTTTATCTATGATTATAATTTTCTTTACTTAATTATTTTTTTTGGTATCTGTCAGGGTTCAATTTTTTACTTGGTTCACTAGGGGTTTCATAAATACATAATTCCAGCTACCAATGAAAATACTTAAATACTTAATAAAACATACGATTATATTAACGTTCAGTATATAATACACTTCCATCAACTTTTTGAGATATAAATAAAAAAATACCAGTTGTTTCTTAAAATTTTTGTTGCCTCATTTAAACTTTCCATGGTATTACTCAATTTTTTCTTTGCCTAACAGTTTAACATGACCTTAACACTGTCAGGTTAAGGAATTATTTGTGTTGTTAAATAGCTGCACACAATTAAGGTGCCAAGGTTTAACCTGACAAGAACATCATTCACACACAGTCGTACATAGAGTATATTTGTGGATGGTTTAAATAACAAAATAAAATTAAATTAATTGTATGATACTAATATATGTATTATAACAATGAGAATGATTTAATAATGAAAAGATAATATATATTATATAATTAGATATAAATTATTAATCTTGTCACGATGGTTTCATAGTCCACCAGACGCTGACCGCCTGGCGTCACGAAAAATGCAAACCTTGCCAATAATAAAGTTAGACCTCAGCTGATACCAACTGATGTGTAACTGCTCTGACACTCAACGCCTTTGATGATCGGCAATCTGAAAATGACACTGAAAACTCTAATATATAAATTTCTGAGACGAATAGCGACGCCCACACTGGCATAGATTTAAGCTCAGTACATTAAACTCCAACATTGGCATCCTAAAAATGAAATAACACAAAATTCAACCTCTATTCCAAAACTAGAGACAGCGCTAACCTCCTATAACATACAATAAGAGAAATCACAAAGAAGTGACTCACCCTAACCTGGACCTAAACAGGGGTATAAAAATCCTACTGAATAAATAAGTACAAGAAACTAGTACAAACGAATAATCTTTTACTGACTAACACACCGTCCGTTTCAACCAAATTCAGAGGGTGAACTGTCTCGGGACAACGAATGACCAATAAATGTCACCGGACTTTGTGACGTAGGAAAAACAATTAAAAACAAAAAATACAAGGCACTCTCGCCCCGAACAGATAATACGAATAGAGAAAAAAAACAGAGTAGGAACAACTCAAAGGAAACTTGTCTAAACTACGCGACCAATACCATCTGCACGATAAAACGCAAGGTCTGAAAAGGGTACTTTTTTGTTATAGCTATGGTTCCCAGTGTATCCACATCTGCCATTTCGCCACTTGCCTATCGCCTCAGAGCTTTTATATTGATGAAAATGGATGATGAGAATGTGGCTTGCGCGATGAGACTTTTTGAGGGAGATTTGGGTTACATCCGCCTCAATCTCTCACCCATTGCCAGCTAGATCCAGTCGTAGAACAGAGTCTAGACAACTGGAGCTTGTTTTGTCGTGCAGTGTATGACCAGTGTGCTCTTCATGATCCGCATTGCTCCAAAACGTTCCACGGCGCTTGCTAGGTGACGCCTGATAGCCCTGGTAGTCCGATTCGATTTCGGCCTTGCAGCCGCAACTAGACTTAACATGCTAGTGGTGGACAGAGACCATAGTTGCACCAGTTATAAGCTCTGGCTAACCCTTACCTGCTTTGGCCCGTCAGTAGAGACGGTTTGCCGTCAGAAACCCATACACCCCACTTTTTTATAGGTAATAACTTCACTGTCAGATAAAGTTATATTACTTAAGGATCCATCATTCTGTTTAACATTCAAATAGATGCTAACTCAAGTACTAGCTTAATTGGTAGGTAAAATTAAGATGAGTGCAGATATGGCCGGTGCTATTAAGTTTGGCCTTATGCGAAATTGAAGCTAGACTTTGGACCGAGGTTTAAGCTATACTTGGTAGAATATAGCATAAAGATTCCGTTTCATCTAATTTTTCTTGACCTCATATATCTGCCAACTGGTCTGTTGATGATGCCAATGCTTGCTTGAGGCTCGCTGTAAACTTTTGTATGTCATGTATGTATGAAGTCTCTTGAAGTTGTCAAGAAATCCGAATACATATAGGATTGATTTTAGATAGTTATCTTTCGGCGTCAAGAATTTGATTGCAGCTTCCAAATTTCTGTTAAAACAATTTTTACTGAAGTCTTCTTTAGCATTTGAAGGTGTAAAGTTTTCCACAGAGTTACCACACTGAGAAAATTTTATTGTCGTTTGGCTGAAAAGATTGCAAACAACTTTCATGTTTTTTGCCAATTACTTTTTGTATAAGATTCAAGAACGACATAGTCAAGTTAAAACCACTGTTGGATCTAGACCAAGACTTAAATCTCTAGCCATATTTCAATTAATTTTTTTCTTATTTTACTTTAAAAATGAAATGGTTAGACCAGAGCATTACACGTGTGGCCAATGAGCTAGTTATTTCTTACTCAACTGTTAAATTTATAGGAAATTTTTTGGAACTTGTTTTTTTTTTAGATCAGCATCTAGTTAAAACCCTCCATTCACGAACCCACGCTACAGCATCCATGTAGCTCTAAATTGAATAGTGGTGTTGTAAAATGAGATGTTTTAAAACAAAAACAGCTTGAATGATACAATTCTAAAAAAAAAACTTTTCCCTTTTGAAGTGTAAAAAGAAGCTGTTGCAACAGAGCTTTGAAAAGGTTTAATTTATACGTACATTATATTTAAAATGTTAAAAATATTTTTGCGATCTAAACGTGACTGATGTAAGCAAAATTACAGGGAAATATAAATGTCTTTTTTTCTTGAGGGGTCCACTGCCAACCACCTCCCTAGCCTTTTATTCTAAAAAGCATTTGAAATTAATCATATTAATTTTTATACCTTAAATATTTTTGATTTTATTTTTAAAATTATGTAACATTTGCTGCATATTAATATGTTAAAATATATTTTTTTTAACAGCTAAACCACCAGAAAACGATGGTAAATTTAATTACTTTCTTTCGTCTCACCTAGTCCAGATATGTATTCTATACCTTAATTAAATCTTTTTCTGTCTCAATGCTTATTTAGCGGCCCCCGAAAATGGAATTGACGTTATTAGTTTTATGTGACCTGTTTGTTCGTCTGTCCGTCATTCCGTCCGTCCGTCCGTCCCATTTAGATCTTAGAAACTAAAAGAGAAAATGAAAATCGAAAATCATACTATTTTAGATCATTTAAAGTTTTGATGCAACAGAAATTTTTTTTCTTTTCCAAAAGTGAACCATCAAATTTTTTAAATTTTTTATACAGAGAGATTTTTCAAAAAATTTAAAATTTCAGAAGCTTATCATTTATAATAGGGTTCCCGTGGTCTCCTAGTTTTTCAAGGAGCTCCTGGAAATCTCCTGAAACTCATAAAAATGTCCTTAAAAAAACGAAATTGTCCTTTTGGGGTGTCAATTAAAATGGCAAACGCCAGTCATACAAATGATATAAAAAGGCAACGTCAGCTTTCATTTAATAAAAATGTAATGCAAATAAGAATATATTTTTTATTAAAACATCTTTATTTTCACTTATTATCCTTATCCCTATCCTTACTGGTCCGCGCGCAATCCTCCTATTTGACATAGGTCCCTCTATACTGTCCATAACTGCGTTGGCAAGGACATTGCTGTTTGTAGTGTGGTCCTGCCACCGTATGTTCATGATGGAGCGCAAGCATCTTTGGTGAAAGCACTCAAATAGTCTTACTTGTTTTCTGTAAAGTGTCCATGTCTCAAAGCCAAAATAAATATATTAATTACAATATTAAATGTCAGAAAGTAACCATTTTAGAAGTTATACTACAAAGACTTTCTTCCAAGAAAATAATAGCCCAATAGTTTTAAGCGAAAGAAGCAATGTAAAACGTTAAGACGTGAGCTGTGGTTTTCTATAGGCCTACTGTAGGGGAGACTTTCTATTCTAATCGCCATGTACAATTACATTGAGAACTGACAGAACGAAAAAGGAACTCTTCGGATTGATAGACTTTACCCGATCGTTCATTTTCGTAATTACAACAATATTTCCAAAATAAATTCGGGTATATATTCTTCCTTAACAAATTATTCATCCGAGCGAGGCTCGGTCACCTGATATTAAAGAATTGTTCGCTTAAGAATATAGGATTAGTAGATCTAAAGCCTTAATTAAAGTCTAAGTCTAACACCAGACTGACTAGATCTAAACTAAAAGCTGTTAATTTGTTAATTCATCTTTGATATCGAATCTAGATTTAGATCTAAAACTAGGTCTAGATTTAGCTAGATCTATGTCTAGTTGTTTTCTTTAAGTGCCCAATAACAACATCCTCCATTGCTTTTTATTTTGAAAGCATTTGAAATTAGTCAAATCAAGACAAATCTAGTAATTTCTAGAACAGAATTAAGTCATCAACACCCAGATCTAGAACGCTCTTCAAAGAGACAGAAGAAAAGAAAAAAAAACACCCTCCTTTCAACCAGAGGTACACACATAGGTCAAGGACCGGTCACTGTCTGTGTGGCTTGACGAATAAAAAAAAAACTTATTACACAAGGGGCAGACAACCTACCCGTCAACAAAACAATGCCTAGATACGTAACACCTCCCTCCTAAAAATAAAAAGTTTACATTTCCACGAAATGGAAATCTTTTTAAAATAATTACAAAAATGATATTTACATTACAGAAGGTATTTATCATGATATATATAAAAAATATACATCAAAATACTTTTTACAATCTAGATAAGGCATCGGCGATAACATTTTCGCTGCCTTTTATGTGTTTAAGATCTAGGTTGTACTCTTGTAAAAATAAACTCCACCTGAGAAGTCGTTGATTCTTGCCAGACATTTTGTGGATAAATGTAAGGGGATTGTGGTCAGTAAATACAACCAGTGGCCATCTGGACCCACTGATATAAAAATCAAAGTGTTGTATAGAAAGAATCAACCCAAGACATTCTTTTTCCACAGTAGAATAATTTCTTTTATGTCTATTAAATTTCTTGGAAAAGAAACAAATAGGGTGCTCTACTTGGAAATTATCTTCTTGGTAAAGGACTGACCCAACACCTGTGTCACTGGCGTCAATAGCTAATCTAAAAGGTTTTCCGAAGTCAGGAGCCATCAAAATGGGGGAGCTAGATAATATCTGCTTAATTTGGTTAAAGGCTTTCTGACATTCATCCGTCCAAGTAAATCGGACGTTCTTTCTCAGGAGGTTTGTTAAAGGACTGGCAATGACAGAAAAATTTTCGCAAAATTTTCTATAATATCCAGACATTCCCAAAAATCTTCGGAGTTGTTTCCGATCAGCAGGGACAGGGAAAGCTTGGATAGCTTCTACTTTGGCCATTACAGGTTTCACCTGGCCTTGTCCTACAATATGGCCTAAGTATTGGATGGAAGCCTGGCAAAAATCACTCTTACTCAGGTTTACAGTAATTTTTGCATGTAAAAGTTTAGTAAAAAGACAATGCAGTTGTTTACAATGGCTAGAAAAATCTTGGCTAAAAATTACTACATCATCTATGTATGCGTGGCAATTCTCCATGTCAGCAAGCAGGGCATTTATCATTCTCTGGAAAGTGGCAGGAGCATTCTTCATGCCAAATGGCATCACTTTGTATTGGTACAGACCATCAGGGGTGACAAAGGCGGAGATTTCCTTTGCCCTATCAGTCAGGGGAACCTGCCAATAACCTGAAAGTAGGTCTATTTTGGTGATGTACTTAGCGTCACCAATACGATCTATGAGATCGTCTATCCTAGGGATAGGAAACGAATCGGTCTTTGTTACAGCATTTACCTTACGGTAGTCTGTACAAAAACGATAAGTCTTGTCCTGTTTAGGTATCAAGACACATGGGGAGCTCCAGCTACTGGAACTTGGTTCAATGAGGTCATTTTCAAGCAAATACTTGATTTCTGACCTAAGTATGGCAAGTTTTTCAGGGTTGACCCTGTAAGGATGCTGCTTGACTGGAGTAGCCTCGCCAACATCTACATCATGCATTATAACATTAGTCTGTTTTGGTACATCAGAAAAAATGTCATTAAATTCATTAATGAGTTTCATGATAACTGGCCTTTCTGTCGAAGACAGATGAGTCAGTTTTACATCCTAATTCTGTAATACAAAAGAATTAGGTATTTTGTATTGTCCAAATTTCTCCTTTACAATATCATCATCAATAGGAGAAACATGGCTATTTGAACAACTTTTGACTGTATTTAAAACACAATTACTCTTCTCTGAGTGATCTGGCCGAGATACATAAGGCTTCAGCATGTTTATATGACATAGCTGAGTCTTTTTCCTACGGTCAGGAGTTTTGATTGTGTAATTGAGGTCACTAATTTTGGTCTCAATTTCATAGGGACCAAAGTATCTGGCTTGCAAGGGTTGACCTGGTATGGGCAAAAATACAAGCACCTTATCCCCGGGAGAAAATTCTCTAACACGGGCCTTTCTATCATACCAGCGTTTCATGCTGGATTGGGTGTTTTGTAAGTTATTTTTGGCCAGAACACAAGCATCATAAAGTCTAGTTTTAAACTTACTTACATAGTCTAAAAGTCCTTCAGTGGCTGTTGGTGACAACAAAGTCTCTTTTATACATTTCAAGGGACCGCGCACCGAATGGCCAAAGACTAAGTCAAAAGGGTTGAATCCCAACGATTCCTGGACGGATTCACGGGTTGCAAACAGCAGCATGTGGATTCCTTCGTCCCAGTCTTTTTCGTGCTCAAAGCAATAGGTTCGGATCATGTTCTTGAGAGTCTGATGGAATCGTTCAAGAGCGCCTTGCGACTCGGCATGATACGCACTCGACATTTAGTGTTTGATGCCCAACTGAGTCATGACTTGCTTGAAAAGATTGGCCGTGAAATTCGTTCCTTGGTCCGATTGGATGGACTTTGGTAGACCAAATAGAGTAAAGAACCTGATTAAGGCCTTTACAATGTTTGATGCTTTTATGTTCCTTAGAGGAATAGCCTCAGGAAAACGAGTTGAAGCACACATAATGGTCAACAGGTATTGGTTGCCAGCTTTTGTCCTTGGGAGAGGACCAACACAGTCAATAAGTACTCTGCTGAAAGGTTCTTCAAAGGCTGGAATCGGCTTCAGAGGAGCAACAGGGATCTTTTGATTTGGCTTGCCAACCATCTGGCAGGCATGACATGATCGGCAGTACTGGATGACATCTTTCTTCAAACGTGGCCAGAAGAAGTGTGACATAATCTTGTGGTATGTCTTGTGGATGCTGAGATGACCTGACATTGGTGTGTCATGAGCCAGATTCATGATGTACGCTCGGTATCTTTCTGGTAACACGATTTAATGGCATATTCTCCATTCTTCTTCGTTGGATGCGTCTGGAGGTTTCCATTTCCTGAAGAGCATATCATCTTGGATGTAGTAGCACGTTGATGCTAGCTCTGCCTCTTGTGATGTCATTGCGGATTCTCGGAGTTTGGCGAGCTCTGGATCCTTCTTTTGGTCCTCAATCAACTGTTTTCGAGTTGATGCCGGCTTTTCAGAATTTGGCGTTGGTTCTTCTTCAAGAGAAGCAAAGAATGTGGTGCTCAAGTCCACATCATCGTGGTTACTGTTGGCTTTGATGACGTTCTCTTCTTGAGATGCTTTCAACCTCATTGCCCTTGTTACTGCACACGCTGGATATAACTCTAGGTCTTCCTCGGGTGTGGCAGATAAGTCGGGTGTTTGAGTGACGATGGGTTCGGCTATCACCTTTCCACCTGCTAAGTCATTGCCTAACAGCAACGAGATGCCTTCCAATGGTAATGTTGGTCGGACACCTACAACAACCGGTCCAGTAATGAGATTTGACTTTATGTCGATTAGATGTAGAGGCACATCAATACATCCAAGCTCTACGCCTCGTAACAGGATGCTCTTCCCAGTCGATGATGATTTAGACAAGGGCAAGATACCCTCTAAAAGTAGCGATTGTAAGGCACCTGTGTCTCTTAAAATGGTGATAGGTCGTAGACTTGTAGAATCACCGGGTAGTGATACGAATCCTTCCGAAATGAAAGGCTTAAAATCCTCTAATAAAACATCAATTTTGGTTGATGCAGACTGGACTTGGGTCGAACTCTCGCTGGAGTCATTGACATCTCTAGGAGACGCAGTGGAGAAACTCTTTCTTGAGTCAGTAGAACATCTTTTGGATGTATTTGGAGAACTCTTGATGGAGTCATTGGAACATCGGGGTGATGTCTTATGGGAACTCTTGATAGAGTCATGGGAACATCGGGATGATGTATTATGGGAACTCTGGATAGAGTCATTGGAACATCGGGGTGATGTATTATGGGAACTCTGGATAGAGTCATTGGAACATCGTGGTGATGTATTATGGAAACTCTGGATAGAGTCATTGGAACATCGGCTTGATGTATTTGAAAAACTCTTGTTTGAGTCATTGGAACATCGGCTTGATGTATTTGAAAAACTCTTGTTTGAGTCATTGGAACATCGGCTTGATGTATTTGAAAAACTCTTAATTGATTCATTTGAACACCGTGGAGACATTTTCGGAGAGTCTTGTACAGTCAATACATTTGAAACAGGTGGTGTCGAGGTATTCTTGATATGACTTGATGATGAGGGAGTAAACCTCGACGACCACTGTACTGTGCAAGCGCTGACTTTTGAAGGAGCTTTTTCGTTTCTCTTCCTCAATTTCCAGCAATCGTCAATTTTATGGCCTTCTCGTTTGCAGTAGGAACAAGTAGCTTTACTTGTAGTAGGTTTTCTGTCATTTGTACTGCTGTTCTTGATGGAGTTGCTAGCAATGGACTCAGGCTGTTTGACTTGTTTTGGCTTGACATCCGTCGTATACTTGGCAAATTGATGTGATATTATATAATCGTCTGCCAACACTGCAGCCTTGTGCACATCTTCCTCGCCACGATCAGCTATATGCGTACGGACGTCCAGCCGCACACAACTCTTGAACTCTTCCATCAGCATTAGGTTCTTGAATTTTGCAAAGTCGGTGCCGATTTCCCTGGAAGTGAGCCATTTCTCAAAGCGTCGCTCCTTTTCCCGCAGGAATTCTACATGGGTTTGGCCATCCGATTTGCGACAATCCCTGAACTGCTTTCGGTAAGCTTCCGGAACAAGTTCATATGCCTTAAGAATTAAGGCCTTAACAACATTATAATCTTTTTGTTGTTCAATGGTCAAAGAACAAAATACCTCTGCAGCTCTACCAGTCAAAACTGTTTGCAGCAAAGTGGGCCACAAAGTTTCAGGTACATTAAAATTTTTCACAGCAAGTTCAAATTGTGGAAAATAATTGTCAATTGTGGCTTCATTAAAGCGTGGAATTATTTTCAAAAATTTTATTGCTTCAGCAGTATGACTGGCAGGGGAAGAATCTGGTCTTACATTAGCAGCTAACTCTAATTTTTTTAACTCTATTTGTAATTTCATTTCTATTTCTTTCTGCTCTCTCTGCTCTCTAGCCGCTGCAAGCTCTAATTCTTTTTGTTTAATTTCCTTCTGGGCTTCTATTTCCATTTGTTTTAATTTTATCTGAAGTTCTACATCTGATTTACCCTCATCGGGTCTACGGGTTTCTAAAAGGTCTTCAGAAAACACTTCCTCGTCTACATAATGGATTACAATGTTATCTCTGATTTCTTGTTTAAGGGCATTTGATTTTATTTTTAACCCTAAATGTTTAGAAATAAGGACCAGTTCCTTCCTAGTAAAAGCATCAAGCTCTTCCACAGAGGGATTTGCAAGAAAAACCTGAATATCCATGACTAACTAACAACTATTACAAGCAAAAAAAAATGTATACAATGTAAATATACAGTACAAAATCAGTACAACAAAAAAAAAAACCTTAAGAGAGTTTGGTCAATACTATTGATACTTTACCTCCGACTCTTTGACACAAAAAAATTTTTTTTGTTAAAGTCAACTTCGCCTTTACAAAATTACTCAAGTAAGCTGAAAATAGGTTCAGAAAAATATCCGGGACGAAAGCCCTCAAACTTCTTTTGTCACGTATTAAGAATTGAATTCTACTTTTAATTGGCTTGCCTAGGGGAACGTGACAAGAGAAAAAGGTAGTTGTGTCACTTATCTTAAGTCTGAATTTAATCAAAGACTTACAATGAATAACAAAAAAAAAATGACACAAGAAATCGGAAGGTAAAATATCAACTTAATGTTTAATAAAATATAACTCGAATATTACTTTTAACTGAATCACATAAAGCAAGAAAAAAAAACATTTACTCAATACAAAATGGAAGGGTTGACCAAAACCCTTTTACAAAAATGGCATGTAAAAATATTACAATACAAGAGTTTGAAAATATAATTACAAATACAAGCAAGGCCTTGAAAAAAAATCTTAACTTACACGATCAATTGGTATACCACGCACGGGTCACGCAATGTCTCCGCTATTCTGTCTCACGGCTGTCTCCGTATGTCTGTCCGTCAACGTTACGCGGGCGGTCTTTATATGGTCTACCGCGCGTCGATCTCAAGACAAATCTAGTAATTTCTAGAACAGAATTAAGTCATCAACACCCAGATCTAGAACGCTCTTCAAAGAGACAGAAGAAAAGAAAAAAAAACCACCCTCCTTTCAACCAGAGGTACACACATAGGTCAAGGACCGGTCACTGTCTGTGTGGCTTGACGAATAAAAAAAAAACTTATTACACAAGGGGCAGACAACCTACCCGTCAACAAAACAATGCCTAGATACGTAACAGAATCTAGATTTAGATCTAAAACTAGGTCTAGATTTAGCTTCATTTAGATTCATTCAACATTAATAACATGTTACATTGTAATAAAGATAAAAAAAAAGATTTATTCTTTTAACAAAATTAGATGAGCTGGCAACACGGAAAAAAAACTTGATCCACTTTGCCTAAGGTATAATTACCCTGGTATTACTTGATATTTTCTTTGCCTAATTTAAAATTTCCTTGGTATTACTTAATATTTTCTTTGCCTAATTTAAAATTTCCCTGGTATTACTCGATATTTTGTAAGCCTTTTTAAAACTTTCCTAGGTCTTACTTAATATTGTAACGAATCTCACTATGCAGACTCTCTGCAAACTGCACCACGCACAACCAACTTCAAGAACTGACAATGTCCGAAAATCACATCCAACACTGTATAATCGGCAACACGTAACACAGGCTCTACAAATATTTCTCTCTGATATCAACCGGATCGATGTATCGCCGTATCAACTCTTCCATTGAGCTCAGTGTCTCTTTTCGGGCTAGCACTGGGTTCAACAGTTAAGAACTTATATCACACACTAGGCTCGATGTGTCGGACTCGATCGCAGACCAAGATCAAGACGCCATTCGTTTTGACTGTACTTGACAGTACTCCGCACTGAACCGTCGTAATGCGCAGTACAGAACAATACCGCGAAACCACATTGAACTATGCTGTAGTCTACCGGATTGTGGAAAACCGGGCTGTAGTGAACCGTCTTCTGAATCGCCTGACTGTGACACCATCGCTCTTTATATGGAGTCCCTATTAGCATTCTAGAACCGGAAGGAAAATCTTCTTGACCCTTCTGGTAATCACATGACGACAAACCTCGTGACGTTACTAAGCACTATTCGCACAACAGATCCTTCCCTAACTGTCTTGGCTGACCGTCGTAATTCGTTACTGTCGCTCGTCTGGCGCTGGCATGGGGCGATTGGCGTCGGCTGACTACAGACAAACCACTACCCCCATCTGTGTCACCATCAGGTTTATAACAAATTTTCCTTTGCCTAATTTAGACTTTCTCTGGTATTAATAATTTTAAATAATTTTAACTTTTCCTGACTATACTCAATTTTTTTCTTTCCCATATGAATTAAACAATTCTAAAATACAATTTTTCCCATTCAAATCTTAAAAAGAAGTTGATGCAACAGAACTTTGCAAGGTCTAAATTATACGAAATATTTATTTTTTAAATTTTCACAATTTTTTTGCGATCTAAACGTGACTGATGGAAGAAAAATTACCGGGAAATATAAGTTCTTTTTTTCTTTAGGTGCCCAATGACAACCTCCTCCATTGCTTTTTATTTTGAAAGCATTTGAAATTTGTGTAATCATTTTTTATATGTTAATTTTATTTTTAAATTAAGTATCCATTGCTGCATTTTAATTTTTTTTTAAACATATAATGTTTTTTTATCAGCCGTAAAAGAACTAATTGGTAAGTTAAATTCCTCTCTTTATTCTCATATGCTCCAGATATATATTTTTTGCGTAATTAATTCTTTACTGTCCTTAATGCTTTATTTGATTTAATTAACCTTTTACTTAAATCTTTCTTTGCCTAATACAAACTTTTACTGCTCTCAATGCTTTTTGTCTTATTCAATGTTTTACTGCCCTAAATGCTTTTGTTGCCTAATTTAATTTTTTCTTGTTATATTCTTTTTTTTAAATTGTTTTTTTTTAAACTTTCTTAGGCATTACTGAATATTTTTTTGCCTTACAACTTTTTCTGAAATTACTCAATATTTTCTTTGCCTAATTTAATCTGTTTCTGCTATTACTTACAGTGTTATTTGCCTTACTTAAACTTTCTCTAGTATTACTTGGATTTTCTTTGCCTAATTTAAACTTTCTCTTGTAATGCATAATATTTTTTTGCATAATTTAGACTTAGGATTAACCTTTTTTTTTTTTGCATAATGAATGATACCAATCTAAAATAAAACTTTTCCCTTTTGAAACGTAAAAAAAAGATGTTGCAACGAAACTTTCAGATTAATTTTCAAACAATTTTATAATATTTTTGCCATGTGAAATTGACGGATGGAAGAAAAATTACACTAAAATAAATGTTGCTTTTTTTCTTTAGTGGCCCAATGACAACCTCCTCCATTGCTTTTATTTTGCAAGCATTTGAAATTAGTCAAATCAATTTTTATATCTTATTTTTTAAATTTTTCTTGAAAAAAATTAAGTATCCATTGCTGCATATTTGAAATTTTTTAAACATATAATTTTTTTTTAACAGCTAAAATAGAAAAAGAAAAACTTGGTAAGTTAAATTCCTCTTTTTCTTCTCATATGCTCCAGATATGTATTTTTTGCCGAAAATAATTCTTTACTGTCTATAATGCTTTATTCGACTTAATTAACCTTTTACTTAAATCTTTTGTTGCCTAATACTTGGTAAGTTAAATTCCTCTTTTTCTTCTCATATGCTCCAGATATGTATTTTTTGCCGAAAATAATTCTTTACTGTCTATAATGCTTTATTCGACTTAATTAACCTTTTACTTAAATCTTTTGTTGCCTAACCCTAACTTTTCCTGGCTATACTCAATTTTTTTCTTTCCCATATGAATTAAACAATTCTAAAATACAATTTTTCCCATTCAAATCTTAAAAAGAAGTTGATGCAACAGAACTTTGCAAGGTCTAAATTATACGAAATATTTATTTTTTAAATTTTCACAATTTTTTTGCGATCTAAACGTGACTGATGGAAGAAAAATTAACGGGAAATATAAGTTCTTTTTTTCTTTAGGTGCCCAATGACAACCTCCTCCATTGCTTTTTATTTTGAAAGCATTTGAAATTTGTGTAATCATTTTTTATATGTTAATTTTATTTTTAAATTAAGTATCCATTGCTGCATTTTAATTTTTTTTTAAACATATAATGTTTTTTTATCAGCCGAAAAAGAACTAATAGGTAAGTTAAATTCCTCTCTTTATTCTCATATGCTCCAGATATATATTTTTTGCGTAATTAATTCTTTACTGTCCTTAATGCTTTATTTGATTTAATTAACCTTTTACTTAAATCTTTCTTTGCCTAATACAAACTTTTACTGCTCTCAATGCTTTTTGTCTTATTCAATGTTTTACTGCCCTAAATGCTTTTGTTGCCTAATTTAATTTTTTCTTGTTATATTCTTTTTTTTAAATTGTTTTTTTTTAAACTTTCTTAGGCATTACTGAATATTTTTTTGCCTTACAACTTTTTCTAAAATTACTCAATATTTTCTTTGCCTAATTTAATCTGTTTCTGCTATTACTTACAGTGTTATTTGCCTTACTTAAACTTTCTCTAGTATTACTTGGATTTTCTTTGCCTAATTTAAACTTTCTCTTGTAATGCATAATATTTTTTTGCATAATTTAGACTTAGGATTAACCTTTTTTTTTTTTGCATAATGAATGATACCAATCTAAAATAAAACTTTTCCCTTTTGAAACGTAAAAAAAAGATGTTGCAACGAAACTTTCAGATTAATTTTCAAACAATTTTATAATATTTTTGCCATGTGAAATTGACGGATGGAAGAAAAATTACACTAAAATAAATGTTGCTTTTTTTCTTTAGTGGCCCAATGACAACCTCTAGCATTGCTTTTTTTTCTTTAGTGGCCCAATGACAACCTCCTCCATTGC
The DNA here is from genome assembly GCA_030265305.1 of Biomphalaria pfeifferi. NCBI lineage: Eukaryota > Metazoa > Mollusca > Gastropoda > Planorbidae > Biomphalaria > Biomphalaria pfeifferi. The sequence continues at coordinate 2,879,331 of JASAOG010000084.1, forward strand.
TTTTATTTTGCAAGCATTTGAAATTAGTCAAATCAATTTTTATATCTTATTTTTTAAATTTTTCTTGAAAAAAATTAAGTATCCATTGCTGCATATTTGAAATTTTTTAAACATATAATTTTTTTTTAACAGCTAAAATAGAAAAAGAAAAACTTGGTAAGTTAAATTCCTCTTTTTCTTCTCATATGCTCCAGATATGTATTTTTTGCCGAAAATAATTCTTTACTGTCTATAATGCTTTATTCGACTTAATTAACCTTTTACTTAAATCTTTTGTTGCCTAATACTAACTTTTACTGCTCTGAATGCTTTTTGTCTTATTCAATGTTTTACTGCCCTAAATGCTTTTGTTGCCTAATTTAAATTTTTCTTGGTATATTCTTTTTTTTTTATTTGTCTTATTTAAACTTTCTTTGGTATGACTCAATATTTTTTTGCCTTACAACTTTTTCTGGAATTACTCAATATTTTCTTTGGAAAATTACTCAATTTTTTTTCAAAGCATTTGAAATTATTTCAATAAATTTTTATATCTAAAATATTTTTGATTGTTTTTTTTAAATTAAGTATCGTTTGCTAAATATTTATTATTTTAAAATATATATTATTATTTTTAACCTCTAAATTAGAAAAAGAAAAACTTGGTAAGTTTTACTTTTTTTTTCTTTTTATATACTCCAGATATTTATCCTTTGCCTAATTAAATCTTTTACTGCTCGAAATGCTTTATTTGCCATAATTTTCGGTGTAACAATATCTTAAAATGTCCGTTTCCTATTTTGGATTTTTCTGGTATCAATCAATATTTTTTTCTAAAATTAAGTATTGTGTCACAGCCTGGTTTTGTTATAGGCGTGATGACGCGAATGTCTCTGTGTTGTAGCTACCTCTACAATGTTCTTTGCTGATAACTAAATACTTTCACTCGCGCACTAGATTTACCAGTGCGTGAGAACACTAATATGCTAAACTCTCCAATGACAACATTTACAATTATTAATAAACACTCTGGTAGCAGACATGGATTTTATTACACACAAATAATAAATTACAACAAATATTGGCGACTTCAGCCATCACAAAATACATCCAAGAAAATAAGTCCTGAATACAAATCAATTCTAATAACTTCCATACTTGCACGTTACACTACTTGTCAATAAAAAATATAACACTCCGCTCTCTACAAGAGTCTAAATCAACTGAGATGTCCACCTCGTGGTCAGTCCCCGACCAGGAAAAAATATCGTGCTAAACGTGCACGGAATGGTTCAGTGATTACTATTCACCAAATATTACAGGGGTTCTAAAACTGACGTGACATATTTTAAAATATATAATATTATTTTCAAACAACTAAAAAAGAAAACCCTGGTAAGTTTAATATTTCTCTTTCTTCTCATATACTCCAGGTATGTATTCTTTGACTAATTAAATCTTTTACAGTTCACAATTTTTTTCTTTTTGCGCTTTTATGTCTGTTGTTTGGTCGGTCTTTCAAGTGTATATAGCAAACAACAGCAACAACACTAAACAATATTGAAAATCTGATTAAATCATTAATGTTCCTTCCAAAACATTGCAATAGTTTTATTTATCTTTCAAAGATATTTCCGGATGGATGATTTTGTGAAAAGCAAATTAATGCCAACAAATGTTTGTTTACTCTTCTAACTTATATTACATGTAATTTCCGTTAAATAAAATTTGAAAAAGTATGAAAAAATTAACCTACATTAAGTAAATTAATTTTCTTACAAATCGTCTCTGAATTTGTTCTGAATATAAGTGGCTTTTTTTCTTTAGGTGCCTAATGACAACATCCTCCATCGCTTTTTATTTTGAAAGCATTTGAAATTAGTCAAATCAATTTTTTATATCTTAATTTTTTTCTTTTTTTGAAAACTTAAGTATCCATTGCTGCATATTCAAATTGTTTTAAACATATAATGTTTTTTTAATCAGATAAAAAAGAACAAATTGGTAAGTTAAATTCCTCTTTTTCTTCACATATGCTTCAGATATGTATTTTTTGACTATTTAATTCTTTACTGTCCTTAATGCTTTATTTGTGCCACCGTGTTGTATTTTGATAATGGGTAATTACTGTTGGTTTATCGATGTAGGCGTAGTGGTGACATTGGGTTCATATATAAGGCAATCATACTTCACTTGCACAGAATAACACTTGATGTAGCAGACATAAATAATAATAGTTTAGTATAAGCAATAACACCACATATTGAATATGATACACAATTCAATTAAGGAATGATCAGTATTAATCCTCTATAGAAATATGGCGAATGTAATAATAACTTAGAAACTGTTCTTGCTCCATGTATTAACTGTCTATAACCAACTCCTTTTAGTAACTATCTCACATCGCTATATCCAGTGACTAAATCAAGTGCTTGCTACCAACTCCCTATATTGACTGACTGCCCTTAACCCTGGTTCACTTAAGGTAAAAGTGTTCACCTTAGGGTAACGTGATTTGTGAATAACATTCACAATATAGAAATAACATTTACAATATTGAAATAGGGCTTCTACACTAAGGCATCAACTTTGAGCTGGTGACATTACCTATCACCCCCTTTTGAAAAAAAAATTTGAAGAAATTTTTTTCAGCTTGATGACATGATTGTCATAAGTAATATCAATAGGAATTCAAGGAGTCTATGAAATGTACAGTTGCAGAGTTCAAATAGAACTACAAACATAAAAAAAAAATTATAATATGACTGTGTTACACGAAATATATGTACAAAAAAAATTCATACAATTGCAAATTCTCAAATCCATCATATTCTTTTGAGACAATTCAAATAATTCTCTGAGTCAAATACTTTACATCTCAAACAATTCTTTACATAATATATACATTAATGTCTAATATTTACAAGTCTTTATAATAATAATATGTGCAAAGTGTGAAAAAAATTTCAATGACAATCTCCTATGTCACAATGTGAAAATTTAATACAAATTTTATTCACAATATCTATTTATAAAAAATCTTTGACACTATAGAAATGTTAACAGTCTGTTTCTTTGACACCAATAGTAATTTATGTACAAATCATGTATTGAATGTTACAAGTAAGTCTCAATATGTAAGTGATAAGTATGGAATAATTAATTCAAAATATATGTGTCAAAATTCAAGATCAAATTGCTTAATGATCATTGTTACAGACTTTTTATGTTTCTATTTACTTCAATATGAGATTTGACATCTCCATAAACAATTTTTGTCCATCAATATTACACAAGTAAATATGTATACTTTAAGTATCAAAATATTTAGTCAAAATTATTAACCTCAAATCAAAATGATAATCCTTCATAGTGCTTTTTGCCTGCACCTTATGTTTCAATTAAGTATTTTTCCATATGACAAAGTTGTAGGTAGTAATAGCATACAAGTTCTATATAGCATTATTTATCAAAAAATTATTGAGTACAAAGTTCAAAAAAGTCTTTGTCAAAAAGATTTAACTGAGAAAATGTGTTAGTTGTGATACAATATTTGAATTTACATTAATTTGTTCAAGCTTATATATACAAGCATAACATCCTACTAGTTTAGTTGCATTCATTTTAATCTGGATTGAAAAAAATTTGTAAGTCTAATTTAAAAGATTAATATCGAGTTTCTCTTCCAGTACTTGAAATATCAAAAAGTGTGTTAAAGAATCTTCTTGTTTACATCTATGGTAGTTTCTCTTCCAGTACTTGAAATATCAAAAAGTGTGTTAAAGAATCTTCTTGTTTACATCTATGATAGTTTCTCTTCCAGTACTTGAAATATCAAAAAGTGTGTTAAAGAATCTTCTTGTTTACATCTATGGTAGTTTCTCTTCCAGTACTTGAAATATCAAAAAGTGTGTTAAAGAATCTTCTTATTTACATCTATGGTAGTTTCTCTTCCAGTACTTGAAATATCAAAAAGTGTGTTAAAGAATCTTCTTATTTACATCTATGGTAGTTTCTCTTCCAGTACTTGAAATATCAAAAAGTGTGTTAAAAAATCTTCTTATTTACATCTATGGTAGTTTCTCTTCCAGTACTTGAAATATCAAAAAGTGTGTTAAAATTCTTCTTATTTACATCTGTGGTAATTTCTCTTCCAGTACTTGAAATATCAAAAAGGGTGTTAAAGAATCTTCTTGTTTACATCTATGGTAGTTTCTCTTCCAGTACTTGAAATATCAAAAAGGGTGTTAAACAATCTTCTTGTTTACATCTATGGTAGTTTCTCTTCCAGTACTTGAAATATCAAAAAGTGTGTTAAAAATTCTTCTTATTTACATCTATGGTAGTTTCTCTTCCAGTACTTGAAATATCAAAAAGGGTGTTAAAGAATCTTCTTGTTTACATCTATGGTAGTTTCTCTTCCAGTACTTGAAATATCAAAAAGTGTGTTAAAGAATCTTCTTGTTTACATCTATGATAGTTTCTCTTCCAGTACTTGAAATATCAAAAAGTGTGTTTAAGAATCTTCTTATTTACATCTATGGTAGTTTCTCTTCCAGTACTTGAAATATCAAAAAGGGTGTTAAAGAATCTTCTTTTTTTTATCTATGGAAGTTTCTCTTCCAGTAATTGAAATATCAAAAAGGGTGTTAAAGAATCTTCTTGTTTACATCTATGATTGTTACAAGAAATATAGTTCATAAGAATAGTTGCACAAAAATGTTTTAAAAAAGTATGTCAATATTTAAATACCCTAATTGACATTAAATAAATGAGTTACATCATGAATAAATCTCTTTTTTCTATACTATTAATAGATTAAGTTATGTAATTTGACAATGACTTATAGTATAAAAATTCCAATCTTCCAAAGTTGTTCACAATACAATGAGAAAAAAATAATGTTTACATGGTATGGAAAAAAAATAAGCTAGGTACCGAATAATTGAGAAAATAATTCAATGTTTGTTGACATTGTTGAGTACAAAAATGTTATTCTTGTTGACAAAAGAATGTGAAAAAATGTTGGTAACAATGAAGTAATCAAATTCCAAAGTTTGTTTACAAATAGAGTTTTAAAAATGGGTTCTAGTTCAATGTTTACAAATAGTACTCAATGTTTACAAAATGATGCTCAATGTTTACAACATGACATCATAGTTGGTTGTAAAAATAAGTGTGTTTACTTTAAGGTGTGAATCTTAAATCGTTGAAATGTACAATGGTGACTTTCATTCTTTGACCTTGAATAGTGTTTTTATACATCTTATGCAAAATCTTTTTATATTCCTCAAAATCTTATCACATAAAATAGCCCTATTTTGGATGCTCTTCAATACTACAATAGGTAAAATTACTAGATACATGTTGAACACAAGATAAGATATCATCCAAAGAACAATTACCAGGCAATTTGTATAGGCATAGATTAGTTCTAATTTATGGTTTTTCCCAAGGTTTGACCAATTTTGGATATGCCCCAATAATAATTGAACAGATAGTGTTTTCTAAAACAACAACCTTAAATTTCCCATTTATCCACGGTTATGTGATATCATAGCAGTTTTACAGTGTATGATTTTACTGTTGGGCAAAGTAACAATAGCTCTGTCATTAGATAGTTCTCTTGCTTCACTAAATATTTATCTACAAAAGTTGTGGTAGATTCTTCACCTTTTATGCACTTAACATCGCGTTATTAATTGATGCAGTAGAGAGTTCTAGTTGTTTACTATTTTTAAATGTTAAGGCCATTTTCTCATTAGTAGCTATGTATTGAGGTCTGTATTCATCTCTATGAGCATTTGTATAGGAACACACTTCCGTTGTTTGTATCTCATTAGTTACTTTTAGTGTAGCTATGTATTGAGGTCTGTATTCATCTCTATGAGCATTTGTATAGGAACATACTTCTTCTGTTTGTATCTCACTAGTTACTTTTAGTCTTGTGTTAAAATCTGTTTGACATTCTACATCTATTCTATTTGTATTTGTAATTGACTGATAATCTTTTAGTTGCTTCATTTAATACTGACATTGTTGTACTCTTGAGAATTTGTAGTTGATGCTAACTCAATGTTTTCTTGATTCACACTATTAGCCCATTTTACTAAGGCTTCTTTTGACAGTTCAACTATGTTTTCTTTGTTCGCTATAATTAGTTCTTCAGCTGTATATGTAATACTTTACTAGTCAATTATGTGTTCATGTGTATTTTTTGTATCTCCACTTGCAATGTAAAAATTTATTGCAACAAATAATTCTTAATTATGTGAGCCTTATTAGTCTGATAAATAGTGATCAATGTAATATGTGAAGTTTCTGCTTTTTCACTAATCAGTGTCCATACAAATAGTATCAAAATAGTTAAATGTGCTCAAAGTCTATATTATATACAATCAATTTGGCCACAATCTCAAATAAAAGAATATCACAAAGTGTATCAAGTGTATAATGTAGTGTTGATAATAAAAAAAGTAAAATAAGAAATATGGATAAATATATATATATTAATAAGTATTTAGACAAACATAAATACACTCTAGATAACTAAACAGTCTGCTCTAAAGAGACATTACAAGATAGTAGAAATAGTAGACACAAGAATTACAATGAGAAATAACTAGGACGCAAAAAGAAAATTCATCAAATGTCAACAAGACAAGACAAGAGTTTAACAATATGATAGATACATGACGAAATACAAACTGGACTAGTACAGCTAATCGATCAAGTATTTACTTTATCTAAAGAGTTCCTACCAATATCTGGATGCTTACTTTGAACAAAAAATCCTCAGACTCAATAGATAATGAAATTCAGTTTTTAAAGGTCAAATGTATATATAAATACAGATGTAAACAAGGAAACAACAAATATAAATGCTCAGACTCAATAGATAATGAAATGTAGTCCCTAAAGGTCAGATGTATATATAAATACAGATGTAAACAATGAAACAAAAAATTGTGGTGTAGTTCAAAGAGAACTAATCAATACTCACTAATACTAGAGGGTAATTAAAGTTACTTCCCTTAAATATTCACTTGATGCTTGACTTGTCCAGAAAGTTCTGGTGATGCTCCATATAAAGTATTTCACAAATACAGTTCATATACGTTTGAACAAAATAGTCATCCACTTTTTAAATCCACAGTACAATGTTAAAGGATACAGTACATAAGTCCTTGAACAAGAGTAATCCAATAAATACTTCATATGTTCAAACGCAAAATACCTAGGTGTTATAATAAATGAAAAACTGTCATGGAATCCCCATATTGATGAAACTATTAAAAAAATCAAACAAAGCATTAGGATTTATTAAAAGAAATTTCTATAAATCAAATAAGAACATAAAACTAAAATGTTATTTAACCTTGGTTAGGCCAATAATAGAATATGCATCCTCCATTTTGGACCCCTCAACTCAAGAAAACATTAAGAAACTGGAACAAACACAAAATAGAGCAGTGAGATTCATAACAAATGAATATTCACATTTGACTAGGGTAACACCATTAGTAAAATCACTAAATTTAGAAAGCCTTCAGGACAGAAGATTCATAAGTAAAATAGCAATTATACAATAAACACTGAACCATAATCTTCAAATACAAAAACAAAATTTATTAAAATACTCCAAATTAAAATTACGATCTGCATTCAGATGTTGGGTTTAATCCACATTTGCGGAAACCAAAAAAACTGTGATTGATATTTCTAACTCTGCTCTTTACTGTAGTTGTTGATTTTTCTTGTCTTCTTTATAAACGGGAAGTTTGCCTGTAAGTCCCTAACAACGTCGATGTTTTTTTGTTTTTGTTTTTTTAAACCATTTCTTACCCTATCATCAACCTGAACAGAATAGAAGCCAAACGACGAAATACAGTATGTTGGCATAAGCAGACTAAGCGAGAAACATGCGGAACGAAAACAGAAACTGAGAAAAAGTCGCAAGAAAACGTCTTGAAATCCGTTTCTGAAAAGAAAGCTGGATGCTATAGCATAAAAATGTTACTCATTTTTTTAACACAGATACCTGCTAAAAATCATTGCCCAGATCGGACATTTTATATAAAGCTTGACAGACGGTCCAAAGCGGGACAGTCATTCTTAGGTTGGGATGTCTTGTCACCTTATATAGCATTATATTCTCCACGTCCGATCCTATTACGAAGCCCATAGGCTAACAAACCTAAAGCTGTGCCGTCGCTAAATAGGCTATTATTAAGCCAAAAAAAAAAGAAATATTACATTTTAAAAATCCCTTATTAATGGTGTAATGGAAGCAACGACATATTGTTTGTGATATTCTAATGAGCAGGTAACTCTCCATCCATTAAAACAAAAAACAAACCAGAAAAATACTTTGAAAAATACATTTTAAAAGAAGACGATGGCTCCATTATTAGACTTAAAAGGCATTAAAATAAGTTTAAAAAATAATTAAAATAATATTTGTTTTCAATCGGGCATAGAACCCTGACGCTATCAGCTTTATGAACGTACGATGTTTCTGTTTCGGCCAGCGGGCCATTCAAACATTCGCGATTATTTATTGGTAGGCTCATAATATGGGCAACTAGCCTATACACTAGACGCAGACTTTTGATTTAGAACTCTTAAGATCCACTAGATCTAGAATCTATGTTATATTTACGTAAAAAATAAACATAAGGGTTACATAATTCTTCAATAAGCTTGTGTACATTTTCAATGTACTGTTATCACATAATATCGATAAACTTCGACTGACTACGCTCTGGCGAATTGAGGGATGGCTGATCCTCCCCCCCCCCCCCCCCCCCATTAGCAATAATTATAAAAAGTAGAGATGATTCTTATTGTCTTTTACATATAATCGTTTCCACTTTACAGGAGGGCTTATACAAGATGTTTCAGCTCTTTAAAACTCTTGCCTTGTTCATTATTCCATTAAAATTCTACTTCATCTTTAAAGAAGCATTCGTATTAGAGCATATTTTTGACTTAGATTAGGAATAAACTTTTCTAGGTAATAAATTAAAACTAGAAATCTTCTGATTCCATTGTTGACTTGAGGAGCTGGCATGGCAATAATTGCCTCTATCTTTGCTGGATCTGGTTCTAAACAAAGATATAACCCATCTAAGGAATTATGTTTTTTACTTCATCATGCAGATGTCATAGTTCAGCATTAGGTTCTACTCCGTTGCTCTTTGTATGACTTGTTTTAAATGTGATCATAATGCTCAACATCTCTACCAGCTACTAGAATGTCGTCTACGATGACATATGTTCCTTCAATACATTAAAACCTTTCATCCATAATTTTCTGATAAATTTCTGGCGCTGATTTTATTCCGAACGGTAATTGTAATCATCTATATCGTTCTAAAGGCGTTATGAGTGATGTGATTAAAGATGATTCTCTTTCAAGGTTTATTTGCTGAAATCTTGACTTGACATTGAGTACTAAGAATTTATTGTGAACAGTTTATTTATCATAATCTGCTATGTGGAGATTTGATTGATTAATTTTAATATATAGTTGTGCTGAGCTTATTAGAGTAGACACACGCGATAAAAAAAAGTACAACACATTTGGCATGAAGAGAGATATTTAATAAACATAAAAAAACACTCTAATACTAGATGAGGTATTAAAATAACCAGTTCACAATAAATTAGCAACTTCAACCATCAATAAAGTAAATAAATCATGTGGAATTAAGTTCACAGAAATCAATCATAATTCAAAGAAAAATACCAAATACACAATTAGTAACGCTTTCTATTCAAAAGACATAACACACCTTCTTCTACAATATTCATGACGTCTACTACTGCCTGACCATGTGATTAACATCCCAAAACGAGATTTCTTACCCACAATGCAACTGTGGATTTTTTTCACGTGAAACACAAACATTAAGTGTCAATCGTGCTTCCCAATTATAGTTATGTCACTAGTTATCAAACATTGATGTGACAGGAAATAACCTATTCAGTAGGTTCATGTACTGGAGTACTAGCTCACTCACAAATGCACAAGCTGGCTTCAGGAAAGCAAGTAGAACAGAAGACCACCTCTTTCGTTTTATCCAGGACACAGTAGAGGGGTTTCATGACAACAAGCACTTTACAGCAGTTTTGATAGATCTGCAACAAGCCTATGAAAGAGTGTGGATAAAAAGGTATATTTTTGAAGATTTAAAAAAATTGGCATCCATGGGAAAATGTACAGCTGGATCAGGGCATTCTTAAAAAACAGAACCATCCAAACCCTATTCGAAGGTGCCATCTCTAGTAAAAAAAAGTTTGGAAGAAGGACTACCACAAGGTTCAACCCTTAGCTGCACTGTATTTCTAATCTTCTTGAATGACCTCCCGGACCTCAATTCGGTCAATAAGTCACTTTATGCAGACGGCCTTTTAATTTGGACTACAGAGAAATATCCAGTGCTGACTAGATCCAAACTAAATAGAACTCTCACAACTATCTCCACGTATTCAAAGAAACAAAGAAAAGTAAGTTTATTCAATCCTTAGCAACAGCAACAAAACAGCAAAAAGAAACTACATCCTAAATAGACTTACAGCCAATAAATAAAGAAGACAATCCAAAATATCTTGGTGTAAAACTAGACCAAAGACTGTCTCTAAAATACTTTATGGCAGATTTAGATTTTAAAAAAGGCATCACAAAGATTAAACACCTAGCAGGAACATCCCGGGGAGCTGAAAAGAAAACCTTAAGACAGTTATACACTGGAAACGTCAGATCTGTAACGGATAACTGTCTCTCCATAAAAGTAGGTGCCAACAAAACCTATCAATCATCATTAGACACAATCCGAAACCAAGCCTTGCGGCTATTTAGTGGAGGTATTAGAACTACTCCTACAGCAGCCTGTGAACTAGAGTCTTAAATTAAGGCGTAACAGAGAAGCATTTGAAGCTATTGAGAGATACAGAAGGCTACTAACATAGAGAAATGGGAAAAACAACCAAAAAAAAAAAGCAAAGGACTCTGATCCAAATTACTGACGAACTAGCCCTAAAACACCACCTACCCGATAACAGAGAAAAAATTACCAGATTTTCAAACATTACACCCGGACTAAACTACAAACAAGCAACCATCAAAACACATTTACTAAATAACACCTTAACAAAAGATTCTAATCCACTGAAGCTTAAAGTAGGCACGCTTGAAACAATTGAAAGCTATCAAAAAACAACTATCCATATATATACAGACGGATCGGCTTTCAAAGCCACCATCAATGCTGGTCTTGGTGCCTTCCTGGTCTTCTTTATAAACGGGAATAAAAATAAACACTTTGAGATAATCGCACCCTGTGGCGATTACTGCTAAAACTTTCAAGCCGAAATTGAGGCAATTTCCATAGCGCTATAGACATTGGAAAACAAATTATATGAAGGAGTGCAACCACCATCAGATATTGTTGTCTTTACAGACTCCCAATCTGCTCTGCAAGCACTTAACAACAGCACCTTAAACAGCCCAAGTGAGTTGTTAACATTAATTGTGATAATCCATCAGGTGATATCAAAATTAAATATCAATATCACACTACAGTGGATCTTTGGACATATTGGCAAGATAAGCTATCAAAGGCAGGTTTATGTATGGAACAACCAGATAGATCTGTTAACTACCTCACCCTAAGGTCAATGTTAGTCAACAACCACAAAGAGGACTGGCTCAACCAATGGGCATCAGGAAACACAGGCAGAGCCATGTACAAAGAAATGTCTACGCCTAGTAAAGTGGACAGTATTAACTCCACCCCCCCCCCCCGTAAAGAACAAATCTACAATTTCCATCTACGAACAGGGCACATACCACTATTAAATTACCATCTGAACCAAATAAACTCCACACAACTCCCCCTTTGCAGACACTGCGCCCACCCCTTTGAAACCGTAAACCATATCCTCTTTGAATGCCCATTCCTAATCCACCTTAGGCGGACCCTACTTCCACTACAGCCCAACATAACCAACACCCTGTTCGGCAGTGCTGAACAACTGAAGAAAACAGCACACTTTTTTTCCTTAGCACAGTCTGCAAAAGAGCTCACAGCTAAACAGCAATAAAGCTGGCTAGAAGAAGAAGAAATTCTGGAGTAATAAGTCCATCAGTTTGCATGTCTTTAAGTATTTCTTCAACTTTTTTGCTTAGAGAGAAGAGAATAAATATGTAGTACGCATATAGGTCGAATATAGGTTGTTGTTTTTTTTAAAGATTTATAACTATTTATATTTTTTTGAAAAAATAAAGAAAGCCTACGTTACAATGGGACACATCTATCTATTTGATATAATTGATCATTCCTTGTCTTCTTTATTACCAGTGCAAGAAATCAAACAATTGGCAGAATTAGTTGCTGGAGAATATCGTCTAGACACTGAAGTAAACGAAACAGGAGTTGCTGATACAATGTTATTCTGGCCGTATAAATTTAATAGGATAGCTCGAGGAAGAGAAGACGTACATTTTTGTTACATTATTTTTCTAAGCATTATTTTTACTATTAGATAACAGTTTCATGTTGACAGTGACGTAGTTAGAGATTTGAAGTCCCTGGGGGGAGGGGTCGACTTCTTAAGAGGCCCCAATAGTTGGACATTTGATATCAAAACATAAGATAATGGCGTTATGGTTTAGTATTTAATGTAATAAACAAATTTAGCGCACTTATTTGGAGGGTACAAGTTGGGGGTCCGGGGGAGTTTTAAAATTTGAATCCCCCTCTCCCCACTCTAGATACGTCACTGTTAACATTAAAAAAATTGAATTATTTTGACAACTTGCTATCATATTAGAGTGTCAAACTGAAATATGGCACGCTATATTGAAATTTATAAAAAAAATGTTTATCTAGTAAACGCACTAATTTTTTTGTTCTAAAGTTAAATGTGCACGCACACAAAAATCTGTCTTTTGGCGGCTCAATTTATTGTCTATTTATGAATATGCTATTTACAATCTGATCTTTATATTTCCTTTGCCATTTGTAAAGTATTCAGTTAGTTTAGTAGGTAAGAGTGTCAAGCTAATATCGAGAATGTCAATGGTTGATGTAATTTTGTTCTGTAATTTCAATTACCTATTTTATTTTAGAAAACATACATTTAAATCACATAATACTTCTTGCTCCAAAAGGTATAGAGAAGTAATCATAATAGATTGCAAAAGTCAATTTTTGTGTAAACATGGGCTTCTAATTGACTAATTATTACAATTAATCCCTTTTCAAGATATTTGTCAGTGCCTTGTCGGGGTGGCCTCTTTTCGCAAGGGACAAGACCACCACATGCACCAGTTCTGTTGGTTACAGATCTGCTTTCACATCATCAATTCATCGCATTCGGGGTCTGCCTTTTGGATCGCCTGCCTTTAGGTTTTTGCCTGTATACAATTTTTGCTCCTCTGTTATCTGAAATTCTTTCAAGGTGACCTGCACAACGTAGTTTGTTCTTTTTTATTTCGCTCACTATTGGTGGGTCTTCATACAATTAATATATCTCATGGTTTATCCTGCATAGCACCATAGATTTTCCTAATAATTTTTCATTCAGAAGTATTTAGTAACATTTTCAGAGCTCTTAGTCAGTGTCCAGGTCTCAAGTGCATACATTGCTGCTGGTCTTATTATGGTTTTGTATAATATTTTCTTGATTTTCCTTGATATTTGATTGTTTTGCTCTTAAGTAAATGATCTGTGCTATAGAATGCTCTGTTGACTCCTGGTATTCTGTCCTTTATTTCTGTTAGTTGGTAATTAAATCTATTGTACTTCCTAGATATTTGAAAATTTGGACATTTCCCAATGTTCTTTTATGTTATTTTCCCTGTCCTTTTCCAATGTTGTTAGTTGCGTTTGGAGTGTAATTTTAAAAATTTCTGAAAACAAGTGGATCCTTTGTGGATTTTTTTTTGACTATCATATTGCTGTGCTCTCTTTCTTTGGTAATTGTGTATGGTACTTAATCTTTGTCTTTTACTAGTTTATCTTTTGATAGAAAGTAGTCTGAATCAGCTTTTGCTTCTCTGAAACTTATTTCATCTAGTATGTCTGATCCATGACTTTTATCTATAAGTATATGATCTATTTAATTCTGGGTATTGCCATCAGGTGAGATCCAGGTTACCTTGCGAATATTCTTATGTTGGAATTTAGGGCAGCAGATATGCATTCCTTTTCCTGATGTAACATCCACTAATGTTATGTCATTATTGTTGGTTTCTTCATGTAAGCTTTCTTTGCCAAGTGTTGGTATCACTGCTAATTCTTTTCCAATGTTTGCATTGAACTCTTCTAGGTCTACTTTAACGTCATGCTTTGGTGCTTCATCAGACATTCTTTTAAGTCCATCACAGGAGGCTTCTTTTGTGTTTATCATCTGCATCTTTAGTAGGGGCATGAACATTGATAAATAATATGTTTAAGAATTTTCCTCTCATACGTAGTGAGCAGAGCCTATCACTTACATGTTTAAATCCAATGACATTACCTACTATTTCCTTTTTAACAGCAAAACCTGTATCTTAGTTGTTAGTGCTTTCGCCACTGTAAAATATACTATACTCCTTGGTTCTGAGAATGTCCGAGTCTTTCCACCTGATTTCCTGTATAGCGACAAGGGATATCCTATATATCTTTAACACTTCAGTAAGTTGGGCTAGCACACCTGCTCTATAAAGGCTTAGCACGTTCCATGTCACAAAACAAAATTCATGTCCTTTTCCAGGTCTAGGTTGTTTTCCGTTGAGATCTGTCCGGGTTTCTTGTGTGATAAAGCTTTTGTAACAGTATTTTTTTATGACAGAGTTGTTAGCCCTGTGTATAACCATCTCTAGGGCTGCCCTTTTAGCTTTCTGGATAAGAAGCCCTAGCTTTTATGGATCCCTCCACTTCCTGAAAGGTTTGATTTTGGTCCACCTCGTGTACTTTATTTCCCCAGTACTCATCGTACCTGGAGGACACTCCCCTATCCGTCACCTGCAGAGAGTGAAATCAAATAATCCACACGAGAATAAGTGTTCAAAATACTCTTTATGCATCTCTTAACCAGGACAGAGTACCAAGGGACTGGAAAGAAGCTAATGTCATCCCCCTTAAAGAAAAATGGGAAAAATCTGACCCAGGAAACTACAATTTAGTATCACTTACCAGCTTCACATGTAAAATCCTAAAACAGAAAACATGTAGCAACAAAATCAACCATATAGACAAATATATTGTCCTAACTCCATACCAACATGGCTTAGTAAATGTAGATTTCGTAAAACACAACTAATAGGACTAATTAATGATTTTTAAAAAGGTTTAGATGATTGTAGTAACCTAATAAAACACTACATTCTTGATCCTAGGCTATATTGAACAAGAATGAAAAAAAAACAGCTCACAATAACACATTACACACACAAGCTGACCTGGACACCAAGACATTTTGACACACAAGACAGATAGGTCTACAACACACAACAATAACAAGTGATTTTTGTCCATTTTTAATGGTGTTTTCCCCTGCTCTTAAAGCATGTAGTACCCTTTTCTCTGCAGTCTCCATGTCACCCCTAGAAGCCACTGAGTGTTGGGAGACACCGGTAAAGTTTCAGTGTTACCAGGAGCCAATTGATGTTGCGAGACCTCAGATGTCATAAAGTCTCTCGGAGCAAATCATGTACTACGGACTCTGAAGATGAGTCGCCTCTCGGAGCTAAATGGTGTAGTGAGACAGTTTCTTCCCTTCTTTTTGGAAGACGTATATGGGCATAGTTCTGATTAGCTTCAATAAGCTCCTTTTTATCTACCAGTGGATCATATTTGCTTTGCCTCGCATACCTTCTCATTAGAACTGGCCCTGGAACAGATAGCCAGGTCGGCAGAGAGACACCACAGGTTGACCTTCGGAGATCTAATTGAATGATAAGCGTCGTTTAGGGCTAACTCCCATTGTGTGTTATGTAGCTTACTAGACCTGACGACAAGAAGAACTTCCAGAGAGTCGAGTTGAGTTTTTCTACTTGCCCGTTGCCTTTTGCATTATATGCTGTAGTCCTGCTTGTCACTAAGCCTTTACCTCTAAGGAAAGATCGTAGTTTTTCAGACATAAAGGCTGCTCTCCGGTCAGAATGTAAATACGAGGGCGTCCTGAAAATGCTAAATAGGTTTGTGAAGCATCTAATTACTGATTGAGTAGACATGTCAGGACAGACATAAGCAAAAGGAAACCTTAAGTAACTCATCAATACGTGTCAATAAATATTTATTTTTAGTGGTAGAAAGGAGTGGTCCTTTAAAGTCAACACTAAGTCTCTCGAATGGTGATGTGGCTTTTACTAAGCTGCCGGCAGATGGTTGGTAAAAACGAGATTTTATCTCAGCACAGACCGGGCAATCGTTTGTTACAGTTCTTATTTCTTCAACTGCATACTGGAGATTCTTTGAGCGACGAAATGGAGCATTCGCACTACGCCAGGGTGGTAAAGAGTGTTTTGAAGTTCTTCTAAAGATCTAGGGGTGGTTTATACTTGCACAGAATCTACGAGAAAGAGCATCGACTGCATGTTGTCAGCCCCCGGCCGGTAACACACATCAAAACTGTACATTGATAGTTCTATTCTCCACCTCTGAATTTTGTCATTTTTGATCTTACCGTGACGACGAGGGTTAAGCATGAAGGATACGGACCTTTGATCCGTGGTGAGTATGAAATGGGACCCTAATAAAAAATGTCTCCATTTCTTGACTGATTCAACGATAGCCATTGCTTCTTTCTCTAAGGAGGATTGACGTCTTTCGCTAAGAGATATTATTCTGGAGAACAAAGCAACTGGCCTTGTGTTCTGGGATAAGGTAGCGGATTCCATTTAAGACCATTGTTGGTTAAGGCCTCTGAAAAGTGATCTGTACACTCTCATGTTGGTCAAGGAATTCATGGCTTAAAATAACATCCTCACAGAGGTTGTCAAGTATGTGTAGCTTGAAGTCTTTATAAGTGGAGCCTTTACTCTTAATGTCAGCATTAACATGGCCGCGAGTATAACCAGTTAGGTTCGTGTTGGCCATAGATGTAAGTTTTGATGAGTGAAAAGTTCTAAATTTATACTTTCTGAAAGCCGATACAGAAATTTAACTGTTTGAACTACGTGTATTGTATCAAGTGTAATATTGTAAACTTGCATTTTCATTACAGCACGAGATAGAGAAAAAGAAGAGGCGGCTTATATTGTATACGCTGCTGAATCAAAGTTAGGTCTCTAAACTGTAGAAAGTTTGTAAATGTAAATCTAATCAAATTTATTGAAATGTAAAATCTCTGACAGAAACAAGGCTTTTTATTAGAAGAGCTCCAAAATGGTGTCTACATTCGTAGAAGGTATCTGAAACTAATAACACAGAAGGAAAAGAAGAGCTTTAAAGTAGAATACTATGAATTTAAACCCGAATGGGAGAATAGGTAAGTACATCTAAATATTTTAACACTATATACTAAGAAAAAAAAAGTAAAATACCCTGCCAGAACTACTTTGACGGCATACTGTTAACCGTGTTAACGGATTTGGGAGTCAGTTATACAGATCGGGTCTCAAAATAGGAAATCCAAAACCAAACTGGGAGTCGAACATTAGTGAGGTTGGGACAGAGCGTCGCAAGAGGTTTGCGGGGCATATTCTTCGACAAAATGAACTACATATCCCAAAAGTTGCGATGGCATGGAAGCCAATACGATAAAATTGCAAACAGGGACGTTATCGTAAAACTTGGCGCCATACTTTCTTGGAGGGCCTCTGAACAGTGGACACCAGGTGGGAGGAGGCTTCAGACATTGCCAGTGACAGATTTTTGTGGAGATAGCTTGAGGCCCAATGCACCGAATGGCGCGGGAGGACCTAAGTCTTACTAAGTTAACCGTGTGTCATGTTGCCAGCAGATGGGCCAACAGCCTTTGCCTTCCACAACTAATGTCAAGTACCCAGTATAGTTGGTTGAACTCTAGGGAGAATAAAGATTTTAAAATTAATAATCCCAGACTCCCGAAAACTTTACTCAGCTAGCATTTCCCTTTAATTGTAAATTTAAGCTTTTATTAAGAAAAAATATTTTAAAATAATTTTTACAAAAAAAAAAAAAACCCTCATTTATTCAACTTAAAATGTAATAAAATAATAATAAACAAGGTTACAAAGAAAGTTTGCGTGAAAACACAAACTCAAAATCGGCCCCAGAAATGGTCCACCCAGGCAGGTAAAAAGACAGGTTTTAATATTTTCAAAAAAAAACCATCTGAATGAAATTCTATAAAAAGCAAGGGAGGAAAAAGATTGACAGATATTGTGTTCAGCACCAACGGTCCAACAGACCAAGGAATAGGTGAAAATGAACAAGTTAGTTGTGAACCTGGCCTGATGTCTTATAATGAATATCTAATTGATCTAATGATTTTGTAAAGTGTAAATCTCTTAATTAATTTCTCAAGAAAAAAAAAACAATTGTATAAAAAAAATCTTTGTTAAGTTCAGTTTTATTATTAGCGTCAACTGATGCTGCATACCTCACTGTAATATGAAACAACTACTAAGTAATTGTTGTTTTAAATTATGTTTATTTTATATGAACACTAAATAGGTTTCTTCTAAAAAAAAAAAAAAAAAAAACATTTTTTTTGTAAATGTAGTATTCTGTATGACAGAACTTACTTTACTTAGCAATACAATAGCAAAACATTTTTTTTACACACAAATCTGATACTGTTTGCATAAATGTGTTTCAAAATATGGTACATCTCTATTCCTCTATTCTCCTTGCGGGAACTTTATTGAAAAATGTTGGTTCAAACTGGGTAAACGAATTCGTGACACTATACATAGACATTTGATTTAGAACTTGAAATAGCTAGTCTAGATCTACTAATCTATATTAGATTTACTTTTAAAAATACAAGTAAAACATAGATAATGTTTTAATAAACTTGAAACCATTTTAAATTTACTCAGGTGTCACACACTATTGGTACACCCTGATTGACTACTCCATTTTTTTTAATCATTAAATAACTCTGTTGAAAGGTCTTGAAATTTAGATCTAGATGACGATGCGCTAAATTTTTCTAAACAGTACTGCTGGATCAATAATGCCTTACATTCGGAAATTCCAGATCGAGCTAGTAATTCTTTTCTCAGCGATATACATTGTCACAGTATTGAGTGTGTGAGAGTTATTAATTAGTTTCATAGGTGTTAACAAGGCTCACCGATAGACTTGACGGAGACCAGACAAAGTTTAGATCAATGTTAGTTAGGTGTTTGTCTTGTAGACAGACAGATATTTGGGTCGGGACAGACACAGACAGATAGTAATGTTAGTTTAGGCGTAGGATAGATACTCAGCTTTAATAGAGAGAAGTTTGGGGCAGACCGGGACACAGCGCCATTTGGTGTTAGCAGGGGGTGTGTCGTGTGCCAGAGATGCTTTAGCATGTAGGAAGCAGTTCTAAAGGACCAGGAGTGACAGTCTTGGCGACAGTCTGAGTCGGTGACAGTCTTTGAATCAGTGACAGTCTTGATAGTCCGTGAAGTCAGTAGAGATAGCCTGAGTCAGTGACAGTCTTGAGAGTCCGTAAAGTCAGTAGAGATAGCCTGAGTCAGTGACAGTCTTGAGAGTCCGTAAAGTCAGTAGAGATAGCCCTAAGTAGTTTCAGATGTAAATCATTGACGACAGAAGGTAGAAGTTAGAAAATGAGCGACAGACGATAGTCTACACACATGACAGAAAGACAACATACGTTGAACTCATGTAGCCTTGTGATGTTGGATCCAGGAACGTGCATTGAGGAGGGAACTGGTTGGTCTGGCTGAGCATTATTATCATTATAATCATTACTAGATGAAAAGAGCCAAGATTATAAAGTGAGGGGGTTCGTGACATACATCAACCTATAAATTTATAGAAAACATTCAATGAGCCATTTTTTAGATCATCTAGATCAGCGTCCTTGTTGGTTCCTAGCTATTTCCATTTTCAAAAAAGTTGTGACTTGAATAGAGGTATTTCAAGAAGAAAATATTCAAAAAGCTAAAAGAGAAATAGACTCGTTTGTGAAGGAGCAGTTCAATGTAGACTCGTTGACGAAGAGAAGTTTCATGTCATCTGTGGCTCCCACCAATAGACCTCCATCTGAACTTTCAAACCTCCACTATTACGAACCTGTTTCTTTTCGGTATTACAAGCGCTAAAAAGGGGCAATGTTATAACTCTGCAATGCACACCGTCATTCAAGATAGTGCAGAAGGTGCACACTCCAGGAAACTAGAATGCAAAGGACGTTGACATTGGGAAAAAGAGAACGAGTTCCGTCCATGTCTAGAACCGATATGAAGAGGCTGTTTTCAAGGCAGATGTTGTTTTTTTTACTTTTGATGTACCGTGAATAAACATCGTTGCCTCGTTGAGTTGCCTCCATTAAGTTATTACAATATATATATTCCACTATGCCCTCAGAGGATGTTGTTGATGAAAAAAAAAGATTTATGTTTATGACAATCTTTTTAAAAATTGTTACAAACTTTTTTAAGCTTTTATTAGTTATATAATTATTCTAAACCATATAATCTAGAGAAAACGTGGGAAACTTAGAGAGTGTGCTTGTGTTCTTAAACAATAAAATAAATAAACATAGCCTAAAAATGCAACTGTTATTGAACTAGAAATTAATTATATCGTTTCCTTAAAAATATACCTAAGTGAGTATCTATTTCTGTGTCCACAATAGGCTATGATGATGATTTGGTTTAAATCCACATGTTTACATTAGGGTAAAATGATTTGAAACATATTGAATGGGAGCGTACCATAAACGTATTGAGGATTATATGTTATTATTGTAACGACGTTTACTATCCAGGATCTCAATATACTGCGTCACATGACACTACTGTTAATACTTGATATATGTACGTTATAGCCCTTAGTCCTTAGTCATTGTGAGTTATGCGTCTTTTGTTGTGAACATTGTCTTCCTGCCTAAGATGGCGTCCAGTGTTGATGATTAAAAGTGTTCGGTCCATCTACGACGATATTTGCCTTAATTGTTTAAGACATACTCAACATGGTGGCAGCGGAAAGTGAACCACGTAAGTGCTTTCACTCTCGCTAGAAGTAGAAGATTATACAAGGGAGAGATTAAAGATAAATTGAGAGCTATATCGGACAGTCTACCGCCCCAAGGTCACGTACGCTTTGGCTTATCAAGAGAGGCAACCAAGAGATTAATACATCAGACAGTAGAGACAGAGTTACACAAGATGCCGGAAAATCTACATCTACTGACACCCCCACCCCCCTCACATTGCCTGGAGCTAACGGAAGGAAATGTTAGCGAAAATTTCAGACGGTGGAGGCGGAAGATGGAAATTTTTCTGCAGGCGACCGGGGCCTACGGAAGGCCCAAAAGCCAACAGAGAGCCATCATACTACATTGTGCCGGCCCACAGGCCATCGAAGTCAGTGACCAATTCACATACCAGGAAGAGGAGGACAAGGGCGACCCGGAGACATTGAAAAAAGCTACACGACTGTTCTCCACAGACAGAAAAGTGCAGGAAAAACTCCTTGCATGCCCAGAGCTGTCCCTGAAAAGAACAATTGAGATTTGCAGAGTTAACACCACACCCTGCCTCAGAGTCCAGCTCCGGCCCTGTTAGGATCCCACCCTTGGCTCACGGAGCAGAGCCTAGCGTGAGAAGAAGTGTGCGAACGAGAGCCACCCCTACGTGGCACAAGGACTATGACATGAGCAAGTGGTGACAACCCCTCAAGTTGTTTTTTTTTTGCTACTTTTTTTTGCCAGATCTGTATAGCCTTCAATATTGACGTATATTATGTTCGTCGTATATCATTTGTTATACTCATATTTATAATGTTGTGTACATACCAATGTTGACTGTTGAAAATGGTATCAATGTATCGTAGTATCATCGAGTCACTGTATGTGAAAAAATTATTGTCTACAATGTTCGTGGTGAAAGAAGGATGTTTTTGCCAGGTGTTCATTTTGGAATGTTGTAGCAAACATGTTTCGTCGATAGAAAGGGAAGGATGTTAATACTTGATATATGTATGTTATAGTCCTTAGTCCTTAGTCATTGTGAGTTATGCGTCTTTTGTTGTGAACATTGTCTTCCTGCCTAAGATGGCGTCCAGTGTTGAATGATTAAAAGTGTTCGGTCCAACTACGACGATAGTTGCCTTAATTGTAGAAGACATACTCAACAACTACCAAATGTTGACTGTGGCATTTTACGTCTGGAGAGACGATCTGTTCCGTTTCCAAGTTTTATATGTGATTTAAGAGGCTAATTCAAAGCTGCGGTCACATGTTAGGCATATGTAATCACCATTTGTAATATATATATATATATATAGAGTGAGAGAGAGAGAGAGAGAGTTCAATATTATCTAAAAGTAATCCGTTACGTTTTCTTTTCAAAGAACAGACGACCCATTCAGCAAAGATACTTTAATTAATGATCTTCAGCACAAATATTTGAATATGAGTGCATGCATATACCAGGAAGTTGAGAAACTAGGTACTATTTTTGTTGGAAAATCGTACTATTGTCTACCAAACAACGTAAGTTTTTATAGAAATATATAGAAACACTTGCTTAAGCTGAATTATAGTTAAGTCGCTTCTTTCTAAAACATTGGTGTCACATAACCGCGCATTTTTTGGATACATGTTTCATTGCAGCTACTTTTAGATTTTTTTTATAGATTTGTTGCACAAAATTGGAATCCACTCTGTAGGTCTGGAAATAATTGTGTACAAGTTATTTCTCCCCCCCCCCCCCTGCTTATTTTTAAGATCATGTTAATACCATGCACAGCTGTCCATTGTTTCTAACAATGCATAAAGCAATCGGAAAAAAGTACCATTTTATTATTGAATCGTAATAAATCTTTTTTTTTAAATATAGAGACATAAGCAACTAATGAGAGGAAAGCCTTGTCGTTACAATTTTATAATAAAGGCTCTCTCCATAAGCAAATGGTTGGCTAGTTTGTTAACTTGAGCCATCGAGTTGAGGTCGAGTCGAACAACTTTTTTGCTATATGGTTTATTAATTGCTTTAAAAAGCTAGCATGGACGATTTCTCAAAGATCTCTTAACTTCCAGCTTTTCTACACAAATAATTGGACCATAGCGCATAAAGCAAGCTAAACGCATGAAATTGCACTAAACAAAAAAAATGGGTAAAAAATTTCCTTCGCACTGATTTATTATTGTTAGTTTAGATTAGTGTAGATCTAACATTGATTCAAAACAAGAAGAAATAAGGTCATAATTCCTTTTCACAATGTACAGAGCGATTATTGTTGCTTCTTATTGCTACTGAATATTAGATTTAAAAAAAAAAGAACATTTTACTTATCCACATTTTACTTTTCCACATTTTACTCCTCCACATTTTACTCCTCCACATTTTACTCCTCCACATTTTACTTATCAACATTTTACTCCTCCACATTTTACTCCTCCACATTTTACTCCTCCACATTTTACTTATCCACATTTTACTTATCCACATTTTACTCCTCCACATTTTACTCCTCCACATTTTACTCCTCCACATTTTACTCCTCCACATTTTACTCCTCCACATTTTACTCCTCCACATTTTACTCCTCCACATTTTACTCCTCCACATTTTACTCCTCCACATTTTACTCCTCCATATTTTACTTATCCACATTTTACTTATCCACATTTTACTCCTCCACATTTTACTCCTCCACATTTTACTCCTCCACATTTTACTCCTCCACATTTTACTCCTCCACATTTTACTCCTCCACATTTTACTCCTCCACATTTCCCTCCTTCCGAAACCAGAGAAAATGGCTAAGCAAATAAATAAATCCACTTAACTTTAAAATATTTCAAAAATATGCCTTTAGATCTAAATGTAAAAGATGTTGCTTCTAAAGTAACTTAAACATTCATTTTTAAAAACTTTTAAATTAATGTAAGGGTCAAATGTACTGTAGAACTTTGAGAACCACTCGAATAGTAAGACACCTGGCTAATCACTCAAAGGCGTAGCTAACGTGGGGGAGAATTCGTAAATCCTCAGTAGCACCAAATTGAGGGGTCCTAAACATTTTTTTACATTAAATCTAAAATATTACGCAAAATGAAGGGGGCCTACAAAGAGATCAAACCCCCCCCCCCCCCCCACGGGCCTCATAATTAAGGCAAATTCCTTGCTGCGTCACTTATCACTAGTATTTATAAATTAATGGTTCTGGTCGAACATAGATTTAACTAATAACACATTTCGACTGAAATGAAATTCATTCTTATAAAAAATCATTTAAGCATCATATCTTCCTTACAAACAAACGAATATTCTAATTTTATTAGAGTAACACTATTAGTAAAATCACTAATCCTAGAAAGACTCCAGGGCAATAGGATATAAAAGTATAGGCCTAGTAGTTATAATACGTAGAACACTGTGAAAAAAATTACACATAGAAAAACAGACCCTAATGAAATACTCAGAAAGACGCAAATAAAGAGACATATTTCTTATTCATTACACTAGAACAAATTCGTACGAGTGTTCCTTCTTCCCTAATGCCATTATTAAGTCATTGAATAAAAGCATAAACAGATTGACACATAAAAGCAACGTCTGTAATCTATAATAAAAAAAAAAGAAGTGATATCTGAATAAAGGTATTAAAATAATTAATATAATAACACACACACACACAAAAGCAAACTCTAAAAACATACTCATAAATGAGAAAAGGGCAATACCATAACCTCTTTAAAACACTTAAGGAGCGATTATTTTAATCTTTATAAGTTATACATGTGTCATTTACAAAACATTTTTTACCACGACCTTTACCCCCCCCCCCCCCCCAACCCCCGAAAAAAAACTTGTACAGTGAGTTGAAGAGAATGTATACTTTGACTAAGGTAATAATTTTCAGATGATATGCCTTTAGGTCTAGACCTAGAAGATGTGCAAAAACTACATGAATATTAATTGTGTAAATTCCATAATAATATAATACACCCACACAGATATATCAGAAGACGTAGACTATAGTACGTTTAAGAATTAGATAAATATTTTTGCCAATGGGCTATGTTGCTGCACAGAAAAATTATATATGTGTCAGACGCGACTAGCTCAAATTTTCTTTAATAGAAATTACAAAAGTCATTTCTCTAGAAAAGAAGTTACGAAAATTTTATAAAATAAAACCAAAGACATATATATACTACAATAAATACAGGTAGGCCTATTCGCTCTCTATTTACGATTTATTAAGGTAGGTGCTGTTTTACTATTACACACCAAGTATCAGGTTTTAGAAAAACCCAGGTTTATTTTTTTCTGTAACGTTTTTCGCTAACAGCGTGTAGATCAGTGATTCCCAAAGTGGTCTATATAGACCCCAAGGGGTCTACGAAACCTTCCAAGGGGTCTATGAAAAGAAAAATATAGATTGGGGGTCTATAAGATGTCCACGGGGATCTACGATGATATATTTCATTTAAGCAGGTCGTGACTTTAATTTTAACATCCCTTTAATTCTTTCATGCACTAGTATATGATTTGAACCTAAAATAATCCTTTAAATATTTATCTTGCTATTCCAACAAATATCGTTGCATTTCATTTAGATACTTATTTCAATAGATTTATTGTGTCTTCCCATAACTATAGTTTCACAAAAAGAAATGTCGCGACTGTACAGCGTTGATTATTTGAAATAGGGGTTCATTCCTTCTTTGTCAAACAAGCGGTTTGCCTAAGTGACTTTTTTATGACGATATGAAACCAATGACGCTGGAGGATCATTTGAGACGTTGTCACCCAGACAAAATAGATCAAAATTTGAAAAACTTTCAAACACCCACTGATAAAGAATAGAACGACAAAATCTCTCTTGGACATCATATTGAGAAAAGGATGGTGTGTGAGCGTCTAACAATATTTCTTTACTCATAGCAAAATACTAAGCGTTATAGTTTGAAAAACTGTTTTACACAAATCTACATCAGATATTATTAAAATAATTTCTTTAAGCAACAATATAGTTCAGGGGTACATCGGTGGTAAGAGTTATACAATTTAAAACTTATGTAATTCTTTGCAAACGACATAGATCTATATACAGTTTACAGTCAGCTTCATCGCAGGCTTTGACAGGGTGTAGCGCTGTGTGCTGAAAACTGCCTAAGGTTAGCTGGATCCTTATTTTTAACAGGGTTGACCCAGGAATCCTTTCCCATGTTCGGGTATAGCTGCAAGGCAGCATAATTTTAAATTCAGTTTTCTTTCTGTACGGTAGACTGCCAGACAAGACTAATGAGCCCTTCCTTCTCGAAGTTACTGGTTTAGGCGCCAGTCACTCACTTTCGCCTCTTCTCCTGTTAGTTAAAACAGTTCTGCACACCCACTATTTTAGCCACACGTGAAAGATAAGAAATACACGAGAAACACCTTTCGACAACTTTTACAAAAATACAAAAGGCAAAATAATTAATTGATTATATGTTAATGTTTGTGGACTACTTCATAGAATTGACTATATGACACAAAACATGATATTCGTAGCAACGATTAATAGACGTGCACAAAAATATAATTAAATGTTCCAGTGTTTTTGATGATTCCAGTCATAAATAATACTTATTTTAATTGGTTTATATTTGAATTTTATGAATAAAAAAATAATAGATCTCTATAACTTAATGTTAATGTGTAGCTTTGAATGACCTCTTCACTCTACAATTCGCTACAGTTCAAAAAGTGTTGTAACAAAAAGTTGATGAATTTGCAAAAATGCAATAGGTTAAGTAGGGGGTCTACCGAAAACCAGAAAATATGGCAAGGGGTCTACGAGACAAAAAAGTTTGGGAGCCACTGGTATAGATCTAAATGACATCTCTATTAATATAATTAAAACTAAATATTAAAATCTGCTTTGATGCGTTGGTAATATAGTACATCTAGAGCTACATATTATAATTGAGATCATATTATATTTATGCTAATAAATTAATTTCAATAAATCTATTGTTCTATAATTTTAAATTCAACATATTTTTTGGCATCTCGTACTTACAAAAGCCGTAACGTCGCTATATATTCTGCGTATGCCGTTCAAGCCATTCACGTGTCTGCGTATAGAGTCTATATCTAGATCTACAAAAATTATATGGCTAGTATAGATCAAACTCAATATATCTACTGTCTATACAATATTGAATACTTATAGATCTACTTTTTAACGCCTTGACCTTTTCTATACTATAAAGTATAAAGAAAGGCGTATGTATGTATGTATCGCTTGACCAATCTTGATAAAACTTGGCAGGAATGTTCCTTGGGTACAAACTTAGACCCTAGTTTATGTATTGTAGCCCTAAAACAAACTTAAGACCCTTAAAAAGTAAAGTTGTCCGACTCTATTAAAGCTATATTATTTATGGATCTAGGCCATGTTTACGATGTTGACACGAGAAAAGATCGAAATGATTAGATCTGGATATAATTTTAAGAAATACAATTTGCGCAGATAGTTTTTTACTTTGACACATGAAATACAAAATATAGTTCATTGATTTCATTATATAATAAAATTAATATTCAAATTTGTATTTCAAAACCATTTTTACATAAATTAGTTCCTTATATCTGTGACTACAGATTTCCTGACGAACATTACATTACATTACATTAGACATTACCGTAATGTTACACATCTTTCCATCCCTAGATCTAAAACTTCAATTCAACTCTAAGATGATAAAACTTCTCTTCGCACAGATTGTTTTATACTTTAACACATGAACATACTAATTATAGTCCATTCATTTCATGTTTTTAACAAATTAACATTCAAATTTGGTTTTCTAAAGCATTTTTAATTGACTACATTCGTTTACGAAAGCTGCGATGCCGAGTTAAGATAGGCCTAGATCTATATTCATTCATTCATGAATCGCGTACTAAAAATTATTTCGTTTAACTGTTTACTTTATAATCCCATTCATTTAACAAAGCTATCGATCTTTTCGTTTTTAATAGATATGAATGTATCGGCTTTGGGTAAACCCATTTTTGCGCAACTAATTTTATTTTCGTAGCGAAAGAGAAAAAAAACTAGAAAGGAACATGAGCTAAGTTTAACATACATCTAAATCCAATCCACTAGATTTGTAAACACAAACTTAGAGCCGCAGGCCGCGGGTAATGTCAGGCTAGTATACCAATATAATAATAATAAGGCTTGTCAGCAAGTTCGAGGAAAAATGAGCAATGCAATATTTCCCGTGGATATGCAGCCCCAGCTGTGACCTACATATTTTTCTACAACGGCAAGCTTAACCATTGTCCACCGTTGGTCAGCTATGATTTTCTTTTTGCCGTCTGCGTCAGTCCTCGGCAGCGGATTTCCTTTTAGTCTCAAATGTGCATCACGCTGCTTTTGTGAGTGACCTCCAGCTGTCTAGTTCTGAGGCCACATGCAACCATGTGCTCTATTCTATGTCTGCTCCTAAGTTGGTCTTCAAAGTGTTTTCTTGGGGCACCACTGTTACGTCAACCACCTTTTAGGTTATCGAAAAAAGACAGCTTTTGGCATACGTTCGTCCCCAGCGTAACCGTTGGACCATAAGAAGTCCCTCTTTACTGTCCATACCGGCGTTCGCAAATACATCGCTGTTTGTAGTGCTGTCAATGTTTATGGTGGAGCACAAGCATATTTGGTGAAAGCGTTAAAGTAATCTTACTTACTTTCTGTATAATACCTATTTCTCAGATCCATATGTAAGGGCTGAGAGGACCACTGCTTGGTAGACATTGATTTTTAGTAGGCTGGTGGAGCGATCTATTCCGACAAACTCTCGCACGGAGCGTCCAAATCACTACTGCCTCTAACCAGACGGTTTCAATCCTTAAAAGATCATGTTCATTGTGGGCTAGTAGAGCGCAATCATCGGTATAGAGAAGCTCTGTTATGATAATTTATTTTCTTGTTGAATGGGATAGTAGACGTCAAAGATTGAACACATTGTCGTCTGAACGAAACCTAATGTAGATGCCTTCATGCTATCGCTGCCTCATTTGAGCCACTGTTAAACCAAAGAAGATAGCGAGTAGAGTAGGAGCAAAACTACACAGCCCTGCTTCACGTCATTTTCTATTGGGAAGTGATCAGACAGTTTACCATTGCGTCTAATGTAGTCTTTTTTCTCTCAAACGAAACTGCTTGAGAATGGATAGGAGCATTGTTGGTCATTCGAACCTGACGAAAATCCTTCCTAAGCCATAGCAAATGACCGTGAAGAAAGCCTTGATGAGGTCCATAAATAAAGTGTATATGTAAATATATATAGTATACAAGGCTTAAATCTAGTATAAAATTAAGACCAAGTCTAAGACTTTAGATAAAGACTGCCTAGAGTTAGTCTACATTAAACTCTGATTATTTTAGATTCCATTTCTGCTATATTTGTTACCTAGATATATATTTTTGAGGTAGATCTATACTGATTCTATACTTACAATTCGAATTTAAATTGAGTATTTATGATTCAATAGATTACAGATTATAATTATATTTTACAGATCTATGATTATTAATACAATTTTACAAAGTACCTATAAATAATCTAAAACAAGTTCATTCATGTATTCACATGCGATTTTTATATTTATAAGCATTATTTTGGTCCAATGTCTCACAACGGCTGAAAAGAGAAATCAGGTATAAACACGAGAAAACACTCCTTGACTCAAGAAAATAATAAGAGACTAGAAAAGACACAAAAGAGAAATTGAGATCCATAACAAACGAATATTCACAAGTGATTATAGTAATACCTTTTTAAAAACACCTAAGTTTTAAAATCAAAATTTTTGTTTGTACATTTATATTTTTTTTTGGGTGTAAAATTGTGTATCGGAAAATTCCGGGTACTTGAAATAAGCTAATCCTAAAAAAATAAACAGATTTTGGTTAAAAGACTCATTAAATAAAGTACCATTAATGTGTAGTTTCACACGCTTGTTTTAGGTCTTTTCTCTCTATAACCTCTATCGGGTTTGATTCCAACTCCAGTATTTTTGCGCATATTTTTTTCTCTATTAAGGTACACTTAAATTCACAGCCTTCTACTGTAAGTTTCATTTAAAATAAAACTGAAAAATGCAAAAAAAGAAAAAGGTACTTCCGGCACAATTAACTTATTCTAGTTTACAACCAAAGAAACAAAACGCATGAGCGCAACATAGCCAATTATTTCACAAAGATATACATAAACAATCACATTTATATGAAAATCTTCAGAGCTTTTTTTCGAAATGTGTCCCCCCACTTTTTTTTTTACCCTAACAGCTTTTGGTGTGCGTTTCCATAAAGGCTCAGGTTGAATTAAAAAATAAAGAAAAATTATAAAGTAAAAAAAAAAAGCTTAAACTAAGGACAGTTTAATCAATTAGTTGAGATAAGTCATCTTAATATATATTTCTCTTCTTCCCTAATCAGGTCAGACGAGAAGTAAATAGAAAGATCACTTTCTTATTTCTGCGGATAGTCACCCCACGAAAAAAAAAACAAGGGTTGGGGGGGAGAACACGTTTTCAATAGCAAAAATTACCAAATGTTTCAATCTTTATAGGAGAATTGTTGACCTCAAGTAATTCTTCATTAGCTTGAGTCGCGAAAAGCTTCTTTCACCAGATTACACAATTGCCGCGCAAAAGATTGGCCTTTTCCATATTGAATAACAATTTTTGTGATATTGATTGATATATTGATATTGATATTTTAAGGACTTTTTTGTATATTTTGCGATTTTTGGAGATTTCCAGGAGCTCCTGGTAAATCGAAAGGAGGGCGCGGGAAATCTGTTTTGTTATAAAATGGTTTAATTTAATAATGTATACACCTTGACTTAGGGCGGGTCCTATGAAAGTTCTGGTCGTATGAAAGTGTGGGACCCACTGCGGTCGCATAGGTATCAGTGGCCTAAGGCCGGCCCTGTAAAAAAGCGGCGTATGCTACGCCGCCGGTCGACTAGTATATATATAATTCTCTTCTGCGCTCAAGAGTTTGGACGAGAAGAAGAAGTAAAGGAAAACTCACTCTTTTATTTCTACGGATAGAGTTATCGCACGAACTTTACGAGCCCTGCGAGTAGCGAAGTCATACAGTGTTTCATGAAAATTTTATTTCCGACATAGATCACGCTCAATAGCAAGCACTACTACATGTTTCAACCTATCTACGAGAATTGTTGAACTAAAGTAATTAGTTTGAGGTGCGAGAAGCTTCTTCCACCAGATTACACAATTACGGCTAATGCATAATGCCGTTTTTATTTATCGCCCGTAGCATTGGCGTTTTCCATATTGAATGACACCCCAAAATGACAATTTTTTCTATATGTTTCATGAGATTTATATGAGTTTTAAAAAGATTTTTAATAATTTCCGGAGATTTCCATGACTTTTTCGTATATTTTGCAATTTCAGGAGATTTCCAGGAGCTCCTGGTAAATGGAGGCCGCAGGAAATCTGTTATAAGTTATTCAATTGTTTAATTTAATAATTTATACACCTAGAATTAGCACGGGTCCTATGAAAGTTTGGGGCCCACTGCGGTCACCTTAGACAGGCCCTGCAAAATAGCGGCGTATGCTACGCCGCCGGTCGACTAGTGTTTTTAAATTTGTCATAGAACTAGACTAAAAATGACGAATCTGAGACTACAATAATTGTTACCATTTTTTAGCTCAATTTCATGCTTTGACATCTGTAAAAACGATATAATCCAATCACTTGACAGGACCAGTTGGAATGGGATAGAGGAAAAATAAAAGGGTATATGAGTGAATCTCACCATTATCTCTTTTTAAATGCATTGATATACAAAAGAGTGAACGACCTCTAGCCAATGCCCTAGCCTCATCGCAAGGGAAGGGTTAATGAAATTAGAAGTTTTTAAATGGTTATCTAATAATAGGTTTAAAGTTTTCTCCCTGCAAAATATAAAGATGACTCATTCAACTTATACCACATCATTCAACTGATTCAAGTAATATTTATTTCTGCAGTTCAAGATAACAAACAAAGTAATTATTTACCAATAGTTGAATAGTTAATTGTTTTTTTTTTATTTTTATTCATTTTTGTGTTGTAGGTAAAAAAAATTATTGTATCAAGATCCGAGAAGGGGTGTAGAGGAAATACGTGAACTAACTTTTTACCAGACAGACAAGAGTGCGTTAATACTAGCTTTTTTATATAGATGTATTGTATGTTCTATTTTACTAGTTGTTGTTAAACTTTAATACGAAGTACTTTTAAACAATTTTCAGGCTGCATATGATATAACTATCTCCTGCGATGCAATGACGTTTAAGTTACCCACTGGCCAAACTCTAAATTATATAATGAAAAAAAGGTAAAAAAAAAAACAACATTTTTTTTTTAAACTTAATAACTCCTTTTTGCAAATTGGCGATTTGTTATTAAACAACTAATAAATAATGGATTTTAAAAAATGGGAACATTTTTACCCCGTCGACTGTTTTGATTTCAAAAGAAATCCTGATTAAGCAAAGTATAAATCTTGTAGACATAGGTGACGATGTGGGAGATCACTTAAAGGGGTTCCAAAGCGTCTGTTGACATTGTTCTGTTTTTTATAGCTTATTATTCATCTTATTAAAAAGGCAGGTCAATTAAAGTAACTACGGTAAGCTATGATTAAATTGTGACTGCCACTCGAGGCACAAGCAGTTGTAAAATATATTTTAAGGCGTAATGATCGTAAAATGACCTTTATCTTAACCGAGACCTCTTGTAGTCGTTCTGTTTCGGTAAGCTCTGACGCTGTTGTTTTGTCGTCTGCAATTAGTGCGCTTGTTTTCACAGCGCGACGTCATGTGCTTCCGTCTATCAGTTGGCAGGGTCTATGCTGAAGGCTTTCATAGAAGCTTTGAGACTGTCCCTAAAGCTATTTCTTTGTCCACCTTGTGAGCGCCTCCCTTCTTCAAATTGGCCATACAGAAGTCGTTTTGGAATGTGGGAGTTTTCCATTCCGCAGATGTGGCCTGCCCAGATTTTGCGGATGCTTTGTAGGACCACTCTTTCAAGGACTTCAGTATCAGGTATTTTTTGTTGCTATTGATCATTAAGTATTTTTCTGAGAAAGATCACTTTAAAATTGTTCTTTTTTATCTGTATTCTTTATACTGTCCACGTCTGTAAGGCGTCGAGCAAAGTATGGAGAATGACAGCTTAATAGAACCCTAGGTTTGTGTTTGGGGTGATACAATGCGATTGTCTTAGCGACACGTAGGTCCATTCTATTATCGATATTTTCTGTTTCTGGAGAGGATGCTGCTAAGTTTGGTGAATCCGCTGAATAGACTACCATCAAGTCTGTATGTTCTTTGTGTATTCCGTTATTGCTATGCTATCATGAAATTATCTTCACTTGCATATTAATTTTTGTGGACATTTATACTGTTACGTATTTCTCTACTATCCAGGCTTCCTTCAAACTGCACCACACGACACAACGAACTCAAAGAACCTCACAACTCAGGGTTCCAAAGTAACAGTAGCAATTTTATTTCAAATACATTACAACACTGTACAGTTGGAAACAATATTACACTTACTGTCCAAAAACCTAGCCTCGCTCCGCCTGACTTCACACACGGTGCTGTTTCTAACTTCGCACCGTACTGGTCACATTGCGAGGTAACGTGAAGTGTTATGAAGTATTGATTGTGACAAACTCGCTCTTATATAGGGTCTCTACTGGCCTTCTAGAATCGGGTGGAATGTTCTTGACCACTCAGAATGATCACAATCGCCTTGACTTGCGTGAGTAATATTTACATACAGGTCGTTGCCAAACTGGCATATATTGCACTGGTCACGGTTGACCGCTCGTCAAGCACTGGACCATATAAGAATGTAACCATATAAGAATGTAACCATATAAGAATGTAACCATATAAGAATGTAACCCTAACCATGGAGCGTATCTGTCTGATTATGGGGTCGAGAGGTATTTCTTTTGTCTTTTCATATTGTTGAAAACATGTCAAGTGCTGCTGTGGACTATGTAATTCATACGAATAGTTCAGGCTTGATTTCTTTATCTGAGATGATAGCTCAAATGTATTTGAAACTACTGACACTTGTCAGCTTTGTACTCCCAATATGCTTATACCCCTTTTAAAGCAATGTATGCTATAGGTCTAATTTGAGTTTTTCCGCGTTAATTTGCATACCGTACAGTGTGGAAATCATGTCTGCAATGTCGGCTAGTTCTTCTTCTGTTCCTGCTAGGCCATCTTTGTCATCTGCGAAGCGCAATTTAGTCATTCTTCCTCCAATGCTTACAGAATCTTCAAAGCCATCAAGAGCATTCTCCATTATCCTTACAAGGAATATATCAAGAAGAGTTGTTAAAAGTAGGCAGCCTTGTATTACACCATATGTTGTTTTAATTCATTCCCCAAAGTAATTGTGAATTACATCGCACAAGTCGCCTCTACGAAAAGGCTCTGGGCTACTTATTATTTACTGTTTGTTTATGCTGTACGTTCTATTGGAGCCCAGACTTCACCATGCCCTACTCTATCGAAAGCTTTCTTGAAATCAAGTTAGACATGGGGAAGATTCTCTTGGTGTTGGAGGTATTTCTGTCAGTGTACTCTGAGATTTAGGATTTGTTCTGTTGTGCTACTCTCTCGTCTAAACTCGCTTGCTCTGATACAATTGTGCTTGTTCTATAGGGTTTAACAGACTTTAAATAATTTTCAACAGGTATTTGCTGTAATGACTTAGGATGCTGGTGTTGTGTAACGGATGCATGTGTAAAATCAAATGTAGTTGAAGCATTTGTAACGATGTTGAATGTTACGTGCGTACCTTGTTGAGTGTATCACAATCGCAAGTCCTTTAGATTATGCTATCCGCCACAAGAATGAACAGGTATTAACAGGAACACGGACTCAATGACTAAGTTCACTCAAGATTAAAAGGAATAACGTTTAATACAGAATGGGCCACAGTCTAGTCCGTTACTAATAACGATGTTACCTCCTCAAGAGTCTAGCAGTACCTGATTACTCAAAATTAATTCTAATCTCTAACCCCAAAGTCTATGTCGTCACTATCAAATGTACGCTTACTGTCGGTCTAACAAAGTGCGCAACTAAACTAACTAAACTAGCTATCTAACAGGTGCCATTGTTTTAAATGATTTGTTAATTGCTTTTCTTTAGAAGAGTGCATCTAGGGCATATGCCCTTCTTCCGACTACTACTTGTTGCTAATCTTAAAAAGTGCGCATATCATGGTTTCTCCTCCAGACTGTAGAAGTTGATCAGGAATATTGTTTGTTAACTCCGGCTGATTTTCCCATTTGTTAGGGCTTTTACTGCTGATGCTACATCCAAGCGAAGAATAGGATATTTGTCGATGTTGCATACTGCCAGAACATTTCGTAGATCTAGATCTCGTGAGATTTCACAGTTTTACAACTGTGAACGGCTGATAAGAACTGAGTCCGCACGGGGTAATGGCGATTGCAAACAAACTATCATTTGTAGTAGTTATTGCTTTCAATGCCTAGAAGCCTTGTGTAATGCTGTTTCCTAAATGATTATTAATAATCAACTTATTAACTACAATCCAAGATTGAATATTTCGTTTATATACACACTAAACCTTGGGGAGGTATGCGCCCTCTCGCGGTGTTGAATATAATCAATGAAACAAACAGGAGGTAACCTGTAAACTAATTCAAAAACACCGGCGAAAGACCGAAACGATCAAGATATGTGGACGCTGATGTTGATAAACAAATATGTTGAATGGTCAAGAAGGGAATCGTCCGATGTCAACTCTGTCCGTAAACTACTTCTTACTTTTTATTCTTGCTGTGATAAGAAAAGCGTCTTGTCCTTATCGAATCCTAGAGCGTTCTTCTTTTTTAAATTTATATCACTTCATTATGTTGATTGGTTACACTTTCCCCTTATTCCCGAAACAAAATAACTAAATCCTAATCATGTCATAACAGGTCAAATAAAACAATTTGGAGAATCGTAACATTACGTGTCGTAAAATTACGAAATAGAAATTATCAATTATAAAGCGAGTTTTGGGATCGAATTGAAAAGCGCGCTTAATTAACTCTATTTGTTATCTTATTGTTTTTTAAATACTAAGCTTTTTAAAAATCTACAGAGAAACATTGCCTCTAGAACGTAGATCTACTGCTTGTGGATGTCCCGAAAGCAGTAGTCCATTCTAAGCTTGCAACAGAAGAATTTGTGACTAATTGAAAACAATTTCTTTGTCAAGACATCAATAAAGAAACTAGAAAACAAAAAGTGTTAGTGTATTTATATGTAGTGTGAAAGGCGTTTTATTAATATTGTACCATAACAGAATGAGAGATATTTAGAATTTTGTTTGACTATCATAATATTTTTTTCATTACTATAAAGTTCTCATTACGGTCCACGCTATCTAAAAGGGCAGATGATGTAAGGTCATCTGTTTCTTCGGCCAACTGTTAGCGAGTAAGGTGTCATGTGGCCAGCACAACTACCAAATGTCTTTACTTTCGCCAACTAAAATCAGGTACCTATAAGAGATGGATGGACTCAGGGTGCCCTAAAAATCTCGAAATTCGAATCCAAATCTTCGCCTAGGACTCTAGGATCGGAAGCCAAGCTCACAAATATATTTATATACTACTAGCTGATAAACGTTCAAGGCTTTGACCTTTGCCTCGGATTTAATTGAATTCAATGACAAACATGTCACGTGATATTATCTTCCCATCGCTTTCTATGTCTGCATCTTCTTTTTCCTGGTATTGTTTCCTGAACCAAGATCCTGGCGAGCCCCGAGGACCTTATGATGTGACCACAGAGCTTAAGTTTAGGAACAATAATACAGCAGTAAACTTAAACATAAAGAAGAACAATGGATAGTGGTCAGCGTGCATGACGTCATTGTTTACATACGGTCGTATGAACAGTGAAATGAAACTTTCATATATAGTGTGCCCCTTCAAGGCCATAAAGGCACATTCCTCGTTTCATATGCTAGGATAAATCTTTACAAAAGCTCCTTCTTCCCTAGTGTTTTAGTGCATGGAATGGGTTGCCTGAGCTACTCGGGAAAACCAGTGACTTGGCAGAATTTAAGTCATAGGTTAATGACTGTAACATCTGTATTATATAAGATAAACTAAGGGGCGCAAGTCTTGATTAAACAAAACAAACAAGGGAGAGTAATTTATCCTTATATTGTTAGCGCAATGCCAATGCGTTAGTAAGATAAGCAAGCCGATTATCTAAGATCAAAGAAATACAATATAATGTTCAAATAAATCAATATATCTTCAATGGTCAATCGAGCAATGTATCAATAACAATGCACACATGGTGGACATAGGCTAAAGCGATAAATAATGTACAAATAACATAAATATAAGTGTAGCTTACGATCGTAAGAAGTTTACAGAACGCAAATCCAATACTATAAAATAAAAAGGAAGGCGTCTGTATGTATGTATGGATGTGCCGAATAGAAATCAAATCCGTTTGACCAATCTTGATAAAACTTGGCAGAAATGTTTCTTGGGTACTAACTTAGACCGTAGTGTATGTATTGTAGCCCTAAAACAAATTTAAGACCCTAAAAAAAAAGTTGACCATCTCTATTACAGCTATAGTATTTTATGGATCTAGGTTTTGCTTACAATGTTGACATGAGAAAAGAGTCAAAGGATTTAGATCTAGATCTAATTTTAAGAACTACATTTTGCACTTATATTTTTTTTTTTAACTTTGACACATGAAAGTACAAAATATAGTCTATTGATTTCATTATTTAATAAAATCTACCTTCAAATTTGTGTTTCAAAAGCATTTTTACATAAATGTGTTCTTTACATCTGTGAATTTAGAATTCCTGACGCACATTCTTTCATTAGACTTTACCGAAAGGTTACACATCTCTCTATTCCTAGGTCTAAATCTCTAATTCAACTCTAAAATGACAGAACTTCTCTTCGCAAAGATAGTTCTTTTCTATCTTATATAATACAGACGTTACTTCAAAAAAAGAAGATGATTTCGACCTACGCGTCATGCATTCAGTCATGTATTATATAAGATAAGATGACTTAAAGAAGTCTAAGTATTTATGTGCTTGAAGTATTCACTGGGATTGTAATATTAATCTATGTGGCACTATTCTATACTATTCATGAAGGCTGAGATTGCCAATATATTATTAATATCTTTTGTTAAATAAAAATCAAGTCTGCTACTCTTCTGATTTATTTGTAATTCTACATAGTACATGTGATCGCATTACTCAGTAGTTATAGTAAAACTACGCGACAACAAAATTGAGGAAAATAAAGATATTCAATTAATAATAAGAAGAACATTTCTTCAATACCAAAAGAGGTATATACAGCACACTAAGCCAGTAACACCAATACAATTTGGGTGTTACAATTCCACTCACAAAATTTTAGTCTTTTGAGATATTACATAAGGAAAACTTGAGACAAGCCTCTGTCGACGTCTAATTCGGAACCTTTAGAAATGTTCAAGAGAATTATTAGGTAGCAATTTCACTACTTTTAGCTCAAAGTCTACTGTCACTAATTTTTAATTCACATTACAAGGTATACTGAAAATATCACAATCTTTTTTTTCAATAA
Source organism: Biomphalaria pfeifferi (assembly GCA_030265305.1). Classification (NCBI taxonomy): domain Eukaryota; kingdom Metazoa; phylum Mollusca; class Gastropoda; family Planorbidae; genus Biomphalaria; species Biomphalaria pfeifferi. Next base: position 2,918,153 of record JASAOG010000084.1, read on the forward strand.
AGTCTTGAAATCTCTATTCCAAATTACCATTAACATGCCTGTTTATAGTTCATACATATATTAAACATAAATGAATAACAGCACCAGGGACCAAGTTTTTAAGAGAGAAAGAAGTGTATTAAAATGCTACAAAAAAAGGGCATGCGCCGACCGAGGCTCGAACCTATGACTCCGGATTCGACACCACCACCTAGCGATAACGCACCAAGCGAAACTAACCTCTGGACCATCGAAATGTCCAAAAAAAACATTCTTCTGATCCAGAGTCATTTCGCCCGTATGCAAATCTGTTATTCATTTATGTTTAATATATGTATGTATCATTTGTTTCAGCACCTAGCTTCAACTTTATGTTTACATTTACAGCATTATTGCTCGTACCCACTGAAGCTTCTATATGTAATGTGTTTTTGTTGTCCACATGTCTTTGTGAGAGATATACAATTAGATAGAGCCATCGTTTGTCTAATACATGCCTAACGGCTGTCTGTGTCGGCTCTATCGAAATTGGTAGTGAACGGATGCTGCGAGGGGGGGGGGGCTTGTGACCTTTGACCACTGGGGTGATAATTTGCATGCATGACAAAAGTTTCATTGATGATGCCTTTTATAAGTAATACTCATTGCTTTGTAACATTAGCATACATTTTGTTGCCGGTTATGCTTGAACAAAACTTTAAGTTATTAATTTTTTAAGCTGTCATGTAAATTTCTTTTTGACCTATTGATTCCTTATAGTTTTTTTTATTTTATTTTAGAAAAACTTACACTTTTAAAATCTATTTTTACAATTCATGACATTGAATTATGCAATGTCCAACTAAGTTTACGCCAGCGAGGATTTTTCTGTACACGCTTCAATAACTTTGACGGAGAAATAGCCACTTATAACAAGGTTTTTAAGGACATTAACTCAAAATCTGCCCCCGAACTGGTCCACCGAGGCAGGTAAATAATCAGGTTGCCATATTTTCAGAAATTACATCTGAATGAAATTCTATCAAAGACGAATGAAAAAAAGAATGGCGAAAGAAGATTGACAGATCTTGTGTGGTGCCCCAGCTGTCCAGCTGACTAAAATATAGGTGATTGTAAATGTGAAGTTATATGTGAACCTGGACTTACTGATGTCTTATAATCAATATCTAATTGATCTAATTGTTTTGTAAAGAGACATTATTATTTCTCAAGAAAAAAAAAACATTTCAGTAAAAAAAAAAAAGAAAAAAAAATATTTTCCTTTATTTGGGTTTTCTATTACTGGGATGTCGCGCTTGAGTTCACTCCATAATCTGAAAAACTACTTATTAATTACTGTTTTAAAGTAAGTCTAACTTGTATGCATACTAAATAGATTTTTTTTCTCTTAAAAAAAGTAAACATTTTTTTTTTTGGTGTAAATTTAGTAGTTAGTATAGCAGAACTGTCATGGGCAGGTAGGGTGAGAGTGAATGTGTTATTTCTTTGTTACTATTTAAGTATGAAACAGTTATATCCCTGTGTTTATTTTTCCCAGTCATGAATGTGAGCATGGATTTGAATGTGAGTTTTACTTGTATGACAGAGTGAAATTGGTAGGCAGTTGGTTTTATATTTTCCTGGACTGATGTTTATGCACATATATTTCTTGAGAGCGGCTGTCTTTTTGTGCTCTATTTGATATGAAAGGATTATTATCTATATTTCCATTGGAGTTAAAGTGTGTAGTAATTGTTCTGAATAGTAATTGTTCTGAATAGTAAATGTTCTGAATGGTAATTGTTCTGAATAGAAAATGTTCTGAATAGTAATTGTTCTGAATAGTAATTGTTCTGAATAGTAATTGTTCTGAATTGTAATTGTTCTGAATAGTAATAGTTCTGAATAGTAATTGTTCTGAATAGTAATTGTTCTGAATAGTAATTGTTCTGAATAGTAATTGTTCTGAATAGTAATTGTTCTGAATAGTAATTGTTCTGAATAGTAATTGTTCTTAATAGTAATTGTTCTGAATATTAATTGTTCTGAATAGTAATTGTTCTGAATAGTAATTGTTCTGAATAGAAATTGTTCTAAATAGTAATTGTTCTGAATAGTAATTGTTCTGAATAGTAATTGTTCTGAATAGTAATTGTTCTGAATAGAAATTGTTCTGAATAGTAATCGTTCTGAGTAGTAATTGTTCTGAATAGTAATCGTTCTGAGTAGTAATTGTTCTGAATAGTAATTGTTCTGAATAGAAATTGTTCTGAATAGTAATCGTTCTGAGTAGTAATTGTTCTGAATAGTAATCGTTCTGAGTAGTAATTGTTCTGAATAGTAATTGTTCTGAATAGTAATAATTGCAATAAAAGAATACGACATTTTTGGGCCTCGCTTCTGCCAGTATTGGATAGTCTTTTGACACGAGAACACGGAAGAACAATTTTTTCGCCAGTTAGAGCGTGAAGTACATCAAGTTTTTTTTTTCTTTTCTACAGGTGCAAGTTTTTAAAGTTGACTATACTAAGTCTGGACTAAGCCTGACTTATTCCATATATACTATTTTAAATTGTCTTGTTTAAGTAATAGAACAACTGATTACCATATATAATCATATATAACTAGATTTACTCTGGTATATTTGGAGCTATATAAAAGATACAACTGATACAACTGATCTTTTTTTTCTTGTTTTGTGGGCCAGGTAAACTACATGCAAACAAAAGTTGTAAATATCTGACGTCAAAAGAAAATGTAAAACTGTTCTATGCTCTCTAAATTATTGCGACATCTGACTCTTGTCACTTATGATGAAGAGGCTAAAGAAACATTGTCCCTACAAGTCATTCTAAAAAGTTTAAAGCAAACGAAGATTATTCTTATTTCAAAACATTCGATCAAAGACACAAACTCAGGCCAGTATTTATTCAATACTATGAACTGTGCCGAAAGTGTTAATTTGTCATGAAACAAAACGGCAAGTGAAACAACTGATGGAGTTCGTTCTTTGACTGAGAAGAACAAATTAAAGAACAATATCCCAATCATAAACTCTAAACTGCATTGAAAATTAAACATTATTGACCCCATTATCTCAGTTATCAAACTTATCAGAGCTAGAGGAGGTCTTAACCACAGGCAATTCAGGGAAGTACTTAAAGATTTGGAAACAAAAAAATCCCGATGTTTGGTACCACAGTAGTATCCGCTGGTTTAACACGGGCAAGGTATTAAACAGAATAAGAAAGAAATCGTTATGTTCCTTGAAGGACATTGACTGTGACTTTGTTACTACTATTTCAAATGAAAAAAAAACAAAGATTTACTGCTGCAGGGGTAAACGACTGTATAGAAAATACGAAAAACATGCATATGTAACCCTGCCGGCAGGGTTACATATATGCATGTTTTTTGTATTTTCTATATTTCTAATGAAGACTGGAAGACATACTTTTCGTTTTACAACAGGGCTGTTACTTCGGTTTCTTTGCACTTGTGCATGTTAAATATTTTCAAACAAAGCTATCCCATTTCTCCAGGTAAACAGGTGAAAACAGGTTTTTGTCATTTTCTTTTGATGTGGGAAGCGTGGTCGAAAGGCTTGGCTTGGCTATCTAGAAGGGGCTCGAGGTTCGACACCCGACTTGTGAAGAGTTGTGTTTACTGAGCGCCTAAAGGCAGCATGGAAAACCAACTTCTAGATACCCACCCCCTCCCCCCCAACTTGTCCACAAATGAGATTGGACCAAAGCGCTATGAGCATGCTATAAGCATCAAAGTAGCGCTACATAAAAGCTTGGAATATAAATATAAATATACATAAAAGGTAAAACTATTTCTAGTGAAATGGTTAAACTGTACATTTTTTCATTGATTTTGGAGTCTTAAAGCACATTTTAAGATGTCAATAACTTGGAACTGCATTTTCAATACCCTCAGCTCACATTTTAGTACTGAAGCTCTAGAAAACATAGCTCCAAGCAATTTTGATCAGTAAGAGACGTTATGGTCAGTCAGTTCTTCCGCGCGGCCCCCCATTCCCGATACAAAAATTGTATCTCCACACTTTAAAAAAATTGCTGCTAAACTTTTCCATTATTTAGGACCACAGACATCTGTGAACATTTTTCTTTCTGCTTTGAAAGTAAACAAGTGTAATCACATGTCAATGCTGATTGACTGTAATTTTACAGCAGTCACAATGATAACAACCAGTAAGCTAGTTACACAGTTCTGGAACATTATGAACCAGTGTTACAATTCAATACGTTGTAATACAAAAGGTACAACTGTAAACATTTGTGGCTAAAATGTTATGTTGTAAAAAGACGATGACAAAATAAAATATTCATAAAATGATGTTCAGATATTGCTAACTCTTGATAGTGTATTAGTAGTGTTCAAGAAATGAAATGTAAATGTATAATACAGTGTAAATGTAAAATTAAGACATTATACTCAATTAGTTAGCGTATTTTTGTAAATTGTAAGTATATATATATATATATTTGCGGCCCCCCCATTTCCGAAATTTCTTCAATGTTGCCCTTGTAAGAAAAATGTTGCCCACCCCTGCTCTGGTGTATTTGGAGCTAGATAATAGATACAACTTTTCATGTGGGCCAGCTAAACTACATTGTTCTGTTTCCTACACAAGTTACTGCCCGTGTTGACACTGTTTCCTTATGTCTAATAGACATGTGTGGGGAAAAAATTCTACCAGTTCTACACGAGTTATATCCAGTGTCGACATTGTCTCCATTCAAGCCTAATAGGCATGTGTGGTTGAAAAGTTGTAGCCTGCCTTACAGAATCGCCATCAAAAATATTATCTTTTTATGGAAAGGACAAAGCTGTGACTACATAATCAGACCTGTCAGATCTTTGTAATTTTGTTCCTTCTATCTAGTAATGGGAAGAGTCACTGGATATTAATATTTAAATATCCTTTTACTAGTTATTATCCCTTATTGTTAATAAGTACATTATTTTTCCTATTGATAACATTTTGTTCCCATACAGAAACTTATATAACTTAGCAATACAAATGTAAACAAAAAAATTTAAAAAAGTATAAGACTAAAAAAATTGACATAACATCTAAAACCGTTAGCATAAATGTGTTATAAATATGGAAATATGATAAATGGGCGTTTCCCCTTCTAAACGTTCTCAGGTGTATGTTACTGTTAGTAGTGAATAGTTGTAAAAGGGATGTATTTTTATGAAAAACTGTTTGCTTAAATGATTTAAACAATTAGATTTTTCGTTTAGAAAAAAGAAAAAAAAGTAGCCGCTGCATCAGAACTTTGAATGTTCTAAAATATTATGATGTCGAATTTTCACTATCTTTTCTAGTTTACGAGATTTATGTTTAATATTGAAATGACCTAATATATTACTGTACTTATAAACGATTAACTGTATCATTGCATACAACAAAGAAAGGTATGTCTTTAAAATTTAGAAAAAAAAAATATTTCCACTTTAGAAGCACATTAAGAATCAATTCTACGAGCAAATGAAATATAAATACAGTTATACATGTGTACTTCTATTTTGGAGGCCAATGATCTTCGAATACTCCGACTGAACATATGATTAAAGAGTTTATTACACTATGTCATAACAAACTTTCTTTCCCCATGTGATGAAATACTTTTTTAAACCATGTGATGACGAATTTTCGTAAGCCATGTCATATCAAACATTCTTAAGCTATTTGAAGACAGAATTTTCACGCCATGTGATGACAGACTTTCTTCCACCATGTGATGACAGATTTTTGACGCCATGTGATGACAGACTTTCTTCCACCATGTGATGACAGACTTTTTACGCCATGTGATGACATACTTCCTACGCCATGTGATGATAGGCTTTCTTCCGCCATATTTTTCTCAGTCTGTCATCGCATATGTCTGATATCAAAAACAGATTTACGTATTTACGGTTACACATTATTTGCCTAAAAAAAAAGAAAATGACATCTACTCTTACGCCCACATAATATACAATTTATTCCGAGTCGGTCAAAATGTTAATAATTTAATATATATGGGTCTAGAATAAACACGTCGAGGTAAAAGCATATCCACTCAGAGTTTCCTGTTGATATAGTGTAAAGTATAGGTGAACAGGTGATTACAGTTACACTTGTATGTCACCCCAATTCATAAGTCACAATCCTTTGGGTCTCTAAGGCTTTAGAAGGGATGGTGATGCTTTTATTTTTGTACAACTATGAGGTAGGTGGGTCAATAACTTTCTGGACAGCGCCGTGACTTTACATCCACTCAGCGAGTTATGATATTTGCACAAAGTTGTATTTGAATGTGTGGCATGTCGGAAATGTTTGTTGATGCAAGAAGTACATTATCGACCACTCCCGTAAATGTCGTTCAGGGTCGATTTAAATAGGACATGCTTTTAAATGTACCTATAAATAATAAATGGGTTAGAATAAGGAATTTTTGTTGTTACATAAGAAAGGCACAATATCGCAAAGGCGTAGCCACACAATGAGGCGAAAGTGCTCATTACTCACTGAACCTTAAGGCTTTAGTGGGACCCATGAACTTAGAAAAGCAAATGTGTTCTCTTACAGAATTTACATTTATATACTTCATTCACAATTCATTCACAATTCAGTTAACAACATTTGAATATTCGGTTAAGGTAAAGGCAGTTCGTTTCGGTTCGTTTAAATTCGAATTGAGTTCGGTTCCTTAGTAAGTAAAGTTTGAGATTGGTGCGTTCGGTTCGATTTTTGTTTAATTTGTATCTCTATCATACACTTCATTCACAATTCAGTTAACATCCTATTTGTACTTGCCTTTGTTCACTCTGTAAAGCAAGCGACAAAAGTTTGAAAACATTAGAAATAAATACCAAAGGAGACCTCAAGTAGATGTCCACATTGCCACAGACCGCACTCTATAAGTCTGGGGAAATAGAAAGATAAAGCAAGACGAAACAAGAATCCGCTTCAGCTCTGGAAGAAAAGCGAACCAAACGAATAGCTAGTTCATCTACCACCAAAGCGAATACAAAATTTCCTGCACTATATGTGGGCCAGTCTCTTTCTCCCAAACAAGACTTTACAGTCACATGAAAAGGTAATTTACGAGATGAAACATATATGTTTTTTTTTTACTGAAAAGGGTGGAGGGCAATAAAATATACATTGGTATATTGTCAGAAATTAAAATTCTAGCGCTTCTGCCGATAATTTGTACATAAACAGTGTATACACTCCCTTCATGGACGTCTAATTATTCAATCTTTAATGAGTACAAACGAAACAGAATTCCAACTTTTGGTCGACTGAAGGTTATCAAATTTTGGTCAAGTGCAAGATATTCAACTTTTAGTCGAGTGCAGGAATTCCAACTTTTTGTCGAGTGCAGGTTATCAACCTTTTGGTCAAGTGCAGGATATTACAATTTTGATCGAGTGCAGAAATTCCAACTTTTGATCGAATGCAGGAATTTCCACTGAATCATTCTAAATATACAAAGACACTGTTTGGACAAGCGCAGGAATTCTAACATTTTGGTCGAGTGCAGGAATTGCAACTGAAGCGTTCTCAATATACAAAGTCACAGTTTGGTCAATTGCAGGAATTCTATCTGTTTCATCGAGTGCAGGAATTCCTACTGCAGCATTCTCAATATACAAAGACATAGTTAGATTGACTGCGGAAATTTCTATTGGAGTATTTTGAAAATAAAACCAAATTAAATATTTGAAGTGACATTTTGAAAAAAAAACATGGCAGTGAAAACATAGTTTTCCGTATGTGACTTAAAAAAAAAAGTTCCCACTTTCAGACCTTGAGGTCCATAGGGCAGATGATGTAAATGTCATTTGTTTCATGTGGCCAGCACAAGGTCTGAAAGGGGAACTGTACTTTTTTTTACTTTACTTTAATAAATGTATGTCAAAAGATGTGAAAAATAAAAGATACTGACTGACTCAAAACAATAGTGATGTCAGATAAACGCTACTTCCTTATTGGGAAATTATAAAAAGAAATCGAGCATGGAAACAACATTAGTGAAAGTATTGCTTACTACAAAGTATTTTATGTTTAATTAATACTGAAAACAAGATAAATTTAAAAAAAAAATACAATTTTAAAACACCATAGCTTCATTATACGACGTCAATTAAAATCTAAAAAAAAAATCTTCCCAACCGGGTATCGATCTCATATTTGACAACCTTCAGCTTAGTGACTAACATTGCTATCAAATTAAGCCAGAGTAACTTTGTATAATTTTTCTATAACTTATTGGCACTTTCTTATAGTCTAACATTACAGGCGCTGCTCATAAAAGAGAAAATGATTACGTCCAACGTGTCATGCATCTAGTCATGCATCTAGTCATGCATCTAGTCGTGCATCTAATCAAGCATCTAGTCATGCATCTAGTCACGCATCAAGTCATGCATCTAGTCATGCATCTAGTCATGCATCTAGTCATGCATCTAGTCATGCATCTAGTCATACATGTTAACCAATGACTTCAATTCTGCCAAATAGAATCAAGACGTAACCTATATTAGATTTACTTAAACATATAAGAATAACTTAGAGATTATCGATCGAACTGAAAGCAACTTGAAACTTAATAAACAACTCAGTTTTCGGTACACTTCGGCTGACTACGCCATGTTTTTCGTTTAGTTTTGTATTTACTCCAATTTATAGCCAAATTTTAATTAATTTATTTCTTTACAATGAAAAATTATAATAATCAAACGAGAGTTTTCACCGTAGGGCCAAAGAGCTAGATTTTTTTTTTCTCAGCGATATACAACTGTTAAATTTTTACAAAAGTCGTTAGAGCTGTTTTAAGATCCGTGTCCAGGTTCAAGCCTGCAACTTCCAAGTTCCAAGAAGTTCTGACTTAAATAGAGGTATTGTACAATATTTTTTTAATAGACGATACCACAATTAAACAAATTAAAATAAAAGAAAAATATTTTTGAAAATAAATTTTAAAAATATATTTGGTTCAAACCGGGTACGAAATCGTGATTTTGACACGTGAACTTTCGTCGTTACCAACTTGGCCAGTGGGCGATGCATATTTTGATTATTTATTGATAATAATGGATATCTAGCTCTAACACATCTTATAATTTATCTTCAATAATACAGAAGTAATTTCAAAAATGAAGATGATTTAAAAAAGGAAGATCTAAATCTACTTCTAGATATAATCAATATTAGATTTACGCAGGGCTTTTTTTTGTGACAGTAGGCACCGGTACCTTTTTTTAAAAAAAATTGTACTTTTCTTGTATTATAACGTATATTATTAATTTTTAATAAGTCCGTGTTAAGCACGCATCTTTGGTGAAAGCACTCAAGAAGTCTTAGTTGTTTTCTGTATAGTGTCGATGTCTAAGAGCCATATAGAATGGTTGAGAGAACCACTGCCTGGTAGACATTGATTGCGTAGGCAGGCGGAGCGATTTGTTCTTCCATACTCTCGCCAGAAGGCGCTACTAGCCCTGGCCAGACGGTTATCAGCTTCCCTTGAAAGTGAGGCGTCATTTGACACTATACTACCCAGATATGTGATATATATAGTATATATATAGTAAATATTAGAATATCAACCTTCTTGTGTCGAAAATGCGCAATGTCTAAGAACTTGAAGAAAGTAAAAGGTGTCTAATAATCGCTTTGAAAATCACATGAAGGCCTAGTTTCATTTGAAAGCAACTCCTGAAACAAAGGATAGAGACGGTCGGAGACCGCGTACACCGGGTGCTTATTATTGCTTAAATGAAATACCTAACATGTGTTTTTATTTCCATTTGGTTTTTCAGAACAAAGAATGAAGCTGAATGTATGCTTTGTAACCTTGACCTTGACGGTCCTGTTCTACAAGAGTCAAGGTAATGGTTTTCTTCGTAGGTGTAACTAGATTTAATATTTAATTTCATTTAGTGAGGAAACAAAAAGTTTATTAGACATAAATACTGAATAGTGATTGTTTAGTGAACATTTGAAATATCGGAAAGAGTTGAGCAGAAGACTTGTGAAACTGTATGCCAGGTAAACGTACACAAAGTCTTCTCTCCTGGCCTGCCTTAACAATAAACAACAATTAAGGTCCAAGTAAGTGTCTATGTGTCCCACAACAACTATTTGAAAATAATCTATTGTAAAACTTTTCAACAGCGCAAGTTTATGTGGCTGAAGGATATTTTGTGATTGACAGCAGCGCTGTTCAAAAGTGAGTTAATAGTGATGTCTTGACCATTTAGATAGCAATGCAATAAACAAATTTATAGATTCTGACTTATTCAGAGTATATATACGCAATATGCAATATATATATTAGGGGTGCACCGGATAGTACTTTTTGATATCCGGCCGGGGCCGGATATGACCGGATAGTAAAATTTGATATTCGGCCGGGGCCGGAGCCGGACACCTAAGTGTCTTTTTTTTTCCTTGAGCATACGCACGCAATAGAGTTGGGTGTCAGTCAAAAAAGAGAACACATTGGCATGGTCAGTCAAGCATATAGATAAATTAAACCCGTCCACTAGTTAGAGGTCAAGGGTTGTTGTTTTTTTTACGCTCCAGCATATTGTTTCTTTGTTTGCTAGATCTAACTGCGGTACTATTATGCAATTTATTTTATGCGATTTCAAAATTTACTCTAAGGTTTTCCGTTATTTATTAAGTCAAAAGAATTAAACAATGTAATTAGCTTTCTTTCTAAAGATTTTAATACAAGGCAAAAAAATACACACACGCAAACATGCACATCTTTGTTTTACTTTATTGGGCAGAGAACGTACGTAAGAAACATTAAATGCAAAGAACGTATGTTAGAAACATTCAATACAAAGAACGTATGTTAGAAACATTAAATGCAAAGAACGTACGTAAGAAACATTAAATGCAAAGAACGTACGTAAGAAACATTAAATGCAAAGAACGTATGTTAGAAACATTCAATACAAAGAACGTATGTTAGAAACATTAAATGCAAAGAACGTATGTTAGAAACATTCAATACAAAGAACGTATGTTAGAAACATTAAATGCAAAGAACGTATGTTAGAAACATTCAATACAAAGAACGTATGTTAGAAACATTAAATGCAAAGAACGTATGTTAGAAACATTAAATGCAAAGAACGTATGTTAGAAACATTCAATACAAAGAACGTATGTTAGAAACATTAAATGCAAAGAACGTATGTTAGAAACATTAAATGCAAAGAACGTATGTTAGAAACATTAAATGCAAAGAACGTATGTTAGAAACATTAAATGCAAAGAACGTATGTTAGAAACATTCAATACAAAGAACGTATGTTAGAAACATTAAATGCAAAGAACGTATGTTAGAAACATTAAATGCAAAGAACGTATGTTAGAAACATTAAATGCAAAGAACGTATGTTAGAAACATTAAATGCAAAGAACGTTTGTTAGAAACATCTTCCTTAATTATTACTTAATAATAATTTTTTTCGTGGTTTCAATAACTGTTACAAAAGGGAACGATAGTAAGCCTATGGATGTCAGCTGTGTAAAAGTCGTCCTGGCCTGATACACAGTGGCTAAGTACGCATCTTAAGTAAAAAAAATAGTAATTAGAAGGAGTTAATTGACTGTCACAAATTATTAAGAATATTGTTATCCAATCAAGACACTTAACTGCAGGAGTAATAGTCAAGTTAACACGTTAGAAAAATTATTTAACCCTAATATTTATTGACAGTGTAATATCCTTTGTTAGCACGTTGTGTTTTCTTATTCTGGCTTAAAAATGGTCAATGTCTATCAATAAATTGGGTGTCAAGGACCAAAGAAATAAAATAAAGAGTAGGGGGTGTTTAGCTCTCCATTTAAAGATAGCCCAGGTCGTGTCTTCTACAAAATAATTAGTTACTGGCTTACTGGGCTAAATAATCTCGCGGTTTGTGTTATGTGTAGCTAAAGGTCACTCGTTTAGGTGCGTGTGATCTTTAGTCCAGCTTACTAATTGAGATTTATGTTCAAGTAACTCGGCACACTTGAAAAGGTGTGGCCTCTAGCCCAACCACGTGATTAAGATTTTTCTCCAAATAAGCAAACTCTTTGTCCGGATACCCATGTAGATGTTTGGCTTGATGTCCAGTCCCCCCCCCCCCCCAATTAGGATTAACTACTAAGTAAACAAACATAGTTCCCTCGTGTGACCTCTAGAGTGTGCTTACGTCCATCGTATCTGACTTGGGGTCACCTGTCAATCAATGAACGCAATGTGATGGACTAAACAAATAAAAGGGGGAGGGTGCTGTTCATCTGGAAATATACCTAGTTACCTTAGAGGTGTGGCTCTTGTAGTCCAGCCCCCCCCCCCCCCCCTAATAAAGATTAACTACTAAATAAACAAATTCAGTTCCCTCGAAAGGTGTGAGAGTGTCAATACGCTGACATTAAACCTAAGTCCATCGTATTTAACTTGTGGTAACCTGTCTATCAATAAACTCAATGTGATGGACTAAACAAATAAAAGGGGGAGGGAGTTGTTCATCTCTACCTCTGGTGATATATTCATGCACAGCTAGACAGACGTCTGGTCAGCATGACGTAGTCAAGGATTGTAGCATTTTAACATGTTAGCTAACCTACTCAAAGGTCAAAACAAATTGAAAAAAGTGTCAGCCATTGCTGCTCTGTATGTAAAGCGAATTTATGAAAGTTTCATTTCTATTTATATTAAGTTATTAACACGCCTTGTCTTTATAATAAACGATGTTTGGTGCATATTCATAATGGCTCTATTTTTAAGCAAATTATTTTGTTTTATTATAAACATTAATACATTCTACAACAGACATTAATGGAACGAGGTCCACTTTATGCATATTAAATAGGTGTATTTTTTACTATCCGGTTTACTATCTGGTAGTGATATCCGACCGGAGCCGAATAGCACCGGATAGTAAAAAATGCCGGATATTCGGCAGAAGCCGGATCCGGAGCGACTATCCGGTGCACCCCTAATATCTATATATATGGCTCTTTTTGTCTCGCAAGACAATGGATGCGCCCAGATGAGTCACTGGCTTTGGTTACGTCTTGAGATGGAACAGAATCTGGAGTGGCTGATCAAGCCAATGCTGGAGCGGCAAAGTTTGCCACAGTTCGTGCATGTATATGCATCAGTGCTAGTGCTAGCTGGCATGGCAGCTTTCTTTTTCTTTCTCTTGGCCGATGCAGCATCATTTCTTTTGCATTCGGCGAAGTTCGTAAAAGCATGTACAGTCTGTCTCCATGCTGTCCGGTCTTGGGCTATCTTCTCCTACATACTTTGGTCGATGCCCGCTGCTCTCATGTCTCACTTGCAGATATCTCTGTAGGTTAGTCTTGGGCGGCCCTTGGGTCTGACTCCCTCTGCAAGCTCAGCGTATAGGATGTCTTTTGGGATTCTTCCATCTGGCATGCGAGTAACATGACCGAGCCAGCGTAGTCTGCTCTGTTGAAGGAGAGTATAGATGCTGTGCATGTTGGCCTGTGTCAAAACTTACTGGTTGGTGACACGATCCCTCCAGGAGATATATATATATATATTGCATTCATCATTAATCTTACACATTCCTTTTTTTTAAAGAATAGAATGAATTGATTCTTATCTCATTTCTTTGTATATTTTACCAGCTGGGTTCACTCCATATTTATGTTTTGTCAACAGTTACATTAGAGAAATAAATACCTCGGACTCATACGCTGTGAAATACCAACAGGCTGTAGAAAAAATACAGAAGGATGTTGCGTACATCCTGACACAGGTAGACAGTATACAGAATTTTAAACTAACTTTTTTTGTTTCAGATTTTTAGATTTACATTACTTAACATAAGGTGGAAAATAAACAGAAGAGAAAGTTATTTATCGATTATTTATTCTGTTTCTATGTGTAGCCGAGGAAGGTTTCTCCAAAAACCTTGTATCTCTGTCTTAGGTTTATTTAGCAGGTTTTCATTCAAAATTTCATAAGGCTTTTTTTGAGCTTTTTATCATCTGTGCAGTACAAAATCTGACTGTTAAGTTTGAGTGTAATGTAGTCCTGCTCGCTTTATAAGTTATAAATGGTCTTTCTGAAAACTTATGAGATTATTTATTACTTCCTGACCCCACCCTACTCTTCTAGGTCGGCAGGCACGGAATCGGGTAGAATTTGATCTCTTAATCATTCGAATGACCATTCAAGTTTGGCTTGACATTACAGTTCTAAATAGCAAAGATCTACATAAAATAATTTGAGCGGCTCAAATTATTTTCACATTTCAAATACAATGATGCCATTGAAGTAACAATATTAAACTCCTGCGTTTATTGAATAGGTGCAAGCTGCTACTGAAAAGATTATTTGGTTTAAATTTAGAGAAAGATGTAAAATATTTATAAAATAAAAATTCATCTTATTTTGAACAGAGGAGTTTTATACCTATACATAAACCTTTCTTTTCAACATCAAAACCTTTCCTTATAACAAAACCTTTTTATTCGTATCACCCCAAATAATTATGTGATTGCAATCATTTTGTTTTCTTTTATTGATTAGGTCAATAACATCTTGACATCAGTGTCCAAATTCGGCTACAATATTGAGATAAGAGTGAGAAGACTGGATATTCTGGTATGTTACAGTACGTCTAGTAAGGTTTGACCTAAATGAAAATTTACTTTTATAATAGTCTTTGAGAGTATCCTTTTTCAACTTATGATAGTCTCTGAGACACCCGCTGCATAGCCAAGGGTAATACTGCATTCTTAATTTATCTTTGGACTCCAAAGCTAGCCTTATTGAGACTCCCGATAAGTTTTTAAAAGATCTATATCAAATGTCAAGTTACGGACGTTGTAGGCTGTGCAGCATATCCGAAGTCCTATCGTTACACTACAGTTTGTCATCTTATTTTTTCAACTTCATTCTTTATTCATTAAAATGATAGTACAATAGATATTCGGGTTCGAATCCTGTTTGAGACTGGGATTTATAATGTCGGGTTCCTAAGGGCGCATCTGAGTCCAACCGGCTCTAATGGTTACCTGGCATTAGTTGGGGAGAAGTTATTGGCCACATGACACAGTCATTTACCGTGAACTAATTGTGCAAAGTTTCAGATTGATCGTAGAAAGGGTGTAGGAGAAATAACATGTACACACTTTTTACCAGACATACAGACTGACAGAGTGAGTTGATGCAAGCTTTGTAATTAGGTTCGGTTTTTCGTGTTAAAGAAGGACTGAACTTGACTACATTGCAGGAAGAGAAAGTACAATTCAAAATGAGAGAGAGATAGAGAGAGAGAGAAAAAAAGAGAGAGAGAGCTAGAGAGAGAGACATTAACTACATCACATTGCCTACGCGCTTATGTGTGTGCATGTGTATATGTGTTTGCTCTGCGGAAAGTAAATGATTTAAAGCCACATTGAAAGACTTACAAACGAGTTCCTTTCCCCAGGCGGAAAACTTTGTCAGCAGTGTGGTCCTAGGTACCAGCAATGTGGTAGATAGTTACATCGCAATTGATACCTTCAAGAACTTTCTGATTGAGAAAAAGCTCTACGACACAATACAGTTTGATTTTGCTGTCCTCTGGACTGGGTAAGTGGTAATCATGGATTCAAATTCAGATACTATTGATCTATCCAAAAAAAACAAATAATCACTTTTTTCATTTTCTACTATTAACATAGTTTTCTCAAAGTTAAAAAGAAAATATTATTTATTTTGACAATTTTTCATTATTCTTTTGGACTGAAAATTCATAGAAACTTCCCATGCTGCTTGACAACACGTTCATTTAACTTTTGCAAAGGTCACTTCAATTATTATTTAATTAATTGTATGTATATTATTTGGGCCCCTAGAAGGCGCGGTGGCTGAGCGGTAAAGCGCTTGGCTTCCGAACCGGAGACCGGGGTTCGAATCCTGGTGAAGACTGGGATTTTTAATTTCGGCTCTTCGGGCGTCTCTGAGTCCACCCAGCTCTAATGGGTACCTGACATTAGTTGGGAAAAAGTAAAGTCGGTTGGTCCTTGTGCTGGCTACCATGACATCCTCGTTAACAGTAGGCTACAGAAACAGAAGACCTTTACATCATCTGCCCTATAGACCAGAAGGTCTGAATGGGGGAACTTTACTACTTCTTTTTATACACCTTTTATAAAAAACTTTTCAGATTTGTGTTTGTATTGGGAAAATATGGTATATATAAATATATGAATAAATATAATATAAATATTCTAATGGGTACCACCTAACTTTAGGGGTAAGTAAAGGCGGTTAGTCGTTTCCTGGCACTAAGGCACCCTGCTCGTTAACAGTTGGCCAAATAAACAGATGCCTCGTTGATCTCAAGGTCTGAAGGGTTACTTTACTTCTTTTCATATGGGCCCTGGTATACAAACAGAAAAATGATATGTATGTTTTAAAAAATGTATTACTTAGTATCAGTAATGCCCCTTTTGCAGATGGTCGCCCAAAGTAAAAGTAAGACTTAAGGTTTTGATATAATTGTAATATTAAGTAGGAATACAATTTTACTCTTTGACTTTTTACGATAGTTGTAAACGTTTGTCTGGACTAGACATATGTACTAATATATACAATAGTAAGCCCTAGGTATTCCAAATAATGCTTCTTTTATATAATTCACAGTATCTAACAACATTTAATTTTACATATAATTATTATTAAACTTTTAAGTATAGTAGTTGTGGTGTCCTCGCGAACATATTGTTATGACCCTATTGTCGGCGCGAAAGGGTTAACTGTAGGTTCAGCTGACACACGTGAACTCAGGCGATGGACAAGGGACAGTACCACCATTACACGCAAATATTACCAATGTTATGGTCATGTGATCGAAAGCCTGCGTGGACCAGAGACAGTGTGTAAGAAAGCTGCAGTTCAAGACCGGAGACCGGGACTGTTGGTCGGCCATGAAGTCCTTCCTGGTTGTGTCCTCAAGTGTTATTCACTCATTATTAAAAAAAAGTTATATCTTGTGGTCTATAGGGCAGATGATGCAAAGATCACCTGTTTCTGTAACCTTCGGTTAACTAGAGTGTCATATGGCCAGCACGACGACCATCCTCCTTTACTTTTCCCTAACTAATGTCAGGTACCCATTTGAGCTGGGTGGACTCAGAGGCGCATGAAGATCCCGAAATTAAAAATCCTAGTCTTAACTAGGATTCGAACCCCTTTCCCCGGTTCGGAAGCCAAGCGCTTTACCTCTCAGCCACCGCGCCTCCGCGATTATTTGGAGCTCTTGTTGTCAAGTTCTTGATGTGTTAGATGTGCTGTGTTGTGTTTAGCAGTGTTTACAGAAGGCCTGATTAGGAGAGAAGCGTAACAATATCAACAGTTTTGAAAAGAAATACATTATTACTTCGATGCCTACAGTGAAATTAGCGAATGGATAGTTCAGTTCGTAACGTAACTGTTTCTTTCATTTCTCACTTTTCATATTTATTTAACACAAATATTGAATGAAATAAGCATGTACGTAGAAGCGTACTTTGTATGTTTTGTTACAAAGTTTATAGCAACTCTTTCTGTCTGTCTGCCTGTCTGTCTGGTCAAAGATTACACACGTTATTTCTCCTACACTCGTTCTTGGATCAAGTTGAAACTTCGCACTTTCATATCTTGGCGAATACAACGAATTAATAAAGGAAAAAAAAACAATTAGGCCTAGTCAATTAATTGCGGGTAATGTATTGTTTTGTTTGAAATCAACAAGGAGAATTATTCCTTCAGTATTCAGAGATTGTGCTTAATAAGTAGGGATCTGCCCCTTAGATGAAAGTATTTTTCCAGCACCCACTGTTGGAGCAAGTGTAGAATTTAAACGATTGTTTATTGTACCTAAAACAAATAAAAAAATCAAAGAATTAACAAATTAGTCAATGCATATTTGCTAATTAATATATTTTAAATCTGATATCGAAAAAAACTAAAAGCTATTTACATTACCGTGAGATAAAATTGAAAATAAGGAGTTCATTCCCTTAGCTGAGCTTACATCGTATTTGTTTTTTAGTATTTGTATATTTTTTTTTTATTTTTTCAGGCTTGATTTGCTTAGTAGTTTAGGATACTCCAAACACTGTAAGACTTTTTTTTCTTAGTTTGTAACACAAGTCAGTAAGATATAAAATAAATTTCATTTAAAAAACAAATTTAGAGCTCGCCATTTCACTCAAAAGGAAAAATTTAATCCCCAACATCAAATTTTTTAAAAGTTTTATCTTTTTTCCTCATTCTATATGGACAAATGGGGGAGAAATATTTTGATTGGCTATTCAGTTTTGTTTTCTTCACCTTCAGTTGATAGTGTTATTGGCGGCATCTGTGCTGGGCCTGCTGCTGTGTCTGTCGTAGAGTTTCAGCCGACCTACAGAGATGTGGTGGGTACAGCTCACGCGTTCGCTTTGCTGTAAGTAACAAGCAAAAAATAGAAACAACAACAAAAATTGCTAAAACAGAAGCACATCTTTGACTTTACATCAATAATAATAATAATTTTAAAGAACTAATCCATTTTGTTGTTATTATGTCCTGATTCTCTTACATCTATTGTTTTTTTTTTGACAAGATTTGAAAAAAAAAAAAAAAAAAAAAAAAAAATCTGCTTAAATTAAAACCATTTTAAGTTTTTAAAGGACAGTAATAGATGGGCTTTCTCACCTTGTAGTGGGTCTGATATTAAGGAGTATCTGGCCCAGTTGAAGTGAGTATGGTTTAGTTCTGTTACAATGAGTTCAATTTGAAAGGATGTATCACAAGAGTGATATAAACCTACTGTATACATCTTTTATAAAAAAAAACTTGTAAGATTTGTGTTTGTATTGGGGAAAAATGGTATATATAAATATATGATATAAATAAATTAAGAAATAAATATAAATATATAAATAATTTAACCTTGGTTAGGCCAATAATAGAATATGCATCCACCGTTTGGGACCCCTCAACTCAAGAAAACATTAAGAAACTGGAACAAACACAAAATAGAGCAGTGAGATTCATAACAAATGAATATTCACATTTGACTTGAGTAACACCATTAGTAAAATCACTAAATTTAGGAAGCCTTCAGGACAGAAGACTCAAAAATAAAGTAGCAATTATACATAAAACACTGAACCATAATCTTCAAATACAAAAACAAAATCTAATAAAATACTCTGAAAGACACAAAAATAAAGGCACATTCCTCGTCCCATATGCTAGTACAAATTTGTACAAATACTCCTTCTTCCCTAGTGCTATTAGAGCATGGAATGGGTTGCCTGAGCTAGCCAGGAAAACCACTGACTTGGCAGAATTTAAGTCATTGGTTAATATGCATGACTAAATGCATGACGCGTAGGACGTAATCATCTTCTTTTTTGAAGTAACGTCCGTATTATATAAGATAAGATAAGATTTATGAGAGAGTGAGAAAAATGGAGAGGGGTAATACAATTTTAAAACATAGAGAAATAAGAGAGTCACGTATGGAAATGAAACATCTATATGGCAGAGATATACGGCAAGAGATAAAGTGACCAAAATATATAAAAAAAAAGCTTGTATATGGAGAAAAACTTAATATAAAGCAGCGGTTCTCACATTTTTTCCTTAACGAAACAAATTCTGAGTATTTAGCGGAACGCTTTGTTTTTTTTTTTATAGAGAGATTACTTCATGTGGTGGCCTACTAGTTCATTATCCCAGTATTTCGTGGAACACTTGTTCAGTCCTCGCGGCGCACCAGGGTTCCGCGAACGCAGTCGAGAAACACTGATTAGAGAATGAGAAAAGAAGTAAAATAGAGACAGAGAGAACAAAATATATAGAAACATATTATATATTTTATATAGAGATAGAGAGAGAGAGAGAGAGAGAGAGAAAGAGAGAAGTAGAGACTGAGAAAAAAAGAGAGAACAAACACATCTTCAAAATCATACCAAAATCTCCTTTGTGCGTTTCATTAAGTATTTCGGTATTGCCACATTTAAATGTATTCTCCAGGCCAAACTGCCTGGTCAAGACAGACTCTCAGTCCACCAAGCCCTTTATCAACTTCTCGACCTACAACGGAGACATGCTCAACCCCGATATCATCTGCCAGAGAAGTCTGAACGACTCCAGGTCTTACATGTGTAAGGTAAGTCTTTACGTCTGCTGGGAGAAAGAGCATCACTTAACTGTTCATCTTCACCTTTACCTATCCCTTAGTCTGTTGTACCATTGGGGCACCATACAAGAACTGTCGACCACCTTTCACCATTCTTCTGTCTGTTGCCTTGAATAGAACTTCTTTCAATGTCAGGCCCGTCCATCACTTTCTATGTCTGCCTCCTCTTCTTCTGGTACAGTCCCCTTGTCTTTATCTATCATTCTTTTATTACCAAGACCAAAGAAATGGCCCTTACTAAGTGTGAATAATTTCACAAAGGAGGAATTGTCTTTAAAAAAAAAGTTGTTGCTTGTTTAATAAGTTCTATATTGTTGCATTTTCTAGAGTCTCCCAGAAATCTACAACTATCAACCTCCCCGAGGAAACGCCGTTTGCAGCCATATATTCTGTCACGTTCCTTCCAGCCCCTCTCAGTGCACGCCTGTCTACTCCTCTGATGGTCTGGTCTGTGACAGTCAAAGGGTAAGAGTGAAACCATGTCTTTTTTTGTCTATTATAAAATTAAAAAAAAAAAATCATTACGTTTACAAATAGCAGACGAATGCCGCAGCAAAGTTGCCCCGTGGAAACTCTGTTTAGATCAAGTCATACCATTTCCCCTCAAGAGGCGCGGTGGCTGAGTGGTAAAGCGCTTGGCTTCCGAACCGAGGGTCCCGGGTTCGAATCCCGGTGAAGACAGTCCACCCAGCTCTAATGGGTACCTGACATTAGTTGGGAAAAAGTAGAGACGGTTGGTCCTTGTGCTGGCCACATGACACCCTCGTTAACAGAAGGCTACTGAAACAGATGACCTTTAAATCATCTGCCCTATAGACCACAAGGTCTGAAAGGGAAATTTTTTTCTTTACTCTCACTGACATAGCGGATAGGAGCTGGTGATTGATTTTGAAAAAGACAGTTGAACAGTTTCAGGATGATCGCACAACACGCAGACAGGCGCAGAATAAGACTTAACTAGACCAACAGCTATTAATGGCTTGTCATGTCAGCATCGGATGAGCCAAAATATGCAGGTCACGACTGGGTTTGAGTGGTCACGTGAAATACTGCATTCACCCTCAATCTTCGGAATTGTAGACAGTGCTTAAGAGCAAGCATAAAATGCCGAGAATTAAATAGTTTTGTAAGAAGACTTAGACAATTGATTTCCAAACTTATTCTTTGACGGAACACTTCTCACATTCTTAGAATTTAGAGGAACATTTGGATTTGATTTTTGTTTGGATTTCGATACTAACAAGAAAATATATTGTTGTAACTCCAGTGGCGGACTGAAAGGGTTAATGTGAGTGCGGCCTACTAATACACACGACTCAGGCCAATCACACAGGTCAACGGCTGTCGATAGACAAGGGACAGTATTGTAAGTACACACAAATATGACCAATATAATGGTCATGTGACCGAGAGCCTTCACGAAGAGGCGTAAGAGTCCAGGACAGAAAAGCAGAATGACTGTGATGTACCTCGAGAATGTAGCTGTACGAGCTAGAGAGTCTTGTAGTATTAGTTAGGCAGTTCTGTTAAGTAGAAGAAAGCATTTCAAGTTAGTGTAGCCAATTGTGTTTATTGGCTGTTAATGTATTTGTAAATGAAACCGCCACATTGTTTATTGAAGCTCTTTTTGTCAAGTTCTTGAGTTAAATGTGCTGTGTTGTGTTTAGTATTGTTTACAGAAGGCCTGATAGAGAAGATCGTAACAATATAGACATATAAAAAATATTTTGAAAAAAACAAAACAAGATAAAATTAAGCGTGGTTCTATATCATCATCATCATTGGCCTCCTTCAGTCGTAGGACGACTATGGTTCATCTCAGAGCACACTTCCTCATGTGGCTGTGGAGCCCTATTTTGGAGAGACACTCCCGTCCACAGATAGCGCAAGTTAGGGTCCCCTTGGCTTTTGCTTCGGTGGTAGAGGATCTGGCCGTTTTTCGGTTTGTGCGTTTTTCTTCCTGGGCTGAGACCCATGTACTTTCACTGTCCATAGCTTTCTTTGTCACTGTCTCTCTCCACCTGTTGCGGTCTAGAGCTATGTCTTCCCAATTGTCAGTATTGATGTTCACTGATTTGAGGTCGCGTTTTATTACATCTATGTAACGGAGATGGGGGCGACCAGTTTTTCTTGTGCCAGTCGCGAGTTGACCATAGAGGATGACTTTCGGGATGCGCTTGTCCTCCATCCGGCGAACATGTCCAAGCCAGCACAAACGGCGTTGTCTGAGGGCTGTAAAAATGCTGGGAATACCTGATCGCGCAAGGATCTCAGTATTGCACACTTTTTCTTTCCATGTGACATTCAAGATCCTACGGAGACATCTCAAATGGAATGAGTTTAGTTTTCTCTCTTGATTTGCGTAGGTGGTCCATGATTCACTGCCATATAGTAGTGTACTCATAACGCATGTCTTGTAGACTTCCATTTTGGTCACCGTGGTTAGCTTACGGTTTTCCCAAACTCTTAGTCTGAGTCTAGCGAATGTCGAGGAGCCTTCCCTATGCGTTTTTTCATCTCCTCTTCTAGGGACAGGTCATCTGCAATTGTGGATCCCAGATAGCAGAATTCGTTTACGGCGTCCAGCTTGTTATCGTCAATGAGGATGGAGGGTGGTGCTGTAGTAGGTGGTCCCATAACATTTGTTTTCTTCGTGCTAATAGTCAAGCCATATTCTTTACAGGCCTGAGAGAAGCGGGACATTAGTGACTGAAGTTCCTCATCCGCGAATAGCATATCTCTTACGAGGGTGGCTCTGATTTTAGTTTTAGCCCTCAGTCTGGCAATATTTAGGAGTTTGCTATCAAATCTGGAATGGAGATAGATGCCTTCAGTAGATTTGTTGTGAATTAGCAGTAAAAATAGTATTCCAAAGAGGGTTGGGGCCAGGACACATCCTTGTTTAACTCCGCTGTTTATACTGAAACTTTCAGAGCTGGCACCGTTGAATTGCACTGTGCCCATCATATTTTGGTGGAAAGATATGATTACATTTAGTAGCTTGGGTGGACAGCCTATTAACTGTAAAATTTTAAAGAGGCCATCTCTGCTAACTAGATCGAAAGCCTTTGTCAGGTCAATAAACGCAATGTATAAAGGCATCCTTTGTTCTCTGCACTCCTGGAGTTGGCGGATGGAGAAAATCATGTCAATCGTGGATCTCCCTGAGCGGAAGCCGCATTGTGATTCTGGGTAGACCCGATCAGCGAGTTTTTGTAGCCTGGGAAGTATCACTTGAGCAAAGACTTTGCCTACAATACTTAAGAGGGAGATTCCCCTGTAATTGTTGCAGTCGCTTCTGTCACCTTTGTTCTTATACAGTGTAATGATTTTAGCATCCCGCATGTCTTTTAGCACAGCACCTTCTTGCCAACATTTACAAAGCAGTTCGTGTAGAGGTTGGATTAGAGTAGTTTTGCATTGTTTTAGAAGATCTGGGGGGATACCATCGCATCCGGGTGCTTTGCGGGCAGCAATGTTGTCTATGGCTTTGTTGAGCTCTGAAAGGGTGGGTGTTTCATCTAGCTCGTTCATAGTGGGTAGTTGTATGATGGCTTTAAGGGCTGAGTCAGAGACTGAGCTTGTTGTGGCGTAGAGTAATGTTCCACCCATCTGTGCATTTGTTGGCACTTGTCTGTGATAATTTCCCCAGTGGTTGATTTCAGAGGTGCTGTCTTGTTTTGGGAGGGTCCGAGAGCCTTGTTGATTCCTTCGTACATTCCTCTTATGCTGCCAACTTGGGCTGCGAGCTGAATACTCTCACTGAGCTCTACCCAGTATTCATTGGCACAGATCCTTGCTGTCCTCTGTGCATTGGCTCTAGCTTCTTTCAGGAATTAGCAGGTTGTGTTGGGTAGGTTTTGCCTTGTAAGTAGCGAGTGCATCTCTCTTTGCTCTGATGACAGGTGCTAAAATAACTGCTTTAGAGTCGAACCAATCATTTTGTTTTGTAATTTTTCTTCCGAAGATTTCCAGGGAAGTCTTTTGAATGGTGGACTTGGGGTGTTCCCATTTTTCAGTTGCTGTATTCTCAGAGATATTTTTATACTCGCGTTCAAAAGATTCCGCAAACTGTATCTGGAGATCAGGTTGACACATCTTGCTTACATCCGATTGGGGTCTTCCAATCTGCTTGGTATGGTGGATTTTTTTGGGGAGGAGATTGATCTTACAACATACCAAGGAGTGATCTGTGTCGCAGTCTGCACTGTGGTAGGACCTGGTAAGCTTGACAAATTTTAAGCACTTTTGTCTTACCATGATTAGGTCTAGTTGGTGCCAGTGTTTGGAGCGAGGGTGCCGCCAAGATACTCTGTGCTGCGGTTTAGTTTTGAAATAGGTATTAGTGACGCAGAGGGAGTGTAGTGAGCAAACCTCGAGGAGCCTTTGTCCGTTTTCATTTACTTTTCCGACACCAAAACGCCCAATACAACTGTCCCATGCAGAGTTGTCAGACCCAACGCGTGCATTGAGGTCGCCGAGGATGATAACCTGTTCCGTGGTTGGGATCTCGCTAAGAGCAGACGAAAGGTTGTCATAAAACATATCTTTGGCCTCTGGTGTGGAACTCAGAGTAGGAGCGTAGGCACATATCAAAGTCACATGTCCAATAGATGTGTTAAGGCGTAGTGATAGGAGTCTTTCTGAACCGTTGCACTTCAGCTCTACTGTGTTCAGCAGTGTGTTCTTAACTGCAAAACCAACGCCATGTTCCCTTACTTCACTTTCGGCTTTGCCTTGCCAGAAGAAGGAGTAGTCTTTTTCTTTGATTGATCCAGAGTCAGCTAAACGAGTTTCCTGAAGGGCGGCAATGTCTACTTTGAGCCTGGACAGTTCATCGTTTATTATTGCAGATTTTCTGACATCATGTCTGGTAGGTTTTCATTAAGTCCAGTTTGTAGAGTACGCACATTCCACGTGCCCAGTTTAAGAGTGGAGCTCCTCTTTTTTTTTATATATATTAGATGTATTCAGTCATGTAGTTAAATGTGTAATAGATCTAGACTATCAATAATAAATTTGTGCGGTAAGACATATTTTTACAGATTGCTTTTGTTTAGCGCAATTTCATGCTTTTAGCTTTCTCGATACGCTTTGGTTTTATACCTTGCCTGGTCCATTTGGGAAAAAAGTGAGTGAGAAAGAATTGGGTATCTGAATTAAACAACCTGAATTTAAACTCGAGGGGTCTCCTCAAGCTAAAGCAACGCTCCAATTCCTGCTCAAAAATATTTTGGGAAGTGATGTCTTTTTGTTAAGTGAAGTTACCTTTTCAGATCTTGCGATCGACAGGGCAGATGATGGAAAGCTCATCTGTTACTATGACCCACGGTTAACCAGGGTGAAATTTGGCCAGCACAAGGACCGACCGGCTTCACTTTCTCCCAACTAATATCAGGTGCTTATTGGGGCTTGGTAGACACAAAATGTAAAAAATTCTAGTCGTCACCAGGATTTAAACTTTGAACCCTGGACCCCAATTCGGAAGCCAAGCGCATAACCGCTCAACCACCGCACCTCCCCGATGTGTTATATGATGGATACAAAATCCAAAGCAAATAAAAAAAAAAGCAAGGTGTTTTAAATATAGTATACAGTGGATAGTAATAGAGTAACATGTATTTAGTTTTACAATTATATATGTATATGTACTTTGTTTTTTTCTAGAGATGCAACGCTGGTGGATGTAATCAAGACAATGCTCCATACACTGATGGTAGGTATTCTATTTTTCATATATTGACCCTGTAATATATTGAAGAGCAAAAAAAAATTTTTAAGCTTATAGTATTAAGATATTTTTTATTATTATTTTTAATTTTGAAAATCTAAATCAACTACCGGCGGTCAATGCTTATGCCTGCACTGTTTATGGTTAAATATGTAGGTCAAAGCTAGGCCTAATTAGCTACTGGAAATACTGCCTTCCTCATTAATCTTCAGACTCGAAGACAAAACTTATTATTTTTATTATTAATTTCAGAAATGACAGTGGAAAAATAGAAACCATGTTTGTTTCTTTTTTTTTTTTTTGACGGGGTGGGGGGTGGGGGTGGAGTTTGGTCTTTTGTTTCTTTTTTTTTTTGGGGGGGGGGTTGAATTGGTCTTTTGTTTATTCATTTTTTTTTTATTTACGCCTCTGTTTTTGGGTGTTCTTTTCAGTTGGAGACCTACCGACAATATTAATTGTTTCCAATTAATATCGGGGGGATTGAATATCAATGAGAATTTTTTTTTTGGGGTGGGGGGGGCTAACGATTCTTATCTGGGGGCTTTTATGGCTCATATAATATATTCATTGTGTTATGGTCCTTTAACTCTTGTGGACCAGTGGGGGAGGAGGTATCTGAAAATGGTATCTGTGTTACCTAAGTGCTACATATGTTAAGTTCCCCTTTCATACCTTGCGATCTATGGGGCAGATGATGTAAAGGGCCTTTTTTCTGTGGCCATGGTTAATGAGAGTGTCATGTGGTCAGCACAACCCCAACTAATGCCAGGTGGACTTAAAGGCGCCCAAGGATCCCGTAATTAAATAATCAGTCTTCACGAGCCTGGGACCTTACCACTCAGCCTCCGTGCCTTCTGCCAACTAAGAAATTTCAGCAAATATAATTTTGCTAGAGTCGGATTTTGATCTCGATCCTTCCATCTCCTTATCAACAGCACTGAAAATGTGACCATTAATAATATAAATGTCCATGTAACATTTAGTTGTTTTGAGTAGGGAATATATTTTTATAAATGTCAAAACAACCTTCGTTGGAAGGGAACATTTTGAAGTCAGTATTTGTACCTTTGTTCTGTAGGTAATTGTGTGTTTGGAGATCAGAAGACTCTGGACCTGCCAAGTGTTCCATTCTATGGCTCATGTCAGTCTTACATTGATCAGTACGGTGCTGTAAGCTGTTACTACACTCCAATCAATCAGTCATGTTGTGCCACCTGCAAGAACTACTCCACTGGGATCTATGGTAGGTTATACATCAATCCAGGGGCGTAGCTAGGAATTTTCCATCATTTAAAGGCCCGGAGGGGGGCCTGACCTCTTTGGGGGCTCCTGCATTTTGCATAATTTTTTATATTTAATGTAAAAACTACACATTTCGGGCCCCCTTCAAGTTGGGACCGGGAGGGATTTTCCAATTCTCGCCATCCTAGCTACGCCGCTGCATCAATCTGGACATACAGATACATATAATTTAGGTCTTGGACTCTTTCACAATGTTTCTTTCATAAATAGATCTATTTTAGATAGACCCGCATACGTTTTTATTAAATAAGACTTTGTGTTCTTTAGACTGTCTATATGGCGATCGAGCTACAGATTGTGCCAAGTATCCCAGAAGTCAAATCTGTGTGCAGAACAAAACCACGTGCTGCGCTTATTGCAAGTAAGACCTTTAGCAATCATCGTAATATTCTATCTGCTCATATTGTTTTTCTGGACTCAAAGAACTTTGTGAGTTATGTGCCTGTCAAGTGTCCTAAGGGAAACAGCTTCCTTTATGGCAACCTTATGCAATTGTAGGTTCTAGGTGAAGTAAATTAGGTTGCCCAAATAAGATAGCAAAATAAAAATGAAATTCCTAAAAATATGAAATGAATTAAAAACTTTCCTGTATCTAAATCTAAATAACTAATAACTTAATTCAATTTCTATAGCGTTCAATTACCTTGTTAAAACATATTCCTACAGTTAGCGCCGATAGCACTAATGTGCTTCATGGACGATTCATGATAACTTTTCAAATTTCCCCCAATGGAAGAAACAATAGTCTTCTAGCATATGGAGTAGATCTAAACATTTATGAACGAACCTTTAATAATAATAACAGACATTGAGCCATAGAGTTAGACTAACAGACATTGAGCCATAGAGTTAGACTAACAGACATTGAGCCATAGAGTTAGACTAACAGACATTGAGCCACAGAGTTAAATTAACAGACATTGAGCCATAGAGTTAGAATAACAGACATTGAGCAATAGAGTTTTGTTAGGTTTGAGATCTGAGCCAGGTTTTCTCGAAAAATAAATTCTTTTAGTCCTGTATAGATGCTCTGGGCGGCTGCCTAGTTTGCCTATGCGTAAGTCCAGGCCTGTTACCTTGCAGTACATATTAAGAAAATGATCTGTCAACACTGAATCATGTTGTTGACTATTCATGTCTCTAAGCTTTGCTGTAAATCACCATCCTTAACGGTCTTGAAGACACGCTTTACTTTCTTTGACTAAATTGTTAAAATATTTATCGTGTGATTGTCAATAGAGTTGAGCCGAAGGCTCTTCGAACTATAGGTGTGTAAGCCTGTTTGAACAAACTGTTCTGTCTGGAAGAGGTCCATGTCAATGTCTATGTATAACATTGCTTTTTCCAATGCATCTGACACTTCGGACGCAGGGACTAGATAGCATGGCCGAAGGCCGAGCACACCGGGAACCACCGACATTTTTCTATGTTGTACCCAGCTAACCGTGCAGGACTCACCATTAGTGAATTGAAAAGCTATCGCCTTCCCTTGGACACTTCCACAGGAGTTTTGTTTAGCTATTCATTTAGCCTAATCAATTCCTCTAGCTATCGTTTCCACCCAGGTGCCACGTTGAGGCAGAATAGCGTACCCGGAAAGATATTTATCAGAGCCGGTACTGGCTTGGACCAGAGCAACGCCTATCTGAAGAACTGTAAGAAGCTAGTTTATGCCAAGCCATAAGCAAACAGCGATGTAGAATGATCCGTGAAACGCAGGGGCAGCTTTAATAGACCCTCTCCCAATTTACAACTTTGCACTTAGTGCTTTACACAAATAGCTATCTGAAAGAGTTTGATTTCAATATTTTTATTTTATATCTAGCTATATGTATTATAATTATTTGACCAATACGTATTAAAAACCTTACCAATAACATCTTTTTTTTTTACTTGTATCTACCTAGGGGTTACTACGGTAAAAGATCTACAGTGGATAGTCCTGTCCCTGTATTGAATGTAACAGTCCCTCATGTTCAACATAAACCTGAGATACTCTCATATCAAGACTACTCAGACATCAAGCACAAACAACACGTGACTTACAACTAAATTTATCATCCCAGGTCAAGAATCTCAATAATATCATTAGTGAACTGTTTCTGATACATTTCTGGGATTTGAATAATCACATAAAACCCTTTATAAATTGTTATAAGGCTGTATCCCTAAAATACAAATAAAGAAAGAGCAAATTTATCCAATTGTTTTTCTGACTTGTTGTTATTGCAATCTAGATGTGTATGTTGTTGCTGATGTCATTTTCCCACATTACTTTTTGAATTAGAGATTACATTTTTCTTTACAATATTACCGATGCATGCTATTTTTAGAAGTCATAGTAATTGTTTGTAAAATAAATGTGTATAGTAAATAGGCACAGCTTCGTTTCATTTCTCAGAAATACACATTTCCACCTAAAGGTTTAACAAGAAAAAACACTCAAAATACATTAAAAAAAAAAAAAGACAACAGATCTAAAGTAAAATAAATAAAAAAAATATTTTTTTTTACTCACCTTGAAGTACCTACGTCTTTATCCATTAGGCAAGAGCTACTTTGAGCAATTTTAGGCATAATTGTTTTATTATTGTCACTTTCATCAAATTGACACCTAGAACTAGATTTAATGGTCTATATCTAGAACTAGAATGTATATGTAGTTTAATTTAGATTTACGTAAAAATATAGGCAAAGCCTTGATAGGTCTTTAGATCTGGACTTCGAAGACAATGTGATAAATTTTCCTGAACATTAATTTATTTAACTCTTGAATTTAAAAAAAGTCTTAAGTTCGTGAATTCCCTAAAAAGCAACAGTTCATTCAAGAACGCGATAGTTCTTTCAACCCGGCGTGGTATCTAGGTCTAGATCAAGTTCTCTCGCCAAATATAGATTTTTTAAATTTACTTAATTTGAAAAATTTTAACAGTTTAACTATAGTTTCCCCCATGTGGCCAGCGAGCTAGAAATTCTTTTCTCAGTGATTTCTAGGAAAATCGGAGACGTTTTTTGAGATAAGCTCCAGGTTCGTCCACTCTGTTTTCGGGTTCCAAGTTTTTTTTTTAAACGAAGTGCAACCAAAGAATCTTAAGACACCAAACCAAAGAGAATAATGTTCCCAGGAGAGAGATTGGGCCTTCAGAAACCTCAATCGAAAAGTGTATTTTTTTAAACAGATCGTTAAATTACATTTGTTTAGTCAGATTATTGCTTTGGGAACTATTGTTCATTTCTCATGTGAGGTCGGAGGCCAAGTCTTACGATGGAGTGCTACAACAAACAGTCGCTAGTGCTGAGAAGGCAGTCCCCAGAGTCTGCATTATAAAGTTACTGATATTCGTGCTCAAATATAGAAGAAATACATTTTCACTGTATTGCTTCTCAAACAGCATACCCTAACTATTTGTGTAAAAATTAAATTTAACTTTGCTTTTTTGTAGTTTTAGCTTTCTAATTTTTTATTTTCGAAATGAGTCTAAATGTGTAGACGAAATTCATTACTTAGGTCTTTAGAATCTCTTGTTCAAGTTTATCTATGTGCAACTGTTTACGTGTGCTCTGAAGTGCAGAGATGTCTGCTTTCACGAGACGTGAGCAGTGAGCTTGAGCCTGTTTTAACTGGTCATTGTGAAGGTTAATTTTGGCACCTAGCATCTGTCGCAGAAACTGTGGCAATTCTGTCACGATTCAAGGGCTAAGATTAGGTATAAATATTATTTTTAATGCGTGGACTTTTCTTAAAATATTTTTTTTATATGTTGGGGTCTTCATAAAAATCTTGCCCTGGTGCAACTTACTTAGATCCGGCCCTAATGTAAGTATATTACAATTTATTGTTTTCTTTTTGACCCTTCAGGAACAATAGTTATGTGTTACATCTCTGTCGCTTTTTATTGGAGAGAAAAAAAATAGCCTTTGCTACAAAGCTCTGAGTAGATTCAGTCTACATTAACTAGATTAATGACAAACAGTTTCGACAACTGTAACTGTTGAATTTTCCGTCGGCGTATTTAATTCCATGTGATTAGTTAGATATCCGGCTGGTTCCATATCTTGATGGCTTAGATCCGGTCGGAGGGAAAAAGAGGATAAAGCTTACGTTTGGGCTGTCCAACACCGTCCGGTCTGTATAGATATAATACCCTTATTAATACCCCCCACCTCCTTTCCAGGAGCTCAGGTGAAAGAAACGCTATCCCCGAAACCCTGACAGTATTGGCAGAGTACACTTTATGACGTCATTTACTCCAGTCTCGTTGAGTCTCTCTCACCCTCCCCAGCTCTATGCCCTTCTACACCCCCCCCCCACTCTCTATTCTCTTTAACTGTAGAGCAGGGGTTCTCAGCCTATATGTCGCGACTCCTTTGGGGGTCGAATCACCATTTGCAAGGAGTCGCCTAAGACCATCGGAAATTTCGGTTTTTCGTCTATTTTTCATTGAAAGTTTTTTTTTGTCATACGATTTCTTAAGTGTTGCAACACGCACATTTGTACCATAGATGGTATAAATTGAGATAAATTAATTATTTTTTTTTGTAATTTAAGCACAAATTTATTTTACACCAAATAAAATTACATAAAGCTTTTACTATGCAAATACATCATGGATGTCACACATATACATTTCAAATTTGATTATAATTTTACAACATTAGCAAAATTACATTTAAGGTCTACCTAGGCCTATGAACGAATTAAATTTTACGGTTGGGGGTCGCCGCCAAGTGGGGAATCGTATTAGGGGGTCGCCGAGCTAAAAGGGTTTAGAACCGCTGCTGTAGTC
This sequence comes from Biomphalaria pfeifferi, assembly GCA_030265305.1. Taxonomy (NCBI): domain Eukaryota; kingdom Metazoa; phylum Mollusca; class Gastropoda; family Planorbidae; genus Biomphalaria; species Biomphalaria pfeifferi. The sequence goes on from JASAOG010000084.1 coordinate 2,950,163, forward strand.
TTCCCTCGCTCTCTCCCTCCCCGACACCACCTGTAGATCTCTCAATTGAAAATCTGTCAATGTCCTCGAGTGAATGGCAAGGGGAAGTCAATAGTTGTCTGTGTTGATGAGATCATTGTTATGTCCCTTTTTTTTAAAAATTGACTTGATGTTATTATGCGTTTACCCCCTTTATTTAGAAGTAGGCATTAGTGGAGTTATGCCCTTACCTTACTAAGAGGGCTGTTGGTTAGATACATGTCTTCACTTTTACCTATTCCTTAGTCTGTTCAACTGATCAACTGTTGATCATATGATCTGTCGACCGTTTTTTTTCCAATTCCTCTCTGTCTTTTGTGTTCCGATTTCTTCGTCTTTTTTTTTCCTGGTACTGTTCCGTGCAGAGAAGGTGTTTGTTAGCCCTGAGGTCCTTAGTTTCTCTAATTGGGGCATATCTGAACAGTCTACCATCTCAGCGCTTTTATTATTACATAGAGCAAACGGTATGTTGAAATGATGACCTTCTCTGCGGTGTATTAGAAATATATATAGTCTCTCTCTCAAATCAGGAAACATGAAAAGGACCAAGATGCCTGTGTGTAGTCGCTCAATGAACTCTTTATGTTGTGTCTGTTCTATTTATGTGTATGTTTTTGTTGTGTTGTTTGTATATGAGAAAAGAGTCCCTGTAATCACAACAAATTTTCATTAGGATCAAAAAAGCAGTCATAGTTTTAGTCTTAGTCTTTATTTTATATATGTCACGTAACTCGTACGTAATCTTACAATGTGTAGAATGTTTTCTGGATAATCCTGTTAGCAGGTTACAATGTTATAAAAATCAATGCTATATGTACTATTGCCAATCATTTTAATCTTTCTGTAGCCCACAGTTAACGAGGCTATCAAGTGGCCAGCACAAAGACCAACTTTATAATACCAGGCATCCATCAGGCGCATTAGGATTCCGAAATTTCAAAAACTCCAGTCTTCCCAAGTATCCGAACTCTCATAAGCCAAGCGCTTATCACTCGACGCCTCAACTGAATACAACATTTCTCAAATTATATAAAATCGAATCGTATCTTAAAATTTACAAAAGCTCCTTAGAAGATATGCATGTTCTATAGTGTCGTTGCGCATGTAAATTGGAAAAAAAACTCTACCGAATATCGGATTTCCTGGCTGATTCAGTCAACCCGTACAATGCTCTATCATCAATAAGAAAGAAAGTGCAGTTTCTATTATTTTAAGATAATTAGTATCAGATACAGAATATAGAGAGATACCTAATTTCTTTTCTTTTTTTTTAGAACGCCCCTGAAACCATTCGACTCTGATGGTACATGCCGTATTCTATTCTAGAAGTAATAATAGTCTTCTAAATAGATTTACACACTCACACACACACAACTTTCTGGAGACACTGAGAAATAAAATGTACGTCATTGCACACTTTCTTTAATTTGCTGAGTTCAAACTATAAATGTCTTCTGGTATGAAATAAAATTGCACAACATTCTATTTCTGACCTGGGAGAGTATCCAGTATCAGTTGCTATTTAGAAACTATTTTGAGAGAGAATATCAGAAGGGTACCTATAAACCAATTTATGACTAGCTTACAGGCCAACAAAAAAAGTGGATTGGTTCTGAATCAAGAACTGTCTACCAGAGTGTAAATGTGTGTGTGTGTGTATGTGTGTGTGTGAGAGAGAGAGAGAGAGAGAGAGAGAGAGAGAGAGACACGCGTAGACACAAAGCAGAAAGAGAGAAAGACCTGTAAACGCAAGGTAGAAAGAGAGAGAGAGAGGCATGTAGACTCAAGACAGGAAGAGATAAACTTTGAGATACAAGAAAGAGAAATATAAAGACACGTAGACACAATACAAAAAGAGAGCCAGACATGTAGACACAAGACAGAAAAATAAAGACAAGTAGACACAAGACCGAGAGAGATCTAGAGCTGTACAGGACACAGGGCTTTAAAAGAGAGAGAGAGAGAGAGAGAGCGAGAGGCATGTTGACACAAAGAAGAACGAGAGAACGACCTGTACACAGTAAGGCCGAAAGAGAGAGAGAAAAACATGTAGATACACGACAGATAGAGAGAGAGAGAGAGTGAGAGAGAGACCTATGACACAAGACAGAGAGAGAGAATATAGATACAGGGCAGAGAGAGACATGTAGACTCAAAGGCTGAGAAAAAATTTGTAGGCACAAGACAGAAAAAGAGATATGTAGACACAACACTGAGAGAGAGCTAGACCTGTAGACACAAGACAAAGTGTAATAGACCTGTTGACACAGAAGAGAGAGATAGAGAATATAGATACAGGGGAGAGAGAGACATTTAGACTCAAGGCTGAGAAAACATTTGTAGACACAAGACAGAAAAAGAGTTATGTAGACACAACACTGAGAGAGAGCTAGACCTGTAGACACAAGACAGAGTGTAATAGACCTGTTGACACAGAACAGAGAGACATGTAGACATAAGACTGAGAGACATGTAGACATAAGACTGAGAGACATGTAGACATAAGACTGAGAGACATGTAGACATAAGACTGAGAGACATGTAGACATAAGACTGAGAGACATGTAGACATAAGACTGAGAGACATGTAGACATAAGACTGAGAGACATGTAGACATAAGACTGAGAGACATGTAGACATAAGACTGAGAGACATGTAGACATAAGACTGAGAGACATGTAGACATAAGACTGAGAGACATGTAGACATAAGACTGAGAGACATGTAGACATAAGACTGAGAGACATGTAGACATAAGACTGAGAGACATGTAGACATAAGACTGAGAGACATGTAGACATAAGACTGAGAGACATGTAGACATAAGACTGAGAGACATGTAGACATAAGACTGACAGAGAGCTAGACCTGAAGACAAAAGACAAAGAGAGAGTGCTGACACAAGACATAAAGGGAGAGGCCTGTAGATACAAAGCAGAAAGATAGAGAGTGCTCTGCAGTTACAATACTGATAGAAATATTGACCTAAACCTACGAGGCACAAAGGAAGAGATCTAGTTCCAACATGTAACTGAGACATCCTCTAAGTTGTCTTGTCTCTACCATTGTCTCTTTCTTTAAGAAACGTTTTCGCGAGGGTATTAAAATGTTGCCAGACCTGACTCGAACAACATTTAGAATGATAAGGTCAACAGTACATTTAACAAATTAATCAAAAATTTAGGAGGCGCTGTGGCTGAGTGCAAAGCGCTTGTTTTCTGAGCCGTGAGTGCCGAGTTCGAATATTGGTGAACACTAAGATTTTTTTTATTTCGGGATCTTTTGGCGCCACCGTGCTCCAATGGGTACCTGACATAAGTTGAGGAAAAGAAAACGAGGTTGGTCGTTGTGCTGACCACATGACACCCTCATTAACCGTTACCCTCTAAAATGCTTTCTATTGGATGAGGACTTTGGCCGCTGAACTAATTTGATGCCTATGTTTGAATTGGATGCCATTATGTTTTGATCATTTCATGGGTCTAGGTTCACTTTGCTTTAAAAAAAAAAAAATTAAAGACAACTTACATTTGACTTTTGTTGACATTGATTATCGCCAAAACCTGTGACTCCATGTTAATCTTTGACTTTCGTAAACGTATTCTTCGGTCCTTTATTCTGTCTGTATTCCATTGACTAGCCTTGGAAAGTTGTCCTTTTAAAACACATACCTCATCTATGACATGTGTATTGATATCAAGGCCAGATTTACGACAGTGTTAGGCTGTAACACAAGACAGAGAGATAGACCTTTCTTCAGGGAACAGTACCAGGAAAAAGAAGAAGAGACAAAGAAAGCGATGGGAAGGCAACATAAAAGAATGGATGGGCCTACCCACAGAGGTTCTAACTAAGGCAAAAGACAGAGAGGAATGGAGAAAGACGGTCGACGAGTCTCGCATGGTGCCCCAACGGTCCTACAGACTAGGGGATAAGTAAAGGTAAAAAACTGTGTACCCAAACAGGGCCTTCACAGTTGAAAAATATGTAATTTTAACGAAATAGTCATATTACATATAAAAATAATGAAACTGATATTAATTTAGAGACACTATTATCCCTTAATGAATGGTACATATATATACTATCAAATTTAGTATTATTTTTAAAGCTTATTACCGGTAAGGGTCTCCTCAAACATCCTGCCAATAGACTCTACTAAAATCCTGCTCTGCTTTCTCTAAGCTTACTTATAAAATAGTATTATTTATTTTCCAGCTTTCTATACCAGGGGTTCTCAACCTGTGATTCGCGACCCCCTTGGGGGTCCGTTTACGATTTGCCAGGGTGTTGCCTAAGACCATCGAAACTATGGATTGATATTGTCTATTCTTCTAATGCTGTACAGAACCGTTGTTCTATACAATGACATACCAACTTAGATGAAGCACTTATCCTAAACAGCCCAAAACCAATTCATTTAAGAAAAAAAAAAGAAGGCGTAGAATATAATGTATATTTTAAATTATCCTTAAAAACTAATCTACATCAATTCAAGACCCAGGTAAAATAGAATCTATTATGACAATAGGTAATAAAATCGACTGCAATGAAGCTCTTTGAAAAATGGCGGTATAATTAAAATAAAACGGCTAGTACCGCTAGTGCACACTTTGCCATTTTCAGACTAATTCTTTATTTTTGTCAAAAAAAAATTGATTAGTTGAATTAGCAGCACTGCTTCTTGTAATCGAGATTATGCTATTGAAGACGATACAAAATCACCATTAAAATAGATTTTATTAACATATAGAAAAGTGATAAGTAAGAAAGCTAAAAATGAGATACTTGTTTATTTGCTATTAGGATATAAAAGCTTTCATTTTTTTTTAACTGAGATAAAAAATAAAGGCAAAGTTTTAACATAAATACATCTTTAAATTATGGAAACTGTATCACAGTAAATACTGAACACAACAATAATGGCAGACATTTAGAATACGAAAATATGACTGATTAATAAATGCTAAAAATACAATATGGCTCAATCATAATCTGTGCGATGACAAAGAGTGGACATCCTGTTAGAGTGTAGGGAGGTAAAGAACGAATAGTGGCCCATTTACTTACTGAATAGAATGACACTTTATACTGACGTTATTCACTATTTTTGGTATTCAAGCAAGTGCCCTTTTTTTTTTGTATTGATCGACGGTTATAAAAAAAAAGTACTTTTCTTTAGTAGCTTGAAATTTTGATACTTTGTGGTATAAAGAAGCCAGTAATACAATATGTATGTAATTAAAAGTACTAGTAACTGAATCGGTTTAGAATCTTTTCGAATGTAGTTAAGTATCTAGAACTTTGATTTATGGTAGCCTCCTCAGCTACGGTTTGTTATAGAATATGATATATATTTATACATCTTATGAAACGTCTATACTTAGTATATATTATGATGAATAAATATGCAAAAAGAAATTCATTGGTGATTCACTTCATAGGTTGGTTTCAATCTACGCCTCTGCAGCTTTCTTCATGTCGCCCAGTGACGCAGTTTGAGTTGACGTGGAACTGACGAAGATTCTCCACGGAGTCTTGGTTTCGCTGGCGTTGGAACCAGATGGGTTCATCCTTGTGTTTTGTGGCGCTTGGAACCCCTGTAGAGAATCGCTAGTCTTAGCTTTTTCCAGGCAATCCACTTTGGTTGAGAACTTGATGAAACGATGACAGCATCCACCTAATAGAAGCAAGCATGCGGCCGCGGCTACGATGTAGAAACAATAGCTGGGCAAAAGACGTGTTTTGTTATCGCTGGGCCCCAATTCCACCTTGTGTATTAGGACGAGTAGAAGCGTGCATGCTACGTATGCCAGTAAGCCTGTCAATAGAATACAAAATAAGCTTCATTCTAATTGTAAACACACAAGACAGTGACACAGGGCAAAGGAACATTAAAATAAACAGATTAATTTGTTATTATGTGTGTTTTTCTTCTATTAAATCTTTCGCACATGAATCCTAGCGCTATGCCTTAGAAAACCGCCCCAGCCAGTGGGCCAGACCATGTGAAGGTGTGCTGCAACATATTAATACTGAACCAAAAATCTCGACTATAATCGCCAGCCAGGGAACCCCAACATGGATTAGAACGGTGACATGTTAATTGGAGGTACTCGATTGTGGTGAGAATGGTATCGTAACACCTACCGAATGTCCGAGAAGGGTATACTTAGCATCATACAGCGGCGTTTGGAGACGCGCTGTACAACACAAGTAACAAAATGTATTTTTGGTTTACTTGGGAAATCACGTCAATCAAATCAAAGGAAGAGAGCATGTTTACATGTTTCGAATGTCTTGTAAAAATATAAAATGTTTACATGTTTCCGATGTTCCTTTAGAGTTGAAGATAATTTACTTCCTAGTCCAAACCTCCCGCAGGACGAAGGGGGATGGGAGCGGGCAGTGTTTGAACCCGGAACCATCGTTAAATCCAAACGACAGTCCAGAGCGCAAACCGCACGCTTATTACATCCAAACCCAAACCTCAACAGGACTGAGGGTATGATGCCCTGACCATCGAGATGACAGTTAAGAGTGCTTACTACTCGATCAGGCTTCCGACTACGGTCGTCCCAATTAAGGACCTACATGACCCAATATTCATTTGCTACAACTCACATTCACTGGGTAACTCAAGGATAGCCTGCAAGTGCAATTGTTACTAAAGTACTAACCTGCAAATATGGCATGCAACGCTGTGATTTTCGGTAGGACAGTCATCCATTTGTGGACGTGACCAGACACATCTGCCCACAGCAATAGGAGACTAGAGATGAAGCACAGTGATGTCAAAGTCATGCTTGTCAATAAAGTTCCATAAATAGCTTTCACGTACCCTCAAAAGTGACAAAATGAACTTTGACATTTTTTTGTTTAATGTTTGCTTTTGGGTATTTTGTTCAAATTTAAAAATTATTATATTCTGAACAAATCTTCAGACTGAAATGCAGGCAGGGTTGGATCCGGGGACCATTTAGATGAAATACTAGAGCGCATACCCTTTTTTTTTTCTGTACCACCAAGAGTTCGGAACTCACTCCCCATAGATCTCAGACAGACAACATGCTACTCTACATTCCAGAAGAACATTAAGACCTATCTGTTTAAAACTTTTTAGATTTGTTTGTTTAGCTCTTGTGTTTATGTTTATAATGTTATCACAGCGCCTTGAGCTTACATTTTGTTTGTTTAGCTCTTGTGTTTATGTTTATAATGTTATCACAGCGCCTTGAGCTTACATTTTGTTTGTTTAACAGCGGTCTATAAATTAAATTTACCACACGACCAGGCAGCCATCTTGAAAGCTATTCACTCAATTTGTCCTCGTTTTCTAGTTAATAAAACAAAAAGTGTATTTGATTATATGTAAATGACATAGGATTTGTACCATAACAATTATTTAGATTCATAAATTTAAAAAAAAAGTAGAAAAAAAATTCATTTCAGTAACAAATAACCAATGAAGTTGATAGTAAATAAAAGCGCCTAAATAAATAGCCTCTTGTTTTTATATTCTAATATCCCCACTTGTCTTCTATCTGAGAATATAAAACACAACAGTAACATATTTATCAATAAAAGAAAACTTATTGTCCTATATTTTTCCCTACAAACTTTACAATCTACAAAAACTGTGTAGGGAACACTCCTCTGAGAGCTGGTTAGCATAGATGTATTTAGAGCCTTGATTAAAACGTTGTCTCTTGAACTGCCTGCGTCTCCTGGAGGGACCGTGTCACCAATAAAAACTGGCCAATAATGCAACAATATTTATGTTATTTTAACACAGAGAAAAGACTAAGTTTGCTTGGATATGTCACCCGCATGCCAGATGGAAGAATTCCTAAAGATATCCTCTTTTGTTCAGCTTGCGGAAGGCGTTAGACCCAAGGGCCAACGAGGCTTCAGAACTAGAGACATGAACGAAAGTATGTGGGAGGAAATAGCTCGATGGGACAGCATGTGCTGGTACGAAAAAAAAAAGCTGGTGTATCAGCTAACCCTAAAATTGATGCATTCATATGCACGAACTGTGGCAAACGTCGCCACTACTTAATTGGCTTGATATATTACACCCGTCTCAAGAAGAAACTAAAACCTGTGACTCATCTGGGCGCATCCACTATCTTCCGAAACAGAAGTAGCTATATACATATACAAACTTTACTTACTATTGTACTTCTGGTCATCTTCAGTAGCGTCTGCATCGCTACTAGGCCCAGTGTACCAGTTAGTACTGAAGTGTTCAGATCTGCGGTTTTCCGCGTAGTACCATCCTGGTAGCGAAATACCCATCAACAGTGCAATAAAGGCTAGGCTGAACATGAAGGAAGCCGAAATCAGCAGACATAAGTATTGCGCCATTTCCTGAATGTTAATTTACCACACCGGTAATGGCCGTTATATTCAATACAAAATACATTTCTATCCATTATACAAACTGATTAGTTAATTAGAAAGTCAACTTTTTTTTAATTGCCTGGAAATTAAATATTGATTTAAAAATCTCATTTATAAACAAAATTCTATACAAACTATCTATCTGTCTATCTATCTATCTATCTATCTATCTATCTATCTATCTATCTATCTATCTATCTATCTATTTATCTATCTATCTATCTATCTATCTGCCTGTCTGTCTGTCTATCTGACCGTCTTTCTGTATGTATCTATTTCGCTATCTCGCTATCCATCTATCTATGATAAGATCCGAAAAGATACGACTAGATAATTCTATTGGCGCAAATGGACATTCAGTTTGACTGTCCATCTCAGAAATTCTAATATAGCGAGAACGCTACAGATGCAACTACGTACAGATAACAGAATAAAAAAAAATTATAATAATTACCAGCTTTAAATAGAGCCCTCGGTTCTGCTTGCGTGGATCAGACTATAAGATATGGATTCACAAAGAGATGAAGTAATTGAAGACGTCTTGAAGGATCAGAACGTCTCTCTGGAATGAGGTAAAGAATTGGCTGGTCTGAGCCTACGTCACCTCTGAGCTGTCACCTGCACAAAGCTATAAAACTCACTCGTTCTTTGTTCCTGTGGCAGATCTAAGCAGAGGACACAACAAAGCCTTAACTCAGTGTTTCTTAAACTTTGATCACTGGCGCCCCTTTCTTAACAAGCAAATAAAAAAAAGTAGCCATCCCCCTCTTCTTTGAAGCCAGCTAGGTTTGCGGAGGTCGCTGATAGCTCCCTCATGGAGTCCGTGAATGTTTTCAGATCGTAGTAAACAAAGAAAAGGTGCAATGCAGCAATATTTTTATTAAAAAATTCTCCGTTTTTTTTTTTCTTTTACAAATATTTTTAACAAATTGTTTCAAGTCGAGCTAAGACGTTTTTGTAATAGCCTTTTCCAAAGGTTTTGAGTCGATTAAAATGCAGACTCCTGTCGTGAGAATCATATACATTTTAAAAGGTCATACATAGAAGTTGAAGCTACGCCTCTTTCTTGTACTATTTGTATTTCTGAACATTACTGGGCTAAACAAACACGGTCGTTTTTATTTACTCTTGAAACTGACCATCCTCGCACCACCTTCTTGTCCGGACTTGGCGTCCTCCTTTTCAGAGCTTCGCGTCCTCCTTGTCTGGACTTCGCGCCTCTAACACTTTGAGAAACACTGCATTGACGAACTCTATTTTAAAATGTTTCTTTCGCTTAGTCTACGCTGATTGGCTATCCCACCTGCACAAAAAAGGTGAGGGAAGGGCAAGAGGGGCCATTCTTAAAGTTAATGTTATTATCATTGAAAGCTATTACAATCTATAAACATCTCAAGGCTGAGTGCAACACTTGGGTAATTATGCATCGAATAAAGAAAACGAGACTGTACGGGACTATTTGGTTAGGAAATGAATAACAAAAAAAGTGTTACCTGACTTGATACTTGCTCTTAAAGAGAGATAGTATCATGGGCATAGCCAGGAGGGGGTTTTCGGGGCTCAACAACCCCCTCCCGAAATGAATTCCAACTCCTCAGCGCAGCTTAGGGAGGTTTTGACTTTAAACCCCCCTTCAGAGGGGGAGGGTTAAACTAAAAGCCCCACTTAAGTTTAAAACCTAATCCAGCGGGTTTTGAGATTAAAAACACTATCTTTAAAATAAAAGTTTAAAAAAGTAGTCACCTTTAAATTTAAAACCCCGCTACAAAAAGTTTCGATTTTAAAAACCCACTCTTTAGTATTAAACTAAAACAATTAACTACAGATACCAAATTCAATGAGCGTAGCTTATGGTGGTTTGAGCTTCGATAAAAAAAATCTAAAACAAACTGAAGTTAATTTCATGAGCGTAGCCAAATGAGTTTTTTTATTTTAGTGAAGCACCACGCTCAATGAAATAGAAACATGCTGTTAATAGAGCTAGTATGTAAGTAAGTTATGGTTCCGGAGTAATTGAATATGTTATGTTTATTATGTTAAAAAAGAAGTTTGGCTTAGCTTTATTCTAGTTTAGGAAACCTTTTAACTAATAAGCTTAAAAGGAGCAACAACCCTGCATTCAGCCCGTATAAACAGAATCTTAAAAACACTGCCTTATCAACACAACCCAGCTCACACCCGTATCAACGCACCCCAACACTCTACCGTATCAACACAGCACACAACGCATCTCAACACAACGCAACACACAACCGTATCGACACAAACAAAAGCAGAACCCTAGACACCACCCGCATGAACATAACCCAAGACACAACCCGTATCAACCCAACCCAAGACCCAACCCAACTTGCATCCCATATCAACACAAGCCAACACACACCAGCATCAACACCCAGACCTCGTACTGTGTCATGAGACATTGACGTTCTAAGACTGACGCCATGCCGATAAACTGAAATAAACTATACAGACGGTTTAAACAGGTAAATACTGTGAGCTTCAATGGCTCTTCCCTGATAAAAAAACACACGGACAAGACAACAATAGCAAGACCTGTTTATTGTGCATTAAAATTTCAAGCGTTCGCTCTGTGGCCATTAAACAAAAAAAGGAAAAAGACAAATCTGACATTAGGGAAATAGATCTCCTTATATTGTTAAGTTTAGAAAGTGCAATTAAAAGTAATAGACAGAGATCTTAATGCATGTAGGGAGATATAGAGGAGAAGGCTTACACTCTCCAGAACAAGGGCGAAACAGATCCTTGTGGCCTAAGAACACATAAATCATGCCAAACTACTTTGGAGAGGGCACCATTTTGCTGTATAGAGTAGTAACGCGCTTGGCTTTCGAAACGAGGGTGTCTCAAATTCGAATCTTAGTGAAGATTGGGATTTTAAATCTCAGGATTTTTAAGACGCCCCTGTATCCACATTTCTTTAATATGTCTATTCAGAAAAGGCTGTTGGTCGTTGTGCTTGTCATATTAAACCCTCGTTAATCTTTGAACATAGAAACAAGAGATATTTACATGAACTGCATCTCTTAAATTTATAGGTTTGAAAGGTGTACCTTTACTTCATTTTATTACAAAGCTTCTACCAACTCTCTCTGTCAGTGTTTGGTAAACAAATTTACGTATGTAATTTTTCCAATACACATTCTCGGATCAAGTTGAAACTTTGTGAAATTATTCATTGGTATTGACAAGACATAAATTAATAAAAGTAGATAACCAATTAGTCAATTAACTACAGATAATTCATTATTTTGTTTAATACCGACAAGGGAAACTTATACATCAGTATTAAGAGACATGGCTAAATATGTAGGTTTTAGTCCCCTTATGTAATTGATTAATTTATTTCTCCCTCACCCATTTTCGAATATTATTTATTGTAGCTAACAAATCATGAATTAAAAAAAACCAACAACAAACTAATTGCTCAAAAAATATAGGTAATTAAGTATTCTGCTCGATATTGAATTAGGGAAATAACTTCTACATTATGAAGAGATATAGTTATAAAAGCGAAGTTCTTTCCCTTAGATAAACTTTAAAAATAGTATATAATTTATATTGCTTGTTCTTTCTTTTTTTTTTAGTTTATTAAAGGAGTTATTGGACAACCTAAAGAAAGGAAACAATATAATGACAAGATAAGTGCCTGAGATTCAGGGATCTATCTGCTAGTAGAAGACATTCTTAACGGTTTTTGAAGGTAATCATTCTTTAGACAACCATAATATAGAAAGCAATACATTTTTTAAAGACAATACCTTAATTGTACAAATTTGAAAACAATAGCTTTTAAAAAGGGAATCATGGTCGAGAGGCCAAATGCGCTTGAACTTGGCTTGGCTTGGCTATCTAGAAGGGGGTTCAAGGTTGTGTTCAAGGCAGAGTTGTGTTTACTGAGCGCCTAAAGGCAGCACGGAAAACCAACTTCTAGATACCAAATCCCCCCCCCCCCCACCCCCATTGGTCCGCAAAAGAGATTGGACTAAAAGTGCTATAAGCTATAAGCATGAAAGTAGCGCTATATAAAAGCTATAATAATAATAACACTAAACATCCATTATACAACTTACAAAAATTTTTTTTACCCAAGTCAAGTATCGAGCTCGTACTTAGACACCCACAGCTTAAAGTATAAAGTACTTCTAGATCTATAATACAGATGTACTCTGTATTAGATTTACGTAAAAATATCTTATCTTATATAATACAGACGTTACTTCAAAAAAGAAGATGATTACGTCCTACGTAAACAAGTAAACAAAGAAAGCGACCCTGTTAGCAGTGGTGATAAGAGTTGACAGAGGCAGCCCTGAACCTTATAGGCAAAGTCTGAAAACCAAAATTGACATAATCATAATCAAAACCGAATAAACCTTCATTGCTGTAAAGGCGAATCTGCAAAAAGTTGCCTCCTTTAGTTTTGTTACATCTTAGAGTCCCAGCGGTTCTCAACTTTTTAAGCTAGGCGACCCCTTTTTATAATCCCCCACCCTGACGCGACCCCCCCAGCCGACACACACATACAGCAATAGAAGAATAGGCAATAATAATCCATATTTTCGATGTTCTTAGACGACCCCTGGCAAATGGTCAATGGACCCCCAAGGGGGTCGCGACCCACAGGTTGAGGACTCCTGTCTTAGACCATTATCATAACATAAATTTTCGTTTTCAACACCATTTAACACTGTTACCTTTGCTTTGTATTCTAAAATAATTAATCGCAAAGCTGAAAATATTTTGTGCAAATTATTCAATTATTTTACAAAAACATTAACCCTATGTTTGCTTATATGTATATTTAAAGTATATCATAATAACTAAAATATCTGTGTGTTTAGAAGAATGCTAGATCTAACTGTTCTATTTATTCTCTACAAAACTTTAGCACACTATTCATTGTTGTTGTTTTATGTTGTCTATGTTGGCGTCATGTCACTGTGACCTGGACCTCGATGTGTCCCTGCGCTGGGCACGTGACACAGAATGACTTTGAAGGTTTCTCTTCGTATGCAGTTACTTCTGTAGGGCTGTGGTTACTTTTATGCCGCTATTTGGTTTAAGGTGACCTTGCATGCTTTATATTCATAAGGCGACCCAGTCCTGCGGTACGCTCTCCGAACTTGCGTTCGATGGTCTCAGTGGTAAAGAGTTCGAACTCTGGACGCAGCCATCCCACGCTGTCCAGGTGGAGGTTTGAACTAGGATGTAAGAATCTTTAATTCTGACAGAACAACCAATTGAAGCTTAAAAAAATAAATATTATATATGGTAATCAGGTCTTATCTAATCTTATATAATACAGACGTTACTTCAAAAAAGAAGATAATTACGTCCTACGCGTCATGCATTTAGTCATGCCTATTAACCAATGACTTAAATTCTGCCAAGTCACTGGTTTTCCTGGCTAGCTCAGGCAACCCATTCCATGCTCTAATAGCACTAGGGAAGAAGGAGTATTTGTACAGTCTTCGTTTATGTTATAATTTTGTTTTGTTTTTAAATCATCAACGCTAAAAAAAAAAGCATTATAAAATACATTTAAAAAAAAAGACAACACCTCAATGATACACATTTTAAAAAATATTTTTTAAATACATTATACATCCATTATACAACTTATAAAAGTATCGAGTATCGAGCTCGTACGTAGGCACCATTAGCTTAAAGTATTAAGTACTTCTAGATCTATACTATTGATGTATTCTATATTAGATTTAAGTAAAAGCTTTGTCATGGCACGATTAGGAATCGGTCTCTGGTGTCGTAAATAGGGGAAGTTTGGTCAATGACTGAAGAGGCAATGACGCCACTAGTAAAAACTTGAAGAACAGCGACCTAGAAACAGATCTTTATAAGAAATATAGGCCGTATGTTGCTTTTTAATCGCCAAGTGTGCAGGCCCTAAAAGGATGAAGTCTACTAGAAGCAGTGTATTCAGATATAGGCTCTTACATTATTATGGAAAATGTGTTAGATTAAATTAATACCAGGCAGCCATCCGTAGTGACCGGTGAATACGTGTTCTCCCCCCCCCCTCTTGAAAATAAGAAAAAAGAGAGTGATCTTTCCTTTACTTCTTCTTCTCGTCCAAACTCTTGAGCGACGAAGAGAATTATATATTAGATTACACTGAAATGTCTGTAAAAGATTTTTATTTAAACACGACGCTCAAATGACCCCTTTTACTAGAGAATATTATAAAATCTTTAACAAGTTAATACATTCTATAGTGGCATTCATGAGGCCCTTTAGGTGGCCCTACCGGCCCATTGGATGCCGGTCCACTGGTCATTTGCCAAATGTCCATAAAGCCAGCCCGCCCCTTCTTAAGTCAAAAGTGCACGTTGACATGAAAAAGATTATAGACATTTTTAATTGAATTTTTTTAGAGTAGGACATGGCTTAAAATATTTATTTTATTTTAAGCCTACATACACATTTTTATTCATGTGGATATAGAATGTTTGGTCTGAATCTTATATCATTGTTGTGTCTTTAACGAAAGGGATATAACTGCATATTATTCAGATCAATCTCGAACCGTTGGGGTAACTGTGCTTGGTCTTAAATGAATTTTATTTTGTTTATATATTTTTTTTTTAAGTTTGGTATTAAAAGGGCAAGAATCACTAAACAACTATGGGATTGTTTAACATATTATTTGAACGCTTTTAATATTTTCAGTATAATAAATTTGTATTACTAGTTTATTCCTTTGTAAAAAGAAGAGACTCTGTGAAATCTTCTTAATTGATAATTTAATTGTATAAACAAAAAATGAATTCAAACTATGATTTAATTACGGTAAATTTTGCTATATGTATATTAAATTTTTATCAAAGTATAAAGGTAGGGCTATTGCCAAATAATTTTTGTTACAAATTTTAATATTCCTGACATCAGCTTAGAAAGGGGGTGAAACTATCCAAAGGACTCAAGCATTCTCCACATGTTGACACAGACTTAACCAGTTCATCTCTCGTCGACCCCCCTCCTAATGCATGATATTTTATTTAAAATGTCACTCCAAATTTGTCTCTATGGGCATGCGCATGGTGCAAAAAAAAAAAAGGCAGGGCCAGAGAGAGAGAGAGAGGAACAGGAATGGAAAAAGAGAAAGAAGGTAGGTTCCAGGTCGAGAGAGAAAGAAGGAGATAGATAGAAGGAGAAAATGAAAAAGTTAGAGAAGGATAGATTGAGAGAGAGAGAGAGGACGAAAGAGATAAAGGAAAAGATTTAAAAATATGGACCGTTTCATTCAGAATTATAAGAAGAAACTTAATAAAGTTAAGGAGGAACGAACTCGGAGGCAGTCTACTGATTGGTGACTGCAATGCCAGTCCAAGACATAGCAAGTTGTTCTCCAGCACGATTACAAGATTAACAAGCTTTTTTATGTGCTACTTTTTTCCGTCTATATATTCTCACTATTTTTGTATGCACCTGTAATTCTATGAAACTCAGAAGTCAAAGGGCGAGAATCACTAGAAAACAAATCGATTTCAATGCTAAATGTTATTACCTATATTGTCAGTAATATATTTATTTTAATTAATGCGTCTAACTATGATTTTTAAGAAACGTTATGCATGTTCCAAAAAAAAATTAAAAAATTAAATGCTTAATTTTTCAAAAACTAACAAAAATATATTTATTTTTAAGAACTTTGAGATTGTAATTATTGCCGTATCTTCTTATAAATTCGATGCGTGATGGCTCTCTAACTGCACACTACACTCTGAAAATTACTGTGTTCAAATCTTGTTAGAGACTTTTCCTGTATAACTGAGATTGTAAGAAGTGCCACGAGTCATGCCAACTCTAATGGCTACTTGACTTAAGATAAAGGTAGTTGGTCTAGGTGCTGGCCACATAAGACCCTCGTTAACCGTCGGTCATAGAAGCATGTGCCCTATAGATCTCGAGGTCTGAAAGGGATACTTACTTACTTTTTCTTTTAAATATAAAGTGGCTTGGTGTTAATTTACGTCCTATATAAATCCTTCACATTCGCATGTATTTAGCATAATTGTGCTTCACTTATTGAGATGTTGACCATGGATAGATAGCACTAAGGGCTAAGATAGGATCCTCTAGGGGAAAGTAGGGGGTTTAAAAGGTTTGCACATCTACACATGTGTAGTGAACAAAGAGCTTTGTTTGAGAGAAGAGAGAGCATTTATTACAAAATATTGAGATTTCCGTTTTATGAATACTTAGCTTGATTATTTGTTCTAATTTATGGTTTCTAATGCGCTTTTTTTTTAGTGGCCCCCGAAAGGGGAATAGAAGCTATTACTTTTGTGTGGTCTTTCCGTCCGTCCGTCCGTCCCGTTTATATCTTTTAAACTGATATTGATAACTTGACATCATGATATTTTAGATCATTTAAAGTTCTAATGCAACGACTACATATGTTTTCTCTGAAAACGAAATATTACATTTTTTAAATCAACTATGGAAGCAGTTTTTTTTCCATAAAAAATTCAACATTTTTACAAATATTCACTATTAATAGTAACAAACACGGGAGAGAGGCTATTTAGTAAGGGAGATATCTATTTACCATATTATTAACACATTTACGCAATTGGTTATAGATTTTTTGTGAAAAAATGATTACATATTAATTCTAAGTTATGTAAGATCTGTCATATTAACTATTACAATAACAAAGAATGATTCCTTTTATTTAAAAAAAAATCTATTTAGAAATCATATAAGTGGAACGTAATATAAAACAACAATTATTAAGTAACTTTTCATATTATCTCGTTAACTGCAATAATCATATACAACGATGTTAACAATTGTTTTTATATTCTTTTATTTACGGAAATGTCTTTTTTTCTTTTCTTGAGGTGTTTAATAAGAGATTGACTCTTTACAAAACAATTAGATTAATAAGATACTAATTATATAACATCAGTTAGGCCAGGTTCACATCTAGCTTCTCCTTCACTTTCACCTATCCCTTGGTCTGCTGGACCGTTGGGGCACCACACAAGATCTGTCAACCTTTCTTTCACCATTCTCTCTGATATTTGCCTTTGATAAAATTTCATTCTAATGTTCTTTCTGGAAACATTGAAACCTGCCTTTTTACCTGCCTGGGTGGATAGTCTTCGGGGGCTAAGGTTAATGAGGGTATCATGTGGCTAGCGCAACGACCAACGACCTTTACCTTTTCCCAACTAATGTCAGAAAACCCAGGTGCTAGGGTGAACTAGAAGTGGCCTAAAGCATTCAAAACTAAAAATCCCAGTCTTCACCAAGATTTGAACCTTTGATCCCTCGGTTCGGTAGCCACTCAGCCACCTCACCTCCCACTTCTGAACTAACCTCCTAATTTATTTATTTCGTGCCCCCCCCCCTTTCAGCGAATCCCTCCATTAGTATTAAATGCTGATATAGAAAAAAAGAAACATTAAAATTTTTATCTCAATTGAATACTTCAGGGACGGCAACTGAAACAAAGGATATCGAAATGCTATTGCTATTAGAACTGCAACAAAAGAGTCCATTTTCGTCGGCTCTCTGACAAGAGCGTGTCCTGTATCTCAGAATTTAGTTTCCACGCGTTATTACGTGTTTTAAACTTCCCTGCAACGTTCTAACAAATGGGCACTATAAATAACGCGAAGTTCTGTTGTCTTTCCATTCTAAAACCCGAAAGTATTTTTGTTTTGGTTTATAATAAGGAATACACTGTTAAACAAACTCATTAAATTTGAACACATATTATAAATATTTGATAAATGAGGTGTAACTTATTTATAAATAATTATAATTATTATTTATAAATGATATGCATAAAGTTTTCAAAAGTATGATATAAACTATATTAAATGTAAATGACAGTTTATGTCATATATCCGTACATTAATAACTAAAATAAAATAATGTACACAGAATAAAAAGTACTTTGTGCCATGTAAAAATTCCATTCCGAAATTATGCATGCATATAAATTTAATCTTTGTAATGTAACATACTCAACATTGACTGTCTTTTAAGTGTGATGGAATATCTTCACTTGTGGATGTCTTTCGTGTGTAATGGAGTATAATCAATTATATTACATAATATGAGCAATGCATTTAATGATGATATCTTCTTTGAAAAAAGAAAAACATTCTTTCTCGTAAAATAGTGCATTACAATTTTTACTACCTGGTAAGTGCGGTATTTATAATCTATGCTCTTTTCAGGTACTTATAGATACAAGTATTCTTGTAAGCATGGTAACCAAGCATGTCCGGTAAATAACTATCTCCAGGCAATTAGTCACATAGCGAGTGTCTCTATTAGACTTGCTTAAATTTAGATCCTCGAGGATCCTCTGCGTATTGGAGTCCATGTCATTGCAAGTTCTGGTATGCGTAATTATGTGTGACGTAGGACATGTCACGCTTTTTTAACATTGATTCATTAACTGGTCGATTCCCAAATCGCCATAGGATTTGATTGGGACCCGATCTCTGTAACAGACTGCCTAAAATCTGTCTTAATCATTTTCGTTGAGCCAAATTTAACCTGTTCCTGATTTTGGTAGATGACTTCCATGTCTCGCAAAACATACGCACCTGTTGTGAAGCAGTTTGTGTTAACTAAGTGGATTTTTGTTTCAAGCCTTATAGCTTAGCTTGGCCAAACAGGAAACAGTCTTTGGAAAATGGCCCCTGAATGTCCAATTCGGCATGGAACGTCATGATGGGCATCCCGATCTTTTGCTAGGATGCTGCTCCTAAAGCTCTGACAATCGAGATTTGACAAGGGAACGTTTTACCTTGCCTTATGCAAGTCAAAGCTTGCTGTCAGAGTCACTCATACTTATCACAGCATTAATCATTATTTATTATTATTTATTTATTTTATTTTAATTATTTCCCTGTCCTATCCCCACTTTCTTCATCCGCCCCACCTTTACCTCTTCGAGCCACCTTGGCGTTCTTTCATTTATCTTTCCTTGAAAGGGGTAAAGATAAACACAGTCTCTTTGATCTCACCCGCAGGATGTCTGACAGCCGCATTGGACACCACCTTGGGTGGAATGCGAGTCAATCTTTCTCCCCCCCCCCTTCTCCAAAGTGTCTCTCTTTCATCTAGGAGATCACTCGGACCAAGACGCCTATTGACCTTTCCAAGGTGCGACTCCCACCTCGAGTCATATTCACCCACTTGTAAGATAAATCTCAAGCCTAGGACATTGCCTGTTAACGCCCACATTTTCCAGGCCTATATATAAGGTAGATTAATTCAAGCCAGACCCTCTTATTTCTCTATCGCTGTCAATCGAGTCTGGACTACTTCATTTATTCATACTCCTAGAGGAATACCTGGTGGTGAGCAGAACTTAATCACAAGTTCCATCTTAATTACCTTGTGTGCATATTACTCTCTGGAGGTTATCATGTGTATTTTATTATTTCATTTATATTTAATTAGTGCATTGTGCATTTCTCACTGTCGTAAGTAGAAAACATAAACATGGCATATGTATTTAATTATGTACTGCATTGATCTATTAATGCTACGTTGCTCAATTGATCGTTGGTGCAACCATGTATATATTTGTACATCTTATTTTATTTCCTTTATCTCGGCTGACCGCCTTGATAATTTTACAAGCGCACTAATACTGCGTTTAGTAAAGAAATATGAATTATCTCCCCTTTAGTCATCCTACTTTTACGAGAGTTGCACCCCTTGAACAGACACCCTCTCCATTCAAGCGCGCTCCATTGTTCTCGACCGACGGTCGTATGTAAACAAACCGTCATGGTCGCTGACCACCGCCCATCCCACCCCCCTTTTCTCTTCCAACTTGTGTTGTTTATTTGAGATTATTATATCCCCTTTTATGTACATTTTTATATTGCTACTATCTGCCTTCTGTTTTCCGATTCTATTTGTCATTATCTCCCCCATTGTGCTCTGAAGCAATTTCACCAATGTGACGAATGCACCTCAGTCGAGGGCATCGATAAGATGCATGAGAGACATGTCCTAACTTGTCTTTATACGCAGCCTCCCTCAGGTGTCTGCCTATGTGCTTAGTGCTATTCAGCACTGCACTTGCCTACTGAGATCTACCCAACTATTTATCTGCCTATTTGCTATTTATCGGATCTACTTGCCCGCCCATTCGACAGCCCACCTGTCAACTTATTAGGTGCGACGTCCCTATAGACCCAGATCTGTGCGAGACGTCATAGCTACGCCAAACCCTCTGCAACTCACTGGACCTATCCTGTTAACTACGCTGCCCACAGCAGATCAGCTCTGCCCGCAATAACCTTGTGCCTACGGTAGCCGGCCACCCACCCTACTGTGCCCACTACAGATATCAGAACTTTGGATTGAGACTCCACAAGAACTGTATCACCGGCGTCCCTCTATCCGCTAGAGCGCCACCTCCAGCTGCAGAACCTCAAGCCAGGATCACAGCCAGCTGCAACATCAACAGGACAACCAGCTAAGTTCAAAAGGCAAAGTGACATACTCTCTTATTAAGTGCAAGAGTGATGATCAAAATTAGTATCAATTAGAGATAGATGCAAACCCTCCCCCTTTTTATTCTCATATGTAAATATTTATGTAAATAAATATTCTTCATTTTTAACTTTGTAACTATCTTTCATTGCTTGTCTCGTTGCGTGCCTGCTCCCGATTTATATGCTGATAAGTTGGTGTGTGATGGCTTATTAAAAATAATAATCCCCTAGACATTAAACGCGCCAAACACACGTCACCCTCCCCAACCTGTCACAAAGGTCAATTTTGGATTCCCCACGTCGTCGGTGTAGTTCAAGTCCGTCATTCGGTTCTCTTCACGCCATGGAATACCAGAGGCAGTCTAATTCATTGCTCTCCTCATTATGTCGTCGATGGTTGGGAGGAAGAGAAAGGGAGGTTGCACGCCTGATCTCACACCTGTCTCGATGCTAAAAAAATCTGTTGTTCTTTCTTCTGTTTTAATGCAGCAGATAGATTGACTATCGGTTCGTAGGATCTTCACGATTTGTTTTCAGGGACACCCTTTTCTCTTACTATTCGCCGTAGTGATTTTTTTTGACTCTATTAAACGCTTTTTAATAGTCTACGAAAATGATCAACAGCGATGATTAGTTTTCTATGAATCCATGTCAATTGTTCGCGCGTCAATTGTTCGCGTGCCAATTGCCTCATACTTTAGATAAATATTTCAGAATTACCTAACCCTAACCATAACCATAACCCTCTACTTGCACCACACCTTTGGCCTTTAATCAATTGACACTCGAACAATTGACTCGCGAACAATTGACCTGATACCGTTTCTATACAGGATGTCATGTGGTCAATACAACGACCAACCGCCTTTACTTTCTCCAACTAAAGTTGAGTACTCGTTAGAGATGAGTAAAAATTCTGACATTCAACACCCAAGTCTTCAACTGAGATTCGAACCCAGGACCCCAGGTTCCGGAAGCCAAGAGCTTAAGCACTCACCCATCGCGCCAACCTAAAGGTGCGCATGTGTTAATTTAAACATGTATGTTTTTTAGTGAATTAAAGTCGGATAACGTCATTTGAATTTTTGGCTGATCCAATTTTATAGGTATTGTTCACAAATCGCGTTGGTGTTAACATTGTAACTTCACTTTTACTTTAACAGCAATGAAAACATTGTTTTCTAAACTTTACGGCTGACTGTGTCGTTTCGATGGAGAGAAAACTTTATTGCAATGCGATATTTTATCCAAGGTTCAGAAAACTCAATACGGGTTAATACCATTAGTCAATACAACATTTAAAAACATTTCATGACGGCTTTACAGGGCTACATTAAAACTTGCACTCCCACTGTTAGAAAGGAAAAATATGGATTTACATTTTCAAAGCATCAATTCAATTCAAGTTTACTACAAATCAATATATAAGTGCGCAGTACTAAGCTAAGACTATATTGGTCATAAGAAAATGTTTCTTAGAAAAAAAATAAATGTTAAGTCGATGGAATTCTAAGAAACATTTCTATTTTCTTTCGTTTTGTTTCTTTCTATGACTGTATGTTTCATGTCAAACGTAACACACACACACACACAAAGTTTAATGTAAGCAACATTTTAACAAATACTTCTAGTTTGGGCTAAGATTATAATTTGTACATAAGAAGGTGCGAAAAAAGTACAATGTTGAACTCTTTCTTAAATATATGCAAGAATTCCCACTGAATGTGTATAAGATATAAATTTTAAGACCAAGATTAAATTTCATCTGATTATATTATGAACATTTATAAAAAAAAAAGTTTTATTATGTCTAAGCTAGTAATTTGTATCCTCCAAAAGTTCACCAACTTTCCAATATATACGAAAATTGTTAGAGGCGTATTCTAGAACTGCTTCCACTCCTTTAACCCATGATTAGTTTCACCTTCACTTTCACATATTTAATAGTCTGTTGGACCGTTGGAGCTCTGCACAAGATTCGTCAACCGTCTTTCTCCATGCCTCTCTTTTGCTTGAAATCAATGAAACCTCTTTCAACGGTAGGCCCTGTCTATTCTTTGATTTTGTTTGCAAGTTTCAAAAGTTTGCAAGCTTTAAAGAGCTAATAAGAGATAATAAGAACTTATGCAAACGAGATATGAAGCTCTTCAAAATCGACACTAGCAGCTGGGAAGAGGTAGAGGTGTCACTGGATATATCCACATGGAGAGAGAGCATAAAGGAAGGGTTTCGGATTGCAGATGTCATACACAACAGAAGAGCAAAGAAGGGTAAAAATGCAACGGCGCCTGGTGATTACATATGCCCATCCTGCGATCGCAGCTGTGTATCAAGGATTGGCCTCTTAAATCACACAAGAAGTTGCAAAGGGAAAAGATCGTCTCTCGAGACGTAAAATGCCACAGAATAAGAGATATTGTACTAATATGCAGTTGGCAATCCTATTGGAATAGACACGTAAAATAATGCAATTCTCTTTAGTTTTCAAGCCTGAAGATGATGTTTAGGTCTAAAAACTATTTTCACAAATCTAAGTATTGAAATCTAGTTGTGTAATCTCCAACAAGATATTAGGTTTTTTAGTCTTAGAGTACTAAAATTATTTGCTTGCCACATGACGTACTGTACATTAAGTTTATCTTCGGACTCAAAGACAAACCAAGCTTTATTATTATTATTATTAAAATCGTTATGTACTAAGCAACAAATAGTTTTCCTAGTCGCCTTTCTGTAGCGTCTTTTTTTAAAAAATAGATTCGAATATATCGTGAAGATAGCCCAAAGCACATGTCACATAGAGATCATCCGACTGAGGAAGTGAAACAGAATATTAAAGTCTTGGTTTATAAACCTAAGTTGAAAACGGAACAACAAACAAGAGTAAAATACTGTCAAGTTTTGCTCTGTTTTATCACATTTCAGTGTTTGAAAAATTGAATAACATTAACTGCTACTCAATAGGGCAGGATGTCAAAATATAAATAATTAGTACGATTGATTGGTTTGAAAAAAAAAAACTGTCTCGTCAAACTATTTTCTTATAAATAAAACACATGTTCGATATGCCAAGACTATAAGATGCAGTTAATAATATAGAAAAGCTGTATCTCACAAGCACATCATTAAAAAATAAATATTCGAGCTTTATCAAATAGTTGCATTTCTTTGCCGTTTTTTTAAATTTAAAAACAAAGAAGAAATTTTTTTAAAGATTATAGTAGCCAAGTGCAAAGTCAATTCAATGTCAATTTGAAAGGATTCAGGGCTCACATTTTTTACCATAAATGGAGATTTAGTAACAAAATTTCACTTTTCAGTGGTTTCGTAGTTTAAGACTCATTTTTTTAAATGTAGCCCTCTACCTATCTGGCAATATGTCATTAAATATATAGACACTATGCTAGCTTAGGGTTACAAAAACAACTATAACGAGAAAAAGAAGAAAACGGAATTCCGTCTATCTAGGAAACACAAAAGTCCATTCATAATAAATATATTTTTGTTTTTGGCATTGCTTTTATCACAGGCAAGTAAAAAATGTGTAA
This sequence comes from Biomphalaria pfeifferi, assembly GCA_030265305.1. Classification (NCBI taxonomy): domain Eukaryota; kingdom Metazoa; phylum Mollusca; class Gastropoda; family Planorbidae; genus Biomphalaria; species Biomphalaria pfeifferi. The sequence goes on from JASAOG010000084.1 coordinate 2,974,657, forward strand.
AACATACAAAAACAATTACATTTTTTTTTGCTATACCTAGATTTGGATAGAACAAACAAAGACTAATAAATAAATATTTTTTTCTACGATATTTAAGTACGAAGCGCGTTTAGGCCGATAACAATATTAAATTATATATATATATATATATATGTGTGTGTGTGTGTGTGTGTGAAAACCATAATCAGATTTCATATTGGTCTAGTTTTTTTTTTCCTAATTGAAAAGAAAAGACATTTCACCCATAGAAAAAAACAACTTTATAATTATTGAAATCTATAAACTATTGGGTATTTTCATCTTTGGAGGATTGATTACAAAGTTGCTAGCTTTTTGGTGCATCCGGTGGACATTAAAAGAAAGGAAATTTTTAAATAATGTATCTTTTAGAGGAATAGTTTGTGTGCACTATATTTGAGATTTTCAAGATAAACTTTAAAAATGTCAAGAATGTCAAATTTAATTTTCGTATTTTTTTCCCAACTAAATAAAAATAAAATTAAGCTGTAACTAAAATAATATCTCAATACCAGACAGTTAATCTTCACCTCAAGACCACTGTAATACCATTAGCTAGTTACCCATTTATTTTTCTTTAAGTCATAGATTAAGTGTAAATTTTTATTAACAAAATATAATTACACCATAAAAAAGTTTGGTCAACATTTCCTTAATTTCGTACACCGGATACACCAAAAGAATCCTGATTTTTATAGTTTTTTGCATTATATACAAATCATTAATCTCAACCATTTCTAAGCTTTTTTTTTTTTTTGCTTCATTTAAAAAAAAATAGTTGGCAAATATAGCGACACCCTTCTTTTGTTAATTTCATCATAAAAATCTCGAATAAAAAGAAACATTGAAATGAAACATTTTCAAAAAAATTTCCCCAGCCCTTTATTACGTTTAAATTACGTTGTTTGTGTAGAGGTATGAGTTACAAATATCTTCAGGGGTACTTGGTTGTAGGGTGGGTTACCGTTCACTAACGCCATTTGCTGGGACTGGTAGAAGGGTTGTGCCCCCATGTACATGCCCTGTTGGTTGGCAGGGGTCGCCCACTGCGACTGGCTCTGACTTGCTGACCCTGAGACCACTATCCTCACGTCGCTCTCCGAATCCTCCACTTTGGTGGCGTGCTTGACACCGCAAATGATGCATCCGGCAACCATTAAAAAAATTCCCGTAAGAGCTACCAGGTAAAAAGAATAGCTGGGAACGGGATGGATCCCTTCGATCCCAAGCACATCAGAGGGTCGTTGTCCAACATAGATTTTGATGAGGAACACCACACAAGCAGCGTCGGCTAAAACACCTGTTTAAATATATGATACAATAGTTGATAAAGGCAGCAGTGAAAACTTCTATCAGTTACCAAATACAAGACCATTCGTCATACGATTAGTCTCTCCCCCACCCCCCACCACCACCACTAGCTCACAAGATAGATTGGACCATAGCGCACTGAGCATGCAATAAGCATGGAATTGCTCTTAACAAATACAGCTTTAAAACAAAGAAATACCAAAAAAAGAAAGCTTTAAAAAAAAAAAACAAAGCTTAGATTAAGCTTAGTTGTATCAATAAGTTTGGATCATTCATGTAATTAAATTTGTAATAGACCTAGACTACAATAAAAAAAACATGTATAAAAACATAAAAAGGGGGAAACGACCTGGATTCGAACTCAAGGCTCAAGCCTTCACATGCTTTGTAAGTTACATACTTTAGCAAGCCACGTCTGCTTGTGGAAAGCTTATGTCCGTAGAAGATTGTAACGTTATTTATTGTTTCCAGAGCTTCGTCCTATTTTCATTATGTGTTTACTAAAACTTCGAAGACGACCTATAAAGGAGATAATTCAGCTTATACCAACACTGCATTCCAGTATTATTATTCCAATTATTTCCCTTGTTTGAGATACCAAATAAAATAATTAATTACCATAGCTAATTAACTAAATGGTTTTTTTTTTTATTGATTCGTGTGTTGACAGGTAAAATAAATAATTGTGCAAAATTTGCTTGACCCAAGATTGGACCGGGGGGGGGGGGGGGAGAAATAACGTGTACAGACAGACAGACCGAAAGACAATGTGAGTTGAGATAAGCTTTGTAAAAGTGGCCAATATAGATAAATCAATACTTAGACGAGTGAAAACTGACCTGCCAGTGTGGCGAACCCTGAGATGATCTTCGGTATGGCCGTCATACATTTAGTGATGCGACAGCAGCAGTCAGCACACAGCATGACAAAGTTGAGAATCAGGCACAACGAGGCAAAGGAAATGGCCACAAATAGCAGGATATAGATGGCGACCGTATATCCTGTTGATTACATACAAAAAAAAATTGTAACAGATAAAATGATTAATATTTTCAATATAAATATTTATAAATTCGTTGTTTCATTTTGTATAACTAAGACAAACTCTTGACTTTCTCAACCACAAAATTGCCTTTGTAATCATACGAAATGTTATACAGGGATGAATTTCGGGTCCTCCTTTCTGGTTTAAGGTTGAAGATAAACATATTTCTAATTTTCTTTTGAACTCGAAGATGGCCATGAAGTCCATTATCGCTTAAAAAATCTTCTTATTTTATATTAAAAAAAAAGGGGGCTACTTCAAAATGAAAAAGGAGATGATTACGTCCTACGCGTATAGCCATGCATATTAACCAATGACTTGAGTTCTGTCAAGTCACTGGTTTTCCTGGATGTCTCAGGCAACCCATTCCATGCTGTAATATCATTAGGGAAAAAGGAGCATGTCTACAAATTTGTACATCGCATGGATAAGTTGTGTCCATTACAAATAGGCCTGCTTCTCCTCTCAGTCTTTTGTTACTTCTGCGTACTTTCATGCTCTGACTCCGAAATTAGCGGCTTCGAGTCTAGATGAGCGGTCGAGAGCAAGTGTCAATAAGCAAGTGTCAATATCACACTTCCAGGGGGAGTTTTAAAGTAACTTTGATAGTCTTCCCTATCTGAGTTATCTAGATATGTACATTATTCTTCAAAGGCTGCAATAATAAGCATTACACCATTTTTTAGAGGCCCCCGAAAAGGGAAAAAGACGCTATTTGTTTTGTGTTGCCTGTCTGTCCGTCCGTCTGTCCATCCGTCCGTCCCGTTTAGATCTCGTAAACTAGAAAAGATAGTGAAAATCCGACATAACAATATTTTAAACCATTCAAAGTTCTGATGCAACGGCTACTTTTTTCTTTTCTGAAAGCGAAAAATCTAATTTTTTAAATCACGGATACAAGCAGTTTTTTCATTAAAATATTAGGGAACAACTAACCAAACAAAAAAAAAGTGGATTTTTGTTTTAACGGAAATGTTTTATTCTTGAGGAATAATAGATTGGCCCTTTACCAAACAATTAGATCAATTAGATATTCATTATAAGACATCAGTAAGACCAGGTTCACATCTGAAATCACATTCACTTTCACCTATCCCTTGGTCTGCTCGACCGCTGGGGCACCACACAAGATCTGTTAACCTTTTTTCTCCATTATTTTCTGTTAATTGTCTTCAATAGATTTTCAGTCTGATAATGAGTACCTAGTGGGGACCAAAAGTGAGCGAAGCAAAGCTTCTCTAAAGACGTTCAGCATAGACCCAGCCACCTGGGAGACAGATGCCCATGACAGAGCATCATGGCGTCGGGCTGTGAAAACTGGCGCACAGGTTGCTGAGGAAAAAAGAACAACGCTGGTAGAAGAAAAACGCCAGAAAAGACAAGCAAGACAAACGACACTAGCTCCAGCTGGAATAATCTGCCCAGTGTGCAGCTGAACATTCTGGGCTCATATAGGTCTCACTAGCCACACGAGGAGGCATAAAACCCCAGTGCAAAGCCCTCACGCCCCTGGATGACAAAGCGGTCATCATACAACCACGATGGACGAACTATATATTCTGATAATATTGAGACCTGCCTTTTACCTACATTGGTGGACCACTTAGAGGGGCCGATTTTCAGTTTGTGTTTAAACACAAACTGTCTTTGTAACCTAGTTTTAATTTAGATTCTTGGAAATAATGATATGCCTTACGTAATAAATTAGACATGAAATTTTTCACCCCCTTCCAGAAAAAAAACGGGAGAACATGAGATTTTTTTTAGTCATGTTTAAGTCACTCCCCTCAAAATCTAACTAATCACATCGCCTTGGCATCTTCAAAATAGGTTACAAATGTTACGCTCGCTTGTCCTAGTCCATAGGATTAGGCTTTGATAGGCATTGGTCTAGTCTCTCATACTGTTTTGTTTAAATCCATAGACGATAACTGTCTAGGTCTAGACGAGGGGTTCTCAACCTGTGGGTTGCGACCTCCTTGGTGGTCAATTGACGATTTGCCAGAGGTAGTCTAAGACCATTGAAAATAAGAATTGTTATTGTCTATTCCTGTATTGGTTTAGGTGTGTGTGGGGGGGGGGATCGTGGTAGAGTGAGGCATTGTAAAAAAGGGGTCGCCGAGCATAAAAGGTTGAGAACCGCTGGTATAGACTCTAATTTTAACTTGATCTCTGACCTTTCCCATCCCCTCCTCACAAAATAAAAGGCTAATTTCGATAGTCTATTATGATGTAAAAATACATGTGGGCCAAGTCTAGTATGTGATAGTTACTTCTGACGCCACAAAAAAGTTCCGGTGAAAATTTAACTGCTTTGGATATGTATGAAAAATTACGTCAGAAAACCATCAATTACTAAGTTATTATTGAAAATAAAATAAAAAGAATAATATATTAATTTACTGTACATCAAAACATATATTATATCAAAAATTATCAAAGCCATCGGGGTTTCCATTTAAGGGCGTCATTTTGGCGCTTGTGTTTGTTTCGATTGGGTACACTCAACTCTCTGAAATGCGGAGAAATGAATAAGACTTTTTTTTCGTTTGTGTTGAAACTACTGTATAGACCTCAACTCTGGATACACCCTTTAAAGGGATCAAATGAATATATTATCTATTTCAAAAATTAGGCTTACCAGAGATATCTCCATCGTACGGTGTACCGACATACTGGTTATAGTTGTAATCATAATAATAACTGACTTTTCCGCTAAAATAAAAATTGTTATTAACGACTCTGTACCAGCCGTACGTCGCCAGACCAGTAGAAAGCAGAGCTATTGCGATCAGATACAGGAAGAAGCTGCTGAGAAGACGGCACAAATATTTCGCCATTCTTTTTCTTTAACAGTCTGGATTTAAAACAAACAAAAAATATAAATATTAAATTACAAATATATAGCAAAGAAATGGTTGAAAGGTAGAATATATTTGATTATTAAAATTGAATTATCATTGTTTCAATCTTTAAAAAAGCATTATAGAATTGAATTGCATCTAATAACTATTAAATAGTGCCTTTAAATATATGCTAATAGATATAAATATATGTGTGTGTTACAATCAAAATACCTTTAGTAAAAATCACTGCATTTAGAAAACCTTCAGAAAACAAAAAAGACTGACATGTAAAATAGCACTGAACTATAATCTTCAAATACAAAAACGAAATCTAAAAAATACTCATAAAGACACAAAAAAAGGGCAAATTCCTTGTTCCATATGATAGGACAAATGTGTACCAATGCTCCTTCTTCCCTAGTGCTATTAGAGCATGGAATAGCAAGTGACATGATCAAAGCGTATTGAGAAAACTAAAAATTATGAAATATCACTAAGAAAAAATAATTGGTAAAAATATTTTTAATCACACAGATCTATTATTGTCGGAGTTTAGGTCCTTAGTTAATATGCATGACTAAATGTATGGCGCGTAGGACTTAATCATCTTCTTTTTTGAAGTAACGTCTGTATTATAGAAGATAAGATAAGATAATTGATAGAAATATCTTTAATGTAAAGCTTAGTTGTAAATCAAATATTTTTCTTGTTTACAAACATGAACGCACATATTTACGTGTGTTGTAAATTATTAAAGTGTGTACGAAAAGTTGTACGTGCTAATTCTACATTTAGACGCATCGGAAGCCGAAAAGTAGGAAGAATGTTTATATATGACTATTTTTAGATTTTTTAAAACTGAAATGATTGCAGAATTCAAGCCCCTAAATTACTCTTAAGAATAAGGTGTAAAACTTGAACCTTTCTGTACAGTAATGCAAAAATTAAAAAAAAAAACTTTTCGCCCAAGGTAAAGAGAATATTTAGAAAAAGATAACATGAGAACTAGACATGCTTTAAAGTGAACCCCCAGGGCTCAAGAAGTAGAGAAAGACCAAAAAGAACGTGTACAAGATGAAGCCGAGAGGAAAGAGCTGGGAAGTCATTAAAAAAAAAACAACTACCAAGAGACCGTGGAGAGTGGCGTGTTTTAACAGAGGCCCTAAGTTCCATGTGGCACGCAATGTAAAGATGATGATGAAATACAATAGTATCTCGTTCTACTTCTCTCTATCTCTGTGTCAATAAATAAATGTGACAGGAAATAAATAATATATAAATATAAACTTTATACCGTAGTAACGAAAGACAAAGATTACCAAAGAACAACATAATAACAAACAATAACACGAGAAACTAGTGAAGGCAAAGAAGTAAATTTTAATACAAACAACAATCTTTTACTAACTACACTTTCACTTACTTGTATTTCAAGTTCATAAGTCTTACAAACTACTTATTTGTTTTGTAGAACATGCAATGCCACTCCCAGCGGTCTTATAGCATTACTCTTGATTGCGAGAATGAACATTCGAGTGGGGCTATATTTTGCAGTAAGCTGTAAGCAAAAGTGAGTGGGGGGGGGGGGGAAGACTGAATAACTTAGAATTTTTTAGAATAAAAATAAAAAAAACAAAATAATATTGTAAAAAAAAAACAACTCGAGACATATGCATGATTGACGTTCTCACGACAAAGGATCTGGATCTACCTGGTCAAAATTAAATACATATAAAAAGATCTGGTTCCGTTAAAGTATGCAATAGGTAGATCTAGTTGTCTGGTGCATGTATAGTCGAAATCAATATCAGTTCCGAAATCATATATATATATATATATATATATATATATATATATATATATATAAGTTCTCTCTCTCTCTCTCTCTCTCTCTCTCTCTCTCTCTGTATATATATTATATATATATATATATATATATATATATATATATATATATATATTATATATACACATCATGGGCGTAACCAAGGGGGGTTTGGGGTTCAACTCCTCCCCCCCCCCCGAAATGATATCCTTACTACGCCCATGATATATATATACAAGGCTTGTCTTTGAGTCCAAAGATTAGTGAGGAACGCAAAGGAAAATATAAATATATATATATATATTTATAGTTCGTTGTATTGGGCGGGGGGGGGGGGGGGACTAAGTGACTTGCGCTGAAAATTTTTATCAAAGATAAATTCGTGCAATACGTCGAAATAACTCTCTTGCCCTAAAGCCCATCCTTTTCCAGAAGCATACATACATACATGCATACACACATACAAACATACATAAACACAAAAATACATACATACATACATACATACATGCATACATACATAGGCCTACATATATACATACTTACATACATACATACATACTTACATACATACATACATACATACATGCATACATACATACATACATACATATATAGACATACATACACATATTTTTTTTTATCTTTGCTTTTTCCCCTTACATTTTAACAACTGTTTCAACAATAAGTACTTATTTTGTTGTTGGTGCTGTTATTTTGAAGTCTGTGCTAGACATGCGAATCTCCTTATTCATGTATATTATTACTGAAAGTAGAAAACATACAAAGTTAAGCCAATGAGACAAAGAAACAGTTTCAACATGGAACATAGTGTACCTTTTGACTTGGTGAACCCCCCCCCCCCCCCCCCAACCAGCTCAACAAATCGGTAATCTGTTTAAGCCCAACTCTTGTTGAATACAGTTCTTTGAAATCCTTTATTCACTTTCTGTTCATTTATTTGCATATCACCCTGTGTGTTGCAGCTCAGAAAGCTGACTGTTTTTTTTTTCTAAGTCTTAAATGTAAATTTTAATGCTTGTGAAAGATAGAGAGTTTTGATTTAAATCTCGAACTACTCGGCGTATAGATATCTATAAAGCAACCCAAATGCTTAGTTATTTAACTGGAGTGTTAAAACTAATGGTGCAAAAATATGACACGTAACATATGATTAGAGCTCTAGACACTAGGGTACAGTGTTATTAACAGAAGAAAGTCGAGAGAATATAATGAAATATTCATTCCGTCGATGACTTGAACCACCAACTTATGTATCATTCCACATAGTCTAGCAGCAATCACATTACCTGGCTCAAACTGTATTTGGCCTCTCATATTCCTTCCCCCCACCTTTCCAAAGAATAACCGAAAAAAAAAAATGAAACACAGTTCGTAAAACATTAGCATAGATTATTGGACATCATTTTTACCGTCGACACTGAGAGCCGTGTCCCTCTAATTGTTCGTAAAAACTTTTGTCCGAACCTTGCTGTGAGCTGCTTTACTGTTAGAAATCTGTGTGGTATTTGAACATTATTATCTGTTGAAGATGATATAAGGGCCTATACCCATATATAGTAGTTATGGCGAATTAACATTAGATTATATCCCCTGACTCTGTGATACTTAAGCCACGGCAATGATGCATGCACTTTCAGTGTTCTACTTTCACAGCGTGTTAGGCGCCACAATTGAAGCAGCCGGCAATCATCAGGAGTATTGCATGCCACAAGGAATATTGAATAATTTGGAATATAATTTAATCCAGCCCGAGATCGGAGGCCGACTTTAAATTCAACCCATTCCCCATGGCGCCGCTCATAGAATTTGGTGACTGTAGATTGCTTTCAGATTTTTATGGAAAAGGAGAGGTTTGGTTAGCCCCTTTATTTACTGTCTTGGACTTTGGTGACTATCAATTGCTTTAGTTATATATATATATATATATATATATATATTTATTGAAGAGGTGGGTTTTAACCTTAAGACCCCCTGGAGAGAGTATTTAAACTCAAAACCATCTAGATTGCGGTTTTAAACTCAAAATTTGGCTTGGCTGAGCTCAAGGAATTCGTTGACTGTAGTTTGCTTTAGTTTTATTTTGAACAGTGGCAATGCTGAGCCAAGTGATGGTTGTACATTAAATTCTCCCCTACAATAAAAAAATTGAAGAAAAAAAAAAGAGTCTCAAAACTGACCCCCCCCCCCCCCCCAAGCTCTTTGCTGGGCGGAATTTCATTTTGACTGAGGGTGTTAGAATCCAGAAATTCCCCATTCCCACGGCCACGGCCATAACTCAAATTCAAGAAATAAAAATAATTAATCATGTAATTGGTACGTAATTCGAGTTTTATTTTTCATATTAATGGATGAAATAAACAGCAGTATTAATAAATAGTGTACAGAAAAAACTAGATATTAATATATAAACTATAGCGACTTTCATGTTATATTAACTGTAGAACAATATATTATTTACAAAGTAGAGGGCACTTTTATGAATTAAGATGTGCGACTGAGTGGCGAATACCGCTTCGCTACATGGCGTAGGGGCCCAAGCTCAAAACCCATTTCGAGCAAATAAATGCGTTTTATCACAAAAGGTCAAACTCCCCGGACCCTCAGATGATGGCAAATTTATAGCTACGCCACTGCCTCCCTCACGGGTACACAAGGTAGATTGGACCAGGCATATTAAGCTTCATGTAGATTGATACGCTGTAGAGCAGTAATGATAGGTCCGTCAATCATTCAATAAGGGCCCTTATAACTATAATATAGATTTCATAGCAATAGCAGTGCTCTGTTGTAGAACTATACAACAAAAAATGTATCACAGTGTATATAAATTAAAAGAATACATATATAAAATAGATTGTATAAAGATGTTATCACAGTTGGGAAATGTTGTAGACGGACTTAATGTTTATGAGATTCTATTTCACTATATACTTATCGTTCTGGCCATGTAAGAACATTAGTTAGGCTTTCGAGATTTAAACAAACAAGTAGAAAACAAAGCC